>CAMRHE010000089.1:2542000-3177500 GCA_947044405.1 Leptodactylus fallax
GTCTCTCATAGTTGAGGTCTACCTGTGATGTCAATAACAGGCCTCTCTCATCTTTTTAAGTGGGAGAACTTGCACAATTGGTGGATGACTAAATACTTTTTTTCCCCACTGTATTAGCATGCAGCCCTGCTGTGTTCCTAAGCTGCAGCAGCTCCTCCCTGGAGTAGACAAAAGAATCCTGGCTACCTGCAGGATCTCCAGACACAATAGCTCCCAGTGAAGACACAATAAAAAGTACTGCAAAGGTCCAAGTCCTCATATGGTTATTCCTAGTACAATGCCCCTTAAGTAGAGTAATAAGACAAAAAAGAGAAAGGAAAAGAAGAGAAAGCTCAAGGTGACCAGGAGCTGCTGTAACAGGCTGCCACTCCAGCGGTGCCATCTTGGAAAAAAAAAAAAAAAATCTGTACCTGCATTTAAAAAAAAATAACTCAAATCAAATAAAAAAAAATCTCATCAGACTCATCTCTGGTGCTCCCAGTGCCTGTGCAGTTCTTCAGTGAAGCCAAGAAAGTACAGCCCAGCTTCACTGCACAAGTGCCAGAGGTACGGGGTATGTACACTGAAGCTGAGGTGTACTCCTCTGGCTTCAGTGAAGAACTGCGCAGGTGCGAGAAGTACAACAGCAGGTTGAATATAAAGCTTTTTTATTTTTATTGCAGGCATGGATGGTTTTATAACAGGGCGATTTGGGACACTAATTCCCCAGTCCATAGGGATCTATGGGTGGTTTAGTGTCCCAAATTGCCCTAATAGATTCCCTTTAAGATGGCTTTACAGCAATAAGACACTTCAAGATTTCAGGTCAAACTGCTCAGTGGACACCTGATTGCTAATTTGGGGCATTAAAACATTATGTACTATGAATGGTAAATATATATATACAGTGCCTTGCGAAAGTATTCGGCCCCCTTGAACTTTTCAACCTTTTGCCACATTTCAGGCTTCAAACATAAAGATATAAAATTTTTATTTTTTGGTGAAGAATCAACAAGTGGGACACAATTGTGAAGTGGAACGAAATTTATTGGTTATTTTAAACTTTTGTAAAAAATAAAAAACTGAAAAGTGGGGCGTGCAATATTATTCGGCCCCTTTACTTTCAGTGCAGCAAACTCACTCCAGAAGTTCAGTGAGGATCTCTGAATGATCCAATGTTGTTCTAAATGACTGATGATGATAAATATAATCCACCTGTGTGTAATCAAGTCTCCGTATAAATGCACCTGCTCTGTGATAGTCTCAGGGTTCTGTTTAAAGCAGAGAGAGCATCATGAAGACCAAGGAACACACCAGGCAGGTCCGTGATACTGTTGTGGAGAAGTTTAAAGCTGGCTTTGGATACAAAAAGATTTCCCAAGCTTTAAACATCCCAAGGAGCACTATGCAAGCGATCATATTGAAATGGAAGGAGTATCAGACCACTGCAAATCTATCAAGACCCGGCCATCCCTCTAAACTTTCATCTCAAACAAGGAGAAGACTGATCAGAGATGCAGCCAAGAGGCCCATGATCACTCTGGATGAACTGCAGAGATCTACAGCTGAGGTGGGAGAGTCTGTCCATAGGACAACAATCAGTTGTACACTGCACAAATCTGGCCTTTATGGAAGAGTGGCAAGAAGAAAGCCATTTCTCAAAGATATCCATAAAAAGTCTCATTTAAAGTTTGCCACAAGCCACCTGGGAGACACACCAAACATGTGGAAGAAGGTACTCTGGTCAGATGAAACCAAAATCAAACTTTTTGACTACAATGCAAAACGATATGTTTGGCGTAAAAGCAACACAGCTCATCACCTTGAACACACCATCCCTACTGTCAAACATGGTGGTGGCAGCATCATGGTTTGGGCCTGCTTTTCTTCAGCAGGGACAGGGAAGATGGTTAAAATTGATGGGAAGATGGATGGAGCCAAATACAGGACTATTGTGGAAGAAAACCTGTTGGAGTCTGCAAAAGACCTGAGACTGGGACGGAGATTTATCTTCCAACAAGACAATGATCCCAAACATAAAGCAAAATCTACAATGGAATGGTTCACAAATAAACGTAACCAGGTGTTAGAATGGCCAAGTCAAAGTCCAGACCTGAATCCAAGCGAGAATCTGTGGAAAGAGCTGAAAACTGCTGTTCACAAACGCTCTCCATCCAACCTCACTGAGCTCGAGCTGTTTTCCAAGGAACAATGGGCAAGAATTTCAGTCTCTTGATGTGCAAAACTGATAGAGACATACCCCAAGCGACTTGCAGCTGTAATCGCAGCAAAAGGTGGCGCTACAAAGTATTAACTTAAGGGAGCCGAATAATTTGGCACGACCCACTTTTCAGTTTTTTATTTTTTACAAAAGTTTAAAATATCCAATAAATTTCGTTCCACTTCACGATTGTGTCCCACTTGTTGATTCTTCACCAAAAAATTAAAATGTTATATCCTTATGTTTGAAGCCTGAAATGTGGCAAGGCACTGTATATATATATATATATATATATATATATATATATATATATATATGTGTGTGTGTGTGTGTGTGTGTGTGTGTGTGTGTGTGTGTGTGTGTAAATAAGACTCCACAAGTCTGTCACCAGTTTGATGGGTTCATATATGCTGATAGATTTCCCTTTTTTCATAAAACAATAGTTCAGTTGAAGGGAATAAACTTTGCAATATACTTTACTAAGGGAAACTGCTTGTGTCTTTTAAGTATTACTCCTGTCTTTACTTCTTATCTGAGTGATTTCAGTCTGTATTCAGTGCACAAGTACTGTCAGTTTGCAATGAACTCTATGGACAGTGGAGGGGGAAGAAGGAGAGACAGAGATATTAGGCAGTCTACAACATTAAATGAGTAATTTCTTTCAGGAATAGGCTTGATAGCAATTCCTGATAATCCAGCTGTGTTGTGAAAGAAAACTGTCTCTCTATAGTGCAGAAGATGTCTCACTGCTTTGAGGAAATCTCTTCCACCCCTTGCCTCTTCATAGACACCTCTTATACAGTTTGTTCCTTTTTACCTGCATGATTGATTTATGAAAAAAATAAATAAAAGTATACTTACACTTTAAACTACCTGTAAAGGTGTATATACCTTTAACTTTGTTTGTTTAAGGACTTTTAATGAAACCAATATAATACAATATGATGACATGCTAACAAAACTCTTTGAAGATTGCAATTCACAAACACTGTGACTGGGTGACCAAACATAGAAAAATATAGGAGAGCATATCACTTTGTTTTATCATATTGTGGAATGTTGTTCAACTCTTTCCACCTGCATCTTAAAAACATCTCTAGAATTCGCCCTTTTCTCACCATGGAAACATCAAAAATCCTCATTGTCGCTCTGATTCTCTCTCGTCGTCACTACTGAAATTCTCTTCTAATTGGGCTTCCTCTTACTAAACTCTCCCCACTACAATCTGTTCTGAATGCAGCCACCAGACTCATCTTTCTGTCAAACCGATACACAGACACATCTACCTTGTATCAGTCGCTGTATTGGTTGCTCATCCATCACAGAATACAATATAAAATTATCACACTGACCCACAAATCCATCCTTAGCGCTGCGCCCCCCCTATATCTCCTCTCTCGTCACTGTCTATCGCCCTAACCGTCCTCTCCGTTCTGACAATGACCTTAGACTTGCATCCCCTGTTATCTGATCATCCCACTCCCGTCTCCAAGACTTTTCTCGAGCTGCAGCGGTGCTCTGGAATGCTTTACCCAAGACAATCCAATTAATCCCCAACTACAGCAGCTTCAAAACTGCCCTAAAATCACATCTGTATGGTCAGACTTATCACGTGGCCTGAACACAGTGTAGTGTGCGGAGGTATAGAACAATAACACCTTTTATCCTTCCTCCTCTGTTCCTCAGGTCCTGTCCCCTCCATCTAGAAGTTACACTGCACTCCTTGCACTTAGTATCTGTTTGTTCTCAGATACTGGCTGGTGACAGTTTCATACAGCTTCAGTTACACAACGTTTTCTATTAAAAGATGGCTGGACCATGGTAGCAAACAAGACCTCTGACCTCTTGTGTCCACCTATATGTTTATTTCTTTGTCACATTGTAATGTCTCATATTGTCTGTTCATGTGTCCTCTGATTTGTAAAGTGCTGCAGAATATGTTGGCGCTAAATAAAGTTATTATTATTATTATTTATTATCTCTTGAGGTAAGAAGGACATATAGGAACAATTTTGAAGCCACTGGCGATGTATATTTCAAGGAACTCAAGCATTTTTTCTTAAAAGAGATACTACGCTGCAAAAAGTATCTGACCAAGCACAATAACTTACATATAACAGAATATTACTTGATGTGGCTACAGATTTGTTTAACTGGGCTTTGTTTGTAAATAAACCTCAATGTTTTTTATGGCTACAAGGAAAATGTGTGGAAGTCAATAGCAAAAATGAACTGTTGTGGGAAGTTACTGTAACTGTTTCAAAATCGTAACATATTTAACATGTTATTGATTATATTGATTTTTATTACAAAATAAAATCTACATAAAAAGAGATGCCACAACATCACCATGATGAGTGCTCATTGCCCTTCGAGCAATCAGTTATCACAGTCTTTATGGCCAGGGAACTGTGGCAACTCAAAGTTCTTGCAGATGACTTTTTATTTCATTTTTGTTTTACAATGCTACCATATAACGGCTTACATACTTTACATATACAATATGAGAAACTAATAGAAGTAAACTTGTCTGCCCGGACTCTTTTAATTGAAAGTCTGAACAAATGAGGCAACCACAGATGAGGCAAAGCATAAGACTATGTCATTCATGGTTTGAAGGCATGTCACTACAGAGGAAGCAAAAGAGGAGAATAAACTCAAATATATCTACATTGCAGTACTCCAGATACTCTAAGTAACATTTAGAGGACTGGGCTAATGTCCCCAGACTTGGAAGATTCTTGAACAATCATGATTTGCACTGACATTCCCACTAAGTGATAAAACAGATTGATCCATAAGCAAGATAAAAATGGTGCAGTAAATTTTGTGATTCATTGTATACAGTCATGGATATTGCATTGCATTGAACGAATGCTTAATAATTGTATATCAGCTTATGGGCCCTGATTACAGATGTGTCCTTCTTTAGCTTTACTCTTAACTCAGGATATATATTGATTTTGTGTCATGAGAAATTGCAGACCTTAATAAAATTCAGGGAAAATTAAGGGTAGACACATTTCATGTATGGCCCATAATTCACAAAAGGAGGCTTGTGAAAATCACAATTATTGCTCTGAAATTACATGTAGCATTTTCCATATATTTAAAATACTCAAGTTAAAAGAGTGCATAACTTTTGGAAATGTGGGCATTTCGCACATGGGATATCTCACACAAATGGCAAGAAGAGGCGCCTGGTTAATTAACAAAACATGCCAGATTGTAAAAGAACATTAGCAAGGAGCAGACAGATTCATTTAACTGTTCATCTATAGAAACAATTCTAATGGAAATTAAAGTAATCCCAATGATGAAGACAATCTTCAAGGGACATTAAATATGTACAAAAAAGTATTGTTGATTTGCCCAAGTTGTCCTGCAGGAGATTAAAATAGTACAATTAAATGTGCTGGTGTCTACTATAGCACTCTACCCAGTACCCTCTTATTTTGCAAAAAGGAAGATTTATTAAAGTTGCTGAGTGCCACAAGTTTTCCTATCCTCTGGGAGTACTTACTGTACGTGTGAATGTGAGATACATCGCTGGGCACTTACATTAACTGTATCAGGCAAGTCTGGGAATAATGGGCTCTGTTCCATGCACTCCATATTTTTTACCTAGCAGATGGTAGTAACAGTTCATACTAACTTCTGGGATTTAATTATTTTTTTACTTGCTTCCTACATGTTCTACTATTTTGCTGCCACATAGCATGTGTAATACCTTTCCATATCTGACTGTCCTTATTTGAGATGAGCGAATCGAAGCTGACGAAGTGGAATTCGATCCAAATTTCAGGAAATCTTCGAATCGCAATGAATCCGGATTTCCTCACGCTTCGTGGTGTCGAATCGCATACTCGGCAGCCCTCTTTATTCTATTCCTACACAAGCGGCTCTGTGCATGCCCGGCGGCCATCTTTATTCTATTCCTACATGAGCAGCTCTGCGCATGCCCGGCGGCCATCTTTTTTCTATTCCTACACAAGCGGCTCTGCTCAAGCCCGGCGGCCATCTTTATTCTTTTCCTACACGAGCTAGGAGGACCAGGATATCGCAGGGAGCGTGATGCAACGGCAAAGGTAGGAGTAGAATAGCCTTTCTAATGGTTATTCCGACGTGTCCTTAGTTTAAAATGCATATCCCCATATCCCCAGGCTCTCTGCAGCCAGGAAAATAGCTGTTTTTTAACGCAATTCGCCGCAAATTAATTCGGATCGAATCAGTTTGGGAAATTCGTCGAAGCTGCTGAATCGAATTTTTGAAAAATTCGCTCATCTCTAGTCCTGATGCTTCTAACATAGATCTAACACACACTGCTCATGGCTGTGTCTACTCTCTCTGATCTTTCCCATTCTTCCTCATGTTAGAGATAGCAGCAGGGGAGCACCTGACAAACTCTGCAGGGGACAATTTGAGGAAATGGCACATACATAGGGGCGCACCGCTAATGAGGCGAAGTGAGGCGGCCGGCTCAGGCGGCACTGTCCATCACTGGGGGTGCGGCATTTTTTACATTCTATTCACCGTAAACCAGCCAAGGACAGGCCGCTTAAAAAAAAAAAACAAAGCTGAGAGGGGCCTGGTTTACGAGATCTTCACATCTCAGCGCAGGCAGCGATACAATGACGTCATCGCACCTCCTATGTTGAGATGTGGACGCGGGTGAAGAAGAGGCGGCGGCTCCATCAAGGGATCGCAGGTGAGTATAACTTTTTTATATATATATACAGTATATCTATATCTATATATATATATAGATATATATATATATCTATATATATAGATATATATATATATATATATATATATATATATATATATATATATATATATATATATATATATATATATATATAAATAGGCCATCCTGTTGGAGTATCCCCAGCAGGTAACGGCCTATTTATTTACCTACCCCGCTCCTGCTGTGGCCACCTTTGCTTCCCCTTCTGCTATCGGACGCAGAAGGGGAAGTGGATGCCTCTGTGAGCGGCAGCGGACATCGGTAAGTGAGGCCGCGGGCCTCAAATACTATTATTATTATACTCCGGGGTATTTTCAGACCCCGGAGTATAATAATCAGAGACCCAGGGGAGCTGATAAACATAAAAGTCATTGTTACTCACCTCTCCAGCGATCCGGTGTTACTCCTAGCAGGCTTCGGCCTTCTTTGGTGACGTCCCAGGCGTCACGTGAGCAAGGCCGACGTCATTATGTTGCAACGCCAAAAGCAGGGAGTGCACCGGAGCCCAGGTAAGTAACAGTGTATTTTAGATTTGTCACCACCTGGGTCTCTGATCATTATACTCTGGGGTCTTTTAGAACCCAGAGTATAATAATAGTTCATGGGTGGGTCACTATGAAGCAGAATACTTTGTGCAGGGGCCACTATGGGGCATAATTACGTGTGCAGGGGCCACTGTGGAGCATAATACTGTATGCAGGGGCCGCTGCAGCGCATAATACTGTGTGCAAGGGTCGCTGCGGGGCATAATACCGTGTGCAGGGGCCTCTATGAGGCATAATACCATGTGCAGGGGCCACTATGGAGCATAATACTGAGTGAAGGGGCCACTATGAAGCATAATACTGTGTGCAGGGACCGCTGCGGGGCATAATATTGTGTGCAAGGGTGGCTGCAGGGCATAATACCGTGTGTAGGGGCCGCTGCAGGGCATAATACCATGTAATACTGTGTGCAGGGGCTGCTGTGGGCCATAATACCGTGTAATACTGTATTTAAAAAAAACACCTACTCACCTGTCCCTTGTGCTCCGATGTCTCCCACCGCAGTCTGGTTCTGCTGCTCTGGTGTTTTTTTCTGGGGGAAGTCCCCACCGCACATGACCGCTGAGGTCGCTGACACGGGACATCACAGTGCTGTGGTTAAGAAAACAACGGAGCAGCAGGACTGAAACGCACTGTAAGACCCCGGAGCACCTTCCCCAGCCTCATATTAAAAAAGTGGTTATCCTGGACAACCCCTTTAAGGTGGCACTTGGGCTTTATTAAAGGGGCCTTCCAGCTCATTTTTATTGATGTTCTATCCTTAGGACAGATTATCAATAAGAGATCAGTGGACCCTGCCTCTGATCAGCTGTATGAAAGGGCTATGGCGCCTGTTTATATTACACACTGTCTGTTTATAGTGACCGTGTGATGTAATTAGTCTTGTCACATAGATATGTATAGAACGTGTATATGTAAACAGAGAAGCGGTCACAACACTTACACAGGTACCACGGTTCATTCAAACAGGTGATCAGTGGGGGTCCTGGGTTTTTAAGCCCCACTGATTAGTTTATTAACGACCTGGAAACTTTTTCATTAGGTAACACCTGGGACATTATTAATACTGGGCACTATTTGTACAGGGTACACACGGACATTATTAATATATAGATGCACTTATTATTATGGGGGGGTTATATCATATATTTTATAATTAGGGTAGCAGCAGGATGGGTGTGTAGGTGAGGACAATGTGGGTCAGATGCCTGGAAAAGTTAGGAGCCAAAGATGTCTGTGCTGCAAACTTTACAGAGACAAGTCACAGCTGGAAGAAGTGGTCATGGCGGTCCAAAGGGAAGGGAAATGTGAAGGATTAGTCAGAGACGTCACCTGTAAGTCACAAAATGTTACTGCCCTGTATTCACCTAAATGATAGAGGATAAATACCTGATTGATGGGGGTCTGTCTGCTGAGACCCCCACTGAGCCTGAGAATTGGGTTTTTTCCCCCCACTGGGTGGGAATTCAGCCTGACCGCTGCCAGGCTGAATATAGGTGTGTCACTTGGTGGATGGACGAACCCACGTGGCTCTCATTCACTTCAATGGGAGTGCCAAAGATAGCCGAAGTACAGTACTCAGTTATCTGTGGCGCTCCTATTATAGAGAATGGGGGCCACGTCGGCTCATCCACCCACCAAGCAGAAGATGGGTGAAGTTATTGTCATTGTTAATGCTGTGTTGTTGATCTGATACTGAAGTAATGCAGTAAGAAGAATTCTTAAAAACTGTTTCATAAATTTGCTTATGTTTATTGTATGACAATATCAGTGTGTGACGCTAACAGGGGGGGGCGTCTTTTGATAGTCTGCCTCAGGCAGCAAAGAGGCTAGGTTCACCACTGCACACACAGCATCAGTGTGTGTCAGCACAATAGAGAACAGATCCCACATGGACTGGAGAAGGGTAAAGCAGTACATGAATGAAGTTGTGCTGATACATGAGAGAAACAGTAAGTAGTAGCATCCTGGACACACAGAACTCACACCCAGGATGTATCCAATAACATAGTAACATAGTTGACAAGACTGGATAAAGTCCAGTAAGTTCAACCTACAATCACCCCTTCATGAGACAGGTACAAATTGCCCCATATTAGAAGAAAAAATTTCTTCCTAACTTCAAACATGGCAATTGGACTAAGTCTACTTTCCATAACGGGTGATATTTTTACTTTCAAAAAAGGCATCCAGGCCCCCCTTTGAATGTATACAAGAGAGCAACCATCACCATCATCTTGGCAGTGAGGTACATAGTCTTACTATAAAGAAGCCCTATCTATGATGATTAAATTGATTCTCCTCTATTCTTTGAGGATGCCTCCTTTTCATGGTTATAGCCTAAATGTAAAGAGATCAGTAGAAAAATTTCTGTATAGTCCATTCATATATTTATGGATAGCAGATTAGGTCACCTCTATGGCTGGGTTCACATCTGCGTTTGGCTCTGATTGCAAAATCAGTTTTTGAAACCGTCTCAAAATTCTCAAAAGCTGATTTCGAATGATTCGTTTTAAAACCCATTGATATCAATAGGTTGTAAATACCATCCGCAGGTGTGCATTTGGAGCATTTCTGTCTGGTAGCCACTCTTTTGAGCGGAGAAAAAAGTCGGACTTGCAGGACTTTTTCTCCGTTCAAAAAATAAGGATACCAGACGGACAGCAACCAATCTTGTTTTTTTTTAACATTGAGGTCTATGGAAATCGGATTACAAACGGATTACAAATGGATAGTAATCAGTTTGTGTCCTTTTTGCAATCCATTTTTCCTTCTGCGCATGCTCTGAATGATTTTTCCAAAATGGACAAAACAGTCACTTTTTGTGAACGGACACCCATTGACTAATCCATCTAAAAAGATAGATTTGGGTACCAGCTATGTAACTGTTTGGAATCCTTTTTGTACCAAACCATTTTTTCTTTTAAACGGTTTGCAAGCAGACAAATACCAGGTGAAAGTGTGAATCTAGCATTAGTCATATTTTTTCCAAACTGAATAATCCTAAATTTGATAACCTGTGTTTGTGTTCTAAAGCTATGTTCACCTCTGCACTGGAGTCTCCATCACAGTGTTCCCCGAAAATTGGTAGAAGAAAAATTCCTGCATGGAGGATTTAGTCAATGGGGTCCATCGAACTCCGTGTGTTACTGCTGTTTCAGCAGTCTGCCTCTCCATTGTTCGGGTCCCCCGACGGACCCGAACAATGGAGAAGCAATGATAATGTGAACCTCCTCTACATTCTCTCTTGTTCTGCTATGTCCATCATGTATACATATGCACAAAATTGTTCATAATATTTTACATGTGGTTTGACTACTGATTTGTAGAGAGGCAAAACCTGATGCATCCCATAATTTTATTCTCCTTGGCAGCAGCTGTCTGGCATTGGTTGCTAAAGTCCAAGACAGAAAAGTCCACCACTATCCCCAAGTCTTTTTCAGTGATAGTTTTACCCATAATTTTATTATTTAATACATAATTGTAAAGTTTTTTTCCATGGCCCAGTTGGCTGAACCTTAAACCCCTATGTTTTCAGCTTTCCATATCCATTTGTAATATTACAGTGTCCTCCTCTGTGTTGACTACTTTCCTGAGCTTATTAAATATTAAGATTGTACTTTATAAACCCTCTACCAGGTTATCAACAAAACCCCACTGGTGACTGTGACCCAATCTATAAATTATTTATAACCACCCTCTGTCATTTATCTGTTAGTCAGTTTTTAAGAGTTACACATACAGTATGTTCTTTTATATGGCACAGTATGGTACAGTAGTACAGCATCAAACACCTTTGAAAAGTTCAGATACATTACATCTACAGACTCCCCCATGTCCAGTCTGAAACTTACATCCTGACAGAAGCTGATCATATTAATCTGCTAGGACCAATCCTTCATAAACCCATACAGATGTGTTATGAGGTTATTATCATTGAAATACTTCAGGATAGCATTAGAAACACTCTAAATATTTCCCACAATAAAGGTTAAACTTACAAGACCATATTTTTTGGGCTCAATTTATGACCCCTTTTTGAATATTGGTCAAGATCTGTGGGACAGACCTAGTCATTACCTAATTAGTCAATCACAATATACAGTATATTTTCCTCAGAACTTGGGGGTATATACCATCCAGATTCAGTGATTTGTCTATTTTAGTATTTCAAAAGTGCATACTTCTTGCTAGGTTAAACACGTGACATGGAGAATTTACATTATTTTTTTTAAAGGGACCACACTTTCCATTATGTGTTCTTATTATATCTGTACTTAAAAATAACTCTAGATTATTTTTACTTTTTTGGTAATTATTCTCTTTGCCTCAATCTTTGCTGCCTTTATTTATCATTTACACACTTTTTTTATGTCACATCACTACCTTCTTGTTTTAGTATTTCAAATATTTTTTTACTGTTTCTAAAATGTTTATTCCCATAATATACAGTTGTGCTAAAAAGTTTACATACCCCGGGTCATTTTGATGTTTTTGGTTGTCATTATGATTTAAAAAGAGAAAACACAGAAGTTTGACAATAAATGGCTTCAACCAACCACTAACCATGAGTGGAGAAAAAGTTTTTGTGTTATCATTCATATTCTCTGAAAAAAGGCCAAAAAAACAAAAAATCTGCCGGGGTATTAAACTTTTTAGCACAACTTTATATATATACTGTATATATTTATAAAAATTAAATAACCTATTTAGGATGGTTTTGAAAATGTCTCATTTAGATTGTGTACCTTTAATTTTGAGGATACTCTCCCAGTTTATGCTATTTTAAGTTCTCTCTTCATTGGTGAAAATTGACCTTCCAGAAGTTTAGCATTTTAATAGCCCCCTACTAAAAATCTTATTAAAAGCTATATGAAAACTGTTTGCTAAAATAAGATTCAGAAGAGTGTGCACATCTGTTGCATCCAACCACTGTGGAACCTGCAAGTTATGCTTCCCAATTTATATCTGGATAGTTGAAGTCCCCCAAAATAATTACATAATTTGTTTTGTTGTTTCATGTATTTGTCTTATTAGTAGATTTTCAACTTCTTCTATTATGCATAGGGACTTGTAACAAATCCTTATCAGTGTTTTATTATACTTTATCGATCCCTCTTTTCCACCCAAAAGGACTACATATTTGTTTTCCTCTCTGATATCACACTGTATGGGAGTTTACACTTAAGCAAACCATTCCTCTTTTCTATTTGTATTGTCTTTTCTAATGAGGACAAAAACATAGTAAAATACACCATAAGGCTGGGGCCACACGAAATGCTGTGTTTTACATTACCTGCAAATTGGGTGGGGATTCTGGCAAATCATATCCACAAATTGCAGGAAAAAAAATCCACAGTAGAAATGCTGCGATTTCAAAAAAGCTTCCATTTTTGCAAATCACAGCATGTCAATAGGGGCAGAAAGTTCACAGAGGAAAACTGCAGACTTTCTGTGAAAAGTGCTGTGGAAAAAAACACAATCTGTTTCTGCTGCGGTCTTTTCCACAGCATTTTATGGCTGCAGCCCGCTACGTGGCTCCTTAGCCTAAAAGGATGATGTTGTCAATGTTTTGTAACTACTGCTCAGAAAACATACAAAATGAAACAAAGAGAAAGAAGGGTCTGTATTAGCACCACATAATAAAATAAAACCAACTTCATTATGGCAAAATATACATCAATACGATACAAAATATACATATATCAAAACATACACAAGGACTGGTATATGATACAGTGCATAAAAATGGCGTTGTTACACCAGGGAACGGACAATAAATAGATGTGTAAAGCAATTGCATAGGAATGTGGCCAGAGTCATAAGGAAAAAGCAAAAAAAAAAGCCTTGTCCAATAGTAATGCCAAAACAGATTATGAATAGGTAGATATGCAATAGTAGAGGTAATAGTAGAACAAGTTAGCTAAATTATACTCCACAAGTGTAATGAGTAATGATGTAGTCAAGAATGCATACCCAAAAGGCATAATACCAAACCAAGGTGACCTCTCCTAGGGATGATGCCACACCTAATACAAGTTTAAGAGTTGCCTTTGTATGGAATTTTTTTCTAAGTAGACTGTTACCATGCATGTCAACAGTCCAGTCATGTCTCACTATCCCCACTATGTCATATTTTGCTTCCAATGTTATCAGTTCCTCCATCTTGTTAGTGAGGCTTCTGGCATTGGTATCCATGCACTTCATGTGTTTTTCGTTATGCTTACTCTTCTTTTCTCTACTAACTACTGTCACACCAAGAAAGAAAGCTAGAAAGATGGTAAGATAATATAGTACAAAAATAATAGATTATGATCTAAACATCTCCTAGCTAGCTTAAATGATTAAACCTGGCAATATATATCAATATTAATCAAGACTTCTTGGGTCTTGATTATTATTCACTATTGTATTTTATGATCTTAGTTTTGGCCAGTGTCTCTTTAAGAAGCAAATATGCTTTATTATAAAAGTACAAGGGCAAGTATGTCTTTAAACTCTCTACACTTATATTAACCCCCTAACAGTCACATTAACTTGGCAAAAACCCTTCCGAAAATGGCTCAATAAATATTACTGGCACATAACTCTGGTGCCTTATGTGCATTTTAACCTTTTAATGCATTTTAGCCTTGAACCAGCGACATTTTATCCCTCTCTGCATTCCAGGTTTCATAAGTTTTAAAATTTTAATGTAAGTTTACGAGACCTTGTAGAAAATATTAATTCTAGCATCTGAATTATATGGTTTGTGGCATTTATCGTGTACAATAAATAATGTACTAATTTTATTTTACAGGTTGTTACAGCTACAGGGTTAAATGTCAAGTATGATATCCTTACGGTATCCCCCCCCTATGGTGTTATCTGCAGCCACAGGGACAGGAGATTGAGGCATCATTCTCCTCTCTCTGCAGCTGCACATATTCCCCTGTATACTGGTTGAAGTGAAAGCTGCGAGTATATGCAGCTCCACTTCAACCAGTGATATCTCGGGATGTACTGGAGATAAATGCTTGGTTTTATTTCAAAGCCATGACTTATGGTTTTAAAATAAGATCAAGACTCCTATAGCAATAGAGTTTGAGCCATTTAAGTAACATCTCCCACTCAGTGTAAACTGTAATGTATTTTGCTCAAACCAAGAGCAGGATATATTCAAAAATATCAGGGGGTTAAAGTGGTTTTCCTCTGCAGCATGTTTATAACTTGTTGTCAACCAGAATGGCCAGATCAAGGATGATGGAGACCTTTGGGCAAAAAAAAAAAAGAAAATTGAATCTCTTCAAGTCAAAGGCATAGCTAGCACTGTATGGGGGGGGCGAAACATGCCTGAGTGGGCCCCGCACACAGCGGGTCCCCCCATACATGTTGACAATTTCAGAGGCACATCTTGACCATAGTAGTTATAATGCATTCTAAATGTGAAGCATATGCTTCTAAATAAAGTTGGGCAAATCTCTTAATATTTGTCTCATCCTGTGTTCAGATGAAGCAATCCACCAGTTGGTTCCATGTTTTTTTAAATATCCACCACTTCTTTTACTCTGCCCCTGTAATGGTGCAGACCAATGGGAGTCTTGTATAGGTGTGAACATAGCCTTATTTGCTATTTTAGAGTGTTTATTGCTCATAGACAGACTTTTAATTCATCCCTTAAGGATTCAGCGTTTTTTGTTTTTTTTTTACTCCCTGCTTTCCAAAAGTCATACTTTTTTTTTTTTTTTTTTATTCACAGAGACGTATGATGACTTATTTTTTGTGAGACAAATTGTACTTCATAACAGCATCATTTAATATTCTGTGCAATGTACTGGGAAGCTGGAAAAATTTAGAATGGAATGAATCTGAAGAAAAATGCAATTGCTCCATTTTTTTAACAAGATTTTGTATTTGACCCCAGCATTTGAGGGGTCAAGTGCCCATAATCAGAGATGTCTCTGCTTCGTAATAAAGCAGAGACCTGAAAGCTATGGCGCCCAGTCAGCTCCCAGGTTGTGTCACTATAAACTCTGAGGCTACGTTCAAATCTGCACTAAATGGTATCCGTCCAGTGCATATCTGTCAATAAGTGCCACACAAAAAAAGTTATGCAAGCCAAACTTTTTTGTCTGGTGATTTAAGTCCAAAAAATGGACAACTGATGGACCCCATCCCCGACCATGTCCATCATTTCAGAGATCTGTTGCTGTCTGTTTTTCCAATTATGGACCAGAAGAACAGATTGGACAGTGCAGTTGTGAGTGTAGAGTTATCACTTAACATGTGGTTAGGGGATAAGTGTCAGATCGCTGTGGCTGCGACTGCTGGGACCCCAGTGATAAGAAGAAGGTGAAACAGAGAGTCTCTCTGATACAAATGAACTTCACACTCTTCACAAAGCCACAACAGAGAGGCACTTTGCTGCCATTCATTCTGTGCCGTAGTTCCAGACATGTCGGTTTGACGAAGGTCCATGACTGAAACGTCTTGTGTCTTCTGCCAAACACCTAATAAAAGTGTGAAGTTCATTTATGCTAGTACATCACTTTGAGACCCTACTTATGGAGTGCTGCTGTTATGTTCTATCAGAGAGTTCCCCTGAATCTTCCCTGTGAACAGAGTACTAGTGCACTTGCATGACTGTCGCTCCATTCACTTCTATGGGGCTTGCCAGAACTGCAGTATCCAGCAGCCCCATAGAGGTGAATGAAATTTCCGGCCACACAAGTGCACTAGTAGTCCATTCACAGGGAAGATTCAGGGGGACTTTCTGTTCCCCCTTCTCCTGATCACTGGGGTCCCAGCGGTCAGACCCACTGCAATCTGACACTTATCCTGTGGATAGGGGGATAGGTATGTATAGTGGCACAATCCCTTTAAAGACCCGCTCTGCACCTTACATGTAATCCACAGAGCGGGAAGAGGTTAAATACTTTATCCACTGTACAGTCATGGCCAAAAGTTTTGAGAATGATACAAATATTAATTTTTACAAAGTCTACTGCTTCAGTTTTTCTAATGGCAATTTGCATATACTCCAGAATGTTATAAAGAGTGATCAGCTTAACAGCAATTACTTGCAAAGTCAATATTTGCCTAGAAAATGAACTTTACCCCCCAAAAAAAATTCCAAAACCATGCCCCCCCCCCCTAAAAAGGCCCCCCCAACCCCGTTTCGGTGATCCCCCCCAAAACACGGGTGGGGGTGTGGAGGAGAACGGGGCGGAAAAACAACCCCCCCAAAAAAAAAAAAAAAACCCCCCCCCCCCAAAAAAAAAGAGGGGGGGCCCCCCCCCCCCTTTTTCCCCCCCTTTCCCCTTTTTTTTTTAAAAAAAAAAAAACCACCCCCCCCCCCCCACAAAAAAAAAAAAAAAAAAAAAAAAAAAAATTAAAAAAAAAAAAAACCCCCCCCCCACCCAACCCCTCTCCCAAAAAAAAGAGGACGTCAAGGAGAGAGGTTCCATTGGTGCCAAAAAGGCTCCAGGGCGCCCAAGAAAGACCAGCAAGCGGTAGGACCGTCTCTTAAAAGTGTTTCAGCTGCAGGATCGGGCTACCAGCAGTGCAGAGCTTGCTGAGGAATGGCAGCAGGCAGGTGTGAGTGCATCTGCACGCACTGTGAGGCGGAGACTCTTGGAGCAAGGCCTGGTCTCAAGGAGTGTAGCAAAGAAGCCACTTCTCTCCAGAAAAAACATCAGGGACAGACTGATATTCTGCAAAAGGCACAGGGAGTGGACTGCTGAGGACTGGGGTAAAGTCATTTTCTCTGATGAATCCCTTTTTCGATTGTTTGGAACATCTGGAAAACAGCTTATTCGGAGAAGAAGAGGTGAGCGCTACCACCAGTCTTGTCTCATGCCAACTGTAAAGCATCCTGAAACCATTCATGTGTGGGGTTGATTCTCAGCCAAGGGAATCGGCTCTCTCACAGTCTTACCTAAAAACACAGCCATGAATAAAGAATGGTACCAGAATGTCCTCCAAGAGCAACTTCTCCCAACCGTCCAAGAGCAGTTTGGCGCTCAACAATGCCTTTTCCAGCATGATGGAGCACCTTGCCATAAAGCAAAGGTGATAACTAAATGGCTCAGGGAACAAAACATAGAGATTTTGGGTCCATGGCCTGGAAACTCCCCAGATCTTAATCCCATTGAGAACTTGTGGTCAATCATCAAGAGACGGGTGGACAAACAAAAACCAACAAATTCAGACAAAATTAAAGCATTGATTCTGCAAGAATGGACTGCTATCAGTCAGGATTTGGTCCAGAAGTTGATTGAGAGCATGCCAGGGATAATTGCAGAGGTCCTGAAGAAGAAGGGTCAACACTGCAAATATTGACTTGCTGCATTAACTCATTCTAACTGTCAATATAAGTTTCTGTTACTCATAATATGAATGCAATTATATTTCTGTATGTGATAAAAACATCTGACAAACACACATAAAAACCAGAGGGCAGCAGATCATGTGAAAATATAATATTTGTGTCATTCTCAAAACTTTTGGCCATGACTGTACATTAAAGGGGTTGACCAGATCTGATGTTATTTGATAGGATCCACAGGATAGGTCATCAGTCATCAATATCAAATAGGTCAGATCCCAAAACTGAACCCCCACTTTTTTACTGATGTGGCCCCCAAAAGGAGCTCTGCTCCTATTCAAATGAATGGGAGCGGGGTTGTAGTTCCAGACACCACTGCTACACTGTAAGGAAGGCCTCACACTGCCTACAGATTCGTACACTGTCGCGTTGGCGCCTGGAACTGCAACCCTACTCCCATTCACTTAAATAAGAGCAGAGCTCCTTTCGGGGGCCACATCAGTCAAAAAGTGGGGGTTCAGTTTTGGGACCTGACCTATCTGATACTGATGACCTATCCTGTGGATAGGTCACCACTATCAAATATCTTCAGAACTGCACAACTCCTTTAACATTGTGCTGCAAAGGGACACGGTCACACAAATAAAGCTTGATAGATTAGTACTGACCACTTATGAAGCTGGAGCTTGGCCTAGAAGAACCCTGATGTGAAGGACAGCAGCACAATGACCTGTTTCTGCTTCCTGCAGAATCAGCTACTACATGGAGCACAGGCAGGGACCAGGGGGAGGAGCTTTGGCCTGCTGTGAGTCATGTGAGACGCTCTGCTCTAATCAGCTACCACATGGAGCACAGGCAGGGACCAGGGGGAGGAGCTTCGGCCTGCTGTGAGTCATGTGAGACGTTCTGCTCTAATCAGCTACCACGTGGAGCACAGGCAGGGACCAGGGGGAGGAGCTTCGGCCTGCTGTGAGTCATGTGAGACGCTCTGCTCTAATCAGCTACCACGTGGAGCACAGGCAGGGACCAGGGGGGAGGAGCTTCGGCCTGCTGTGAGTCATGTGAGACGTTCTGCTCTAATCAGCTACCATGTGGAGCACAGGCAGGGACCAGGGGGAGGAGCTTCGGCCTGCTGTGAGTCATGTGAGACACTCTGCTCTAATCAGCTATCACATGGAGCACAGGCAGGGACCAGGGGGAGGAGCTTCGGCCTGCTGTGAGTCATGTGACACGCTCTGCTCTAATCAGCTACCACAGGGAGCACAGGCAGGGACCAGGGGGAGGAGCTTTGGCCTGCTGTGAGTCATGTGAAATGCTCTGCTCTAATCAGGTGCCACATGGAGCACAGGCAGGGACTAGGGGGAGGAGCTTCGGCCTGCTGTGAGTCGTGTGAGACGCTCTGCTCTAATCAGCTACCACAGGGAGCACAGACAGGGACCAGGGGGAGGAACTTCGGCCTGCTGTGAGTCATGTGACACGCTCTGCTCTAATCAGCTACCACATGGAGCACAGGCAGGGACCAGGGGGAGGAGCTTCAGCCTGCTGTGAGTCATGTGACACGCTCTGCTCTAATCAGCTACCACAGGGAACACAGACATGGACCAGGGGGAGGAGCTCCAGCCTGCTGTGAGTCATGTGAGATGCTCTGCTCTAATCAGGTGCTGGTACCTTTCCCAGTTCAGCCTCAGTCAGCCAACAACAACGGAGGCTTAGCAGGGTGCCAGTGCTGTGAAAGTCTGCGATGTGCCGCTGCTCAAAGCCGCTCAGTGCTCCATATCCTGGGCTGTTTCCTCACTGAGTTAATATGGCCTGCTCAGCTCGTAGTATCCCAGTGAGGAATCAGCTCAGCATCGAAATGCTGAGCAGCACATACTGATGTAATTTATGGTTAGTGGGCCCCCACCTTATCATTGGACCCGGGGCCGCCAACACCCAAACCTTCCCCCCGCTGCCCCCTCACTAGCAACGCCTCTGCATTAAGTAGAAGTGTTATATTACTGGCATATAACATATACTGGACATTAGATGCAATAATTGTCAGTAGGTCCTGCTGATACCAACAGGATCTGTATCAGTGTGCGCTGTTAGGGGAAAAAATTCAGGATGTCAGATTTTAACAAATTCTAAATTAAAATAAAATATGTTAATACCTGCCTTTCCCTCCTCCTTATGTATGCTCACCCAAAAGATTGTTTCAATCCATAGTAATACATTTTAATAAATACTGCATATTCATCTTTTCTGACATATATTTAAACTTTTGATTTGTTAGAGGTATACCTGAAATCTGATCAAACACCAAGCCTTGCCTCTGAGAGTGTCTGGAAAGGGTTAAATAGAAAAGGGGATGAAGGCCCCTAGACAATTGTTCCTTTTGCCCCATATTATCATACATGAATTTCATCAAACATGAGTAAAGGGCTCTTCATTCCGGTTCTGAGTGTTTTTTTTAGACTCATTATATTTTCTGAAAGACTCTTCCCTCAGTAGTAATATATTAATAATATTAGTAATAGTTGTCTATTTACAATGTCTATCCTTATCCTGCTATACACCTTCTGCAATAAACACAATGTGATGTGTTTTTCTAGAATAGATTGCTGTTCAGACAGTTCTCTTTTTGGGGCTTTCCCAATAGCCCCTTTCGCTCACAGTCAGGTCACCATGCCTCCATTACCTTCCCCCATGTTATCTGTAGCAGTTGGTGCAGTTTTACAAGGACCTTCCAGGTCTTTTAGTGAAATCATTCTCAAAGTCTAAGGTCATGGAAGGTCCATTTTAATATTAGCTCTGCAGTGTTTTGAAGAAACAGTACCTAGACATGGTGCTAAAAAGGACATAATGTACAAAAAAACATATCACAGAAAAAAACCACACTTACACAATACCAGATGATACATGGCTGTGCAGGATTCAAGCAGGCCCCCATTACAAAATATTATAGAAAAAACACAGGTGCAAAATGCTAACAAAACATCCACTCACACACCTACAATCCATGAGGGGTATTCGGTAAGTGTGGCCTTTTTCTGTTATATGGTTTTTGTGCATTATGTCCTTTTTAGCAATATGTTTTTTGAATTTTTTTGGTCTGGTTGGTTTGAATTTTTTTTGACCAATAGGCTGTTCTTTGACACTGTGCACCTCACATTATCATCTGATGTATAAGTCTCAATTGTGTGCATTTGAAGTGCTGGCACCCGCCCCCTCATGGATTGTAGGTGTGTGATTGGATGTTTCATTAGCATTTTGCACCTGTGCTTTTTCTATCATATTTAGCAATGGGGGCCTGCTTGCATTCTGCACAGCCATATATCATTGGTATTGGGTAAGTGTGGTCTTTTTCTGTAGTACCTAGACATGGGCACAAGTACAGTGGTACTTCAAGTCACAATAATAAATGGTTCTGGGACGACCAATATAAGTTGAAACCATTGTGACTGGAGACCATAACCGTATGGGAAACTAGTAACTGTTCTGAAGACCCCTAACTGTCACAAAAAGTATGAAAAAATGCAGATAGAAGAAAGATTACCAGATAACTAATATAGATAAAGCATAGCATTTAAATATCACAAAGTGCTGTTAGGCTTTATTGATCTGTTTTTTCTTAAAATGAAAAAAACAAATAAAAAAAAAGCTGTTGGAAGCTGTAAACCACTTTCTATGATGGTGACAGAAACATTTTTAGGCACAGTGCAAGGGCGTAAATACCGGGGTAGCAGCAGTAGCGACTGCCACAGGGCCCGGGACATTAGGGGGCAGGGGGGTGTGACCACGACTGGACCCGGCAGGGTACGGGGTCCGCGGCCAGCTGGAGATGGCCGGGCCCCGGACCACTATGATAGCGGTCAGGGAAAGCCTGGTTCCCCGACCGCTATACATACTGTTATTGGAAAGGGGCCTTGGCATATTGCAGGCCCCTTTCCAATAGATGGCAGGGCAGGGCACCCAGGGGAGGTGACTGAAAATAATAAATAGATATTCTCACCTCTCCTTGTCACAGTGTTCTCTCCGGTGCTCTCCCGCCATGTGACTGAGGCCTGTGATTAGGCCCCAGTGGTCCCATGGGGCACGGCCGCGTAATGACGTCAGTGCACCCCCACATGACCGCTGAGGCCCAATCACAGGCCTCAGCAGCAACATCAGAAGAGGGCCTGAAGATGCTGAAGACGGCAGAATGGAGAAAAGATACCAAGGAAAGGTAAGGCAAGGTGAGTATGAATGTTTGTTGCTTTTAATCACCTTCCCTGGGCCTCCGATTATTATACTCTGGGGTCTGAGGAGACCCCAGAATATAAAAATAGCACCAAAGCGGAGGGGGGGCTGTTGGGAGCTTATAATACTGTGTGGGGGCCACTGTGGAGCATATACTACTGGGTGGGTGCCACTGTAGAGCATATAATACTGGGTGGGGGCCACTGTAGAGCATATAATACTGGGTGGGAGGCCACTGTAGAGCATATAATACTGGGTGGGGCCACTGTAAAGCATATACTAGTGGGTGGGGGCCACTGTTGAGCATATAATACTTGGTGGGGCCACTGTAAAGCATATACTAGTGGGTTGGGGCCACTGTAGAGCATATAATGCTGTGTGGGGGCCATTGTTGAGCATATAATACTATCTGGGGCCACTGTTGAGCATATTTTACTGTTTGGGGACCCGTAACCGGTTCAGGGGGGCCCCATATCAAATGTTCGTCTTGGGGCCCAGCCATTCCTAGTTACGCCACTGGCACAGTGTACTCAAAGATAACATAGCCTCTGTGACATAGTGTCATCCTGACACTGGTAAAGAGAAGTACAAGACATGTAGTACCGCACTGTATTATAGAGAGGTACTAATAGCCAGTCAATCAGTACATAGACTTCACTAATACAGGGGTTTTACCATTGGAATGATCGATTACCAGTGATCACCATGGTGATTTGTTGGAACCTCAAGCCAAGTATTGTATATTTAGTTGATTTCAAGTTGTATGTTGAAAATATTGTATCCTAAGGACATTGTAACATGAATGACAGCATCAAAAATAAAAAAAATTGAATCTACTTTGAAAACTAGCTTACATAGGAAAGAAAGAAAGACAGAAAGAAAGACTCCCTTAGAATTTTTCGACCCTTTCCCAGGGTTAGTTACTGGTAACATATTGCCATGTACGTGATATCAAGCAATTTATGTAATTAGAAACTCTTATTATCAGTTCATATGTGGCCTAGTGTTTTAGCTGAGTTTGTATGGCCCATAACATTTGTTTTTAGAATCCATGTAAACTCTGGCATTGGAGAAGCTTACCCGATGTGCATGTTTTTAAAGTACAAATGTTCTCACTATTAAGTTAATAAGGTAATAAAATACGATAAAAGAAATCTAGAGGATCTTTTGTTTATGTGCCAATCTTAGAACTCTGAGATCAGAGGATCAGGTTCAGAAGCCATCGATGTATAATTCAACTAGGAGAACCTAGATTAATGTAATTAGAATATATCTTCTAACCATTTGGCAATCTTCCCAAACCAATAGATCACTGGAACAGACACACACTCAGCTCTTTTCAAACAGGCTTGCAAATCTTTACCATCTCTAGTGTAGCAGAAATGTTTACATCATGCTACAATTTTCCTTTAGTTAAAGCATGGATAAATACTCCTTTTGTTGGCTTTTGATAGATAATTGGATAGCAAGAATGAATTAGGACAGGTCCCAGGAAAGTAGACAAGTTTAGCATTATAACATGCAACAAGCTACCAATATATCCCTTTCTACTATTACCTTAACTATTTGCAATTATTCAAATCACCCAATTCAATTAACAGTCACCTTGAATTGTGTTGCATTTTAGCAATAGAACAACATAGCTGATTTAGTAGAATGTTACGTTTTCCAGCAATTTGACAAGCCATTGTAACAAGTGTAGACTTTTAGCAGTCAGGACCATTGTGCTTTAATTAAATTACCCAAGTTGCCTATTTACAGTAATATTTAGCTAAACTGATAGATGGGATGAGCTGAAATGAAAACTGGAATTTATAAAACTGCTTGCTATGCACTGTTTTATGGTTTGGGGAAACAGCAAAGCAGAGGAGACCAGTTATTGCTTCACAAAATTACTAAGGTAGCCTCATTAACATCCTGTGGTAGTTTATAACAAATCATTTACAGTATGTACAGTATATATAAGCAAAAGCAGCAGGTTGCCATTGATGTTAGGAAAGGAACATGGGGTGATCAGCTAGCGGACACATCTTGAAAAGAGTTGTTCCTTGTAAGACGACCATCTTAAATCAATAAAATACTGTTGAATATTGTATTAACTTTAGGGCTACAGAGGTTGAAGCAAAAGCCCAGTTCTTAAGCTAAGGGAACTGTAAAAGTCCATCTATCCTTGTGAGAGCCTTGTTAGAAATTTTGCATTGGGGCCCAATTTCTTCAAGTTACCTCTGTGCTTGTAACATCTTTGCCAGTTCGGGCCTCTGCATCATCCGCTGGTCGCATGCTACGACACAGGAGGCATGTTCTTTTGTGATCCTGTGTTCCTGCTGTTTTAGCACAGCTGGGTATTTGTTGCTGTGTTTCAGTCCAGCCAGTGCTATTAGTCCTAGTTACTAAGGAGTTAAGTTTATGTGCTTTGTGATTGACAGCTTATCTACCAATCAAGCCTGGGGCGGCTTCTGGACTTCCTATAAACAGGCCATCAGCCCACACATGATTGCTGGCTATTGTGTCTCTGACTTTGCTAAGCGTTTGTCCTTGCTCTTGTTTTGTATTTACTGACCTCTGCTTTTTAGCTTTTGACTTCTCTTTTGGATTGCGATTTGGTACTGTTTTGTCTCTCTGGCTTGACCCTTGGCTTGCTGACTCCTCTTCTGTGTTGTGTTGTTTTGTCCTGTTCTGTGTTTCCCTTATCTACAGTGCTGGCCAAAAGTATTGGCACCCCTGCAATTCTGTCAGATAATACTCAATTTCTTCCAGAAAATGATTGCAATCACAAATGCTTTGGTAATAATATCTTCATTTATTTTGCTTGCAATGAAAAAACACAAAAGAGAATGAAAAAAAAGTCAAATCATTGATCATTTTACACAAAACTCCAAAAATGGGCCGGACAAAAGTATTGGCACCCTCAGCCTAATACTTGGTAGCACAACCTTTAGACAAAATAACTGCGAACAACCGCTTCCGGTAACCATCAATGAGTTTCTTACAATGCTCTGCTGGAATTTTAGACCATTCTTTTTTGGCAAATTTCTCCAGGTCCCTGAGATTTGAAGGGTGCCTTCTCCAAACTGCCATTTTGAGATCTCTCCACAGGTGTTCTATGGGATTCAGGTCTGGACTCATTGCTGGCCACTTTAGAAATCTCCAGTGCTTTCCCTCAAACCATTTTCTAGTGCTTTTTGAAGTGTGTTTTGGGTCATTGTCCTGCTGGAAGACCCATGACCTCTGAGGGAGACCCAGCTTTCTCACACTGGGCCCTACATTATGCTGCAAAATTTGTTGGTAGTCTTCAGACTTCATAATGCCATGCACACGGTCAAGCAGTCCAGTGCCAGAGGCAGCAAAGCAACCCCAAAACATCAGGGAACCTCCACCATGTTTGACTGTAGGGACCGTGTTCTTTTCTTTGAAGGCCTCTTTTTTTCCCCTGTAAACTCTATGTTGATGCCTTTTCCCAAAAAGCTCTACTTTTGTCTCATCTGACCACAGAACATTCTTCCAAAAAGTTTTTGGCTTTCTCAGGTAAGTTTTGGCAAACTCCAGCCTGGCTTTTTTATGTCTCTGGGTCAGAAGTGGGGTCTTCCTGGGTATCCTACCATAGAGTCCCTTTTCATTCAGATGCCGACGGATAGTACGGGTTGACACTGTTGTACCCTCGGACTGCAGGGCAGCTAGAACTTGTTTGGATGTTAGTCGAGGTTCTTTAGCCACCATCCGCACAATCTTTCGTTGAAATCTCTCGTCAATTTTTCTTTTCCGTCCACATCTAGGGAGGTTAGCCACAGTGCCATGGGCTTTAAACTTCTTGATGACACTGCGCACGGTAGACACAGGAACATTCAGGTCTTTGGAGATGGACTTGTAGCCTTGAGATTGCTCATGCTTCCTCACAATTTTGCTTCTCAAGTCCTCAGACAGTTCTTTGGTCTTCTTTTTCTCCATGCTCAATGTGGTACACACAAGGATACAGGACAGAGGTTGAGTCAACTTTAATCCATTTCAACTGGCTGCAAGTGTGATTTAGTTATTGCCACCACCTGTTATGTGCCACAGGTAAGTAACAGGTGCTGTTAATTACACAAATTAGAGAAGCACCACCTGATTTTTCAAAGGGTGCCAATACTTTTGTCCACCCCCTTTTTTATGTTTGGTGTGGAATTTTTGACAATTCTTTTTGTGGTTTTCCATTGACGACAAATTAAATGAAGATATTATTACCAAAACATTTGTGATTGCAATCATTTTCTGGAAGAAATTGAGTATTATCTGACAGAATTGCAGGGGTGCCAATACTTTTGGCCAGCACTGTAGATTACGGTTTGTCGTCCAGTTGTCCCTGTCATTAGGACAGTTGCGGCAATTAGGTAGGGACTCGGGGTGGGCCTAGTTTCAGGGCTCACTGTCTCTTTCTTCCCTTTTCCTAGCAGCTGCTATTAGGTATTGCTTATGGGCTATTTCATAACAGTGCTTTACAACACAATTTCTTTACCTCTTAAGTCACCCCATCTACCTCATAGATTGTAAGCTCTTGTGAGCAGGGCCCTCACTCCTATTGTGTAAATTGATTTATTACACTGTAACGTCTCTTTTTGTCTTTACATAAACGCTATGATTTGTAAAGTGCTGCAGAATATGTTGGTGCTATATAAATAAAATGTATTATTAATTATTATTATTATTATTCAAGCTGTCTCATCAGTGCTACCTGGCGAATCCTTCGCTGTTTTCTCACTATGTGTTCACTAATACCCAAAAAAGAGAATCCAACACGGTTGATTGTTCATAAAACTTACAACTTACTTTTAACATCATTGGCCCCTGTTTGATGTTTTAAGGAATCAGAATAGTAACACACACTTCTGATATTTTACATATTACGTATATTATGTTTATATAATAAGTTGTCTAGAAAATTGTACATAAATTATGTTTCTAAAATGATAACATTGAAAAATAAACTATACTCATTCCATTCAGATTTACAACCTAAGATAGTTTTATATTTATATACCTGTGGAGACTATATGCTAGCTGTCTAGCAGGCATTGCTATGGTCACCATTTAAACATATTGAACTGCATTTATAGAATTTATCGCATTTTGCTATACAGTTGTTGCTAGTAACAGCTTTAGGACTAAAGAAACAGTACAAGCACAGAGGAATGAGAAAGACTGTAAGTGATGGGCATTTGTGTATTAGTAATCCTTGTGAGGAGACACTGAGTAACACGAAGCTTTTTAGTAGTATAATGTATCATGTTAGCCATAGAAAGTAGTGGAAGAGTGGAGAAATCAGGCGATACCTTTTAGAGGCTAACTGAGTATATTTGATAGTAAGCTTTTGAGAGTGCTAGCTCTCTTCTTCAGACATGGTGTAATACAAGAAACTGAAAATTCACACACTTTTTATACACACACAAGACATGGATCTTCAAAGGATCTTGGAATAACAAAATGCAATATAAGTAGAGAACTTATTTACAACAGGTCAGGAAATAAACAGTTTGCAATCAGGTGGTGATTTGTGAACCTCACAGTTCATACATAGTGTGACATGAAACTGGCATGAATATTAAGTCCAAATTGCAGAGTTTGAAATTTTTACATTAACTTGTATTCCCATTCCTTTCTCTCCCTCTGCGTCTTAAAATGTCCCATTAAAACCACAACCCACAAATCTTCAATAGAGTGGTCTTCTCCGGAGAAATGTGCGGCCACTGGGAGATCTGTTCTGCTCTGCTGTTATTAATGTTGAATCTGTGTGAGTTCATGCGCTAAGTCTCTGCCCTGTTTCCCCCACATAGAGGCCTGTGGTGGGACATTGCACACACATTATGAGATACACCACATTGGAAGACCTGCAGGAAAATGTGCACCTAATTCTGTGCACCTGTTGTGACTGTGGGACAGGTACACTGTCAACGGTGTGGGTGTGCCTGCAGGTCTTGCACCTTTTTTGCAGGCAAGGTGAGGTGCCATTTTCAGTTGGGGCCTTCAGGGCACTCCGGACAATAATACGCCTCACGTTTTATTGGTTGTCAAAGGAAAGGAGAAGGGGGACTAGAAATATGTCCTTGAGTCTGTTGTCCCTATGTAGCACAGGTTGGAGCTCCTTGGCAATTCTTCGTAGGATCTCCAGCTGTGGGTTGTAGGTGACAACTAGAGGCACTCGGGCTTCTTTCTGGGTCTCTTTATATGTGAGCCGACTGTCTCTGTTAATGGCTGCCACTTTGTTTAATTGGTTGTCCGTCACTTTTGGTTTGTATCCCAATCGAAGAAATTTCGTACTCAGATCCTGGAGATGCTTGTCCAGGTCTGCTTTGTCGGAGCAAATATAATTGTATCGTATAGCCTGGCTGTAAATAATAGATTGTCTTGTGTGCTTGGGGTGGAAGCTGTCATTTCTCAGGTAGGCCGTTCTGTCTGTGTGTCACAATTCACCAACTGATTGCAAACAGATACGTTATGCCCCACAAGTTTTCCAGACTGTTTATTTCCTGACCTGTTGTAAATAACTTCTCTACTTATATTGCATTTTGTTATTCCAAGATCCTTTGAAGATCCATGTCTTGTGTGTATAAAAAGTGTGTGAATTTTCAGATTCTTGTATTACACCGTCTGAAGAAGAGAGCTAGCACTCTCGAAAGCTTACTATCAAATATACTCAGTTAGCCTCTAAAAGGTATCGCCTGATTTCTTCACTCTTCCATTGTATTTTGGATGCTAACTGTGCTCTAAGAATATTCAAGACAAACAGTGTAAAAACAAATTTGTTCAGGCTTTGTAATGCATAGCAAGAATAGTGCAATTTATTCCATTGCCCTTGATGCTTTCAGTACATGACTTTTATTAGAAGCAGAAGGTTGTGTAGTCACATTTTTTGAATTTCTAGACAACTTTTTTGAGAAATGTTGTCCTTGGAACAAAATAAATCGTCTTGTTGTCTTGTCTTAGTACTTGTATGTAATTCATGTTTAACCTCTCTGCGATCTGCCTAAATGACTTCACTGCGAATGCCATTTTTCCTGACAATGTCATTCACAGTAAAAGAAGGACATTTTTATTACTCTCTCAATCGTTTTATTGCATTATGTGCAGAGTGTAAATAATAAACCCTTCTGCTTTGGCTGGCTCTGTCACCACATGATGCTAATATGATATTAGAGTATCCTGAGAACAAGGTAAGGAGAAACTCTTTGTTTCTAAGTAAATATGGAGTAATACATTATTAAACTAGTAACATTTCTATAATAAAAAGACACAGTGAATAAGCAGTTTACTTTTACTCATTGATCTTATTCATCAGTTTACCAGAATCGCATTCCTAAAATGTGATACCTATAAAACCCTTACTGTCTCATGCTGCCTCTAGCTCAAAAACATTTCTTAAACCTACTGTTTTCTCAACCCAGAGTTAACCAAAATGATGTGCATGTCCTTAAATCTCTCTTAGATTGCCACAACATCCTCCACTGTGGCATCCATTCTCTTGCACCTCTAATCTATTCTCAGCTGTGCTGCCTGATTAATCTACATGTCCCCATTTTCTCTACTGCTTCCTCTCTCCCCCATTGACACATTGAGGAAGCTCACAACCTGCAATTTGCATAAATCTCTGCCTTAATCGCATCACAAGAAACCATCAGTCCTCCTGCATCTCTGAAACTCACCAACCAACATTAGACTCTCTCATCATAAAAACTTTTTAATGCAACTTAAAAACCCACCTCTTCAGAAAAGCTTACCAACTGCGAAAACTGTAATAGCAGCATCTAACCTGTATCTCCTGTCTCTAAAGTTACACACATGGACAAAATTGTTGGTACCCCAATGAAAGACCTGCGACTGGTATCCTGTTGCAAGACCCATGACCTGTGACTGAGACCAAGCTTTCTGACACTGGGCAGCACATTTCTCCCTAGAATCCCTTGATAATCTTGAGATTTCAATGTACCCTGTACAGATTCAAGACACCCTGTGCTAGATGCAGCAAAGCATCCCCAGAACATAACAGAGCCTCCTCCATGTTTCACAGTAGGGACAGTGTTCTTTTCAAGATATGCTTCATTTTTCCATCTGTGAAAATAGAGCTGATGTGCCTTGTCAAAAATTTCGATTTTTGACTCATCTGTCCATAGGACATTCTCCCAGAAGCTGTGTAGCTTGTCAACATGTAGTTTGGCAAATTCCAGTTTTGTCAGATTCAAGTTATTTCTGTGGCCATTGTGGGTTTTTCTTTCATTAAACAAGGGGTACCAACAATTTTGTCCAAGTGTGTATAACACAGCCACAAAAATATAAGTGCTTTCTGCACAGCTTTGTTCCACCCCTTGGCCATTCGGAAATGATATTCCCACTGATGCAACGTCATCATCTGTTCAGTGAAGTCCTGCGCATGTGTATTATGCACCCTAAAATCTTGCACATACATAGCCACATATGTGGCGTATGCTTGTACACACTGAACACTACAAGTGCATACTGCAAATGCGAGAGATTTCACTGAGCAGATGACGTCACAGCAGTGAAACGATCATTTCCCATTGGCCAAGGGGTGGCACAAAGCTGTACAGGGGTGTGTTTTCAAATGAGAAAGCTTTGCTCAGGGATCTCTGGGAATGCTCCCTGTGCTCCGACTACCTAATTTGCAAAATGAATAAAACGTCTTTTCCTTGGCATCCACGGGACTGTGAGACATAATGAAAGTATGATTTGTAAGCATGTCACAGCATCTACAGTGCTATGGTGGCAATTTGAAAGGGTTGTGGGAAGTGACAGACTCACTTTGAAGAACATTAAATAAAACAGGTATATGAAGGTCCCTCAGGTGAAGCCAGTGCCAGAAAAAGTCACTGGGGTAAATTTGTTAAGATTGATGTGGAAGATTTGCCAAAATTATTAAGAGGCTCTGGCATCTTAATAATTCTGGTACACCATGAAAGGTCCCACTAGTATTGAAATTTATGGCAGTCAGAGATTATTGTATATTTCAGGTAACGCTGGGCAATTATTATTATTATTAGTATTTATTTATTTACTTTTTTTCAGGATTTAAAATCTTACAGCATTTATTATCCGACGTTCATCATCATCACAAACATGGCACTTGGGGCACAAGACAGGTAAGCTATGGAAGAATAGCAAATAAACTTGCTCTCAAAGCAACCACATTTTACAAATGGTATCCAAGGTTTACACTCTCACTTGTTATCTTGGCTATTGTTCTTATGCAAAACTACTGTCCATCTATACCACCAGTGCATACCATCCACATGAGTTCCTCTCTTCTTCCCTCTCCCATGTACAGCTCTCACACACTTCTCACTTTCTTAAACTACCCTAACCCCTCTATTTGTTTTATCAGTGGAACGAGACAGAAGTGTCCACATAAATCATTAACCACCACTAATCTCATTAATTTCTGCCATATCCCTCGCCTTTTCCTTCTCCTGTCCCTTTCAACTGTTCTGTCTGGAATATATTCTTGACTTATTCCTTTCTAAATCTCTAAACCTGCTAGCCCTCACTGAAACCTGGATTTACCAGTCTGATATTGCTTTCCCTGCTGCTCTGTCTCTTGGTTGGCTACATTTCTTCCATTCTTCTAGATCTGACAGCAGGCAGGGTGGAGGGGTACGCATACTGTGGGTACACCACAGTGCACTTTTCAGCTCATTCCCAAGTACCTTCACTCACCTTCCCCTCATTTCAGACCTACACGATCAGACTTTTCTGCCCACGCTCCCTGCAAGTAGCTATGTTCTACTATCCCCCTCACCCTACCAATTGCAATTCTTGGACCACTTTGTTTTTTGACTTCCCCTCTTTCTATCCTGTGAAATTTCTACCCTCATGAAGGAGTTGAACCACTTCTTTTGGTCTTTCTGAACGTTCCTCTTCTCCCACACGAAAGCACTGCAATATTTTTGGTCTTCCTCCAACTCTTTTCAGTTTCTAAATTTACTAACTCTTCTCTCTAACTTTCTGACGATAACTTTCTTTCTTTTGCCATCAGTACTTTCTCTCCTTCACAGAATACACCAATTCGTTATACATATAGGAATCTACATGCCATTAATACTCAGCACCTCTCAAACACTTTACAGTCATCACTGTCCCCCATTTCTTCACTCAACATCTTTATGTTCATGAAACCCAACTATATACCTCCTCTCGTGACATCACCCCTGCATTACCAAACACCCATGACTGTCTTTCTCTCTGTCTCTTATGTCATGTCTTCCCTCTATTTGAAACTGAATCAAAGACTGAACTGCTGCTGTTTCCACAAGCTACTTACAGACCTAACCCTCATAGTTCTATTTTGGTCTGCAGTCTCACTATAACACCGAGGCAGGACACACGCTTCCTTTGGGTTATGTTTGACTCAAACCTTTCCTTTACCCCCTATATCCAGTCACTTGCACACTCATGTTAACTGCATCTCAAATACACCTCCGGAATCTGCCCTTTCCTTACCATGGAAACATCTAAAACCCTTATTGTCACCCCAATTCACTATAGACTTGACTAATGTAGCTCCCTGCAAATCGGTCTTCTCCTCACTAAACTCTCCCCTCTACAATCTATTCTGAATGAGGCAGCCAAGATCAAATATCAGTCTATACGTTACACTGATACCTCTGGTCTGTGTCAGTCACTGCACTGGCTGCCTATTCAATCTAGAATACAATATAAATTTATCAGCCTCATCCACAAAGCTCTCCATGGTGCTGCACCTCTTTAAATTTCCTAACTTATGTCAGTCTACCACCCAACTCATGCTCTCTGTTCAGCCAATGACCTAAGACTAACATCCTCTATTATCAGAATCTCACACTTTGGTCTCCAATATTTCTCCCAAGTTGCACCTTCTCTGGAATGCTCTAACCTGGACAATCAAATTAACTCTCAACTTTTGCAGCTTCAAGCACATCCTAAAGACAAATCTCTTCAGAAAGGCCAATCACATTCCCTAATCTAACATTTCTACAGTTACATTCCCTAAAACTAACCCTCCTCTCTTCATGATTCAAGAGGACAAGGACCCATGCCAGAGCCCTGGGGAGGTGAGTAACATTCTTTTTTTTTATTTTTTCTCACCTCCCATGGGCCTCCGCAAATTATACTCTGGGCTTTGAAGAACCCTGGAGTGTTATTATAGCAGTACTGGTTCAAATGCATTCTGTCCGAATGAAACCACCAGGCATCAAGAGACATCAAAATGAAACTGCCGGGTGTGAAGAGACCCCAGAGTATGAGCAGTTCCGGTTCAACATGCTCAGTCCGAATGAAACCGCTGGGCAAAACACGCGAGACGCAAATTTGTCCAACACATTCTCACTTCTTGTAGTCTCCTGTGCCCACAACAGTAATCAAGAGTGTAGGCAGATGCCGATACACTTGATTATGAGATTCGATTATAATGGCCATTGGGCCCCCGGCTACAACCCGCTCCTTCCTCACCCCTGAAACTACAAAGATGCTAGTCCACGCGCTCATAATATCCCGCCTAGACTACCGTAACACCCTTCTCCATGGCCTCCCAGCTAACACTCTCTCCCCCCTCCAGTCCACCTTAAACTGTGCTGCTCACTTAATACACCTCTCCCCCCGTTCTTCATCGGCCACTCCCCTCTGCCAATCCCTTCACTGGCTACCCGTTGCCCAGCGAATAGAGTTCAAATTACTAATGCTGACATACAAAGCCATCCACAACCTGTCCCCTCCATATATCTCCGACCTAATCTCCCGATACCTGCCCACACGTAACCTCCGATCCTCCAAAGACCTCCTACTCCGCACTGCTCTTATCCGATCTTCACACAACCATCTCCAAGACTTCTCCTGTGCATCCCCTATACTCTGGAACTCATTACCAAGGCACATAAGACTGTCCCCCAAAGTCACAAGCTTCAAGAAGGCCCTGTAGACTCACCTATTCAGGAAGGCCTACAACCTTCAATAACACTACTGTCACCACACAATCATCCGTACTGCCTCTACCCTCACCTTCTGTCTCTATCCCACTTCCCTTATAGATTGTAAGCCCTTGTGGGCAGGGCCCTCTATCACACTGTGCCAGTTGGTCACTGTTAGTATTATATTTGTTTCGTATATCTTGTGTACCATATGTAAACCCTCAAATGTAAAGCACCATGGAATTAATGGTGCTATATAAATGAACAATAATAATAATGATAATAATAATAATAGTAACAACCCATTTCACCCTTATTATAATCCTTTTCAGGGAGCATGCTTTCTAAAAGGGACATCATTTAAAATAATCATCATTAATTGTAATAGAAATAAAATTCCCAATAAATCTCGATTTTGATTTAGGTCATAATCGCCCAGTTCTAGTTTCACAGGCCTTTCACAGGTCTTTGATATCACTCAGGAGGCCAGAAGAGGATGATGACCCACACCGAAGTCCAGAGGAGGCGAGTAAAATAGTTTTTTTTGTTTATCCCACTAATTATACTCTGGGTTATGAAGAGTCCTGTGATATAATAATAGCAGTTCAGGTTTGAATATGTTGAGTCTGAAATTACACCGAAGAGACCCCAGAACGAAACCACCCGTTGTGAAAATACCCCAGAGTATGATAATAGACGTTTCGGTTTGGGCATGTTTAGAATGAAACTGCCAGGTGACCCTCACGAGATGAATCTCATGAAGTTCGCCCACCACATACTTCCTGTAGACTCCTGTACTCACGACAATAATCAACTGTATCAACTGATTCAGATTACAAGGTCGTATTATAATAGGGGTAAATGGGCAGTTACTTGCCATTGGCCCCTGGGCTACAACCCAATTTACCTTTGGATTTTAAAAAGGGACACTTTAAAATAATCGTCATTAATTATAATCGAGTTAAAAAGTCCAATTAATCTCAATTTTGTTTTAGTTCACAATTGACCAGTCCTAGTTTCAAGTATAACTCATGTTAGTTGTCTGGAATGAGTTATAGTAAATTTGTTATGCTAAGATGTCGCCATTCTGGCCCACCTTGAACGCTTGACTCTGGAGTGACCCATGTGACCGCTGATGCCCAATCAGTTAGGCTGGACAGGATGTCATGACATAAAATCATGATATCCTTTCATTCAAGAGGACTGAAGAGGACGGGGACCCTCACTGGAGTCCAGGGGAGGTGAGTAACACAGTTTGTTATGTTTACTCCTGGGCCTCCACTTATTATACTCTATGATCTGAAGGGATCCAGATCCATTCCCTTTTATCAAAAAATCTGTCAATTGATTATGTTGATTGCAAAGTAGGAGACAAATTGTCAGTGATGCCAAAAAGGAATCAATCATATTTAGGTCTGGTGTAAGAAAATTTGTTAGATCTGGCAACAAAAGGGAGGTGGGAAAGCAACATATTGCAACTTGGTATGTCTTGAAACAAAAATTCCTCAAAAATATTTAGATTGGATATGTCTTCTAGTTTCCAGCTTTTCTTTCACATATCTGTTTTCTATAAATGTACACCTTTTTCTACCCTATCTTTTGACATGTCTGTGTCAATAAATGTTCTCTTTTCATGTATCCACACTGTTTTACTGTTATTTAGTAATAGAAAACAGTACAAAGATGCAAAGCAAGCAATATAACTAAATTAATCTGATGGGAAAAAAATACAGGTACTGACCACGTAGAGACTTTGGCAACATAACCATGTACAGAATGTCTCAAGGAAATGCTGACTCTAGCATACTTAGTATATCTTCTAAGCCATTTTTCTATATTGATATAGTTTGTATAATAAATGAAATGCAGGGGGAATTGGACAAAAAATGCATAGAAGACCTGTAAAATGAAGTAATGTTTAGAACTGCTCCCTCTCTAATGGTTGCTTGGCAGTAATAATTCCCTTGCATAGTGCATGAATAAATTTATGGTTAGTAGTGACTGTAAACCATTGCAGCAGAACCTTCTCACCCAGTGTGCAGGCCAGGAACACCCACCAGTATTTCACAGTTGTAAATGCATCTCCTGACTCCTGACACCACCTTTGCTTTATGTCTGCTTCTGGGGATGGTGTGATTGGTCTTCCCAGCAGCAGCAGAAGCGGCCAGGCCAGATATCTAGAATTGTCTTGTGTAGGTGGCTAATTTGTCTGAAGTGACAAAAGCAATAGCTTTATCTTTTAATGATATTCCTGGTGCAAATTTCTAGAAAATATTAAGTGCAGGAATTCACCGTGCATACAGCATGGTGTACATGACTATTGCATGTGTTTAGTTTTGTGCTTCCTATAATAGTGGCAGCTATAGCTGTCTCAGGTATCATTCAGATTATGTTGATGTGCATCTATATTGTTTGTGTTACCACAGGGCTCATTTTTGAAAAATGCAGCACGTTGATTTTAACCTATAGGTTTAATAAGAGAAGAAAAACCACAGAGAAAAATGCATCAAAAACGCAATGAAAAACGCTGTGGGAAAAAAATGTGATATGTTTCCTAGATGCAGTTCACTACTTGGGGCCTTAGTCTAAAACAGTTTTTAATCTAAACTCTTGCTTACTGCATTTACATTACAGTGTAGAACACTGAAGCTATTGCTTATTAATTGTTATCCTCATTGCTTTCTGTTGTATTGTTACATAGGCCTTTAACTCCTTCCCGACATCTAACATACTATTACAGCGGATGTCGGGTATTTAAATATGGCAGAATAGCAGCAGAGTCTCTACTGTATTATACAGCAGAGACCTGGCACTAACACCCGAAATCAGAGCAGGCATTAAGGCCTCCGGTGCCTTGGTCAAATCTGACCAAGGTGCCATTTCTGTGGAGGCGCATGGGCACTGCCATTTTCTTTTAGATTACCAGCACCCAAAAAGAGATCTGGAGCTAGTGATCAGTTGCCATAATAGCCAGGAGCCTATTGAAGGCTCCCAGGCTTGTGTGACATTAATTTGTATGACAGGCTGCTCTATGCCAGTATTTTGCAATTCATTGTAATGCAATGCATTAGTGATCACATCCCCTGGGGGGTCTAATAAATACAATAAAAGAAAAAAAAAAATTTCCACACAGTGAATGTCGTAGGAGGAAAAATAATCAAAAGAACCGAACTGCCATTTATTCGCTGTTTCACCTCTCATAAAAATTTAAATAAAAAGCGATCAAAGCAATAGACGTTCCTCAAAATGGTATAACTAAAAAGTACATGTGGGGCCCTGACAAAAAGGATGTCTTAAGCATCTCCGTACACAGAAATATAAAAAAGATACAGGTGTCAGAATATGGCGACTCCAAGAAATTTTAATTTTATTGTTGTATTGGATTTCTTTCAAGGGGTTAAAGCTTAAATAAAACCATATACATTTGGTATCCCTGGAATTGTACCAACCCATGCAATACTGGTGACATGTAATTTTGGCTGCACAGTAAAATGCCATAAAAACGGAGCCCATAAGAAACTTGTACAAATGCAGTTTTTCTTCAATTCCACCCCATTCTGAATTGTTTTCCAGCTTCCTAGTATATCATATGGAATAATAAACAGTACCATTACAAAGTACAATTTGTCCCACAAACATTAAGTCCCCATATTGCTCTGTGAATGGAAAAATAAAGATGTTTTGTGGTTTGGAAGATGGGGAATCAAAAACGAAAATTGAAAAATATCTGCAGCGGGAAGGGGTTAAATAATTTGCAGTTAAATTATTGAACTGCCTGTTATGCCCTGGATAAGATGATGCCAGACTAGGAGACAGAAGATGTTTTCAAAAATGTCGCTTACAGAACATTTAAAAAATATTTAGACCCTTAATTTTTTCCACAGTTTGATTGTTACACCACAACTTTTTTCTTAAATTGATCATATTTTTTTTCTTATCAACCTACTATATATTCATTGCTCCATAATTAAAAAGAGAAATAAGAGAACTGCCCTGTGCTCCATTCCTTCTGAGAGAGGTCTCGAGGATCCTTCCTCTTTCACTCCATTCTCACCATCTCTGTTTCTCTTTCATCTGAATAGGATCCCAGTGATGACCTATTGTATGCCACCTGGTTAATGTAGACCAGCTTTGAGTAGGTGCTTGGAGCCCCCTCTGACTTCTTAGGGTCAAAGAGACTCGACTGATGGAATATTTGACTGTGCAATGATGTTACAAAAGTGACGCTTTTCACAGAACCTGGTACTATTGAGTCTTATACCAGGACTCATTGAGGCCTACTGACCCTTTTAGGCCCTGGGTGATGACTATGTGTGTGTGTTTCTATTAATTTCTCTATGCTTTGTATATACATGTGTATTCAGACCCTTTCCTCAGCACTTTTTTAAGGCAGTTTTAGCTATGACTACAGTCTCAAGTCTTCTTGGGTAAGAATATATAAGGTCTGGCACACCTGTATTTGGAACTTTATTCTATTTTTCTGCAAACCCTTAAAAGCTCTTGGAAGGCTTGAAAATATATATGTATGTGTGCAACAATTTTCAGGTCTCTTCAGAGATGCTCTATCGGTTTCTAGTCTGAAATCTGGTCTGACCACTCAAGTACTCTCAGATTGGTCCCAAAGCCATGTATGTGTTGCTATGGTTGTGTGTTTAGGGTTAATGTTTTCTTGTGAAATATTAACATCCTCTCCAGTTGAAGATTCAGAGCACTCTGTTGCAGATTTTAATCCAATCTCACTAAACATTGCTATTTCATCTTTACAGCATTTCTGACTAGACTTTCAGGTCTTCAGCAGCTGAAAAACACCTGTACAACATTATTATGCTACCATTATGTTTCACTGTACAGTTATTATTGGCTTTTTAATATGAAGATTTCCTTTCAGGCGTAAAAGTTCAATCTAGGTTTCATCAAACCTTTGGGCAAACTCAAGGCAGACATATTCCCTTTACGGAGAGTTGACGTTTGTCCAGTCCATCTACCACAAAGCCCTACTTGGAGGAGTGATGCAGTGACAGTTGTCCGCCCATAGTTTCAGAGCAAACTATCTTTCTAACTATATATTTGAAGCTAACTAAAATGTACATGTTATTAAATGATCTTCTGAATCTAGGACATAGAAATGTTTTATATTATTAGTAGAATTTTGTATCATAGAGCCCATGTTTTAATGATTGTTTAAATTAGAACTGACAGGAAAGTTGACGTACACTGATGTGTCCCTTCCAGCATTGAGAAATTCTATTATTTGCCACATAAGACATACAGTTTTGGCCATAAGTGTTGGTAGCCCTGAAATTTTTGCAGAAAATGAATTTTGTCTCCCAGAAAATTATTTCATTTGTACATGTTTTTTTAATAAACGTTTATTTCCTTTGTGTGTATTGGAACAACATAAAAAAGCAGAGAAAAAAAAGCCAAAAATGATATAATTTCATGCAAAACTCCAAAAATGCGCCAGACAAAATTACTGGCACCCTCAACTTAATATTTGGTTGCACACCTTTTGGAAAAAATAACTGAAATCAATCACTTCCTATAACCATCAACAAGCTGCTTACACCTCTCAACTGGAATTTTGGACCACTCTTCTTTTTCAAACTACTCCAGGTCTCTCATATTTGAAGGGTTTCCTTCTCCCAACAGCAATTCCACAGGTGTTTAATGGAATTTAGATCCAGACTCATTGCTGGATTTGGCTTACTCACGTACATTTTGGCAAACTGAAGCTCAGTTTGTTTTCAACTAATAGTTCATGAACTACACACGTGGACAAAATTGTTGGTACCCCTCGTTTAATGAAAGAAAAACCCACAATGGTCACAGAAATAACTTGAATCTGACAAAAGTAATAATATATAAAAATTCTATGAAAATGAACAAATGAAAGTCAGACATTGCTTTTCAACCATGCTTCAACAGAATTTTTTAAAAAGAAAATTCATGAAACAGGCCTGGACAGAAATGATGGTTCCCTTAACTTAATATTTTGTTGCACAACCTTTTGAGGCAATCACTGCAATCAAACGATTCCTGTAACGGTCAATGAGACTTCTGCACCTCTCAACAGGTATTTTGGTCTGCTCCTCATGAACAAACTGCTCCAGTTGTCTCGGGTTTGAAGGGTGCCTTTTCCAGACAGCATGTTTCAGCTCCTTCCAAAGATGCTCAAAAGGATTTAGGTCAGGGCTCATAGAAGGCCACTTCAGAATAGTCCAATATTTTCCTCTTAGCCATCCTTGGGTGTTTTTAGCTGTGTGTTTTGGGTCATTATCCTGTTGCAAGACCCATGACCTGACACTGGGCAGCACATTTCTCTCTAGAATCCCTTGATAGTCTTGAGATTTCATTGTACCCTGCACAGATTCAAGACACCCTGTGCCAGATGCAGCAAAGCAGCCCCAGAACACAACAGAGCCTCCTACATGTTTCACAGTAGGGACAGTGTTCTTTTCAAGACATGCTTCATTTTTCTGTCTGTGAACATTTTTGTCTCATCTGTCCATAGGACATTCTCCCAGAAGCTTTGTGGCTTGTCAACATGTAGTTTGGCAAATTCCAGTTTAAAGGGAATCACTAGAGGAGTGATTCCCCAGTCCTGCTGCAGAACCCTGGGGGGAGGGACACAACAAGACAGTAAGCCCTAAGCTGAACCCCCCCACTGTCCCTGGCTAATTTGCCCAATCTGTCCTAGACGACAGCCAGGAACTGGTCGATAAGTCCCTTCCTAATATAAGTGACATACAGAACAGGACAAGACAAAACAACACAGAAGCAGAGTCAGCAAGCCAAGGGGTCAGTAACAGTTGAGCAATGCAGTACCAAAATGAATCCAAGAGAGTAGTCACAGGGGGAGCCAAAGGTCAGAAGTCAGATATACAACAATAGCAGAATAAGAGCTTGCAGGAACAAAACAGAATCAATAGCCAGCGAGCATGTGAGGGCTGACAACCTGTTTATAGAAAGTCAGGACCTGCCCCAGACTTGATTGGACAACAGGCTGTCAATCACACAGGCAAGGCTGAAATTAACTATTAGAGGAGCAGAGAGAAACAAAGATGCAGGAAACGGGTGTGGCAGAAATACAATTACAGACAGGAGGTATTAGGACAGTGTTCAGACTGAGCAACAAGAAACCTACACAAGGAATCAAACTGAGCACGCACCCTGCGCTGCAGCATGCGAGTGGAGGGTGGCGCAGAGACCTGAACAGGCAGAGACGTTACAGTACAGCCCCCTTTATGAGGGGCCACCGGACCCTCACCAGATAAACCAGTTTTAGAAGGACCCAGTATTTTCTCTGCCTTAAATTCCAGATCTCTCTGAACAACAAGAGGTGCTGGTGGATCAGGCAAACGTTTTTTTTATTTGCCTGGCGTTTCCAACCCTTAGTAGCCGAGACAGTCTCCTCACTGACACAATCTAAGGTGTGTAAAGCAATACGGTGGGATGAGCACTGATCTCCCCATTTTACTAACTCCCTTTTACCCCAATCAAAAATAGGGTTATGGAGGTTCAACCAGGGCAGCCCCAAAATAATATCGGAAGACAGATGCTCCATAGCAAAAAAGCTCATGACTTCCGAATGTGCAGAGCCCACATGCAAAGTGATTAAAGCGGTCTTGAATCGGACCTTACCCCTGGCCAGTGGGGCAAAATCTGCCCCAGTAACAGACAGAGGAGTATCAAGTGGCAAAAGCTTAATGCCTACAGCTGAGACAAACGAGAATACGACAAAGTTTGCCGCAGACCCAGAGTCAACTAAGGCCTGGCCAGAAACAGATCTGTCCCCAGAGGACAAAGACACAGATAACAACATCTTATTGTTATTTTCAGCAAATGCCTGGTTGCCTGAGTGGTTCTTCTGACTACAACTCAGGCACTGAAGTTTTTCCACTGGTGTACGGGGTCTGATCAAGCAGTCTCGTATGATATGACCTGAAGTACCACAGTACAGGCAGAGGTTATTTCGTAGACGATGCTCTCATTGAGTCTTGACATCCATAGCTCCCAGTTGCATAGGTTCCTCACCATGAGTGATGGGAGAAAAGGTGGGTTTATCAGGAGAGAGAGGGGAAGAGACAGAAAATTTGAAGGAAACAGACCCTACTCTCTCTTTAACATTTTCCCGGATTCTATGGTCAATACAGACAGCCAATGTCATAGCCTGCTCAAGAGTAGGGGGATCTGGGTTTCCAACCCAGACCTCCTTAACACGGTCACTTAGGCCTTGTTTAAAGTGGGCCTTTAGAGCTGACTCACACAAACCTGCACTTACACTGCACTTTTGGAATTCTGAGCAGTACTCCTCAGCAGAGCGTTTGTCCTGCCGCATGGTGAGGAGTTGCGATTCTGCTAGCCTAATGTGGTCTGGCTCAGCATAGATAGACCCCAGAGACAAAATTTTTTTTTTCAAAATCAGACCACTCCTCAGCCCCAGGAGGGAGTTTAAGGGCCCAAGCTTGTGGATCCCCCTGTAGGAGGGATATAACTACTCCCACCATTTGGGCCTAGGATGCATGAGGGTTAATCCGAAAGTACAAGCGACAAGACTCCCGGAAAGTCTCAAATTTTTCTCGGTCCCCCGAGAAACGATCTGGGAGTAGCATCTTAATCCTGAAAGGGGCAGAAACAAATGGGGATGCTGCAGCGGCATCAGTAAGGGTCTGAACCTGTTTAGCTAGCTCAGTTACCAGGCCTGCCAATCCCTCCATCTTGGCTGCAAGGCCCTGGATAGAATCCATGCTGGGAGGGTCCGGAGGGAAGCAATGGCAGAAGGTAATTTAGGGCTGGCTATTCTATAAGGGAATCGCTAGAGGAGCAATTCCCCAGTGCTGCTGCAGAACCCTGGGGGGAGGGGCACAACAAGACAGTGAGCCCTAGGCTGAACCCCCCACTGTCCCTGGCTAACTTGCCCGATCTGTCCTAGGCGACAGCCAGCAACCGGTCGATCAGTCCCTTCCTAATATAAGTGACACACAGAACAGGACAAGACAAAACAACACAGAAGCAGAGTCAGCAAGCCAAGGGGTCGGTAACAGTCGAGCAATGCAGTACCAAAACGAATCCAAGAGAGTAGTCACAGGGCGAGCCAAAAGTCAGAAGTCAGATATACAACAATAGCAGAATAAGCAGGGACAAAACAGAATCAATAGCCAGCAAGCATGTGAGGGCTGACAACCTGTTTATAGAAAGTCAGGACCTGCCCCAGACTTGATTGGACGACAGGCTGTCAATCACACAGGCAAGGCTGAAATTAACTATTAGAGGAGCAGAGAGAAACAAAGATGCAGGAAACGGGTGTGGCAGAAATTCAATTACAGACAGGAGGTATTAGGACAGTGTTCAGACTGAGCAACAAGAAACCTACGCAAGGAATCAAACTGAGCACGCATCCTGCGCCTCAGCGTGCGAGCGGAGGGTGGCGCAGAGACCCGAACAGGCAGAGACGTTACATCCAGTCTGTCAGATTCAAGCTATTTCTGTGACCATTGTGGGTTTTTCTTTCATTAAACGAGGGGTACCAACAATTTTGTCCACGTTTGTACCAATCACTAATGCACACAGATTTGGCATCAAAGTAAAATTGCAAAAAAATAAAAAAAGACATAAATTACCAAGCACCTTATCAAAATCTATGGAAGAAAACCTGTGCACCTAATAAAACTATTAAACGTATGGTGCAATTAGTGTATCAGAGTAGCTGGATATCCAGTTGGCATTACATGGCAATAAATCTTATGAACATGGTATGAGTCACTGAGCAATATAACTACTCTTTTACTGGTCAAACACTTTCTGATTTATATACTGCAATTTAATTTTATAGAAGGTTTATAGGAGCTGTCCTATGAATTTAGAGGAAATCCTGAAAATATGAACATTTACTCATTAATTATCTATGTACAGTGCCTTGCGAAAGTATTCGGCCCCCTTGAACTTTTGAACCTTTTGCCACATTTCAGGCTTCAAACATAAGGTTATAAAATTTAAATTTTTTGGTGAAGAATCAACAACAAGTGGGACACAATTGTGAAGTGGAACGAAATTTATTGGTTATTTTAAACTTTTGTAAAAAATAAAAAACTGAAAAGTGGGGTGTGCAATATTATTCGGCCCCTTTACTTTCAGTGCAGCAAACTCACTCCAGAAGTTCAGTGAGGATCTCTGAATGATCCAATGTTGTCCTAAATGACTGATGATGATAAATTAATCCACCTGTGTGTAATCAAGTCTCCGTATAAATGCACCTGCTCTGTGATAGTCTCAGGGTTCTGTTTAAAGCGCAGAGAGCATCATGAAGACCAAGGAACACACCAGGAGAAGTTTAAAGCCAGATTTGGATACAAAAAGATTTCCCAAACTTTAAACATCCCAAGGAACATTTGCAAGCAATCATATTGAAATGGAAGGAGTATCAGACCACTGCAAATCTACCAAGACCCGGCCGTCCCTCTAAACTTTCATCTCAAACAAGGAGAAGACTGATCAGAGATGCAGCCAAGATGCCCATGATCACTCTGGATGAACTGCAGAGATCTACAGCTGAGGTGGGAGAGTCTGTCCATAGGACAACAATCAGTCGTACACTGCACAAATCTGGCCTTTATGGAAGAGTGGCAAGAAGAAAGCCATTTCTCAAAGATATCCATAAAAAGTCTGGTTTAAAGTTTGCCACAAGCCACCTAGGAGACACACCAAACATGTGGAAGAAGGTACTCTGGTCAGATGAAAACAAAATCGAACTTTTTGGCCACAATGCAAAACGATATGTTTGGCGTAAAAGCAACACAGCTCATCACCCTGAACACACCATCCCCACTGTCAAACATGATGGTGGCAGCATCATGGTTTGGGCCTGCTTTTCTTCAGCAGGGACAGGGAAGATGGTTAAAATTGATGGGAAGATAGATGGAGCCAAATACAGGACCATTCTGGAAGAAAGCCTGTTGGAGTCTGCAAAAGACCTGAGACTGGGACGGAGATTTATCTTCCAACAAGACAATGATCCCAAACATAAAGCAAAATCTACAAAGGAATGGTTCACAAATAAACGTATCCAGGTGTTAGAATGGCCAAGTCAAAGTCCAGACCTGAATCCAATCGAGAATCTGTGGAAAGAGCTGAAAACTGCTGTTCACAAACGCTCTCCATCCAACCTCACTGAGCTCGAGCTGTTTTCCAAGGAAGAATGGGCAAGAATTTCAGTCTCTCGATGTGCAAAACTGATAGAGACATACCCCAAGCGACTTGCAGCTGTAATCGCAGCAAAAGGTGGCACTACAAAGTATTAACTTAAGGGGGCCGAATAATTTGGCACACCCCACTTTTCAGTTTATTTTTTACAAAAGTTTAAAATATCCAATACATTTCATTCCACTTCACGATTGTGTCCCACTTGTTGTTGATTCTGCACCAAAAAAATAAAATTTTATATCCTTATGTTTGAAGCCTGAAATGTGGCAAAAGGTTGAAAAGTTCAAGGGGGCCGAATACTTTCGCAAGGCACTGTATATATCTGTAGTACCAGTGAAAAGTCTGGACCTACCATACTGAATGGTTTCTCATAATTCAGAGACAGTTTAATCTAAGTTTTTATAGCTTATACGCTCAATATATTTTTTTACATAAATACAAATATTGTAACTGTTGTTTATGTATGCATGACTTGCATGTAAGGTTAATATGTAAATGGTTTATTTATTATTGTATACAGTAGCTTCATATTTAAAATGACTTAAAAGGATTGTCCAGGATAAATGTATATTTTAAACATAAGGCCCCATGTCCCCCCTTCCAACTTTCTAAAATACATTTATTAACAGTTTTTCTTTGTTTTACTGTACTGTATGTAGGTCATGTGATCTACATATATTGATCTAATCTAATCTGCATCCTCAATGTCAGCGGAAAGTACCCGCCCCCTAGCCCAATTATAGTGCGGGGGACACTGTGGAGCATTATATACCATGTGCAGGGCCGGTTTTAGACAAAGTGGGGCCCTGGGCAAAATTAAAAGCGGGGCCCCAAATGCTGATATGCAAACAACACCATCGTCTTGCAGTGGCAGCCCCTATAATAACGCCTCCTTTCTGCCAACAAAAAAGTAATAACAAGCCCCATTTTACCACACACAATTCAAATGAGCACCTTTGTACCACCTAATAGATTTTTGCACCCAGTCATCAGTTATTATAGCGCCTCCTTATAAATAATAGCCCCTGCTTATAAATAATATTACACCTTATCAGTAATAGTCACCCCGTAAAAATAATACTGCTCCCTTATAAATAATAGCCCCCTCATAAATAATAGTTACCCTTATAAATAATAGTCCCCATTATCACTAATAGCCCCCTTTATAAATAAGCCCACTTAACACTTATACCCCCTTATAAAAAGTTCCCCTCTTATAAATAATAGCTCCTCCCTTATAATGGATGCCTTATATATAATAGTTTCCCCTTATAATAGCCCCCTCATACTTAAGTTTCCCAATTATATATAGTAACCCATCCTTATGTATAATAGTTCTCAGTTATACAGTGTCGGACTGAAGGGCCTTAGGCCCACCAGAGGAACTTGTTCTGGGGCCCACCCAACAGCTTCCTGCTAATAGCCTACACCACGGCTCCTTCACTGAAGTCTTACATATGTGCTGACTATCTGGCGTTACTGAGTATGTTACCATTATAGTCAGCCCCTATAGTACTGTGCAGACCCCAATAACTCTATGGCCGGTTCATGCACAGTACTGTATGGGGAATGACATGGCCATGGGGCACTACACGTATGTGCAAGATTATAGTGAGGGAGCTGTGATGCAGACATAGCACACAGGGCTGCCAGCAGGAATTGTGAGCCCCCCCCCCCCAACAGTATAATGCTCCACATGGTATATAATTCTCCACAGTATAAAATGCTCTCCTGAGCCCTCCAGTTTCCCCACATGGTATATAATGCTCCACAGTGACCAGACACAGTATAAAATGCTCCCCTGAGCCCCCCATAGTGGCCCCACATGGTATGTAAGGCTCCACACAGTATAATACGCCACAGTGGCCCACACAGTATACTACCCCTTAGTGGCCCCAGACAGTGCAATATGCTCCCCAGCAGCCCCACACAATATAATATGCTCCATACAGTATAATATGCACCCCACAATGCCCCCCCAGTATAATGCTCCAGTGGCCTAACACAGTATAACATGCTCCATAATGACCTCCACACAGTATAATATACTCCCCAGAGGGGTTCCCCCAGTATAATGCTCCACAGTGGTCCCCCACAGTATAATATGTTCCCCACAGTCCCCCCCAGTATAATGCTCTACAATGGCCCCACAGAGTATCATATGTTCCCTAAAAGCCCCACACAATATAATACACTCCACAGTGGCCCCACACAGTATAACAGGCTCCCCATACTGTCCCTTCCCCCAGTATAAAGCTCCACAGTGGCCCATAGTATGATATGTTCCCCAGAGAGCCCCCGCTAGTATAATGCTCCACTGTGCCCCCTCCAGTATTTTGCTCCACAGTGGCCCCACGCAATATATTATGCTCCCCAGAGCGTCCCCCCAGTATAATGTCCCACAGTAGGTCCCACACAGTATAATATGCTCCCCAGAGGGCCCCCTAGTATAATGCTCATTAGTCCCCCCCGAATAATGCCCCACAGTGGCGCCACGCAATATAATATGCTCTGCTGATGGCCCCCCCAGAATAATACTACACAGTGACCCCACTCAGTATAACATGCTCCAGAAATGGCCTCCACACAGTATAATATACTGCCCAGAGAGGTTTCCCCAGTATAATACTCCACAGTGGCCCCGCACAGTATAATATACTGGGGGGCCCCTCTGGAGAGCATATTATACTGTGTGGGGAAACCGTGGAGCATTATACTGGGGGGGCTCTGGAGAGCATATTATACTGTGTGGGGCCACTGTGGAGCATTATACTGGGGAAGGTGCCCTCTGGAGAACATGTTATATTCTGTGGGGCCTCTATGGAGTATTATAAAGTGGGGGGGCTCTGGAGAGCATGTTATATTCTGTGGGTCCACTTTGGAGCATTATACTAGGGGGGGCCCTCTGGAGAGCATACCACACAGTATAATATGCTCTGGAGAGCATATTATACTGTATGGTGCCACTGTGGAGCATTATACTGGGGGGCCCCTCTGGAGAGCATAATTATCCAAAGTGGCCCCACATAATATAACATTATCTCCAGAGCCCCCCCCCCACATTACAATTTTCCACAGAGGCCCCACAGAATATAACATGCTATCCAGAGGGCCCCTTCCCCAGTATAATGCTCCACAGGGGCCCCACACAGTATAATATGCTATCCAGAGGGGCCCCCCCAGTATAATGCTCCACAGGGGCCCTACAGTGCTATTATTATATTATATTCTGGGGTCTCTTCAGACCCCAGAGTATAATAATCGAAGGCCGGGGGAGGTGAGGGAAAATAACAAACAGTTATACTCACCTTGCCTTACCTCTCCCGGGCCTCCTCGTGCTGCTCCATTATCCCCGCCGGCGCTGGCTTCTTCTTCTCTACGGCTGACGTCACGCGTCGTGGACGTCACCGCTGAGGCCTGTGATTGGGCCTCAGCGATTACGTGAGGCACGCAGTCAGCACGCCCCACATGATCGCTAAGGCTGAGGCCTGGCCTCAGCGGTAATGTCCGCAACGCCAGAAGATGACGTCGGACGCAAGGACAGGTGAGTAAAAATGTTTGTTATTTTTACTCACCACGGAAAGGGGCCCTGCGGTCCCTTTCTGTTATTGATTTGTCCGGGCCTGACTCCGGGATCCGGAGTCATCAGCTTCCGGATCCCGGGGGCCCCTTTGGAGACGGGGCCCTGGGCAATTGCCCAGTTTCCCCCCCCCCCCTAACGCCGGCCCTGACCATGTGCAGCATTATACTGTGGGGGAGAAGCTCAAAATTCCTGTTGGCTATTTCCGAACACAGAGCTGGTGGTTCCTAGACCCTTTAGTCCAACACTGTATATATATATGAGAGAGAGGGACTTACATTTCTAACAGTCATAAAGAGATTATATATATATATAGAGAGAGAGAGAGAGAGAGAGAGAGAGAGAGAGATATTTAGTTGTCAAAATATTCATTTTTATGTATTTATATATGTATGTGTATATATACACATTATATACATATGTATTTACCAAATGTCAAAAAAAGCATCAAGAAGGAGTTGTTGTGCTGAAGCTTTCTCTGTGTGACTGTAATGATGATATACAGAAGTGATTACAATATTACAGGCAAAAGAAACGGTTATTTGGGTGCACTTATTAACTTATTAACTAACAGACCTTTTTTGAAAATTCATTTTTTTTTCCCAGAAAACCCCTTTAAGTCCTGTTCTGAAATATGCTACATAAGAAAATCAAAATAGAAGTATAAAAGAATAAAACAATATCTCTTCTATTTGTAAATATGTCTAAACTTTTGACTGGTACTGTATTGTATATTATATTGTTTTGCTTAAAGATGTATAACATCCTTAAATGTTTCCTGACTATCCACTAAGAGGCAAATGTTAGATTAATGATCACTACAATGAGGGACCCTGGCCCCCTGCCTTTTTCCATCACTTCCATAGAAATTGACTAGAGTGCCAACAAACTTTCTCGACCACCGCTCTATTCAAACTCACCCTTTTTATGCACTGTGGAGACAGAACTGAGGGTCCCTCAATCTAGTAATTGTGGGGGTTCTAACAACTAGCATTCTATTAGTATAATATTTATCCACTCCCCAATAGATGGATGCTAACTGTTTTTGGCTAGGATACCACTTTAACATGGGGGTGTATAACAAACAATGTGATACATATATATATATTTTTTTTAAATCACTACAACTAGGTAGGTTCGATTTGAAATTGTGCAACTTTGCAGCTATACTTACTACATAACAAAATTCATATGATCTATCTAGTTTTGCAGAAGAAGGAACGTGCTCATGGGTACTGTGGCCTCTTCTCTGAGCAAATGACATTACATTCATTGACCATATGGTACAGCTGCAGATCAGTCTCATTCAAGTTTCAATACCAAGCACAGCCTCTACACAATGTACGGAGCTGTTCTTGACATTCAGTAAAGAGGCCACAGCACTCATGTGAACACTGCAGTCTCTTCAAACAGCTGATAAGTGGGGGTCCTTGGAGTCGGACCCCTACAATCAGATATTGATTACCTAGCCTAAAGAAAACCCCTTTAAATGAGCTCTATATACCACTACATTTCAAGGATGTTTTAAATATAGTTTAATATTCAGCAAAAAATATTCTTGTTTGTATAATGAAAAGTTCTATAATTTTCAAATATACTTTTTATATAAATATCTTGTGGTTTTCTAGATCTATGCTTGCTGGGATTTACTGTATACCTACAGTGGATAAAATCATTCTACGGTCATGTGATGGACAGTCCATGGTCATGTGATGGACACACAGGTGTCCAAAAACAAAGCAGTGACTAGTGTGTTGTGACTGTAACAAGTTGTACACCCGTGTGTCCATCACATGACCATGGATTGATTTTTTTTTCTTTCTCTGGAAGTAAATAGAGTGAATGACAACAAGCAGAGATCTAGAAAACTATAAGGGACCAAAACAGAAAGTATATTGAAAAATTGTAGAATGTTTCATTATACAAATAATAACATTTATTTGCTGAAACTGGACAACCCCTTTAATTTAAAGAAGGGTTAGTTCAATCGGGACATCCCTTTAACATTCTGTTTTCTCATTGAACTAGTAGCTGGGATAGCTGTCTTGGTTCCCAGGGTGAACTGATAAAATTCTCCACAGTTAAAAGGGTTAGCAATAGTGCTGCCATTATGTTTTTTTCCATTAGAGTGCCAAACACAGTGCCGATATCAGAATCAGCCACACTATACTCCATAAAACTCTCTCCCAACATTAGGGTATGGGCTGTTAAAAGTGTCCTCAGTGACTGTTAGTCACAATAACCCCATAACTGTGGCAATGCCAGTCCCTGAAGAACAATGCCAAGTGCTCTTGTGTTACATGCTAAAGTGACCCATGACAATAGCATGCTACAATCTAGAATTCTGCAGTGAATGTTCCCGTCTATTTTGCACTTAATCCATTTCACTTTTAGGTTGTCTTCGTTCCTGATCCCTGCATACTGCATTAGCAGCCATTGTTGACTTTTTTGACATCTCTGTGTAAAAATATAAAACTTCGGCTGTGTTCATATTGTATTTTGGATTATACTGGAAATGCTCCAAGAGCATACACTGAACTTCCCATACCTTCAAATAATTTGTGGGTTTTCCTTTTTTATCGGTAATAAAATACCTCTTAAAAATAAGACAGCTCAAAATCGTTACTTAGAAAATCTTTGACATTTGCATTAAATGTTTACTAGGTAATATCTCTGCACACATCAGATCAAATCCCCTTAGAAATATCGGTCAAATGAGCAGATTCTCTAGGTCATAGGACAAGTGATTGAATAAGATGTAATCATACATTTTAATGAATTCTTCATTGAACAGGCAATTAATTATTAACAAGAACAAACTAATGTATCATTGTTCAACTCTGCGGCTTGGGAGCAGGATTTCAATGTGCACAATGCCCCCATGTGGAATTACTCTGCAATGCACTGAATAAGAATTAAACAGGACAAGATGATACAACTGCACTGGTACAGAAAATGCTATAGTGTTACAGAAGACTATCAAACACATGTAAGCACTTTGCATGACTATTTCTGAAGTTCAGATTTCGATAGGAGATCATCACAGCATCAACAATTATTAATACCAAGTAAATAACCAGTAGCATGATGATCTGAGTAATGACCTGAGTAATATTCACTGAAGTATATTTAAAGGGAGTCTGGCGCCAAAAAACTCAGTCGCAAAGCATTGTAGGGGACATTTTGCCGAGCACCATCATAACTTTAGATCAGGGTTGTTTTAATACATTAGGGGGCCCTGTTCAAACTTTTTGAAAGTGAGCCCCTCCCCCACATAATTAAATTTTCCCTGCCCCTCAACCACCATCAATTAAAAAAACCCCCACAAAGAATACTCACTGAACCTTGTTCTCATGGACCTGCAGACTCCAGCTGTAATGATGTCTGCGGCTCAGCGCTCATTGCGCTTCTCTGCTGCAGACATCACCAGCCGAAGGCTGAATAATGGAGCACGGAGCCGATAGCTCCACTATTGTATTCAACCTCTATCTGTGTCCTAAGGATACAGAGTTGAAATCGCTGCCTGCTGCCCATAACAGCGGGATTGTACTCGAAATGTGAGACTGTCCCGCTCAGTCCAGGGCAGTTGAGGGGGCCCCTGCTACCAGAGGGCAAGGTGCGGATACACTGTTGGCCCTATGGTTAAAGCAGCCCTGCTTTAGATAGTTGAATACACTCACCAATTTCTTTAAAAAAGCTGCAGAATTGCAAGATCCATTATTTAAAAACTTAATCACCTAGAATAAAAACACACGACAATTCATTTGTGAAAATATACCGTAACCATTGAGTTAAAAAACCCCATAACAAACAATGATTACTCTGGGAGGAGGCGGGGCTTGAGCCAAGAATCCAGTCAGGTGAGTGAGGGGAAGACTGCAGGTAGGACAATTTAAATACGCTTACTCAAAAGCATCAGCCAATCAGAACTTAAAGAGGACCTTTCATGTCCTCATGTATATGTGGTTTTACATACCGCTAGAAAGCCAACAGCGCGCTGAATTCAGACATGTTTCCAATCTTTTTCTCTTTACATGGAAAATTTTAAAAAAAGATATAAATAAAACCCTATTTATCACCAAAGGGAAAAAATGTTACAGCCCTCAAATACACACGTGGACAAAATTGTTGGTACCCCTCGTTTAATGAAAGAAAAACCCACAATGGTCACAGAAATAACTTGAATCTGACAAAACTGAAATCTGCCAAACTACATGTCGACAAGCCACAAAGCTTCTGGGAGAATGTCCTATGGACAGATGAGACAAAAATTGAAATTTTTGGCAAGGTACATCAGCTCTATGTTCACAGACGGAAAAATGAAGCCTATCTTGAAAAGAACATTGTCCCTACTGTGAAACATGGAGGAGGCTCTGTTATGTTCTGGGGCTGCTTTGGTGCATCTGGCACAGGGTGTCTTGAATCTGTGCAGGGTACAATGAAATCTCAAGACTATCAAGGGATTCTAGAGAGAAATGTGCTGCCCAGTGTCAGAAAGCTTGGTCTCAGTCACAGGTCATGGGTCTTGCAACAGGATAATGACCGAAAACACACAGCTAAAAACACCCAAGAATGGCTAAGAGGAAAACATTGGACTATTCTGAAGTGGCCTTCTATGAGCCCTGACCTAAATCCTATTGAGCATCTTTGGAAGGAGCTGAAACATGCCGTCTGGAAAAGGCACCCTTCAAACCCGAGACAAATGGAGCAGTTTGCTCATGAGGAGTGGGCCAAAATACCTGTTGAGAGGTGCAGAAGTCTCATTGACAGTTACAGGAATCGTTTGATTGCAGTGATTGCCTCAAAAGGTTGTGCAACAAAAGATTAAGTGAGGGAACCATCATTTCTGTCCAGGCCTGTTTCATGAGTTTTCTTTTTAAAGAAATTCAGTTGAAGCATGGTTGAAAAGCAATGTCTGACTTTCATTTGTTAATTTTCATAGAATTTTTATATATTATTACTTTTGCCAGATTCAAGTTATTTCTGTGAACATTGTGGGTTTTTCTTTCATTAAATGAGGGGTACCAACAATTTTGTCCACGTGTGTATGCATGTATGAAGAAACTTTAATGTGCCTGGTCCTGAACCAGGGAAAATGGCCCGATCCTAAACTAGTTAAAGACAGTGAGGTTTGCAATCCCGTGTGTCCCCTGCCCATAACATAGAATCAGGTTCCCTTACATTATTAGAAATATGCAAATGAGACTCAAGTGCAATGGGGGTGTGCCAGAGCCTCCAAGGGCTCCAGCCAAAAAATACCAGGCAGTTGTGTAGGAACTCAAAGCAATTGCTTTTATTTTTGTGTGTTTTCTGCTGCTACTAGAGTAAAATATACTCACAGAACAGAAAAGTTTTTCCTTACAAAAACAGATTGTAACAACAAATGTGAGGCTCAAATACAATGGGGTGCGATACTACACATATACCCAGTGTTTCTTGGCTGGAATCCTTAAAGGCTTTGGTATGTTCCACTGCATTCATTGAGCTTCATTTGCATGTTTCTAAAAATGTCTTTTTTTTAAGGAAATGGGGCATCTATTGGATTATCTAAAGGGATGTTGGTACTCAGCATACAATGGAATGTGGCTTTTGGAGTATAGATTTAGAGAGACTTTCTGGACGCCATGTTTTTGCACAGTCCTGGATGTGCCAGTAAATTGGAATTCCCCTAAAAGTAACATGACATAGAATCCAAAATCCATCAATCTACAACTTCATTCAAAAAGCAAACAGTGCTCCTGTGGCATCCCAGAGCTGGCTATGGCTGGGCTGAGGGTGATCTCTGTGCATTGTATTATTTCCTGTTGCTTCATAGCCTGTGTGACATAGCAGGGGGTCCTGAGTCTCACACAACACAGCGCCACCTAGTGAGCCTCACACATGCATTACACCTCCCATAGGATTGAATAGTAACCAAATGTCCAATGGGAGGACATCACCTGGGAAAAGGGGAGGAGTCAGCTGATCACTGGGTCCCCATGGTAACACCCCTGCAGGAAGGTCCTGCGTGTGAGGAGTGAGAAGTGTGGAGTGTTAGGAGGAGGAGGTGAGGAGATAAGTGTGATGTCCTGTGAAGAAAGCAGTGAGTTTAGTGCAGGAATCTCAAGTCCTAGACAGGCCCAGGAAGGTTGGAGAGCTGACATACTCCAGCTATTCAGAAGATCCTGTCCCCTGTCTGCCTAGCCATCGCCCTGAAGGAAGTCAAGCATCATTATCTCGTCAGCATGAGACTGTGGAGAGAACATTCTGGAACACGTGCTCCATAGCAAGTATCACAGGATCCAGGGGCCAAGGCCAGACCTGTGGAATATCCTGCCACCCTGACTATTGCACCCCGAAACTCTGAGCTATCAGGACCACATAACGTGAGTGGGGAATATTATGTACTAGTATCATGGTGGGCATCCTCCTATGAGCCAAATAGGAGCCCAGACGAACCTTAGGGCTGTAACACTGAAGTATAAGGGGCTAGGAACACCTTTCATCAAGTCTACCCTGCACCCCAGGACTTTGCTGTGTCACCAGGCGTACCCCGTTGTTTTGTAGTGAAGAAACTGTTTAAGCATTTGTGCCTCCACACCCATGGAAGTAAAAGTTCAACTTTACAACCGTTTCTGTGTCTGACTCTGCACCGACAACATCAGGGCGCCCCAAACACCACCAGTCGGCACAGTATAGGGGAAGCGCCCCGGGGGAACAATCACCACCAACATTTGTGCAGCCCCCTCATCACCGGTACCAGTGGTGGTAACGTGGGACAGCACCAGCGCTGCGCCCTCGTGCCCAGAGACCGTGACAAGTCTGTGCTGTTTGCACCCCGCAATCCCAACTGCAGCGTTACCTTCCATCTGGTCACCGCAAGAAAAACTGGCGTCACGAACAGGATACGGGTGTGTGCCATTTTGAGAAAGTCGCCACGAAAAGTGCGCCAAATTGTCTCCAGAGCATCGGTCTTTATTGTGGACTTTGCTAAGATCAAGTTTATTCCCTGAGAGTGCTTGCCACAAAGAGGGGGAGCCCTATACCCCTGAAGTAAGCCCTAAAGACTGTCCTCTCAGTGTGTTACAGCCCTGGAAGAGTTAAAACGCCCAGGACTTGTTTGCTGCGCCACATCGCTGTGTAAGAACGCCCACAAAGGGTTAACTGTACCTTGCAAAAGTGCGGGAGATTTTTAGCACTGCCCATGAGGCCAGGAGACCCATCTGCCGCCATCTTAGGAGAGCCCAGAATGCTGAGCGCAATGCTCCAGCGCACCCATACAAGACAGTGAAAGGCGAACGTGCCGGCGCCATTTCTGACTCTCCGGTGCCGCATCACCGTCCCTGCTGTGCACCGCTGATCTCTGGTCCACGCTGCAGTTGCTGTCAGTGAGTACTGTGCCTCCCTGTCCTTGTCTTCAGTCCTCCCACGGCCCCAGCGAGTGTTTTCCGTGTCCGTGGGGAGTGCCACCATTAAAGAGGGGGAGCACACCGTCAGCCTGCATCACAGTGACTCTGTTAATAGCTACAGCATTCTTAAAGGGACAGCATTCCAAGTTGTAGTCTCCATTCCCTGCCAGCAAGCAATTGAGTTTCTTAAAGAGACGGCGACCTAATTTCAGTCATACCTGCAAACAACATGACTGAGCAAAGTGACATTGTGCCATCTGTTTCTAGTGATCCAGCAGTGCCCATGGCGAGCAGCCTACCATTCTCCATGCCATTTTACCCTGGCGCACCATGGCTGCCGCGCTACAAAAGGGAGGCGCATACCCTCAGGGACTTTCGTGAGAAGATGCTGTCTCTCTTCCAGTTCTATCCTCTGAATACAGAACAGCAGATACAGATCCTGCTGGGCCAGCTTGAGGGTGCTGCAGCTAGGGAGGTCAAATCCTGGCCTGCCTCTGACAAAAGAACCCCTGGGCAAATTCTGGACAAACTCCAGGTGAACTTTGACGTGCGATCTGTCTCCGAGGTAAAGATGCGCTTCTTTTCCAGACGACAACTATCTGGTGAGACCCTGCGGGACTATGCTTTATCCCTCCAAGAGGCGTTCAGAGCTGTGGTGCAAGTGGATCCACGTGAAAATGTGGACTCTGATAAAATCTTGCTTGACCGCTTCATAGAAGGGGCGGGTACCACATTGCTCCAGAGTCAGTTGCGAATGCTTGCTGCACAACATCCCAGCATCACGTTTGCTGACTTCAAGGCCCTTGCCATCCAGGTCTTTGGACAGGAGCAGCCCCAGCCGAGCCCAGTCATCTGTGCTCCCTCACCTGGACCCCTCAACAAGCATCGCTCCAGTTGTCCTGTCACTACCTCTGGGTACCTCACCTGCTGCCCAAACTGCGCAGACTACACCAGCAGACTCCAGAGATGACCTTCTGGCCCGAGTGGATCATCTGACCCGTGCCATGGAACAGATCACCGTCCGTCTAGATCGTCTGACCCAGCCGTCTTCATCGTCCAGTGATCCTTTGCGAAGTCTCAACATCTCACCTGAGTCGCCGCCCAGACGTCTGTCTTCAGTGAAACCTCCGCAGAGTGAGAGGCCATACTGTAGCTATTGCCATAGATATGGACACACCAGGCCTCAGTGTTTTCAGTTAAACGGGCCACCCCCGAGGCAGCGGGCCGCCCCTCGGGAGGAAAGAAGAAGGGCCCAGGTGAATCTTCAGTGCCATTGTCACGCTTCGTCTCAGCCTGCCCACACATCACAATCCGGGTGAACGGCGTCCCTCTGACAGCGTTGGTGGACACTGGATCTCAGGCAACAACCCTGCGCAAGCAGGTGTTCCTTGAACATTGGGACTTAGATGTGTTGAATAGAACACCTGACACATGGATAAATCTGTGTGCCAGCAATGGACAGCCCATACCACAGCAGGGTTATTGGGAACCCACTATCCAGATTGGGGACTTGAAACTGCCTAGACAGGGTGTAATTGTCACTGATGTAGAGGATGATAGGTTTGCAGTTGTAATATTAGGCATGAATGTTTTACGCCATTGCTTTGCAGAAGTGTTGGATGCCTTGCATGCCTCTCTCCTTACAGCTTCTCCCAGTGACCAGCAGACCATTCAGCGAGCCATTCGTGTACTCAATGCCCAGCACAAGTTCGCCAACAAACAAGGTGAAATTGGTCGAGTCCGGATCCAAGATACCCGTCCAGTAACCCTACAGCCTGGAACAGAAACTATGGTGTGGTGCCGTGCCCGTCCGGGCATAGAAAATCAGGACTACGAGGCCTTGCTACAACCCATACAGATAGATGGCCAACCACTTGTCATGGCTGCCCGCAGCCTTGTCACAGTTTCCAATGGACGTGTTCCTGTCCGCTTAGTCAACTTGGGCGATGCTCCAGTGAACCTCCACAAGTTCCACTCTGTGGCCCTGCTACACCGGTTAGCACCAGAAGACATTCTCTCTGGTGATTCTACCGCCACACAGCATTCCACCCAAGCTGCTGAGAACATTCAGAATGGAGCCACGAAGTCCTGGTGGGATGAATTGAACGTGGGAGACGCCAATACCCCTATAGAGCACATCAATGGGGTTCGCAATGTGGCCAAGCGTTACCAACAGGCATTCAGCAAACACCCATTGGACTTTGGTAAGACCACGACCATACAACATCGCATTCTGACTGGCAACCACCATCCAATCAAGGAGCGTCACCGTCCAATACCACCAGCGATGTACCAACCAGTGAAAAAGTTGATCCAAGAGATGCGAGATGCTGATGTCATCCGGGAGAGTAACAGCCCCTGGGCAGCCCCGCTAGTCCTTGTCAAGAAGAAAGACGGAACCCTACGATTTTGTGTGGACTATCGTAAACTCAACAACGTCACGCACAAAGACGCATACCCATTGCCGCGGATTGAGGAATCTCTAACGGCTTTGGGATCAGCTACCTGTTTCTCGACCCTGGACTTAACCAGTGGATACTGGCAAGTCCCTATGGCGCCTGAAGATCGTGAAAAGACTGCGTTTACGACCCCGATGGGACTCTTTGAATTCAATAGTATGCCATTTGGGCTATGTAATGCCCCAGCCACATTCCAACGGCTTATGGAGAGGTGCCTCGGCCATGAGAATTTCCAGAGTGTGCTACTGTACCTGGACGATGTTATTGTATTCTCCCGGACATACCAAGAACACCTTCGTCACCTGTCCGAGGTATTCAAGGTACTTATACAGCACGGCCTAAAGTTGAAGCCCTCCAAGTGCTACCTGTTGAAACCCCAAGTTCACTACCTTGGGCATGTCGTGAGCGCACAAGGCGTCCAACCTGATCCTGAAAAGATCACTGCAGTCCAGAACTGGCGAAGACCAACTACCGTCAAAGAAGTCCGAAGCTTCCTTGGATTCGCAGGTTACTACCGGCGTTTCATACCACACTTCGCCCAAGTAGCCGAGCCTCTGAACGAGTTGTTGCGCGGTTGTCCCAGAGAAAACTACAACCGAAAGCTTCCGGTAGACTGGACAGCGCGTCAAGAGGAAGCCTTTCAAGCGCTTAAAGCACTTCTGACGCAACCACCAATTCTAGCCTATCCCGACTACAGTCAGCCATTCCTCTTGTACACAGATGCAAGTCACCAAGGTTTGGGTGCAGTGTTGTCCCAGGTTCAGGACAACAAAGAGCGAGTCATCGCCTACGCCAGCAGGAGTCTGAGAGGCGCGGAGAAGAACGACCAGAACTATAGTTCTTTCAAACTCGAACTTCTGGCGCTTGTCTGGGCCGTGACAGAGAAGTTTAAAGACTACCTGGCTGCCACACCCTTTACCGTGTACACAGATAACAATCCGTTGGCGCATCTGGACACTGCTCGACTGGGAGCCCTTGAACAACGGTGGGCCTCAAGACTCACGAATTACAAGTTCTCTGTCAAGTATCGCAGTGGCAAGTCCAACGCTAACGCTGATGCACTCTCAAGGTTGCCTGTGGGAGAAGAACCACCCTGAGAAGACATCTGGGAAGAGGTGGAGATGCTACCATTCTACAACAAGTTTGCCCAACAGGTTGCTATTGGTGTCCCTGTAGAAGGAGAATCTCTGGTGAAAACAGCTGCCGAATACCTCCAGGAGCCATCTCTGTGGAAAACGTTCCAAGAAGAGAGCAGAGTTTTAGGAGAATTGTCAGATTTCCTGCTTACAGGAAGAATACCAACCCGTGTAAAGAGAGGTCTTCATGACGTGGAATTAAAACGCCTTTGGCGACAGAGGAAGCGCCTGTTTGTCCAACGAGGCCTTCTACTTAGAAACACTCTTGATCCTGTCACAGGTGAAAGGCTTCATCAGATCCTCGTACCAAGAAGAGACGCACAGATGATACTTGAGGCGTATCATGACAGATCCGGTCACTTCGGGGTACAAAAGACCGAAGCTACCATCCGTCGTCGCTTCTATTGGGTTGGGATGAGGAGTGACATTGAGAGTTGGTGCCGAGAGTGTCCCGCCTGTAGTATCACCAAGGAAGGTCGAAGAGATCAGAAGGCCCCTCTACATCCAATTAAGACTCAAAAGCCGTGTGAAATTGTTGCTCTGGACCATGTGAAGTTGGGTCCCACACGTTCCGGCTACAGCTACGCTCTGACAATGGTGGATCATTACTCCAAGTTCCTTGTCATCGTGCCTGTCAGAGATCTTACAGCAAGAACTACGGCTGAGACCTTCTACGCAGAGTTTGTCCGCCATTACGGTTGTCCTGAGCATCTCCTCACCGACCGTGGATCGGCGTTTGAATCCCAATTGTTCCGTGAGCTGTGTCAGTTCCAAGACTGCAAGAAGTTGCGAACCACAGCGTATCACCCTCAAGGGAATGGTATGTGCGAGAAGGCAAATCAAGTGATCATCGGCATGCTAAGAACAGCCGCAGTTACACCTGGTGTTGAGTGGCCTGAGCGTATCAAGGACTTGGCCTATATTTACAACAACACACCCCAAACATCTACGGGATACGCACCATTTTATCTAATGTTTGGAAGACAAGGTCAACTTCCTTCAGACTTAACCCTTGGTGTGAAGGTCCCTGACACCATCAATCCACTACCCATAACAGACTGGGTTGTTGAACACCGCCGACGTATGGAGGAAGCTAAAGAGATAGTTGAAACGCGCATGGATGAGGTTCGTAGGAGACAACAGGAGGATTACAACCATCACGCCCATGCAGCGCCCCTGAAAGTTGGCGACCGTGTATGGTTAAGGAATAACCATCGGAATGGGAAATTGGATCCATTCTGGGAGAAAGAACCATACAGTGTCATCTCCATACCATATCCTGAATCCGACGTGTATGAGATCTCTAAACCTGGGAGACAGCCCCAAGTAGTACACCGAAACCGTCTGAAGCTGTGCCTTGAAGGACTACCCACAGAGGTGCCCCCAGCTGAGACAACGAGTACAGAGATCTTGTCACCTTCTGAAGCGAAAGAGAGACCCCCAACGTTAACTGAGCTTATGTGGGCGCCTAAACTACTACCATTTAGCTGTTATCCACCAATTGCTCTAGTGCAAGAGAACCCTTCGACAGATGATTTAATTGATTTCAGTGACTCTGTTCCTGATCCAAATCTCGTTCCACTTAGGCGTTCTGAGCGTACCACAAAAGGCATACCTCCAACACGCTATAGTGATGCCATGGCTGTCCTTGGGTAAAAGAGGTTAACTGTCTCTGCTTCTGTATATATGTTATTCCTGCTCTGATTACATTAATGTTTTTCCTGTGTGTATATACAGTATATATATAATATCTTGCCATGTAATATAGTATTTACATTTATATGCAACAATCCAAGCCATAGTGCCTGGCTCACCGAGCCAAGGAAGTTCTGTTACCCCATTGCGGTATGGACATTGGTGCTAGAGTGCCTACTCTTCCTTACAGAAAGGACTGTTTATTGTTTCTCAGAGAGACTCTCATGATAATGGACACTCACGAAATTTGTGCCAGAGAGCCTCTGGACCCATTTGCACTACTGTTGTTTCTATATGGACTGTCTGATGGTACCGCCAAAAGGTTCCATAAGTCTGAGTTTAATTATTTCTCCGTTACCCTTCAGACTTCTCATGGACATTCCAGGACTATGCCGGGAGGTCTTACCTCAAGTTTCTAGGTATTATATTTTTCTAAACTGTTAGTGACATTTGTACTTTATTCGTATTTATTAACGTTATGTTACATTTCTCACCTTCACCCCAGCCCGTCGCCGAGGTCGGCTCAGTGAAAGAGGGGAAGTATGTGGCATCCCAGAGCTGGCTATGGCTGGGCTGAGGGTGATCTCTGTGCATTGTATTATTTCCTGTTGCTTCATAGCCTGTGTGACATAGCAGGGGGTCCTGAGTCTCACACAACACAGCGCCACCTAGTGAGCCTCACACATGCATTACACCTCCCATAGGATTGAATAGTAACCAAATGTCCAATGGGAGGACATCACCTGGGAAAAGGGGAGGAGTCAGCTGATCACTGGGTCCCCATGGTAACACCCCTGCAGGAAGGTCCTGCGTGTGAGGAGTGAGAAGTGTGGAGTGTTAGGAGGAGGAGGTGAGGAGATAAGTGTGATGTCCTGTGAAGAAAGCAGTGAGTTTAGTGCAGGAATCTCAAGTCCTAGACAGGCCCAGGAAGGTTGGAGAGCTGACATACTCCAGCTATTCAGAAGATCCTGTCCCCTGTCTGCCTAGCCATCGCCCTGAAGGAAGTCAAGCATCATTATCTCGTCAGCATGAGACTGTGGAGAGAACATTCTGGAACACGTGCTCCATAGCAAGTATCACAGGATCCAGGGGCCAAGGCCAGACCTGTGGAATATCCTGCCACCCTGACTATTGCACCCCGAAACTCTGAGCTATCAGGACCACATAACGTGAGTGGGGAATATTATGTACTAGTATCATGGTGGGCATCCTCCTATGAGCCAAATAGGAGCCCAGACGCACCTTAGGGCTGTAACACTGAAGTATAAGGGGCTAGGAACACCTTTCATCAAGTCTACCCTGCACCCCAGGACTTTGCTGTGTCACCAGGCGTACCCCGTTGTTTTGTAGTGAAGAAACTGTTTAAGCATTTGTGCCTCCACACCCATGGAAGTAAAAGTTCAACTTTACAACCGTTTCTGTGTCTGACTCTGCACCGACAACATCAGGGCGCCCCAAACACCACCAGTCGGCACAGTATAGGGGAAGCGCCCCGGGGGAACAATCACCACCAACATTTGTGCAGCCCCCTCATCACCGGTACCAGTGGTGGTAACGTGGGACAGCACCAGCGCTGCGCCCTCGTGCCCAGAGACCGTGACAAGTCTGTGCTGTTTGCACCCCGCAATCCCAACTGCAGCGTTACCTTCCATCTGGTCACCGCACTCCTTCACATCCTGCACCCTGCTGTGTGCCCAAACGGTAGTTTATGTCTACAGGTGTAACACAATTGTACCCAGAATAAGGTACTTAATATGTTGTCCAGGCAAAAAAAAAATATTTTTAAAATAGGCCGGGAGAGCTGAAAAAAATAAAAAGAGATCATATTCACCTGTCCTTGGGGCTCCGATGTCCTCCCAGCACGGTCTGTTCCTGCAGCTCCGGTGTCTTCTTGAACTGGAACTCTTCACCAGCTGTGACGTCCCGGATCCCTTCCGCTGAAGCTTCTGCTTGCCCTCATGTACGTCGAGGACTTCCACCGGAAGATAATAATGAACCGGACCGCACTGGGAGGCACTGGAGTACCCGGGAAAGGTGAGTATGATTTTTTAATGTTTTTTTCACCTCCCCAAGCCTATTTAAAATATAACATTTTTACTGGGATTTCAGTGCTCAAAAAAAAGTGGCATGACGTCCAAAAACCAAACTGTCTAAATTTGTGCTCCAAAAACCACATGGTGCTCCTTCACTTCTGTTTATACCAACATATGACATTAAGTACGTTATCCCGGGTACACCAGTGTTATACATGTGGGCATAATCTGCAGTTTGGGTACACAACAGGAAGCAGATGTGAAGGAGCACTATGTGGCTTTTGGAGCGCAGATTTAGATGTTTGGTGTCTGGATGCCATGTCATGTTTGAAGAGCCTCTAAGGTACCAGTAAAGTGGAATTTCCTAGGGAGTGAATTTATCAAGGGTTGTAGTGAGCATTAGTATCCCAGACGTGAATGCACAGAGGATGGGGAAAAGTAAATATGTAAGCTGTGTGGTGTACTTTGGGTACACCAAATTCCCTACTATATCCCCAGTAACTCCTATAATTGGGGTGGTCACTTTTGGTTTCTTTTCCCTTGTAAGCTCTAAATCTGGGGTGTAGCCTAATATATGCTCGCATAACTTATACATTCCCTTCCTGCCGCAGCCAGTTGTGTTCTAATGATTTGTCGATTTTGGGGGGTTTTATCTGCACATTGAACAAGCTATATTTATTTATTTTTCTGGTGATGTAGCCATATGAATGCTGTTTTTTTGCGGGATGAGATGTATTTTGTAATTACACCATTTTTGGGTGCCTATAACTTATTGAATACATTTTATTAACTTTTTTGGTGGATTAAAAAAAACAAAACATCAATTCTGGTATTGTGTTTTTCCTTTTAAATGTTTTGCTGTGCAGCATAGAGCATAAGTAACATGTTACCTTTATCCTGTGGGTCGGTACAATTACGGCGATACCCAATTTATATATATTTTTTTATATATGTTACTAATTTTGCAGAACAAAAACCCATTTAGGAAGATGTGTAACATTTTTATTTTTCAGTTGGCAGAGTTGGTTGAGGGCTTATTTTTTAAGGGAGAACCTGTGCTTTTAATTGGTACTGTTTTGTGGCACATATGACGTTTTGATCACTTTTAATAGCATTTTTTGTAAAGCGAGATAGCGAAAAATCATTATTTCCAGAGTCTTATTTCCATTTCTTTTCCTGACGTTCACTGTGTAGGTTAAATAATGTTTCAGTTTTATTGTACAGGTTATTACGGATGCTTCCATACCAAATATGTATTGTTTTTATTAATTTAAAGATTTTTTTTTTTTTTATATAATTAATTTTATATAGAAAAGGGGCATTTTTGGGGCGTTATGCATTTGTTAATTTTTTTAGCATACTATTATTTTTCTTTACATTTTTTTGAACTGTTTTTTGATGTCCCACTAGGGGACCTGAACCAGCAATGCTCTGATTGCTGGTTCCGTACTATACACTGCAATACACGTGTATGCACATTTATTGTAGTGTATAGAGGAAGTCAGCCTATGTAGATGCATAGGCTGACTTCCTTCCATCGCGGCAGGATCAACCAGGTATGTGGGGTTCCTGGCAGCCCGAGGTCACTGGTCAGACCCTGGGTTGCCAAAAATACATATAGGCACTCCCCGATCTTGCTGTAGAACCCCTTAGATGCTGCGCTCATGTTTGACCACAGCATCAAAGGGGTTAAAACCCCCAATCAGCAGGGTGTTAGCTGTTAGTTACAGCTAGCACCTGCTCCTGATCACTAAGTGGTTAAAAGCACCCTGCTGGACTTGCAGTGACAAAATGGTTTGCCCTTGCACTGCCTCATCTGTGATGTTCCAATGTTTTGGCCGTTTTTTTTTTTTCTTCAACAGCCACTTCTTCATCATCAATTTTCAACCAGGCACACTGACTCAAATTTACTCCAAAATAAGTTTGTTGTACACATAAATCCCCCAATTTTTTATGTAAAACCATTGCTGTTTGCAAAACCGCCATTTGTTTATAAAAAAAAAAAAAAAACACAGGCAAGCATGGTGGAGGGGAGTACGGGGCTATGTAACGTAGAGAAAATGAGGGAAGGGGAGGCTCACTTTAAACAGTTACAGTGGGGGAAAAAAGTATTTAGTCAGCCACCAATTGTGCAAGTTCTCCCACTTAAAAAGATGAGAGAGACCTGTAATTGACATCATAGGTAGACCTCAACTATGAGAGACAAAATGAGAAAACAAATCCAGAAAATCATATTGTCTGATTTTTTAAGAATTTATTTGCAAATTATGGTGGAAAATAAGTATTTGGTCACCTACAAACAAGCAAGATTTCTGGCTCTCACAGACCTGTAACTTCTTCTTTAAGAGGCTCCTCTGTCCTCCACTCATTACCTGTAGTAATGGCACCTGTTTGACATTGTTATCAGTATAAGACACTTGTCCACAACCTCAGTCACACTCCAAACTCCACTATGGTGAAGACCAAAGAGCTGTGGAAGGACACCAGAAACAAAATTGTAGACCTGCATCAGGCTGGGAAGACTGAATCTGCAATAGGCAAGCAGCTTGGTGTGAAGAAATCAACTATGGGAGCAATAATTAGAAAATGAATGACATACAAGACCACTGATAATCTCCCTCGATCAGGGGCTCCACGCAAGATCTCACCCCATGGGGTCAAAATGATCACAAGAACGGTGAGCAAAAATCCAAGAACCCCTCGGGGGGACCTAGTGAATGACCTGCAGAAAGCTGAGACTAGCGTAACAAAGGCTACCGTCAGTAACACACTACGCAGCTAGGGACTCAGATCCTGCAGTGCCAGACGTGTCCCCCTGCTTAAGCCAGTACATATCCGGGCCCGTCTGAAGTTTGATGTTCCAGAAGAGTACTGGGAAAATGTCATATGGTCAGATGAAACCAAAGTAGAACTGTTTGGTAGAAACACAACTCGTCGTGTTTGGAGGAGAGTGAATGCTGAGTTGCATCCAAAGAACACCATACCTACTGTGAAGCATGGGGGTGGCAACATCATGCTTTGGGGCTGTTTCTCTGCAAAGGGACCAGGACGACTGATCCATGTACATGAAAGAATGAATGGGGCCATGTATCATGAGATTTTGAGTGCAAGCCTCTTTCCATCAGCAAGAGCATTGAAGATGAAACATGGCTGGGTCTTTCAGCATGACAATGATCCCAAGCACACCTCCAGGGCAACGAAGGAGTGGCTTCATAAGAAGCATTTCAAGGTCCTGGAGTGGCCTAGCCAGTTCACATCTCAACCCCATAGAAAACCTTTGGAGGGAGTTGAAAGTCTGTGCTGTCCAGCGACAGCCCCAAAACATCACTGCTCTAGAGATCTGCATGGAGGAATGGGCCAACATACCAGCAACAGTGTGTGCCAACCTTGTGAAGACTTACAGAAAACGTTTGACCTCTGTCATTGCCAACAAAGGATATATAACAAAGTATTGAGATGAACGTTTGTTATTGACCAAATACTTATTTTCCACCATAATTTGCAAATAAATTCTTAAAAAATCAGACAATGTGATTTTCTGGATTTGTTTTCTCATTTTGTCTCTCATACAGGGGCGTAACTATCGGGGTAGCAGTGGTAGCGGCTGCCACAGGGCCCGGGACATTAGGGGCCCCAGAGCCCTGTGGCAGATGCTACCGCGAACCCCACAAACCAGTAACTATCGCGGTTGCAGGGGGTGCGACCGCGAACAGACCCGGCAGGTTACGGAGCCCGCGGCCAGCTGGAGATGGCCGGGCCCCGGACCATTATGATAGCGGTCGAGGAAAGCCTGGTTCCCCGACCGCTATACATACTGTTATTGGAAAGGGACCCTGGAATATTGCAGGCCCCTTTCCAATAGATGGCAGCCCAGCGGAGGTGACTGAAAACAATAAATACATATTCTCACCTCTCCTGGGCACAGCGTTCTCTCCGACGCTCCTCCGTCATGACTGAGGCCTGTGATTAGGCCCCAGCGGTCACATGGGGCACGGCCGCGTAATGACGTCAGTGCGCCCCCATGTGACCGCTGAGGCCCAATCACAGGCCTCGGCAGCGACGTCGGAAGAGGGCCTGAAGACGCTGAAGACGGCAGGATGGAGCGAGGATGCCAAGGTAAGGCAAGGTGAGTATGAATGTTTGTTGTTTTTAATCACCTTCCCTGGGCCTCCAATTATTATACTCTGGGTCTGAGGAGACCCCAAAGTATAATAGCACCGAAGCGGAGGGGGCTGTTGGGAGCTTATAATACTGTGTGGGGGCCACTGTAGAGCATATAACACTGGGTGGGAGCCACTGTAGAGCATATAATACTGGGTGGGGCCACTGTAGAGGATATAATACTGGGAGGGGACCACTGTGGGGAGCATATAATACTGTGTGGGGGCCACTGTAGGGAGGATATAATACTGTGTGGGGGCCCCTGTAGAGTATATAACACTGGGTGGGGGCCACTGTAGAGTATATAACACTGGGTGGGGGCCACTGTAGAGCATATAACACTGGGTGGGGGCCACTGTAGAGAATATAATACTGGGTGGGGGCCACTGTGGGGGGCATATAATACTGGGAGGGGACCACTGTGGGGAGCATATAATACTGGGTGGGGGCCACTGTAGGGAGGATATAATACTGGGTGGGGCCCACTATGGGGGGCATATAATACTGGGTGGGTACCACTGTGGGAAGCATATAATACTGGGTGGGGACCGCTGTGTGGAGCATATTATACTGTGTGGGGCCACTGTGGGTAGCATATTATACTGTGTGTGGGGGGAGAAATGGAGAGCATATAATGCTGTATGGGGGCCACTGTGGAGCAGATAATGCTGTGTGGGGGCCTCTGCTGAGCATATTTTACTGTTTGGGGACCCGTAACCGGTTCGGGGGGGGGGCCATGTCAAATGTTCGCCTTGGGGCCCAGCCATTCCTAGTTACGCCACTGCTCTCATAGTTGAGGTCTACCTATGATGGCAATTACAGGCCTCTCTCATCTTTTTAAGTGGGAGAACTTGCACAATTGGTGGCTGACTAAATACTTTTTTTCCCCACTGTATACTGTATCTGGGACATTATAAAACATATAAACTTGCTTTTGGTGTCACATGAAAGAGGAGATTCTCTTCTTTCATGTGACACTAAGGTTAGAGAGAGCTACTATCTAAATTATTTCCAGAGATTTCACTGGTTGAAAACACAATTGAGATTGGGATAGTTATATGCAGCTGTATAATATATATTATATAAAAATACCAATCCCCGCTGTGTTTTCAAACAGTGATATCTCTGGAAATAATAATCTAATTGTTCATATATCACCAAAAGCAAGTTTGTATGTTTTATAATGTCCAAGATTTGAAGTGACCCTCACCCCCTCATTTTCCCTACATATTACACAGCCCTCTACTCCCCTGCACAGTAACATTCAGTGAGAGTCAGGAACAGTTCTCAATACAGAAGCAAGGGAAAGAGTGAAAAAATGCAGGATTTCACAGAAAGGATCCAAAATTTGTTAATAAAGTATATTTAAAAATTAATTTATGACCCAAATACTGCCAGAAAATCAAAAGTTGTCTGAAAGTTTAGGTACGTTTTAAATCATTTTCAGACTGTTTAGACTACGTGTGCACTGTCTAAAAATTGGACAGGATTAGTAAATCTGTCTGAATGTATTTTTGCTTCAGTTTCTTTTTCCCAAAACAGAGCATGCTGTAGTGAGACAATTCTCCACTCACAGACCTATAACACAAACTGAATCAAAAAGTGTAACTGCCTGTATGACCTGTGCTTTACTCTATGGAGCAACACTGAAACATAAAGAGGTATCAGGACAGTTCGTGAAAGTCAGGAGTTGTGCTGCTTAATTCCAGTGCATCAGTGGCAAACCTTATATGTTGGCATATTAGCAGCTCCATCTTCTCCTACATACACAGTCATAGCATTTTCCTACAACCGCCACCAGGGGGAGCTTACTGCACAAAGATTTTTACAGTGCGTGTTAGTAGAGTTTTATTTTGTTTTCTATTTATGAAATCAGACATCCACATAAAGATATGCTACAAAATTACTTTAACTTTAAAAGCATACCCAAGCTACAGGATAGGGGGTAACTTGCTGGTTGGTGGGGCTCTGACCATCAGGAACCCAACAATCATAAGAATTGGGGTAATTTGCATACCAGTATGAACAAAGGCGTGCCCCCCACTTTGTTAATTTGAGTAATGGTGCTGGTGATAGCTGAGCACTATATTTCCGCTATCTCTGGTGGCTCCTTTGAAATGATCGAAGTTCTCACGGTCAATGGTCAGTGGGACCTGTGCATAGGGGGTAACTTGTTACTATAATTTAAAAAACTGTAGTATATTTAATGGAGGTGTATGTGATTGGTAGGGCCTATAAGTTTGCTATGGTTCCCTATGATCTCTGTGAATGCCCCTGTAGCACATGATTATCTTGTACTAATCTTTTGCATGGTTTGGTATAGAGTCCAGGCAGATGTTTCAATTGCATTGCCTGCCAGTTTGTGGTATTTAATATAGGCAGTACTTGCATTTTGGAAAGGTTTTATTATTTTAACACTGTATATTACCAATTTCAAATATCAGATACTGTACATCTCATCATTGTCAAGCACATTGTTGTAAGATCATATCAACGTTAAGAATATTTGTGAATTTTATATGAATTCACATCATTCATCTTTACTTTATATTACAATACAGAAACTTTGTGATTCAATTTTTTGCTTGCTGTAAGATATTTCCTCAACACTTCCGGGCCATTCTGACCTGACATTCTGCCAAAAACACACAGCAAATACTGGCAAAGAAATGAGAACAGTTTACATGCACCATAAATGAGAACACAAACAACAGGAATATTATTGGGATTGATTCCAGAGCCTATTGATGACCAGTACACAAGATACAGCATTGTATCTATTTCAGCAATGTTTAGACAGTATGATTCAGTCAGGGCTGTAGAACTTGCCAAAAAGAATTTCATAGACTGAAAATCCCATAGCACCATCTACAGGATGAAAACAGTAAGGTAACTATGAAATGAATCCAAACAATAATACTACTTTTTTAAAGCAATATTAAACCCTATTTTCTAATTTTATACCATAATCAAATATATGAGGTCTTGCCGTTGAGAACAATTAATATTACCAGACTCCCAATATAATCCATTGGAGGTGGATTCCTTCATATCGAGATGCTCTTTATAGCACCATATCAAAATCCCAAAATGTGTTTTCAGTCATATTACTACTGCTAGAGGATCAGTTAGTAATGAAAAAAATTAACAGCAACAGGGTACATCCTTGTCAAGATCCTCTTACAAAGAAAATTGCTGCATTGATACCAACCTTAGATAAGAAATCAGTACAACAGCTTAATCCATTGATCCTTCATGATGTTCAATAGGATATTCATACAGTGCTGACCAAAAGTATTGGCACCCCTGCAATTCTGTCAGATAATACCCAATTTCTTCCAGAAAATGATTGCAATCACAAATGCTTTGGTAATAATATCTTCATTTATTTTGCTTGCAATGAAAAAAACACAAAAGAGAATGAAAAAAAAAAGTCAAATCATTGATCATTTTACACAAAACTCCAAAAATGGGCCGGACAAAAGTATTGGCACCCTCAGCCTAATACTTGGTAGCACAACCTTTAGACAAAATAACTGCGAACAACCGCTTCCGGTAACCATCAATGAGTTTCTTACAATGCTCTGCTGGAATTTTAGACCATTCTTCTTTGGCAAATTTCTCCAGGTCCCTGAGATTTGAAGGGTGCCTTCTCCAAACTGCCATTTTAAGATCTCTCCACAGGTGTTCTATGGGATTCAGGTCTGGACTCATTGCTGGCCACTTTAGAAGTCTCCAGTGCTTTCTCTCAAACCATTTTCTAGTGCTTTTTGAAGTGTGTTTTGGGTCATTGTCCTGCTGGAAGACCCATGACCTCTGAGGGAGACCCAGCTTTCTCACACTGGGCCCTACATTATGCTGCAAAATTTGTTGGTAGTCTTCAGACTTCATAATGCCATGCACACGGTCAAGCAGTCCAGTGCCAGAGGCAGCAAAGCAACCCCAAAACATCAGGGAACCTCCGCCATGTTTGACTGTAGGGACCGTGCTCTTTTCTTTGAAGGCCTCTTTTTTTTCCCTGTAAACTCTATGTTGATGCCTTTTCCCAAAAAGCTCTACTTTTGTCTCATCTGACCAGAGAACATTCTTCCAAAACGTTTTTGGCTCTCTCAGGTAAGTTTTGGCAAACTCCAGCCTGGCTTTTTTATGTCTCTGGGTTACAAGTGGGGTCTTCCTGGGTATCCTACCATAGAGTCCCTTTTCATTCAGACGCCGACGGATAGTACAGGTTGACACTGTTGTACCCTCGGACTGCAGGGCAGCTAGAACTTGTTTGGATGTTAGTCGAGGTTCTTTAGCCACCATCCGCACAATCTTTCGTTGAAATCTCTCGTCAATTTTTCTTTTCCGTCCACATCTAGGGAGGTTAGCCACAGTGCCATGGGCTTTAAACTTCTTCATGACACTGCGCACGGTAGACACAGGAACATTCAGGTCTTTGGAGATGGACTTGTAGCCTTGAGATTGCTCATGCTTCCTCACAATTTTGCTTCTCAAGTCCTCAGACAGTTCTTTGGTCTTCTTTCTTTTCTCCATGCTCAATGTGGTACACACAAGGACACAGGACAGAGGTTGAGTCAACTTTAATCCATTTCAACTGGCTGCAAGTGTGATTTAGTTATTGCCACCACCTGTTATGTGCCACAGGTAAGTAACAGGTGCTGTTAATTACACAAATTAGAGAAACATCACATGATTTTTCAAAGGGTGCCAATACTTTTGTCCACCCCCTTTTTTATGTTTGGTGTGGAATTATATCCAATTTGGCTTTTTGACAATTCTTTTTGTGGTTTTCCATTGAAGACACATTAAATGAAGATATTATTACCAAAGCATTTGTGATTGCAATCATTTTCTGGAAGAAATTGAGTATTATCTGACAGAATTGCAGGGGTGCCAATACTTTTGGCCAGCACTGTATCTTCTTTATTTTACAGGATTAATTGCATATTCACAAATTACCATGTCACATTATTACTGGATCTACCCTGGCATAAATATCTCCTGATCATTTAATGAATACATTTAGATAACCTACTGGCAAGTAATTTTGCTCAAAGATTTACATTTTAAATTATGGAGGAATATGGGACGATACGATTTGGCTCCATGACTTCCGGATTGTAATTTCTTGGGCCCAACAGAAAAAATGGTTCCGCGGCCCACCCTACAACTATGCAGAACATCCACTTATAACAACATTGTTGAGGGCTAATAAATTATTATTTGTGAATTAACCCAAAAGAAATCTATCCTTGGGGCTCTGTTTTACTAGGGGCCCACTGGAGGATCCTGTTGTATTTTACTTGGCCAGTTCAACCCTAGACTCTACCTACTTGGGGTCATTTTCTGATTTAGGATAACTATATTTAGTGGTTTATTGCTATTGTGGAATAAGTTTATGCTACATAAGCAACAAGAAATAAAATAAATAATATCGATCTTAGTCACATTATCCCCTCCTCCCACTGGTTCCCTTTGTTGCCCCAGGTCTTGTCAAAATCTAGCGACACCCCTGTTTACAGTAAGTATGTTAGTCACAAACTCGGTATGGAATGCCTGTACCTTGTAGCAAAGTATGTACTTTCACCATGCAAAAATTTATTTCACTCAAAAAATTTAAACCCAAGTATGACAAAACCATTCATTCCTCAAACAGGTTTTTCCTGAATGCCTTGTATCTTTTAATCAGTGAAGGCAAGAGGTCTTCAGTGTGTTTCTTAACATCCAACAGCAGATATAATGTGTATTTACTAGGATTGAACATCGGATTGTTTGTGATACCGACTTTTCCTTAAATTGGAAACACTTTTCACAAAAGGTATGTGATATCAACAGAACACATGGATCAGTGATCAGACTGAGAACAAAATGATGTTATGCATAGGGCAGGGATTTTATATGTTAGACATTTAGTTTCATTTGGCGTAGAACTGTTTCAGTAAACATGACAGGTCATGAACGGTAGACAGTGGGGGACATTTATCGAGCCACTTGCACCTATTATCTAATTCTTTTTTTACATTTTATGTGCTGGGAGCAATATTTATCACGTGTTCTTATCTATTTAGAAGGCATTTACACTAGGATTGTCACTTTGCTTTTTTGTTGGAGACAGTGGGCACGGTTTACCTGGAGTAACATTTTACACTGCATTTATGAAAGGTTTCTTTTTTCAAAAAGGCCCCAAAAAAGGGGCAACTGCACTCCAGTAAATAGGTATCATAAAATTCCAACAGATCTGACTACACTGGACTCACAAATTCCATTAGGTGAATTCTGCACAAAATTTATAACGCAAGTGTGATAAATTTTGATAAATTAGGTGCAGGTACTGACAAGACGAAAAAAGGGGTACGTGAAATAAAAGGTGCAAAAAAGTTGTGCAATTAATAAACAACCCACAGTGAATGTTAATGTAGATAGATGGATAATATGAGCTGACAGCTATATAACTAGATAAATTATATGGAAACACATCTACAGTACAGTAGCTCAGTGACTCAGAGTTTGTATGTTCTCCCTGTGTTTGCGTGGGTTCCCTTTGGGTACTCTGGTTTCCTCCCATACTCCAAAGATATACTCATAGGAGTGCTGCTATGAATGCATTCAAAACATCATGTGGCAGCATCCTAATCCAAAATACAATCCTAGTAACTTTTTAAACACGGACAACTGTTATAAAAAAAAAACAAAAAACACACATATGATTTAGCACGGCTTCTCTTATATGAAGCATTGTGGAAGCTTGTATTTTATTTTAGAATGGCATAAGAATACTTTAAAAGGGAACAGATCCAAACACGTATTTTTATTTTTTTTTAAGTGTATATGTAGGTGTATAGTGCCATCTTTCTGGGCCCTTTATCATACTATTAGTATTAGAAGATTCTGATAATGTTTACACATGCAGCTGTCACTGTCATAATCTTGTAAAGTAGTGTAGGACAACCTAGGAAATTTATTAACTATATGCTGTCTAACACAAACTAAGAGGTGGCAGTCTGAAGATTTGCCAAAGCTATCACTTTGGACGAATGTCAGACTGGGGTGCATAGGGCCCACCAGTAAAATGTATTCTGTAGGCCCTCTATATAGTTACATGCAAGTATTACCTGACACTTGCAAATTCACAAAACCTGTCACTAGTCTGCTGCCTGGCTCTTGCCTCGAGCTAGGGCACTCTTATGTTTCGTTGCTGGGAATAAGTGCCCAGACAGCAGCAAACTCAGGCAGCAGCTAAACACTGCAAGATGGTTGGTGATCGGGGGCCCTGCAGTGTGATTAAGAAGATGGAGGAAGGATAGTGGTTACCTGACTCTGCACCTATATGTCACCTGAGTCGCCCACTGTGTGTTCAGTATATAAAAAGATACTGGCAGTTTCTTAACTAATCTATCCAGTATGTTATAATGACACATAGTTGAGATGCTGTACAATGAGCATCTGTATGAAGTACAATGATTGTGCTGTGCCATGCCAGTGTGAGCTTGTGGCTCATCTGGCTCAGGAGTTGCACCTGCTCACATGTGGTTCAGTTTGAGCCTGCAGTAGTCGTACTCACTTTATGATAGATTTGGTGCATCTTGCTAGAAGATAGACACTTATGTTACTTACTTTAACTATTAACTTGATGATGTGCATGGGTTCCAGACTTCAGGCAGTCATTATCTGCAAAGGACTCTCTACATAGTATTAAAAATGAACATTTTAGTTATGGTAATGTTAATTTGTCCAATTACTTTTAAGCCCCTGAAATGAGGAGGCTTTGTATAAAAATGGTTGCAATGCCTAATGTTTCACAGAATATTTTTGTTCAGCCCCCTGCACAGGAGCGTAACTAGCAAAAACTGGGCCTCAAAAACTTTTGATTTGTTCCCCCCCTCCCCACACACACACATGCCATAGCACCCTCTTGCCTAGACCCTACATGGTATAACAACCCATTTACTCACCCTATAATGTCCCAAAGTGGCCTCCAGACAGTATAATGTCACATAGTGGCCCCTCAACACAGTATAATGCCCTATAACGGCCCCTCCACACAGTATAATGTCACATAGTGGCCTCTCCACACAGTATAATGGCCTATTAAAGGTAATGGCCTATTTAAACAAAAAACAAAAAAACAGCAGGTCGTGGGCCCTGTAGCAACCGCTATGGCTGCTATGGTGGTAGTTAAGCCACTGACCTTGCATTAAAGCTAAAAGTATGCACTTCAATTGCATCTCTATTGTTTTATGTCAAACCTAATGTGGTGGCATGCAAAGCCCAAATCATGAATATTGCGTCACTGTCGAAATATTTCTGGACCTAACTGTATACCTATAGTATAGGGATATTAAAGACAAATTAAAATTGAACAGTATAAATTTTTTTTCTTTTACATTGACTTCCCGTTTCGGTGTTATATTCTGATGTCCCTGTCCATCTACCCCACAGCATAATGTCCCCCCTCCAGCTGCCCCCCAGTTTAATATCCCCCTCCAGCTACCCCCACAGTTTAATGTCCCCCTGCAGTTGCCCCCTGCTTAATGTCACCCTGCAGCTGCCCCTCCCAATTTAATGTCACCCTCCAGCTGCCCCTAGTTTAAAGTCCCTCTCCTACCAAAAAACAAAACAAAAAAAAAAAACACTAATACTCACCTCTCCTCGTTCCCTTGCCGTTCTGCTTCAGGGAGCTGCAGGTGCATCTGCATCTCCCAGGGAAGAGAGGGGATAAATGGTGAAGCAGGGAGCAGACGGCCTACTGCTTCATCATTGTATGCAACTCATCGGCATTCTAAGGCCAGCCCCGAAAGGCAGGGCAGCCAATGCAGGACTGTTCCACTGTCCCAAGGGGGGCCCTGCTACCATAGGCCCTATGGTTAAAGTGGATATGTAACGTGGTGTAACTTAAACACTCTTCTAATATAAGACTTCCAGTACATTGAAATTTTATTGATACTCCTACTTTAACCCCTTCCCACAATGCACTGTATATATATGGTACGAAGTGGGTCTTTGACATTGGCTGCAGGGTCTCAGCTATTTTATTCATGAGACCATGGCACACAAGGGTTTTGGATGACTTTCACGTTTTGAGTGGCTGTTTTTTATGTTTAGTTTTTTTGGTTTTTTTTTTTTTTTAATAAAAAATTGAATTCAAAATTTATCCCATACATGGAATGCCGCAGTAGTAATAAAAAAAAAAAAAAAATCAAAAGGGCTAACTTTTTTTGCCATTTCACCTCCCAAAAATTTTAATAAAAAGTAATCAAAACATCACAGTTTCCCCATAATATCAGCAAAAATTACATTGTGTCCTGCAAAAAAAAAAAAAAAAAACCCTCTCACTGTTCCATACATGGAAAAGTTAAAAAAAAAAAAGTTCTTGATTTCACAATATGGCAACGGAAACAAATTTTAGTTGTTCAAAGTTATGCAACTAAATTGATATCACAGTGATCGTACTGACCTGCAGACTATAGGCAAGACCTCATGCACACAACTGTGTTGTTCATGTCTAGGACACTGACCCATTCATTTCTATGGCCTAACATGTAATTTTTCACTGTGAACACAAAATTTTTTTTTTTTTAAATTGGGACAATTACATTTTTTCCAATTCCATACGGTTTCAAATTTCTTTCCAGATTGCAAATAATATTACATGGAGATATTATAAAGTACAATTTGTTCCACAAAAAATAAGCCCTCATACAGGTCTGTGAACAAAAAAATTAAAAAGTTATGGTTTTTAGAAGGTGGGGAGTAAAACATGAAAAACATAAAAATGAAAAGCTGCATTCTTGAAAGGTTAACATCTAGCTTGTTTGGCACTCTTTAATTAGTAGATTCAATATTGAGCACAGAACAGTGTCTTGTGGTCTCTTACTTTCTCTCCGATAGCACCATAAAATCAGGAAATATAAATTTCTGACTTACACACAGGGGCGTAACGATCACGGTCGCATAAGGTGCAACCTCGACCGGGCCCGAAGGGGCAAGGGACCCCAGACATCTCCTGCTGGACCATCATGATAGCATCCGGGGAAAGCCTAGTTCCCCGACCGCTATACATCTCCTTAATGGAAAGGGGCCCAGCATTATGTGATATATGTACATACCCCCGGGCCCTTTTCTAATAGAAGCCTTCCCAGGGAAGGTGATTAAAAATAAATACTTCTTCTCTACTCTGCTGAACTTCTGATGGTCCCTGCCATCCTCTTCGGGGCTCTTCCGGCCTGTGACTTAGGTCACGTGCCCCAGAAGTCACTGGTGTAATGACATCAGCGTGCCCCCCATGACCACTGATGTCCAATCACAGGCCCCAGCAGTGACGTCTGAAGCGCGTGACCTCAATCGCAGACAGAAGAGGATGCTCAAAAGAGCCGGACCGAGCGAGGATGCCCAGGAGAGGTGAGGTCAGGTGAGACCAAGTGTGTTTTATTATTATTATTATTAGTTATTTTTAATCACCTCCCCTGAGCCTATACTTATTATACTCTGGTGTCTGTGTGGGGCCACTGTTGGGAGCATATTATACTATGTGGGGCCACTGTGGGGAGCATATTATACTATGTGGGGCCACTATCGGGAGCATATTATATTGGGTGGGGCCACTGTGGAGCATATTATGTTGTGTGGGGCCAGTGTGCAGCATAATATACTGTGTGGGGGCCACTGTGGAGCATATACTGTGTCGCGGGCCACTGTGGAGCATATTATACTGTGTGGGGGCCACTGTGGAGCATATTATACTGTGTGGGGGCCACTGTGGAACATATACTGTGTGGGGACCACTGTGGAGCATATTATACTGTGTAGGGCCCCTTCACTACTCACATCACACGCCATCTGTTTTATAGCAGACATGTGATATTATTACAGACTGTAATAACATTGCACTGTGAAGGGATCATGGTACTCGTAAAAGCACCACAGTATCTTCAAAGAGTTGATCAGCAGGGACCCTGGGTGCTAGACCCTCACTGATTTCTTATACTACTAGGACCAGCACGCAGCTCCCAGTATTGTTTACATGCCGGGCGCTGTGCTGCTCATTCACCGTTTTCTTGATAACTGCAGTGTTGGGTACTATAGTTGTATACCTTTCAAGTATCTAAGATACCGCTGCAGCACCCATACGTGCCACTATCAAGAATACACTGTAGGGAGGAGGTAGGGGGCCCAGGACAAAGTTTGCACTGGGGCCCACAAGACTTTGGTTATGCCACTGCTTACACAGTAACGGTTTCCATATGATACTGCATGATCTTGGTTCTTGTTAAAATGCAATACTTGTACCAATTACCAATTAGGAGATGCAGCCATTGTGGGAATGTGTTTTCTATTATAGCTCAAGCTTTTTATATGAATGCTGGCACAGCCCAGAGAACTGTTCATGGGAAAAAGCAGACAGATAATTATCATTAAATGTAGTGTTCACTGTAAGCAGTCATTTAAATATGGGAAAAGAATATAGGCTATACAAAGTCTGTTCCCCTATGATCACTACTGTATCTCTGATTCTGATAACATTCATATACACATCTGTGATAGGTATTGGTATTAGTTGTTCTTTTAATAGTCTTTACTTTTATAAGTTTTATAATTGAACATGTTGATCTTGATACTGTTTCACTGATCTACTTCTAGGCTGACTGTGAAGTAAATGGAGAGGAATTTACGTTCCACTTGAAACTTTGCCTGTGATGACACAACAAAATTTCAGTCATAGTTTCTGGTGGAGTGTGGATCTCAACTCGACAGGAATGTGCTTTCTATCTGAACTGTCAGTAGCTGCTTCCCTGTTCAGTATTGTGAGAAGCAGTGTGACGCACAGGTAAAAGTCCTGCTCATTGTGCATTACAACGCTTTTCACAATATTGGTAGGGATCTTAGATCTTGTTCTGAAATCAGATTCTTCTGGTTACCCCAAGTGCATACTGTATCTTCTTGTGTTCATTTTTATGCAAATTGAAGAGCACCAAGTATATTATTGTAACCTGTTTAGGATTTGCTGCCTATCTGTAGACTGATTATGGCTATAGTTATTGCTTGCAGAAGCCTCAAATATTGGTCAAGCGACATGCGGGCAGCTTGCCTCTTCAGACAACAGAAGATTGTCAGATTTATTGGGGCTTTATAGGAAGACTGGAGGGAAGAATTATTAAAAAAAAAAAAATCACATTTTTCTTTTAAAGAAATTGATTGCAAGGTCAGAAAACATTAAGAACTTTTTCCATGAGTAGAAGAACTCATAATGAATGTTGCTCTATTTAGTTACAATTACTTGTATCAGTAATTATATGGAAGTTTGTTCAGACAAGCATTAGTTTGTCCCCAAACAGTTTGCATTATTGTCATCATCACATTCCCTGTTTACATTATCATATATATTCCTAACAAAATACTTTTATGCCTGCAGAAAACATGTGATCAGTGACAGAAAAGTGATTGCCTGTTTGACACTCAAGCATGTCTACTTGTAGCAATGGTCACGAATAAAACGGTTTTTATTAAAGATCATTCAGACCAACTACATTATAGGGAATAGAAAGAATTTACTCCAGAACAATCAGTCAAAGTTCATGCACGATATCCCATGACTAGCTCATACCATTTTAAACAGGAGGGAGGAAATTTGCAAAAGACTAAGAGAATGCAATTGGTCATTGATGTAAGGCCTCTATAGTGGGTTGCTTGTCCATTACCTAAACGCATGGTGGTATTTTCTGCCTCCCAATGATTTTTATGGGATTTCTGACGTGGAACTCACCTGAAGAACGAGCACAATTCTGGACCCCAGTATACAAGACAGACATAATCGAACTAGTAAGAGTGCAAAGCAGGGCAAACCAAATTATTAGGGAAATGGGTGGATTGGAGGACAACGATAGATTAACAAACTTGGGGTTATTCAGTTTAGAGAAAAGACGTCTACGTCTAATAACAATGTACAAATACATGAAGGGACAGCACAAAGAACTTTCTAATCTTTTTACCCCTAGGCCAGTGACAGTGACAAGGGGACATCCTCTACGTCTGGAGGAGAGAAAGTTTCACCAGCAACATAAAAGAGGATTTACAGTAAGAACAGCGAGGCTATGGAACTTTCTGCCCCAGGAAGTGGTGATAGTGGATTCATTGAAAAAGTTCAAAGAGGGCCTGGATGCCTTTCTCGAACAGAACAACATTACGGATTATGGGTTTTAGATTTTAAGGTCACGTTGATCCAGGGTTTTATACTGATTGCCAGATTGGAGTCAGGAAGGAATTTTTTCCCATGAAATGGGGCAGTTGGCATAAGCCTCATGGGTTTTTTTGCCTTCCTCTGGATCAACACTGTAGGGGACGGTAGGGTTATAGGTTGTACTTGTTGGACTGATAACTTCATCCAACCTCATCTACTATGTAATGGGTTTTTTTTTCCCACTAGCAGAAAAAATCTGCTACTGACTCCCATTGAAATGAATGGGAGGCAGATTTGATGCGGATTCCATGTCAAATTCTGCTACATTTTCCTCCACTGCTCCAGTTGTCTCGGGTTTGAAGGGTGCCTTTTCCAGACAGCATGTTTCAGCTCCTTCCAAAGATGATCAATAGGATTAAGGTCAGGACTCATAGAAGGCCACTTCAAAATAGTCCAATGTTTTCCTCTTAGCCATTCTTGGGTGTTTTTAGCTGTGTGTTTTGGGTCATTATCCTGTTTTCAAGACCCATGACCTTCGATTGAAACCAAGCTTTCTGACACTGGGCAGCACATTTCTCTCTAGAATCCCTTGATAGTCTTGAGATTTCATTGTATCCTGCACAGATTCAAGACACCCTGTGCCAGATGCAGCAAAGCAGCCCCAGAACATAACAGAGCCTCTTTCATGTTTCACAGCAGGGACAGTGTTCTTTTCAAGATATGCTTCATTTTTCCGTTTGTGAACATAGAGCTGATGTGCCTTGCCAAAAATTTCGATTTTTGTCTCATCTGTCCATAGGACATTCTCCCAGAAGCTTTGTGGCTTGTCAACATGTAGTTTGGCATATTTCAGAAGTTATCAAGGGTGTTGATCCAATTATGTTATTTGAAAAGATTAATGCCGATGTAAGTGACGCTCATACACACTTTGATAAAGTGTCTCCCTGGCTAAATAGATAAAATATCCCAGGCTTGTCATATTGTCTTCAAAAATAACTCAAGGATACGATGATCGAAGCTTTGTCCCCCACCGTGGCTGAGGTTTCTCCCAGAGATAGTGTTTTTGTTTGGTTTTTTTTAAATCCCCATTTCAGTTTAACTGCAAATGTTTTTTATGCTATAGTTAAAATTGTTACCACTGTATGTTATATGTGTTGAGTTTGTTGCCCTTACAGGTAATATGTATCCTTTGTATGTACTTTCCTTACTTGCATATGACGGCAGTGACTGAACACATGGACCCTTTTCTTGCTTGTGTTTCATGTGTTTCCTTGTACATCATTTGCTGTTTATTTGCTCGCTGCTGTATTTTTGCATATTACAAGTCTTTCCTTTTCTTGACATTCAATAAATACCTTTCAAACTAAAATGTAAACCAGATGGAGCCATTGTTTGTCAATAAATTCCATTATGATCCTTTGCAAAATGGATATATCCATCATGGATCATTTAAAAATGGAACCAATGTTAACTTAGTCAATGAGAAAACACCACAATTATAAGACCGATTACTGGTATTTGGGTAGCTTGGTTTCCTTGTTTTGTTAAACCCGTCCTATAGCTTGTATAATCTCTAAATAAACAGATCAACTAACCAGTAACCATACTCACGATTTAAGTACCCATATTTATTTTCTCCATCTCAAGATCTGCAGTCCCATAACTCATGTAACCCCTCCTTTTGCGTTGGATCTCAATATATGGTAAAAGAAATTAAAATGATGACATGTCTGTTTACTTTCCAGCAAACAGCACCCTCCGCAGTACTTGGGCTAATGCTTTGATCTTAAGTAAACTATCAGAATCCCTTGTGATTCATTCAAGGCACAGTTCTTACAGTATTTAACTTGACTGTAAACTATAGTGAGACAGGTTAAACAGATTACGCATGCTATGCTGTATATTGAATTGGAACAAAGTCTATACTTTATGGATTTTCCAAAAATGTGTTTGCATGTTAGCAGGATGCTGACTTTTTATGATACAGAATTGACAAGTTTATGCTGGTCTCATTGGTTCCCAACATTTTTGTAGCGCTGTGTAATTATATCATACGACAGGCTTCAATGTTTAGATTTTGCTTATACTATGAATTTAGATTGAACCACAACATAACAACCTTAGCCCGGTAATTGTGATAAACTTGCTGAACGCCAGCTCTGCAAATCTTTGAATGCACCATAATTCATTTATCGGCTCCTCAGTAAACACATTACATCACATTTGTTTAGCAGCTCTATGCTGCAGGATAATATAAATCATGTTTTTTTTTCTTTTTTAAAGGCAAAGCGCTTCGTCAGCAGACTTACATGATAAAACCCACGCTGTACAGAGCAAAGCTTCAACTAAAGACGCAATATGTACAGTAATGTATACTATGATAGAATACTGCAAAAAAGAAAAAAAAAAAAAAGTCAACAAATCAAGGCCTTGCTTCTGCTGCCCAAGTCATGGACACTAGTTGCATTTAATATTCCTCAGCCTAGTCCCTCTAGTCAAAGAAATGTCAATAAAAGTAGCCAACTCTTGCCATTAATTTGGAATACAATTTCACAACTGCTTTCTATAGGTAAATTATGTTGAACCCCAATAAAAGTAACAGGAAACCTGCAAGTTAAAAAAAACAAAAAAAAAACAAACACACACACACACACAAAGACCTTTATTGAACATCAATTTTAAAAACCTACAACTATCTGGAGGAAAAAAAAAGGGCAAACACAGAAAAAGTTTAAGGGTTGAATCTATAGATTTATGGGATTCTGATACAATATTTATGTTATACCTGCAATTTTGTAGGTTGAGAAGGTATACTATGTTGCGCATAGCAGTGACCAGTCCTGTTCTCTCTCCCAGTTCCCCTATAACAGAGCTGGTCAGTATGCCCTGGTTTCTCTATAACATTGCCAACTCCATGAGCCTATAGTATTGGAAGAAATGTATTAATCTGGTCGCATCAGTTTCTGATGCAGAAATGGCACATGACTGTTTGCACAAAAAAAAAAAAAAAAAAAAAAAAAAATTACCACTTTGTTCATTTTCTGACCTTTTTGCCACTTTTGGAGAAAAGTGGGTGGAGCAGGATGGAGACATCAAAACATGTTATGAGTTATGCCCGAAATCTGCTCTAGTCCCTGACTGGTGTAGATCTGAATTCTGACACGTGGGACCTCCTGATTATTAAGAGGACAGCGACCAATTACAATTCTGGCACATCTGCCGCCAACGCTCACTATATTAAGACTGCCGCACAATAGCCTTGTACAATAGCCTTATGCCTTGTACACCAGGTTTCTGGTCTACAAAGCAGAAGTCTGGTGTATAGGATGCTGGAAATGTACCTCAGCTACCAGCTGGTATAGATTTCCCCCAGATGCAGATTCCGGTGGGCGGGAATTCATGCCATCATGCTGAACTGAAAATGTGACTGAGCCACAAAGACATGCTGCAGTCTGAAAAATAAATATACTGAAAAATATATTAGAAAATGAGGAGGCTTCCACATTACTATTATCCAGGACAGCTCCCCCCACCCCAAGTACCAGGTCTTCTCCTTCCAGATTCATGTAAGTATGTAGCTTTTCAATAAGGCATGGATGCTCTGTGGGTTGCTACAAGGTCATCCAATGATCACCCTTTGGTTGACATTTATTTAGAGGCCTTGGTTGGGAAGAGTTTCTAATTTTTGTTTTAACAAATCTGTATTTATAAGTTATACAGTAATAGAGAAACAAAGGCTAATATTAGAACCAGTACCTCATGTGTCCATAGGTTGAGTGGTATTGCAAACACTGTCCCTTTTACTTCAGTGCATTTGAGTTGCAACGCAAGATAAAAAGTTTCATGGACAAATAAATGCAACACTGTTTTGAGAAAAATCTCTATAAATACAATTTGAAATTTTCAACATTATGCCTTTTATGACGGCATGCCACTTTTATTCTTTTTTTGTCTTGTACCATAAAGGTACTGTAGATTTGAACAAAATGTTAAAAAGTGTAAAAAGCTGTGTCATTAAAAACTAGTTTAAGTGCTATACAGATGTCCTATGCCACACTGGAGCAGGTACTCTGCAGTCTACTCGAATGACCGACATTGGAGGAGCCTCCATCCTTGGTCATTAATGCATTTTCCCCATAGATTTAATTGGGGGTTGGGGGGGCGGTCAGAGAAAAAGGAGCAAAAATGTTTTCACTGATTTTTTTTTTTTCTTCTAAGCTGTGTTTCCCTATGTGGGCTTTAGCTTAAACATTTTCCCAATCTCAGGATTTTAGCTGCCCTTTTGTCTCCTCTACCCTCTTCTTCCTGGTTTTCAGCTCAGCCCAGCTGGTGCTTGTAAACTGCAGCGTTCTCTTTGGATTCACATCAAACACAACCAGAACAAGATGGATACAGAAATATGATGGGTAAAACTTCAGTTAACTTAAGCTACAACTTTGAATAAGAGCCATGAAATTGGGATACCCCCTTTAAATTATACATTTGGCATACATCTTGATAGAAAAACCAAACATGCCGAAAACACTGTATAATCAATAAGATTTATTGAACAAGACAAGCTACATATAACATTCAATAAACATTCATGAGTTCAGGATAAGTAAATTAATACATTCAATATATGATGCTTTGGTCAAAAATATTTAGACATATCAAAACCTGTTACATACAGCATGAACAGTCAAAAAGGAATTGCATAGATGAACTATAGGAAGTGTGCATGTAAAATAACTGATATGCATTTAACTACCTGAATGTGCCCACTGTGCATTAAAACCTTTAATTTGTGGAGAAGTTTCACACAATCCACTATTAGAACAACGGTTAATAAATGCTTATTCATTACCAATATTCAAAGATCCTCCTAAAACACAAGCATAGCCCAACCAAGCTTTCCTTAAAGAGGTTTTCCGGATAAATTATTTTTAAAAAAATAGGCCAGGGGAGATAAAAAAAAACCAAAAAAAAAAAACCCACACACACACTCACTCACTTGTCCCAGGTGCTCTAGTGTCCTCCTAGTGCGGTCTGGTCCTGCAGCTCAGCTGACTTGTTCTGGAATTTCTTGCCGGCTGTGACTTCCCAGTGTCCTTCACGTGACTGCCAGTCAGTAGCCTCAGGAAGGGAACGTCACAGGTAGAGATGTCCCCGGTTCCTTTCCTGAGCCTGCTCATTTCCACCAAAACACAACATTGGAGTTGCGGGACTGGACTACGCAGGGAGACACCGGAGCACCAGGGAAACAAGTAATTTTTTTTTTTTTTATCACCGCCCCCCAATTTAAATAATTTGGGTGTCCATTTTTGCCTGCACAACCCCCTTAAGTTTTAGATTTGGATTGAAAATAGCACAATACACATTCAAAACCAGCATATAACCAAACAGGATTAGAATATAAGAAGGAGTTTGAAATCCAAGTAAATTACTTGTTCTGTAGAAGCCATCCATGTTTATTGCTAAATAGGTATTTCTAAGCAGATTATAACATAGGCAACCATAACTGAGCTAAGTACAAATGGTTATTATGTAGCTTATCTACAACAAACCCTCCCTTACTAAAAATGAGAAAAAAAAAAAAAAAAGTTGGGTGTGTATATAATTAATTATAAAAACTATTTTGGACAGTCTAAAGATACAAGCCCATGGTGATCTGCTATACTCCTAGCTCAATGGTTTGAAATCTTTGAGTCTCCATCTGTTGTGTAGCGAAGAATCTCAGAATTCCTGTCATCCATAGAATGAGAACCATAATTTTACAACAGATGAAAATGCACAAGCTGCAAACCACTTACATGGATCTCAAGGCAAGGCATTTTTCTGTAAAATATTGTAATTTACCATGTGAATGGGATATAATTTATTGTTACTGATATTTTATTAGCTAGTTCCATATTTTACAGTCTTAAAAAAGGTACCCAATACACTTTAAACTAAAAAGTTAATGAAAATTGCCAAACTGAATCTTTGTTCAAATTTAATAAAGAATTATCTTAGGCGACCAATGCACACCATCATGGCCTAGAAAAAGTTTGCCTTGTATGAAGTTTTAGCCTGAAAATCAGACAAAAGATCTTTCAGTCTTACAAAAGATCTTTTATATAGAAATGATCCTTCTGTGAAAATATATCTTCAGAAAGACAATTTGTGTATTACCTGGTGTCACTGAACTTGTATAGCCAATCTGAATGACTGCAACAGCCCACATGGTCTAAAATGTGTACTGTTACATCTGTAAAATCATTGTTCATTCAAAGTCTGTTCAGCCATCAACTTACTTGTATCTGTAGTCATGTGAAAGGGGGTTGTTTGATGCCTACTAAAAAAAAAACAAACAAAAAAAAACAAAAACGAAACATCGCCTCTTCAGGGACCGAGAGTGTCAGAGACCAGGCTGTCAGCGCAGAATGGGAAAACCATTGAGAGAGGATTTTGTCTTATTTAAAAATAAAGCCATTTCCAGGCCTCAGTTAATTTTTGTAGGACTCAACAACTGTTTTAAAGGTGACCACAAACAATAGACACAAGAAGTTGATGGAGACTGGTTATACTTTCATACCTACACATAATACTCGGTTTTACTGAGCAGAATTTGGATGATTTTAGAGAATTGGGGAATATTTATGGTCTACTTAAACTGGCCTTATAGTCAGAAAATACAGTATATACTAAAAGTAATGAATCACTGTCACTCTGCTTAAAGTCAACTGTTAAAAATAAAATCAATGTTAGGCTAACTTTACATCTGCTTATTTTCAATTTGTTGTACTGTATCATAGCATCAGAACAATGGACTGTAAATCAAAATGGATGTAGTCATAGCAGAATTGTCATTATGCACTGTAATGTGTAAAAAAGAAAAAACACAACCCACAAACACACCAAACGACTGAAGCTCTCTTCCATCTTATTAACATTTCAAACAAACCAAAAAAACAAAACCTAAAGAGCATTAAATGCCTATAGATCACTTCATATTTTACCTGGATCTAGGAAACATTATGACATAATGATGACAGCAAAACTATAATGTCTACTTTGTATTATCAGTAACGGAAGGGAGTGGAGATATGTAAAAGTGTTGATTCAGTCTGACTGAAAGCAAACCATAAAATATATTATATAATTAAAATTATAGTGAACAATAAATCAACTTAGATAATACAATTATGGATGTCTACAGAATGACTAATAAAATGGATAACTAGGGGAAGCACAGGTTTAGAATACACACATAGCTGCATTGTTCTCAATCCATCATTAATCTTAAAGAGAGTCTACCACCTCCCCAAACATATTCAACTGTCATTGCTGCATTACAAAGCACACTAAAGTAAAATTTAAAATAAAACTTTGTTAGGTCACTTTTGTAGACTGAGAAAACAACCGTGAAGTCTTATGTACATGAGGCAGTTGGTAGACTGTGGATGGGCCTTCAGTTCCCTGGAGCAGTGCTCCTAGAGCTGAACGCCCACCTCCAGTGCACCAACTGACTCATGTGCATAAGACTTCACAGTTTTCTGCAATCTACAAAAGTGACAAAGTTATATTATATTTCACTTTAATGTGCTTTTCAATTAAGGGATGGCAGTTAAATATGCCTGGGGAGGTGGTAGAATCCCTTTAAAGCGTACCTGTCACTTTTCCCAAATCTCAAGATTTGTAATATATTATATGTGTCATTCCTAGCTCTTCCCCACCCACAGTGCCCCCATGCTAGTTGCATCTCCATTCCTGGCGATGTGACCAATGTGAAAAGTCTGGCATAAGTATATGTCATGAGATGTCATGTCCCTGACTTCCCATTATGCATTGCAAATGCTGATGCCACCACAGTGAAACACAGTACTTCCTCTAACCCTTTTCTGCCTGCTTATTCCAGCTCTAGTATACGGGTTCTATCTGGAGCCTCAACTATACTTTGTATCCTATACGTGCAGGCTGGAAATACATGTGCCAGTCCAACTATGCACACTGCACTAGCACTACTATTACTACAGTCATGGCCAAAAGTTTTGAGAATGATACAAATATTAATTTTTACAAAGTCTACTGCTTCAGTTTTTCTAATGGCAATTTGCATATACTCCAGAATGTTATAAAGAGTGATCAGCTTAACAGCAATTACTTGCAAAGTCAATATTTGCCTAGAAAATGAACTTTATCCCCCAAAACACATTTCAACATCATTGCAGCCCTGCCTTAAAAGGACCACCTAACATCGTTTCAGTGATTGCTCCATTAACACAGGTGTGGGTGTTGATGAGGACAGGGCTGGAGATCAATCTGTCATGATTAAGTAAGAATGACACCACTGGACACTTTAAAAGGAGGCTGGTGCTTGCCATCATTGTTTCTCTTCTGTTAACCATGGTTATTTCTAAAGAAACACGTGCAGTCATCATTGCACTGCACAAAAATGGCCTAACTGGGAAGAGTATTGCAGCTAGAAAGATTGCACCTCAGTCAACAATCTATCGCATCATCAAGAACTTCAAGGAGAGAGGTTCCATTGGTGCCAAAAAGGCTCCAGGGCGCCCAAGAAAGACCAGCAAGCGGCAGGACCGTCTCTTAAAAGTGTTTCAGCTGCGGGATCGGGCTACCAGCAGTGCAGAGCTTGCTGAGGAATGGCAGCAGGCAGGTGTGAGTGCATCTGCACGCACTGTGAGGCGGAGACTCTTGGAGCAAGGCCTGGTCTCAAGGAGGGCAGCAAAGAAGCCACTACTCTCCAGAAAAAACATCAGGGACAGACTGATATTCTGAAAAAGGTACAGGGAGTGGACTGCTGAGGACTGGGGTAAAGTCGTTTTCTCTGATGAATCCCCTTTTCGATTGTTTGGAACATCTGGAAAACAGCTTATTCGGAGAAGAAGAGGTGAGTGCTACCACCAGTCTTGTCTCATGCCAACTGTAAAGCATCCTGAAACCATTCATGTGTGGGGTTGCTTCTCAGCCAAGGGAATCGGCTCTCTCACAGTCTTGCCTAAAAACACAGCCATGAATAAAGAATGGTACCAGAATGTCCTCCAAGAGCAACTTCTCCCAATCGTCCAAGAGCAGTTTGGCGCTCAACAATGCCTTTTCCAGCATGATGGAGCACCTTGCCATAAAGCAAAGGTGATAACTAAATGGCTCAGGGAACAAAACATAGAGATTTTGGGTCCATGGCCTGGAAACTCCCCAGATCTTAATCCCATTGAGAACTTGTGGTCAATCATCAAGAGACGGGTGGACAAACAAAAACCAACAAATTCAGACAAAATTAAAGCATTGATTCTGCAAGAATGGATTGCTATCAGTCAGGATTTGGTCCAGAAGTTGATTGAGAGCATGCCAGGGAGAATTGCAGAGGTCCTGAAGAAGAAGGGTCAACACTGCAAATATTGACTTGCTGCATTAACTCATTCTAACTGTCAATATAAGCTTCTGTTACTCATAATATGAATGCAATTATATTTCTGTATGTGATAAAAACATCTGACAAACACACATAAAAACCAGAGGGCAGCAGATCATGTGAAAATATAATATTTGTGTCATTCTCAAAACTTTTGGCCATGACTGTAGATAGCTGCACACATATCTGTGTACCACAGTAAGGCTGCTTTCACATTGCGTTCTGCAATGTCTGTTGGCCATTTGAAAGCCTTGAAAGCTCCCAGCATTAATGTCAAAAGCATCTATAGTCCCCCATTTATCTGATAGAGGCTAAAATGTACACCGTGTCTCTGTATTCACTCAGCGGTAATAAGCATGCCAGAAGTGTGTCCTGCAAGTCTATGACACCAGTATAGTTCTTGTTGTAATTGGCTTTGAATGGGGACAGAAAAGGGTTAATTTTAGAGGCACCACTGAGCATTCTGAAGAGAGAAATGCTGTGCTTGTGACTATGAATGAAAAGTGCTGCCTCCATTTACTGTAATCTGTCTGAGTAGCTATGCTGCTAGAAACATTCACATGACAACAAGCAGCAGGCAGTAAGTTATAGGGAGAAGACACGCCTAGCACAAAAGCTTCACTTTAGGTAAGTGATAATGCACTTTTGATGGTAATCACATTGGTTATTACACAAATACAAGTTAGTTGAAACCACAATGACCATTTTGCCATTGGTATAGTGCACAGTGTTCAATAATCAAAAGCCTCTATTGCTTCACTGGTTCTTTCTGTCCAAATGGAGTATAGTCTTTTTGTAAGCACAAATGAGAATGGCTGTTTGTGGACCACACAATGACACCCCAATAATAGACTCTAATAATGGTAAACCAGAGATAACAAATGACACCCATAATGAAAGAACGCGATTGGCACCAGAAAAATACAAGCAACATTGTATTGGAGTATTGGAGACAAAACAAAAAAAAAAAAAAAAAAAGCAAAAACACATACACCTTTATTGCAGCATGTGAAAAGACAGCAACCATCAGCAAGATGATACACTGCACACTATCTGACCAAGAGTCGCTTTGTGTGTTCACAGTATGTAGTATAGTGCTATGTAAATGTTGTAGGCCTCCCTCATGAGAACTAGTATGTGGTACCGTACCACTATTACAGTTGTCAAAAGAATAGGTTGCAAAGTTCTTCCACTTTGTCGGCAGCAGTGTGCTATGCCTCTGTGATGCCACTATCTAGTATATCAGAGAACTAAAACTACTTGTAAAATTACTTTACTAAACCAAGGACAATCACACACAGACTAAAAAGGGAAAATTTATGGTTTGGTTCACTTCCAGAACTTATTCTAATAGGTAACATTCTTAAAATGATACTCAGGATATGGAGGAAAAAAAAAAAGAAGAGAAGTGGAGGTCTATAAGAGCACTGCTACACCTGGTAAATACATTTAAAAGACTGCTCGTGATATAACAGTAAATCCAATAGCTTTTATTCCATAAAAGACAGACAACGCGTTTCGACTCTAAACCAGTGTCTTCATCAGGCCAACTAAACAACAAATGATAAAATACATACAAATATGAGTATGCACAAACATGACTAATGGTATTACAGACAGAATCAAGAGGTCAAAAATATATAAGAATTATAAATATACCCATATCATATATACATATATAATATGAAGTAGATACATGTAAACATACAATAGGAATATATATATATATATATATATATATATATATATATATATATATATATATAATCTCAGTGTGAGGAAAAAAAAAAAAAAAAAAAGTATTTAGTTAGCCACCAATTGTGCAAGTTCTCCCACTTAAAAAGACGAGAAAGGCCTGCAATTGACATCATAGGTAGACCTCAACTATGAGAGACAAAATAAGAAAACCTATCTAGAAAAATCACATTCTCTGATTTTTTTTTTTTTAAGAATTTATTTGCAAATTATGGTGGAAAATAAGTATTTGGTCACCTACAAACAAGCAAGATTTCTGGCTCTCACAGGCCTGTAACTTCTTCTTTAAGAGGCTCTTCTGTCCTCCACTCATTACCTGTAGTAATGGCACCTGTTTGACATTGTTATCAGTATAAGACACTTGTCCACAACCTCAAACAGTCACACTCCAAACTCCACTATGGTGAAGACCAAAGAGCTGTGGAAGGACACCAGAAACAAAATTGTAGACCTGCACCAGGCTGGGAAGACAATCTGCAATAGTCAAGCAGCTTGGTGTGAAGAAATCAACTGTGGGAGCAATAATAATAGAAAATGGAAGACATACAAGACCACTGATAATCTCCCTCGATCAGGGGCTCCATGCAAGATCTCACCCTGTGGGGTCAAAATGATCACTAGAACGGTGAGCAAAAAGTCCCAGAACCACACGGGGGGACCTAGTGAATGACCTGCAGAAAGCTGGGACTATCGTAACAAAGGCTACCGTCAGTAACACACTACGCCGCCAGGGACTCAGATCCTGCAGTGCCAGACGTGTCCCCCTGCTTAAGCCAGTACATATCGGGGCCGGCTGAAGTTTGCTAGAGAGCATTTGGATGTTCCAGAAGAGTACTGGGAGAATGTCATATGGTCAGATGAAACCAAAGTAAAACTGTTTGGTAGAAACACAACTCGTCGTGTTTGGAGGAGAGTGAACGCTGAGTTGCATCCAAAGAACCCCATACCTACTGTGAAGCATGGGGGTGGCAACATCATGCTTTGGGGCTGCTTCTCTGCAAAGGGTCCAGGACGACTGATCCATGTACATGAAAGAATGAATGGGGCCATGTATCGTGAGAGTTTGAGTGCAAACCTCCTTCCATCAGCAAGGGCATTTAAGATTAAACGTGGCTGGGTCTTTCAGCATGACAATGATCCCAAGCACACCACCAGGGCAACGAAGGAGTGGCTTTGTAAGAAGCATTTCAAGGTTGTGGAGTGGCCTAGCCAGTCTCCAGATCTCAACCCCATAGAAAACCTTTGGAGGGAGTTGAAAGTCCGTGTTGCCCAGTGACAGCCCCAAAACATCAATGCTCTAGAGGAGATCTGCATGGAGGAATGGGCCAACATACCAGCAACAGTGTGTGCCAACCTTGTGAAGACTTACAGAAAATGTTTGACCTCTGTCATTGTCAACAAAGGATATATAACAAAGTATTTAGATGAACTTTTGTTATTGACCAAATACTTATTTTCCACCATAATTTGCAAATAAATTCTTTAAAAATCAGACAGTGTGATTTTCTTCTCATTTTGTCTCTCATATTTGAGGTCTACCTATGAAGACAATTACAGGCCTCATCTTTTTAAGTAGGAGAACTTGCACAATTGGTGGCTGACTAAATACTTTTTTCCCCAGTGTGCGTGTCATTATATATATATATATATATATATATATATATATATATATATACACATATACACACACACACACGAATATTCCAATGCGTTTTGACACTGGCTTCTTAGTGTCGAAACGCATTGCCTCTTTTATGGAATAAAAGCTATTGGATTTCCTGTTATATCACGAGCAGTCTTTTAAATATATTTACCAGGTGTAGCAGCGCTCTTATAGTCCCCCCCTTTTTTTCTCCATATCCTGAGTACCACTATTACCACTGACCTACAGCCAAGTGGTCCAGGGGTGAGCTGCAGCTTAGCACACCAAGAACAGGGGACATCCTACTGGACCTCCCTGATCATCTCCGCTGCCATACAAGGAATGTACACCACACCATTTGGAGGCGCCAATGTGGATATTTGTATGTACACAATTTTTATTACTAAAAAAGAGACATTTCATGATGAAATAGTTTATTAAATAAAAGGGGCACAACCTTGTAAAGTCCAGTTTATATTTCCTTGGTTGCTCTGAACAACCTTTACTTTTTTCGATGTTCTGTTAGATCATCTACAGAAATGTTACTTTACAGTATGTATGAAAAACTTATAAAGTCTGGTTCAAAGTCTCTGATATAGATTTAAGTTCTGCATAGTGCAACAACATGTTTGGCACAGCCCAAAATTACTTTGGACAGAAAAAAAAAAAAAAAAAAAAAAAATATATGATATAGATATATATTACATTCATTATGTAACTTCAGTGCAATAGATTATATAGATGGAAGGCCAATAAAAAAAAAAAAAAAAAAAAAATGTAACCACATAATGTAACTTATAAAACAATTACCAGCAAAGTATAGAAGTGTCTTATATGCAAAACATTCTTAGCCATTAGATCATTACAGGTGACATATAATGCCCTGAGGATATAGTCCATGGTATAGTGAGATTAAATTATTACAAATTTGTCCAAAACATTTTATAGTTTATATATGAAAAACAATGTACTACACTTCTTGTTCTGGTCTGGAGTTACAACCTGTATTGTAATTGACAGTTACATTCACAATATTGCAAGCTTGATAGTGGAAAACTCCGGCATTTCTTACTGAGTCAACTTCCATGGAGCCCAAGCTCTGGTGTCATGAATTCTTGGAAATGTAGTCTTTACACCAGGAACACATCTGGCCTCTCTCACATGGAAACTATGGATGGGACATTCTGAAATACAACACGTCTGATCCTGCTTTCCTACAACATCTGCAGGCAAGAGGGAGAAATTCAGGAGACCACTATATACATTAGATCATCAGATCCAGCCAAATTTGGTACATTTATAAGGCCTTTAAACAAAAAAAAACAAAAAACCACACAACTGGACCTTCACATCACAGGAGCTCAGCTTAACTTTTGGGAAGGAATCTGTCAATAAGATTGTTTTCATCATCCAACAGAATTGTGAATGAAGCTCTGAAGTATATGGCCTGGATTCTACTGCACCTTTTTGTAACATGACCAAATGATTTTAACCATTAACCATGCCGGGTCTTTAAAGATGGCAGCCACTCTGAAGCAGAGCGTCTGCCATAGCCACGTGTCTCTGCTGTACTGTACAACAGAATCCCGGAGTTAATCCTGCAATCAGAGTTCACTCTGATCGTGGTAACTGCATTAAGTGCAAAAAAAAGCCCTCCATATCTTTGCTATGGTGGGAGTCATCCTGCTCCTACGGCAGCCGAGAGCCTAATGAAGGTTTCGAGGGCAGTCATAGGAATAAAGCCTCCATAGCTACGTAATGAAAGTCCCATAGACTTGTATGCAGTTGTATTGCAGTCTATGGGACATGCAATCAGAAGATTGGCCCATAAAAATTTTAATCAAAATCGATCAAAACATCAGACATTCCCCAAAATTGTATAAAAAAAAAAAAAAAAAAAAAAAAGCCTTGCATATACAGAAAAAAAAAAAAAAAAAAAAAAAAAAAAGTTCCAGGTGTCAGAATATGGTGACTTCAAGAAGTTTTTTTTTTTTGCAAAGTCGGATATTTTTTTTTTTTTTTTTTTTATTGGGTTAACCCTAGAATCATACCAACCCATAGAATATAGATGATATGTCATTTTGGTTGCACAGCTAACGGCGTAAAAACAGTATAGTGTACGGTATATTAAATGGCACCATAGGAAGTACAATTTGTTGCACAAACATTATGCTCTCATATGGCTCAGTGAATTATAAAAAAAAAAAAAAAAAAAAAAAAGTCAAAATTGAAAAATCTAAAATTGCCTGAAGAGGGAAGGTGTTAAAAGGAGTTTCCGGCCCCTAAAGCATATATTTCATACCGATGACATGTCCACAGAACAAGCCACCAGTAGGTAATCTGTGGGGGTCCAACATGCCTTGTGCAGTCCGCTATAGTGAGGATGGGGTTGCTCCTCTGCTCTTATTACTTGAGCAGGAACAGTCTGCACAACCTTCCTGTCCGTTGCAGCTGCTTACAACAATAGGAGATTTCTGGGACAGCTGATCTGTACAGGGTCTGACCTATTGATCACATAGATCATGGCCTATCCTGTGAATACCTCATCAGTATAAAATATGCATTAGGGGCCAGAAAACTCCTTTTAAGTGACAACTACAGGACACTAGATTGTGTAAGATTCAATGCATTCATTTGGACTTCAGCTCAAATAGTAAAAATAAAACTAGTCATGCTACAAAAAGACGCAGTGGAGACCTGGACTAATACTGTACACACTATAATTGAGGACCAGTACAAGACACATAATGCAAGGCATTTACAAAGTTATTGAACTTCTTATGCACATTTATTGGATAAATTGTAAAATGGTGCTCAGGAGGACATACCCTTTATCAACTTGCCTTTGTTATCACTTTTGACATGCACAATAAATATACAATCAATGTGGCCATCCTTTGCACCCGGACAACACAATCAACAAAACTGTATGTATGAAAAACTGTGCAAACAAAAGCATGAGTTGTGGCCCTTAAAAACCAGATTCCAGCTGTCATCTGACTAGCAAAAGCTAAAGAAAACATGAGATCTGTTTTCTATGGGCAGCTACCACATTTCTGTCTCCATGGGGCCAAGATTTATACCATACTTTCTCTTAAATGGGATAAGAATTTGTTAAAATGATAACTGTATACCTTGAGCATATGAAAATTCATGAAAAGTGAATCAATTTTCAACTCCTAAAGAAAATGATGCCTAAAATAGCTACATAGCAGATGAAAGCAATTTACCTTAAGAGAGAAAACATTGCAGCATCTATGTAGTCAAAAGTCCTAAAACAGTCATGCTGGTTAAAAATACTACTTTGACAACAGACCAGCTCACATTATAATAAATATGAATAAAAATATAAAATATATGGTATTCTGCAGCAAAATCTGGCTGCCCAGAGGATACACAAACTTAAGGGTGTACAAAATTAATCAAAAATGGCACTTTGATTTTTTTTTTTTCCCGTACATACATTGTGCAGTTTTAGTCATAATACTGGATATTGGTTTATGAAAGGATGACAAACATGATACAGCATTGACTAGGTGTAACAAGCAGCTTTTCCTGAGGAAATAGAAGTTTTGTTTTTTTTTTTTTAGGAATTTCTAAGGATGCCACTAGTTTTAATCACAAAACTAGAAGTGACTAGTCCAAGAAAACCATGATTTTTGCTTCACCACATAAATGTTCCTCCTACTGTGAAGTAAAGTGTTTACAGTTCACATCAAGCCAGGTCTCAAGCTACTGAAACTTCAGAAATATCAGAATTTGCAACGCCTACCTATTCAGCTATGTTCATAGAATTGTGGTACTCAGAATAAAATGTTCACTCATCTTTTCTATTGTCAGTAGATTCTTTTGGCTTTTACGATATATAGGATATTTACAGCTTTTAGCTGAATGTGAAGAGAAACTCAGTATTATTAGTATTAAAAAGGTAAGGAACATAAAAGAAAAATTCTTGCAGTCTTCTGATAATTGATCAACAGTTTTCCATACATGGTGTAATGCTTGGTTAACATATCACATCTTGTAAGTCCAACATATAATGTGCAGTTTAAACCATGAATTCTTGCCGAATAAATGACTTCCTATCATACACAGACTGTTCCCTCATTTCTTCCATGGAGAACTGTTCAACTATTTATTTAAAAAAAAAAAAAAAAAAAAAAAAAAACCACACAGCAGTAGTGTGCATGCTTGATCTGCCATTCCATCAGGACATGAGCCCCATTCTCAGATAAGTTGGGGACAAACTGCATAGACTAAATCCTATCAGTAACTTGCTACAACCACAGTAGAATTTCTTAGCTGGCTCACAATCAGCAGCTCCCGAGTGTCCTATTACAGTCATGTGAATCAAGTCACAATTCACATCAAAGTAAACCAATCTAAGTGTCTCCATTAGTCAACTATCACAAGGCATTATGGGAAAGGAGCTGGGGAGCTCATGCTGTCCATCAAGTGTCATTATATAACCAAAGGGACTGACGACTGGAAGCATTGTTACAAGGTCCAGAGGAAACCACTTGTACTGGAGGGGATATCTTAGGACTCGAATAATCTAAAGGAAATGCGTCATCTATCTTTTGTGGGGATTTTTTGATTACATTTTCTTTGATGATTAAGGGGGCAGCCATCTTGCCTTGCCTGCCACTCTATTATCACAAGTTCATGGATACACTTTACACTAGCTACATGAAGATAAGAACTCAAGACAACTCACACTTATGGTTCTAAGCATACTCGGGGAGGTGATAAACTGTAAGCATTACTAAGGTGGATTCTGTGTAATTCCAGCTATATAATAGAGGTGTATGAGTCACTGTAATCCTGATAAGGAGATGACTGCTGAGAAATTACCTAAGTGTCAGTCTATTATGGTGGTCAGTGGCCTGAGTGAACTCAAAAATAGATTTTGTAGAATAGATAACGATATGGAAAGATAGGGGGGGGGGGAATTTAAAAAAGCACCAAAAATTTATAAAAATAGGTTGATCATAAAAGTGTATTTAAGCAATAGGTCATTCTCTGGCGATACGTTCCTATTAGGTTTACATTTAACGTTCTCGTTTAAGGATCATGATACCACAAATTGATAGGGCTTATTCGCAAAAATGTTGATTGAAACCAAAAGTCTATATCAATAGTTTGGTAAGTTAAATTAAACAGACACGGCTTGATGGAATGTGAGCCTTGTAAACACAGAGCTTTCATGACACGTATAGCAAGAGGTTATATAAATACTAGCCACAGTACCTCTGCTTGGTCACAATAATATTATAAAATCACAATAGCTAATATTTGTGGCAAAGAAGACTACAAAGAGCAAGGATTGTATTACTCTTAACAGAGCTACTTTTGAAAGTTAGAGCTGTAGTTATGTAGTCATTTCCTATGTTTTTAGCAGAACCCTTGTGCAATATAAGCTTGGTTAGCTGCTTGAAGCCATATAATGCTGCACAGTGTTTGTCACAAGTAGGGCAGACAAAGGTCTGATCGGACAAGCAATGCCCTGACGCTTCAACAAGTCTGGTGAGCATCAATGACAAAATGGATCCATTTTCATTGTCTATTGTAGGAGCCTGAAAAATAAAAATACAAAATAGTTTTAAGTTCTTGTGCATCAAACAAAGTAAACATCACAAAAAAAAAAGTACAGACCATTATATTTTCTGTTACTTTTAGTGGTCTGGATTCTTCCCTACAGTCACGCTGTTAAAGGGGTTCTTTGGGATATTGATGGCCTATTTTTAGATTAGACCAATGTCACACACACACACACACACACACACACACACAAAATCATACCTTTATGGGAGGACTGGGATTTAGAACCAGATCTTGGAGAGCTATGAGGATTACGGTTTATGCATTCATGACCATAATCATCACTATGATCTTCATCAGGTGCAGGAGGAAGTGGCCTGTATAATAAAAAGATAATGTCCAGAATTTGTTTAGCGCGAAAATAAGTGAAACAGCAGCAGCAAAAGCTTTGCCAAAATAAACACAGACAAAGTTTCGATCATATGGGATAGAGGCATCCATCCTTCCGTTTACCAAGAGGGTTTTGAACTCTTTGAAAGAAGTGTCCCTCCACGGATTCCAGCACACTTGGAATTGTTTCTGTAGCCCGAACCGTTCCCAAGCAATCAGTGCTCTTAATTTTGATGTCTGATATTCCAACTAGACCAGGGGTTGGCAACCGTGCCAAGAGTGGCACGCGAGGTTTATTTCCCTAGCACGGCGGCGGAGTCCTTACCCAGCAGCTTCGATCGGACCAAACATGGCCGAAACGAAACTGCTATTATACTGTGGGGTCTCTACAGGCCCCCCCGAGTATAATAAGCGGAGACTTAGGAGAAGTGATGAAGCATAAAAAAAACAATGATACTCACCTTGCTCCCTGCGCTACGCGGCAGCTGTGTGATCTGCAGGTGCTTCTGACAGCTGACAGGGCCTCAGAGGTCACGTCTGCGTCTGAATTCATTACGCATAATGACATGACCCCAGAGACCCAATCAGCGGTCGCTGACTACAGGCCGAAGCGCCAAAGAGAACAGAGCGATTTGCGGAGCGTGGAAAAAGGCGAGTAGCTATGGGACCGGGTGCAGTGGCCGCTATGGGACCCAATACCACGTGCAGGGGCCGCTATGGGAGCCTAATACCACGTGCAGGGGCCGCTATGGGAGCCTAATACCACGTGCAGGGGCCGCTATGGGATCCAATACCGTGTGCAGAGGCCACTATGGAACATAATACCATGTGAGGGTACCACTATGGGACCTAATACCGTGTGCAGGGACCGCTATGGGCCCTAATACCGTGTGTAGAGGCCACTATGGGACCTAATGCCGTCTGCAGAGGCTACTATATGACATAATATCGTGTGCTGGGGTCACTATGTGGCATAATACGGTGTGCAGAGGCTGTTATGGGATATAATACCTTGTGCAGGGGCCGCTATGGGACATTATTCTGTATAACGGTGTGTTTTCTGCATTAAGGATGTGTTTTTGCACAGAAAACACAGGCATTTTTTTGTGCAAAAATGCACCATGTGAACGCAGTTTTACATTGAAGTAAAAGTTCCAGTGGCCTAAGACTATATCTGCATCCAGATACATAGTGTGTATTCACCATAAGGATGCCGCCATACGGTGCTCCTGGACGCTTACATTTACCACTAATTGGGGGCTGCGCATGGACTTTCATTGCTTCTAATCGGAAAGTACAGGAGCGTCCCAGGAAATAGCAGTAAACGCATGCGTCCTAAAGCATCTGGTGGCAGCACTTCTGTATTATGGTTTGTGGTATATGACTTTAGTTTAGGGGTTGTCAGACTTACAATTATTGACTGGCACTCCGAGTACCTCATTAGGCATTAGAGAGCCTAGCTAGAATATCAGACAACAAAACTTACTGAAGTGATTTTTTTTTTTTTTTTTTTTTTTTAAGTGAATATGTAAGTTGTGTGGACTACATGGGGTACACCGAATTCCCCACTATTTTCACAGTAGATCCTATGTTTGGGGTGAGTGGTCATTCTTAGAGGTCATTCTGTTTTTTTTTTTTTCCCCTTGTAATCTCTAAACCTGAGATATACCTTGATGTACACTTACATATTTCCATCCCTGCTGCAGCGGGTTTTGCCCTAAAGATGTGGTGATTTTTGTTTTTCTGTTGTGACATTGCACAAGTCATTTTTTTTTGGGATATGTAGGCATATGAGGGCTTGTTTTTGTGGGAACATGCATTTTCTAATTACACCATTTTGGGGTGCCTATAGCTTATAGATAATTTTATTAACTGTTTTAAAGGGGAGGCAGGAACATTTTTTTTTTTTTTTAAATTTTTTGCAGTTCACCAAACAAGTTACAAGTTACATTATTCTGCGGGTCCATACGATTACTGCAATACCCAATTTTAATTTTTTTGTTTAAGGAGTTACTAATTTTGCTGAATAAAAACAATTCACTGATACAGTGGGGGGGGGGGGGGGAATAGTATTTAGTCAGCCACCAATTGTGCAAGTTCTCCCACTTAAAAAGATGAGGCCGGCCTGTAATTGACATCATAGGTAGACCTCAACTAAGAGACAAAATGAGAAAACATATCTAGAAAGTCACATTGTCTGATTTTTAAAGAATTTATTTGCAAATTATGGTGGAAAATAAGTATTTGGTCACCTACAAACAAGCAAGATTTCTGGCTCTCACAGACCTGTAACTTCTTCTTTAAGAAGCTCCTCTGTCCTCCACTCATTACCTGTAGTAATGGCACCTGTTTGAAATTGTTATCAGTATAAAAGACACCTGTCCACAACCTCAAACAGTCACACTCCAAACTCCACTATGGTGAAGACCAAAGAGCTGTGGAAGGACACCAGAAACAAAATTGTAGACCTGCACCAGGCTGGGAGGACTGAATCTGCAATAGGCAAGCAGCTTGGTGTGAAGAAATCAACTGTGGGAACAATAATTAGAAAATGGAAGACATACAAGACCACTGTTAATCTCCCTCGATCAGGGACTCCACGCAAGATCTCACCCCGTGGGATCAAAATGATCACAAGAACATGAGCAAAAATCCCAGAACCACACGGGGGGACCTAGTGAATGACCTGCAGAAACCTGGGACTATCGTAACAAAGGCTACCGTCAGTAACACACTACGCCGTCAGGGACTCAGATCCTGCAGTGCCAGACGTGTCCCCCTGCTTAGGCTAGTACATATCTGGGCCCATATGAAGTTTGCTAGAGAGCATTTGGATGTTCCAGAAGAGTATTGGGAGAATGTCATATGGTCAGATGAAACCAAAGTAGAACTGTTTGGTAGAAACACAACTCGTCGTGTTTGGAGGAGAGTGAATGGTGAGTTGCATCCAAAGAACACCATACCTACTGTGAAGCATGGGGGTGGCAACATCATGCTTTGGGGCTGTTTCTCTGCAAAGGGACCAGGACGACTGATCCATGTACAAGAAAGAATAAATGGGGCCATATATCGTGAGATTTTGAGTGCAAACCTCCTTCCATCAGCAAGAGCACTGAAGATGAAACGTGGCTGGGTCTTTCAGCATGACAATGATCCCAAGCACACTGCCAGGGCAGCAACAAAGGAGTGGCTTCATAAGAGCATTTCAAGGTCCTGGAGTGGCCTAGCCAGTCTCCAGATCTCAACCCCATAGAAAACCTTTGGAGGGAGTTGAAAGTCCGTGTTGCCTAGCGACAGCCCCAAAACATCACTGCTCTAGAGGAGATCTGCATGGAGGAATGGGCCAACATACCAGCAACAGTGTGTGCCAACCTTGTGAAGACTTACAGAAAACGTTTGACCTCTATCATTGCCAACAAAGGATATATAACAAAGTATTGAGATGAACTTTTGTTATTGAGCAAATACTTATTTTCCACCATAATTTGCAAATAAATTCTTTAAAAATCAGACAATGTAACTTTCTAGATATGTTTTCTCATTTTGTCTTTCATAGTTGAGGTCTACCTATAATGTCAATTACAGGCCGGCCTCATCTTTTTAAGTGGGAGAACTTGCACAATTGGTGGCTGACTAAATACTTTTTATTCCCCACTGTACTAAAATATGTAAAATTATGCTCTATAGGGTCAAATAGTATTCAATGAAATGTGTAATCACTAAAAGCAATAGTAACCAAAACTCATCTAGCAATCCAGTCTCTAAAGACCCTTTCAGAGGTGCTTTAGTACTGCTGTTGTCAATTAGCCAGGGACTAGTCTTTGTAACCAGTGACCCAGACATTAACCCCTTCAAGACTGAGCCCAAAAGTGCGTTAAGGACCAGGCCTCGTTTTTCAAAACTGACATGTGTCACTTTATATGGCAATAACTTTGAGACGACTTAACTTACACAAGCGATTTTGAGATTGTTTTTTCGTGACACATTGTACTTCATGTTAGTGGTAAACACTAATGAATATTTTTGTATTTATTTATAAAAAAATAGGAAATTTGATGGAAATTTTGAAAAAAAAAAAAAAAAAAAAAAAAAAAAAAAAAATCGCTATTTTCAAAATGTGAAATGCTCTGCTTTTCAGACAGATAGTCATACCACCCAAATACATTAATACATATTATCTACCATATCTCTGCTATATATCGGCATCATCTTTTAATCGTCCTGTTATTTATTTTGGATGTTAGAAGGCTTACAAGTGTAACAGCGATTTTGCAGATTTACAAGAAAATTTCCCAAACTAATTTTTTAGGGACCACTTCAGTTCTGAAGAGGATTATAATGGTCTATATATTAGAAACCCCCATAAATGACCCCATTTTCAAAACTGCACCCCTCAAATAATTCAAAACAACATTTGGGAAGTTTGTTAACCCTTTAAGCATTTCACTGGAATTAAAACAATATGGAGGTGAAATTTAGACATTTAATTTTTTCCCACTAATTCCTTAATTTAGCCCTAAAATTAACACATTCACAAAGGGTTAAAGGAGAAAATGCATCTCACAGTTTATTATGCAATTTCTCCCGATCACGGAAATACCCCACAAGTGGGTGTAAACCGATGTTTGGGCATTCGGCAGTGCACGGAAGGGAAGGAGCGACACTGGGCGTCTGAAAAGCAGATTTTGCTGGAATAGTTTTCAGGTGCCATGTCTCATTTGCAAAGCCCCTAGAGTACCAATACAAAGGAAAACCCCAAAAAGTGACCCCATTTTGGAAACTACACCCCTCACAGAATTCATCAAGGGGTATAGTGAGCATTTTGACCTTACAGCCATTTCACAGATTTTGCTAACACTGGGATGTATAAATGAAACATTACTAAAATGTCACTTTATCCCCAAAGTTTTCATTTTCACAAGGGGTTAAAGGAGAAAAAGCACCCCACAGTTTGCAAAACAATTGCTCCTGAACACGGCAATACCCCATATGTGGTCGTAATCTGCTGTATGGGTACATGGCAGGGCTCAGAATGGAAAGAGCGCTATTTAGCTTTTGGAAGGCAGATTTTGATGGAATAGTTTTCAGGTACCATGTCGCATTTGCAGAGCCCCCAAAGTATCAATACAGTGGAAGCCCCCTAAAAGTGACCCCATTTTGAAAACTACACCCCTCACAGAACATATCGAGGGGTATAGTGAGCATTTTGACCCTACAGCTGTTTCACAAATTTTATTAACATTGGGACATTAAAATGAAAAATTACTTTTTTTTCCAATAAACCGTCAATTTAGCCCCAAATTTTTCATTTTCACAAGAGGACAAAGGAGAAAAAGCACCCCAAAGTTCGTTACACAATTTCTCCTGAACACAGAAATGCCCCATATATGGTTGTAATCTGCTGCATGGGTACATGGCAGGACTCAAAATGGAAAGAGCGCTATTTAGCTTTTGGAGGGCAGATTTTGCTGGAATAGTTTTCGGGTGCCATGTCGCATTTGCAGAGCCCCTAAAGTACCAATACAATACAAACCCCCCAAAAGTGACCCCATTTTGAAAACTACACCCCTCATAGAATTTATCTAGGGGTATAGTGAATTTTGACCTCACAGCTGTTTCACAGATTTTATTGACTTAGGGACGTAAAACGTAAAATTACTTTTTTTCCAATAAACCGTCCATTTAGCGACATATTTTTAATTTTTGCAAGTGGTTAAAGAAGAAAAAAAAACACTCCACAGTTTGTTACACAATTTCTTCTGAACACAGAAATGCCCCATATGTGGTTGTAATCTGCTGTATGGGAACATGGTGGGGCTCAAAATGGAAAGAGCACTGTTTGGCTTTTGGAGGGCAGATGTGGCTGGAATAGTTTTGCAGAGCCCCTAAAGTACCAGTACAATGGAAACCCCCTAAAAGTGACCCCATTTTAGAAACTACACCCCTCAAGGGATATTATGATTTTGAGCCTAAAAATGCTTCCCAAAAATTAATGTACAAAGTGAAAATTAAAGTTTTTAAAGAAATATCCAATTTCAGTGCCTAATACGTTGCGGCCACTTTGTGGCATCAGAGACATGAACTCCTAAAACTATTAAGTGGGCTATCCCGGGGACAAAAAAAATTAAATATGTGGGTATAAACTGCTGCTTGGGCACACAGCAGGGCTCAGAAGGGAAGGAGCACTGTGTTTTTTTAGCTTTTGGAGTACTTTCTCGTCGCCATGTTTTTGCAGAACCCTGGAGGTGCCAGTAAATTGGAATTCCCCAAGAAGTGACCCCCCATTTTGTAGGGGCAATTTTAGGGTCTCTGCAAATGTGACATGGCGTCCAAAAAAACAACAATCTAAATATGCGCTCCAAAAGCACATAGCGCTCCTTCACATTTGCGCCCTGCTGTGTGCCCAAATGACAGTTTATGCCCACATGTATGACACTGGTGTACCCAGGATAACGTACTTAATGCCATATGTGGGTATAAACTGCTGTTTGGGCACAGCCGGGCACAGAAGGGAAGGAGCGCTATTTTGGTTTTTGGAGCACAGTTTGCTTTTTGGACACCATGCCACTTTTGCAGAGCCCATGAATTGCCAGTAAAGTGGAATCTGCAGACATGTCACCCCATTTTGGAAACTATACCCTTCAAGGGATTTATCAAGTGGGGTAGTGAGCATTATGAACCCTTAAGTGTTGCATTCTTTTAATTTCCAGAAATGAATGCGCAGCTGATAATGAAAAGTTAAAAATGACATTTTTCTATAGATACGCCATTTCAGTGCCCAATATGTTGAGCCCAGTTTATGTCTGCACAGACACACACTCCAAAAACTGGTGAGCGGGGATCCCGGGCACAACAGCTTTTGGAGCTTTCATCTCTGATACAAGCCGGGCACAACATATTACGCACTGAAATGTCGTATTCCTGGGTAAATTGTCATTTTCACCTTTCACCATCAGCTGCATATTCATTTATGGATAATAAATTATAGCAACACTTGGGGGTTAAAAATGCTCACTGTACCCCAGGATAAATTCCTTCAGGGGTGTAGTTTCCAAAATGGGGTGACATGTCAGGGGATTCCACTGTACTGGCATTTCAGCTCTGCAAAAGTGCAATGGCGTCCAAAAACCAAATAGCGCTCCTTCCCTTCTGTGCTCGGCTGTGCCCAAACAGCAGTTTATGCCCACATATGACATTAAGTACGTTATTCTGGGTACGACAAGTGTAATACATGTGGGTATAAACTGCAGTTTGGGAACACAGTAGGGCACAGAAGGGAAGGAGCGCTATGTGGCTTTTGGAGTGCAGATTCAGATGTTTGGGATTTGGATGCCATGTCATGTTTGCAGAGCCTCTAAAGTACCAGTAAAGTGGAATCCCCTAGGGAATGACCCCATTTTGAAAACTGCACCCCTCAAAGAATTTATCAAGGGGTGTAACGAGAATTAGTATCCCAGACGTGACTGCACAGCGGATGGGGAAAAGTGAATATGTAAGCTGTGCCTAGAAAATTGGGTACACTAAATTCCCTACTATTTCCCCAGTAGTTCCTATTATTGGGGAGGTCACTCTGGGGGTCACTTCTGGTTTATTATCCCTCGTAAGCTCTAAATCTGGGGTGTCCCCTGATATATCCTCGCACAGTATACATCCCTTCCTGCAGCAGCCAGTTATGTTCTAATGATTTGGCGATTTTTTGGGGGGTTTTTGTCTTCACATTGTACAAGCTATATTTTCTTTATTTCTCTGGTGATGTAGCCATATGAGGGCTTGTTGTTTGCAGTATGAGATGTGTTTTTTAATGACATCATTTTTAGGTGCTTACAACTTATTAAATAAATTTTATTAACTCTTTCTTGGTGGATTAATAAACAACCCCATCAATTCTGGTACTGCGTTTTACCTTTTAAATTTTTCACCATGCAGCGTAGCGCGTAAGTAACATGTTATCTTTATTCTGCGGGTCGGTACGATTACGGCGATACCTCATTTATACTGTTTTTTTATGCGATACCAATTTTGCAGAACAAAAACCCATTTGGGGACATAAATCTATTTTTTTTGCATCGCCATCTTCTAAGATGCGTAGCATTTTTATTTTTCAGTTTAGAGAGTTTGTTTAGGGCTTATTTTTTGCGGGACAACCTGTGCTTTTTATTGGTACTGTTTTGGTGCATATGACTTTTTGATCACTTTTTATGGCATATTTTGTAAGGTGAGATGGTGAAAAATCATTACTTTTGGCGTTTTTTTTTTTCCCCGACGTTCACCGTATACATTAAATATGGTTTCAGTTTTATTGTACAGGTTGTTACGGACGCGGCGATACCAAATATGTATTGTTTTTATTAATTTTTAGGTTTATTTTTTATATAATTCATTTTATATAGGAAAAGGGAATTTTTGGGGCTTTATTCTTTTATTAATTTTTTTCACATACTTTATTTATTTATTTTTTCACTTTTTTTACTTTTTCATGTGTCCCATTAGGACACCTGAGCCAGAGATGCTTTGATCTCTGGCTCATACTATAGACTGCAAGACACGAGCATACACGTGTCTTGCAGTCTATACAGGAAGTCAGTGCTATGGAAACACAGCGCTGACTTCTGCAGGTCTCGGCAGGATCAACCAGGTACTGGGGGCTCCAGGCAGCCTGGGGTCACTTGGCAGACCCCAGGCTGCAGATTATAGATATCGGCACCCCCTGATCTCGCCGCGGGGGGTGCCGGCAAGATGGCGGAAGCCCTTGAATGCCGCGGTCATGTTTGATCGCGGCATCCAAGGGGTTAAAACCTCCGATTGGAACTCAGTTCCGACCGGGGGTTATGGAGTAGGGTGTTAGCTGTCAGTTACAGCTAACACCCGGTTCCGATACCGCTCGTAAGATGGCGGAACCCCTTGAATGGAGCGGTCATGTTTGACCGCGGCATCCAAGGGGTCAAAAACCCTGATCAGCGTTGAGCGCCGATGGGAGTTTAAGGAGCAGGGTGTTACAGCTGACACCCTCTCCCGATGCCGCCCGCGGCACTAAGTGCCGCTAGCAAACACTTAAAATGCCGCGATCGCTATTGACCACGGCATCTTAAGAGTTAAACAGCGGGGATCGGTGTTATCACTGGTCCCCCGCTGTTGCAGCGGGAGCCCGGCTGTCAGATACAGCTGGGCTCCCGCGGTGATCGCACGGGCTCTGCTTCTGAGTCCGCTCGATCACCATCACGTACCTGCACGTGGGGATGCGGTAACTAATCACATTCTCCCACGTGCATGTACGTGAGAATGCGTGAAGGGGTTAAAGGGGTATTCCCACGAACATAAATATTTTTAAATTTGTAGCTAATTAAAAGTTAAACATTTTAGAAAATATAAGTAATTAAACATTTTGCAGAGTTTAAGATTTTCTCTAAATATCTTGTGGCCACAAGTTGTCTTGATCAGTTGCCAGTGGATACGACCATGAATGGAGGAACTTTCTAAAGGTCATAAAATCAGCCATGATTCCCTTATTGTGGCCTGGATATCTTCTCCTACATGTAGTGTCCCTGCCTGATAACCTGTCCACAATAAGAAAATCATGGTTGGGTTCCTGACAAGTCCCAGACCATAGAAAGTTTCTGCATTTGTGGTCGTATCCATTATCAACCGATCAATACAACAGACTGCCACCACTAAGATGGTTAGAGAAAATCTTTAAAACTGCTGAATTATTAACTATTTATATTTGCAAAAATGTTTAACTTTTAATTATCTACAAATATAGATATGATTATGTTGATGGGAATACCCCTTTAAGGGTTTGGAGCAATTCACTGCAGAGAAAATGGGGAGGTGAATAAAATTCCCCACCTTAGGGCATTACCGCAGAACCATCTGGAATAGAACACCATTCCTAGATGGCTTTGCATAAGTCTTTTAACATACAAGTGGGTGAGGGACAGAATTAACAATTGTTTTAAAGAGACTAGATTAAAAACGATGTTTGGAGCTATGCTTGCTATTGCTCTTAGTGACGACACTTTTCAGTGAATACTTATTTTACATCACCATTTTCTGTGATGCATAACATTTTTATTTTTCTGTTGACAGCAGTTTGAAATCTTACTTTTTGTGTGACGAGCTGCACTTTTTATTGTTACTGTTTTGTCTTTTTGTGTCACTTATTCTGTATTTTGTGAGGAGAGATGGTGAAAAAAAAAAAAAATTTTATTGTATTGGTGGTTATGGACATGGCGAATGATATATCGGAAAAAGAGAATTTTTGGTTCACAAGCTTTCAATCTCCACTGTACATAAGCTGGAAAAAGGCAAGAAAATAAAGTAAATGAGAAGAATCAGGTAGAAGCAATTTAATACATAAATGTATGATGTAGTATATTTACCGATAAGGTTTATCACTCCGGGAAAGGTGCTGTTCATCTCTTGATCTTGGTCTACTATGCTCATGTGAATTTAGCTAAAACACAAAAATTAATAACTCACTTTCAAGAGGAAGGATAGAAGACACCTTTACGAATACCAATATTTTCAAAACCAAAATATTCAAGCAACACTTAAAAGGGCTATACATATTACCATCTTGGAAAATGCAGTTGAAACTGGAATAGCTGCTTGGAAGATCCAACCACCAGAAACAAACCAAGCATTGCTGGTCTAATCGGTTTTAGTAACATTTATCAAAGTGAATGGGAACTATTTAAACATCATAAACACATTTAGTTACACTTTTTCCGTAACTGTGGAGCTTTGAAAATACCGTACCTCAGCTGTGCCACTATTTGCGTAGCTCCTATTCACCTCTATGGGACTTATGGAAACAGTGTAAAGTAGCACTGCTCAGCTGTTGCTGTATGGCCCAACCTGGGGAGCAGGACCAGTTATTCCAGCTCAATCATATTTTAATACCATTGTTTTAAGATTGATTGGCAAGGCATAATATATACCAGTAGAGCAATAGAAGAGGACTAGTCATATTATACAACTGTAGCCATTCCTTAGTATGGTAAAAGCGACAGAACTCTTAACACTGCTGTATCTTCAGAGATAAGACTACCACTGAACAAAACAAGGCAACAAATCAATTGACAGCCTCCTCTTCCCTACATAAACTGTGTGAATACAGAGATGGATTTTAAGCAGATAAACTTAAGATAAGATATATTACATGGTTTCTTGTATTCACCTGTAATGTTTGTTTCTGAAAAGTTATTCATAATTGGAGGTACACATCTTAAAACTAAAATTATAAAATATAATTAAAAAAAATAAATAAATAAATGTGGTGAAAACCTAGCCTAATATGAGTAACATAATCTACTAGTGGTTTTACTTCTCCCTTCTCCAATGCAATTGAAAGCCAGAGGAGAAAGTGAGAGATAAATATAGATATCTCAGAACCATTAATGAGACAGTTTCATAGTGGAAAGTAGATTAATGCTGTGGCAGGTATGATCTAATCTTTGTATAGAACCTCTGGTGTCCATACAACTGTTCTTCAGGCAAAATATAATAATGGAAGATGATGGTAGTCTCACTAAAAACAGTTTGAACACAGTAGTAGTATATAGAAGTAAAATGTCAAAAATACACAAAACCTACAGGAAAACCCAGGCCAGGTAGCATTTGTCAGAATCATGAAGTAAGTTTTATATAGTAAATTAAACCCTAGCACGGAGTCAAATGACTCAAATTACTATAAACAGCCTTACAAATATAGCTGTTGAAGAGGAACAAAGATCTCCGTTCTCACATACCTCCCACTCATCTGGCCGCCTTCTGTCTGTCGCTTTGTCCCGTCCTTTAGACTTCCTATAAGATTGTTGCTCTTTCTCCATTAACCACCGTGCCAATTCCTAGAGGAATTATTTAACAATTTAGAAGATTCTCAGTGCAGTTAATATTGTAATATTAACAAAATAAAGCCCAACTGGTAACCCCCAGCTAGACAACTATAGACATTCGTTTAAGCTAAATGGCATTATTGAAGCCCCTAAGTGCGCTGTAGGATTGCAGTCATGTTGACTAAACCATTATATGATGACTAAGGTTGCTAGAAAAAGGCAATAATAGGAATAATGGTCAAATCTATCTGAGGGCTTATCTCACCTAATGTAAACGTATCCTGTGAGCTACATCTGTAACCAATACTAATGATACCACTGGAAAAAAGAAAGAAAAAAACTACTCTACATCTTTATTGGAAATTTATAGAAAACAAAAAGACAGACACACCAGAAATAGAACATATCCTGAGCAGATTACATTATACAGCACATACCCTGGGCAAACTGCTCCAGCTGCCAACCCCCGACTACCTTTGACTTCATAATACTATAAACAGATTGTATATCCTAACCAAAGTGAATTACAGATCAATCTTCAATGTAAGACAAATACCAATAAGCAACAAAATATGGAGTAGGTCCTATACCAGTCCATGCTAATGTATGGATCATTGAAAATCACGGATGATACATTGATACCAAAACGTGTGTCCTCCATTCCAGTTCTATTAACCCGAACATTGCACACGATTGTGTGCATGCAGCATTAGGCAGGAGTTTATGTTTAAAGGGATTTTCCCACTTATAAATTATTTATGGTTCAAGCTAACTTCAAGTGAATTTCTTCATTTTGAGCAAATCCACCAATAAAGGCACCAAATTATTTGTGCCTCATGTTCCTTTTCTGTTTATAAAGCAGTTAGAAGAGTAACATCTCTTCTGGTTTCACTCTCTGTAGTGCTCAATATCCCTTCTTTACATAATTGCACACTGCACAGGGGTTTGCAAGGAGTTGTGAAAACAGCATCACATCGAACTGACATAAAAGTCAATAGTTGCAGAATGGAAGTCAAGAAATGTACAGTATATACCATGAGGTGGTAGTGATATAACTAAGTTTTAGGCTAGCGCTAGACGGTTACTTTTGTAGCGTTACAAATTGATTTTAGCTATTTATGTACAGCTGCATTGAATGTGTGTAATCTTGAGTGCTGCAGTTGACACTAAATGGTCAAAACCAAAGCAGTAGTGCTACAAAAATAAATTTATATATATATATATTATATCTATATTGTAGTGTAGCCCTGGCCATTATAGTGGGAAATATTGTTTAAAATATATTAAATGTGGTCTATGCAACACAACTCCTTCTCTTAAAGCACACCTCGAGTTATAAACTTTTCAGAGATGAATAATGCATGTGAATTTAATAAACTTTGTAATATATATTAAGGAGATAAGTTTCCTTCACCACTTAAGCTGCTCTCCTCCACCTCATCTTCAATCTGACTGTTTACGATTCTGTCTCTGTATCCAGTCTCATACTCAGAACAGTATGGAGAAAGGGGGGTGGGTTGGAGTAGGAGGTTGCTGTCGACTGGTAAATTTATTAGCAGAAGCAATTATTTGAGTGTCTTTTCTAGAAGCCTCATCTCCCCCCTCCCCTATTCATAGACTAATATGTAGAAAGTAACTCAGCATGAAAATAGGAAAAGATGATGTATTACAAAGTTTCTTATATTTGCCTGTGCTATTCATTTATGCAAAGTTGTTTAGAACTGGAGGTATGCTTTAAAGCAACCACCCAGAGATTAACTGATTACTGCGGTTCAGCACATGAAACCCTAAGGAATTAGCTCTTATTACCAGGGAAAGCTTCAACATTCCATACAATCTGCAACACACCTACTTCATTTACTTGTTCAGGTATAAGCACCAAAATTATACTGAAATCAATCCCCACCTCATCTTGTGCCAATTGTGCCGCTCTGTAATCTTCAGCATTCACCTAATAAAAATAAAGAAATAAAGGATTATGTTTTAGTAACGGAGTTTGTCTGGATAAATACAAAGACTCCATGCGGGCAACAGGCAGGGAAAAAAGAAGACGAAAAGGATACTCAGCTACCCCCAGTCCGCAGTTCCAGTGGCATCTCCCCAGTTGCCAGGGCTGATGACTAAATGCAGACAATCACTGGCCTCACAGGTCACATGCTGGGTATCCGTAATTTTTTTTTTTTTACCTCCATCCCAACAAGTTTCTAGTTTTCCTTTACCTGTTTGGTAGTTTCCAATAATAGGTCAATATTATTCAGTTTATAAATGGATTCCAGGAACACACAAAACCACACATTAAGAGCTTGTCCAGACATAACTTTACTTCAGTGGATTTTGCTGCAGTGAATCTCAGAAAATACACCAATAAAAAAAAACTGAATTACTTGTGCTCCATGCTTCTTTTCTGTTTATAAAGCAGTTGACATGGGTAACATCCTCTTTTAGCACTGCCATTTGGTGGTTATGCACGTACAGAGCTGCATTATTTTGCTAGGCATCTTTCCATGTATTTCTCTCTGCAATGCTCTGTGTGTAACTGCTGCAGAATTTGCACAATGCATTGCAAAGGTGAAGACTGATAAAAAAAAAATTGATAGCATACAGACTGCAGAGGATGGGGGATTCATTAATATTTTTTTCTATAAATAGGTTCTTTGTGATTATTTATCATCACTTGCTATTAAAATAGTCACAAGTGGCATTTGTGCGGTCCTTGCCACTTTACAGAAAGTAGGTGCGACCAGGACAAAGCTATGAACCACAGCAGACAAAATTATTTACTTTTGTAGTAAAAAAACGGCTGGCATAGATTTTTGCCATGGTGCAAGCACTCCAGGAGTGGGTGCCAAACTCATAATTAGGAGTAGCCCCATCACGAATTAGGCACCTTCTCCACTGGCACAGGGGGACATAAAAAGGACCTGCATACAATAATTCGTTTTTTATATAAAATAAGAAGTGCAAATAGATCTTTTGAAGTACATAGTTTTATGGACCCAATCCATATCTAGAACATGACAAAAAAAAAAAAAAAATTTGAGGCAGTAACAATTTTTTTCCTACTAAAAAATTAGAATAGGGCATAAGGTTCTCGTTGTTCTTTTATATGGTACATAGTTAGTACTGTTGAAAAAAAGAAAATAAAAAAAAATATAATATGTCCATTAAGTTCAACCAAGGGATGTGAAAGGGCATGACTGAAATGATGAGTAAAAGGAACCAAGTATTCTATACATTTCCATAAGCAGCAATGCTATACTACAGAGTCACGGTCCTTACTGTCAAGAAGCTTTGTCACTTCTGGAGATTAAACCTTTTTTTTCTCCAGATAGAGGAAGTGACCCATTGTCTTTTGCGGGAATTTTATATTTCCCCATGTTTCTTGTATGGGTCAATTATATAGGTGTATCATATCTCCCCTTAAATGCCTCTTCTCAAGACTAGACAGATTTAACTCCTTAACTGAGGTCTTCCATGCCCCTTATCAATTTTGTGGCCCTCTGTTGAACCTTTTCTAACTCTAGGACATCCTTTCTATGAACTGGTGTCTAAAACTGAACTGAATAATCCAGATGGGGCTACACCAATGATTTATAAAGTGGTAATATTACATCCCTGTCTCGTGAGTCCATACCTCCCTTTAATACATGACAATATCTTGCTGGCCTTAGAATCAGCCAATTGCCATTGCATGCGATTACTTAATCTATGATCTACAAGTAGACCCAGGCCCTTCACCATGTTAATAAAGGGAAAGGCAAAGAAAAGAGAAGAACAATATTCAAATAATTCACATTACCCTTAGCTCCTCTTCCTGAAGCCGCCTAGCAATCTCAGCATCCCGTGTACCTCGATTTCTGGGCTGAGGGCTCTCTCTGTATCCTTTTGAGCGATGACCTTAGTCATAGAGATAGTTGATTACTATACATGAACTGTGAGTATTAAATATACAATACTGTGCAATCATTTTAGGCAAGTGTAGAAAAAAAAGTGTATTGACTCCATAATCATTTTACAACAAGATAACCTCAAATGTACAGCAAATGTCATTAAGCACTGTCTTCAGTGTAAAGAAGGAATCCTGGAAGTGATATGGCCCCCACAAAGCACTGATCAAGATCATCAAGTCTTAATTGGAATTACAGAGACATAAGGTTATGGAGCAAGCCTACATACACAGAAGACCTGCGCGGTTAGTACTTCAAGGATGTTTGGAACAACCTCCCTGTTGAGTTCATTCAAAAGGGGTGTGCAAGTGTCCATCAATTTTTCTAGGTAAAGGGAGGCCACCCCAAATGTTGATTTGATTTAGATTTCTCTTTTGTTCATTCACTATGCATTGACAATAATAAACTATTGACATTTCTATGTTTGAAAGCATTTTTCCACACATTCCTAAATCTTTTGCACAGAACTGTACACAGATTGCCTATTGTTTTGCCCAATTTCTCCACCACTTTGAATTTTCTAGGAAAAAGAAAGTGCCGTTATTCCAGATATCTATGTGGAGTATTGTCAATCATTTCCTACAATGAGGAGAACTGTAACCAACTACATGGATGCTCTGAGTCTGGAGATAGAAAAATAATCCATGCTATACCTGAATGTGGTACCGAATATGGAAAAAGGGGCAAAACAATTTCTAAAAGTTAGGAAACCAGAAGGGTCAACATACACATCATGCAGATCAAACTGAGCCGATTGAAGCAATATCAAAAATGAACATATAGAAAGGACACAATGGCAAAAACTGATGTATACAGGCCTGAATGAAGTCGAGTTTGAGCTCATGATTCATTATATACACTCAGAATAAAATTTAAAAGACACTGATTGGGAAAGATGAATGACATCACTACTGCAAACTTCCACCACCACCAGTATTAGTACCTGATTCTCTGCATTGTCTTTCATCTTGTGGAGAAGGAGTTCTCCGCCTGTGCCTCTCATACTCGTGGTCACCCTCAGTACCTCTTTTGTGAGCTCTTGCCTGATGAGAACTGTCTTGGTGTTCTCTAATACCGGAATGTTTTGTACTCAGGTCATGACTTTGAGATCTCACCCTTCGTGGCAAGTTTTCGGAATCATAATCCTCATGTTTACTTGTTCTAGGAGGTGGTGGCCTTTCAGGTCTGTCTCTTTTGGCAGATGCCTTACTGATATGATTTTCATGCATTTGTATGTCAGAGTTATCTCTGGGAATTGACCTTGGTTCAGCTGATCGTCCACGTTTTCTATCATCATCATAGCAGGAAGATAGCTCAGATTTAGGAGCACCCCTTTCTTTTCGATTTCGCTCAGGCATTTCACGCCTAGGAGGTCTATCATATTCAGAAACATATTCTTTATGCCTACCCCTATGGTGGCCTGAGTAATGGAGGAATGCCATAAAGAAACAATTAGGTAAAAATCATAGCAGCACATTATTGTACTTTTTAGAAGATGTTTTTTAATTCCTTATGCAACCAGTTAATCTAGTGTATTGAGATTATCTGTTACAGATAAGTATTTTGTCAATGGTCTAAATTCTGTATGGGATCTTTAATGTATTTATTCTAAGAAAAGTATGATGGATATTATGAGTGGTGAGGCAAGAGACTTCCTGTGCTAAAAAAAAACCAAACAAAACAAAAAAAACCCCTGACCAAAGGCCATAGTTTACAAGAAAAACCACAGCACATTTGAAGAGGAAATAAAATACAAGTTCTGCAACAAACCATACTTGAAGGGTGGTAAAGGTGGGGGTAAGCACTGTGGAACATTCTCACTAAAGTATAGTCTCTAACAGAAACTGAGGTTACACAATTTTTAATATTTTTAAACATAAGTTAAATTGTACAATTTACACCAAAAGGACACCCTAAGAACTCCATGTTTTTATGTATCAGGATGTAATATCATTAATAATTATTATTTTTATTAATTATTATGTTCTTAAAAGGTCTTAAAATTAGATTTCAGTCTACTGAGGGATCCATAAACATGGCCAGAAATAAAACATTTCCCGTTTTTAAATGGTCTCTTAAAATGGATAGTAAAAAAAAAAAAAAAAAAAAAAAAAAAAATTAAATAAAAAAAATAGGTATGTGAATAGGCCCAATTCACATGTGTTGAATTTAAAGAGTACTTTTCATGTCTTCTGACATTATATACCGCTAGAAAGCTGACAGTGCACTGAATTCAGCACACAGTTAACTTTGCCAGTATGTCCCCCACTTCCAGAGATATCAGTGCCATTATTTTCAGCACAGATATCACTCCACTCACAGAATTGCGGGCCTTACAGCTCGGCGTTATGGCTGGACTATGAGGATGTCCCCCAAGACAGTACAACGCTATGAAAGAGTACCATCAGGAGGGGGCATTCTTCATAGCCCAACTATGACGCCAAGCTGTCCACTTTAATAAACTGGTGGAATCTGTTCTGTGTTATTGTTCATCTGAGGTTGTATTCAGCCAATTTTAAGAGGCCATGTCACCAAGTACAAAATACTAAGTGACATGCATTATTTCATTGCCACTATGGCTCTGAACTATTTATTTTAATAAAGCCGTTCAAGATATGGCCCATGATATGGTTATATGCAAATTAGGAAGTGACCCTGTGTTCTTCGGTTTACTGCGTATTTGAAGAATAGCAGCTACTTTACATACAATCTACCAGGAACCAACTCTTTTGTGCAGGTGGACGAATGTTTAAAAAAAATAATAATAATAATAATTTATAATATTAATACATACATATACTATCTATCTATCCATCTCCATATACATACACACATATATAACGCACGTCATTTGGCATTTTGTACTTGGTGATAGATGCTCTTTATGATTTCTCAAGGGCCAGATTTTAGTTGACCAAGTCCTGATATATAAAACCATGGAATCCATATAGGTTGTCCTTTTCCATAAACAGCAGAATAAAGTACTAAGTCATGATAAAAACAAAACTTGTTTAATTATAATATAATTTTGTGAAAAAAAATCCTTCCATAAACTTCAGAGGGTATCTTTGTAAAAAAAAACAAAACAAAAACCACATACCGACAGGCAGATGCCACCATAGAGTTAACAGGAAAGGATTTGCCAGGTGAATAAAGTAATGGTTGGTTATTTTATCATATTCCTTACAGGTACCATCATTTATGATATTCTTGGAAATCCCTTTAAGGCTTTATATGCACAAAAAAAAAAAAAAAAAAAAGTCTGTATGCCAGCACAAATTTGTACTACAGGGCTGTAGGCAGAGAAGTTCTATAAAATATACCATGTGATGGAAATCAGACAAAAGTACAGTGTGGCCCCATTACTTCTCACACAAATCTTCTGCAGCTATGTAAAAACTTAAAAAGGGAGTCAGTCAGTCAACTAATGATATTCTTCTATACTTTCCAAAGATGCACTTATTCCGCATTGCAGCTCCATTTTCATAAAAATAAAATTTATATATATATATATATATATATATATATATATATATATATATATATACATATACACACACACACACATATATATTTTATATATATCTGGATTTTATTCATGTGCAGATTAGCTGAATAGGGCTTTAGGGACATTTTTTTCCCTCTTCCCTTGCTGGAGTGATATCTTCCCCGCAGTTAGAGAGATTATCTAGTGTAGAGAGTGAAGCCCCAGATGATGAAGAAACACCCCTAAAGCCCTTTTCAGCTAATTTGCATATGAACAACACACAGAAAATGGATCAGTAGTGCAAAATAAGAAAGGAATCTTTGGAGAGAGAAGAAACCGCCCTACATGGTACTGTCATTAGTTTGATACTGATGTCCTATTGACAGGCTCCCTTTAACCTGTTGGGATAGATTTTTTAAGTGCGAAATCAAAAGGAGTTCTTTTATATAAGTAAACGCAATACAATTCTCCTACTTTGTTGCAAATTTTATTTCAGAATTACTGAATAATTTGAATAGTGACCTTATAACGTCACCCTGTGCCTGCAGACGGGTGGAGTTTGCCCATTGCCAGAGATATATACCACACATTACATCTGCAGCAGGTTCAATGGCATAGCTATTTTTATATTCAGAGACTGAAGGCTCTCCTCTGACCTAGAGGTTATTACTAGAGCAACCATCTTAATCATGTAAATTTCCATTTTTAACACAACTGTAATTGTAGGTCCAATATACTGTGCTGATTAATTTTTCCCCTAGTAACTGCCTCCCCTGCTCTTACTCCCCATTCCTGATGCAGTGGTTTCCCTAGCTCAGGGGTAGGCCGCATTCGGCAATCAAGCTGTTGTAAAACTACAGCTCCCAGCATGCATACTTGCTCTGCTGTTCTTGAAACTCTCATGGAAGTGAACAGAGCATGTTGGGAATTGTAGGTTCACAGCAGCTGGAGTGTCGAAGGTTGCTGATCCCTGACCTAGCTGGTCAACTGCACAGGTTCAGTGCTGGCTGGCTCCTAGTTGTTCTCAACCACTGATTTATGTGGTCCCTAAAATCAGACTGTGGCAAAAAAAATTGCTTTCTTGACAAATCACCTCTTAGATCTCAGCTCTGAGCTACGTGAACAGTGGTCACGTGACCAAACTTAATATGCCCCTCTTGGCCATCCCAATCCCCATGCCTTCTTTTTTACGAAGTAGAGGCTAGATAAGCTTTATACTGTATTGGTGTATCTTGGCGGTCTACTTTCACTAGTAAAATGCTTGGACTACTACAGTACTTCCTAACCATGCCACATTTTCCTACTTTTTATACAGCAGGTGTGTTACCATTATTTAGGCCTGTCTGCACATCGAGGATATGTCTATTTTCCGATTTTCATTCAAATTTGAGATGGATACTCAAAGCATCAAATGGTTCACCTAAAAAGGTAGAAAAGACCCAATGGAGGAGGAGGAGGATTTATTATGCTTTGTACACAAGTGTTTTGCGCCAACCATGCCACTTTCATGAAAGGGGAGATTTTTTATTTTTTTTTCCCCCACACACTATTGGCACAAATATAAATAATATAAACAATCCCCAAAAATCAATGCTAGTTTCAAGCTAACACAGCTTTCAGTGAAGGAGCACAGTTCGGTAGAGTGTGCCCGACTCATAAATGAAGCATACTGGCTGGTGATGCAGGGATATGAAGACTGGCAATGAATACTCCAGTCTTCATAAATCTCCCCCATTATCCTAAAACATAAGATGCAATTAATGGATGGGGAAAGCACAAATTTAAAGAGGTCCTACTGCTCAGGCCCCAATCAATTAGGAGAACTGGAGAGTTATTTATCCCTAGTTTGGAATGGAGCGGAAGTCACGTAGGAAGATGCTAAAACAAGAAGTGAAGAAAAAAAAAAAAAAAATCTAAACGAGGTTGAATTCATGAGCACAATGTATGATACACAGAGTTAGCGCTGCTATACATAAGTCTCTCTTTACATTACATGTGACTTCAAAAACGGAGAGAATTATTACTTTTTAACACAATATGTATGTATATAGTACATACCGTCATGATCTGGATAATTAGGTTCTTCTGGGCTCCGTGGTGGATAATGTTTCTTTCTCCTTTTTTCTTCTTTTTCTTGCAATACTCGAGCAATATCCTGGAAATGGAAACTTATCAGTTGAGTTAAATGTAATTGTGTGCGCGTAACAAACCACAATTTTGATATCTGCATTGTTACATGACTTTACAGGAGTTTTTCACCTGACACTGGAAATTATTTTTTGTCACAACTCTTATTGTAGATGCACACAACCTGTTCTTCTTTCTATACGGACAAGACAGGAACTGTGAGGAGGTAGAAATTTACTATGCCTTTTCCATAGTAATTTGAGATGTTTGATAACCCTCTGGCTGGCTCTTGGGCAACACACATTCCTGAACACTCAGAGCACTATTCATAAGTGCAAATGACTACAAGGGTAACCGAATTAGACCTTGAGTCTTGCCGCATATGCAAATATAAAACCCCCCACAAAAAAAAAAAAAAAAAAAAATAAAAAAGTCAGAATCACACCCCTTGCCTGTTCCAGCCTGACACCGCCCTCCTAACAGTACAAAGCCTAAATAGCATATCAGGCACCAAAACTACTAGCAATTATTGCTCAGGAAGCGTGGGGGCAAGAGAAAAAATTGCAACTGTGCAAGAATCAGTGGAGCAGCATCTATTAATTGATGTGAAGAACTGAACTTGTTTGAGGTGGTGAAAGTGCCTCTATGTTTTCCACAAAATTTTTTGCCGCAATGCGGGATGAGAGAATAAAATCTGATTCACTTTGCTGGCACTGTAAAACTTTTTTTCTGCTTAGTTTCCACAAACACTGTGAATGCTGCAGATCCAAAATGTGTGCCCTCAAACTAAATGAGTCCAAGATTAGAAAAACCTAGCTGCTTTCTCCCAAAAACATTGCCACATCTGTTCAGGAGTTTTTTTTTTTTCTGATACAGCTGTTCCACTGGATTGAGTTGTGCTGAGCTGCAATAACAGACAGAACCTGCGGATAAGTGTAGAATTTCTGGAAGAAAGCAGACATGTTTTCCTGATTCTGCACAACCCCAAACAGTAACCATATGCCAATTTTGTGCAAATACGGTACATAGCCCCGTTTCATCTAATCTAAGATTAATAATTTGATTTTAAACAGCCTTTCCTCACATTTTTTTGGCCTTTCTTTCAATTGTATTTAGCATCCTGATATATTTATGGTATGTACTGTTACTAACAAGTGGAATGCATATTCAAGATGTAGTCAAAACAGGCTTGGACTGAGCTACAAGGGGAACAGGTAAATTCCCTGGTGGGCCCAGAGCCAGGAATGGGCCCCCATCCCCTTTATAAGCAGCATACCGAGCAGAAGCATGCAGAGCAACATCCCAACAAGGGGATATGGATTAAACCAATAACCTGTTACGTCAGCGAAAAGGTTAAAAATGTAATATGTGTAGGTCACATGACCTACATATATTACTGTCTAAATATATAAGATGTTAAATAAACATATATTAGAAAGTTGGAGGGGGGGCAAGGGGGATTTAGTTTAAAAACATTGATTTATTCTGGACAAGCCCTTTAAAAAAGGCAGAAAGTATCTGCTTCATGTTTTTAAAGCAGATTAAGAATCAGCTTTTGTTTATAAAAAAAAAAAAAAAAAAAAAAAAAAAAAAAGGAGCCTCAAAATCACAGCGTTTTAAAGTCCCTGCAAAGTGGATGGGATTCTCACTAATCTCATCCACACATTGCAGAAGATTGTCTGCAGCAGAAATGCTGCAATTTGAAAAACGCTCATGTTTTTGCAAGTCGTAGAATGTCAATTATAACTACAGAAAAGCTGGCAATTTCCATATAGGTATAATGGAAGCAGAAAATTTGCAGATGAAAACTCTGCGGACTTTGTGAAAAGCGCTGCGGGAAAAACTCCGATGCGTTTCTGCCTTAGCCCAAGACTATTTAGTCTAAGTTTTCACTTTTTGACAATATTTGTAAATCTGCTCCAGTATCATCTTAGCTTTACAGAAGACTGGTATTGCTTATGTGTTAATAGTGTCACATTCAGGTTATAATTGTATATTGTTTGCCCAAAAGGGTATAACCTTACACAGTCACCAATAATAAACAAACAATCTGTCATTTGCTTCCAAATTATTCAGCTTATGTTGTAGTGAATGTACAAATACAGAAGAAATACTATAAAGTCCATCTTTTGCATCGTTTCTAAACAGAATGTTACTCACTAGTAGTCTGAATACAGATCCAGGATGCCCTCCACTTATAAGATTACTCCAGTTTGACCCATTACAACTATACTTTGTGATTGGATACTGTATTTTAACAAGTGTTTGTATGCAATCTGAATCTCTGGATCATAACTTAAGCAATAACTACATATGAGACATGCTATCAAATACTAAAAAAAAAAATAAATATTGAAAGTATATTAAAATATACTGGCAGCATCTTGTTCCTGGTTACCCACTTAAAAAGGCAAGTAAATGGTTTTAACAAGTCCTTCCAAAGTAATGTGCAAAAGATTTAGGCAGGTGTGGAACAAATACTGCAAAGCAACAACACTTTTCAAACATAGAATAATTTTGTTAACTGACAAAAATAAACTAAGTGAATGAACAGAGCGAAAAATCAATATTTGATGTGACCACTGTTTGCCTAGGTAGACTTGCTCACTGTACATTTAAAAACCTTTTGAAAGAACTTGGTAGGAAAGTTGTTCCAAACATCTTGGTGAACTAACTACAGATTTTCAGTGGATGTAGGCTTTCCTAAAGAGGACCTTTCAACACCTCTGCCAAGTCTAGCTCTTTACATAAATTAATAAATGATGCTCCACTATTTTTTGGCACACTTGGAGTTCTGTTAGTTTTGATGTCAGATATGCTATATACTGTCAGAAGGGCTGTGTCAAGCAGGAGAAGGCAAGGGGTGTGATTCTGAGCTCTAACACTGGCTGACTGAATCTGAGTCATGCCCCCCTGCCTGACACTGCCCACCTGACATTACACAGCTTAAATAGCACATCAGACACCAAAACAAGTGGGGCCTATAAACCGATAAGAACGTGAATTGGTGGAGGTGGTGAAGGTCCTCTTTAACACTTTCCCTGCCACCCAATTATTTATACGTCCGGCCACAGTGGCACTTTAGTTGCAGAGGACGTATGTAATAGTGGGTTCATCAGGAGCCATAAACATAGTTTAGCAATTATCTACCAGAGGACTAGCCTTGCCTCTCCTGTCATGGATCCTGCCCATATGTCATACGCAGTAATCCTGACTATAAATTCAGAGAACAGCAGCTAAAGTCCCTATATAACAGAGGACCAGCCTTGCTTCTCCTGTCAAGGATCCTGCTCATATATCAAACAGTGATCCTGACTATTAAGAAGCACAGAAGTTAAAGTCCCTTGTGTACACCCCCTCCTGATAAATAAAGGATGCGAGTAACAAAACTGTTTGGTTTCCACTTTTAGCAACCAACATAAAATTTGCATTATTTATAAAATGCACTTAAAATTCCATCAAGGTGCCTGTTTGTAAATAGTTCCAAGTGGCACTTTGGCAATGCTGCAGGAGTCAATTTTCAGAAAATATATATAGGTATGTGGAGGTCTAATAAAAAATTTTTAATGTTGCGATTTAGGTTTTATTTATCCATCTCAAAACTGTGAAAAAATTGAGTCGGCAGCCAGAGGAGGGGGGGGGGCATATTATCACATCCAAATGGATGGTCACACCAAATATTGATTTGATTTAGATTTCACTTTTGTTCATTTACAATTTATACTTCTATTTTCTAAAGCATACTTACTCTGGCAGGTGTTGAAGAAATACTACAAACTCTTTTGCATAGTACGCTACATCATAGCTACAAGACACCAACATAAGCTTTAAAAGGGGGGGTACTCTAACATTTAATAAGTATGATCAATGGTTTTCCAAAATTACACAGACCTGTATGAAGAAACCATTTATTTCAACTGTGGATTGCACAATATGAATGTGAGAATCTATAGATGGAACTCTATATCTTTCAGAAATTTATGGATATGCCATAAAGGTCTTTGCTGGCTACACCTTTAACCTTCACACTTCTGTACTGATAAAATAGAACACTCCTAACTTGTAATTTACTTAGTTTTCTCGGAACTCCCCAGTTACTTCTGATCTGATAAGCTACACAACTGAAATAAAACAGTAATTCTAAGAATTTGGGGAAAACTTGCCTCATCCTTCTCCTCCTGCAGACGTTTGAGTTCTGCTTCAATCACAAGCTTCTCTTGAATTTCCTGAGCAATTTCACCATCTAGAAGTTCACTGAGAAAACAACAAAATATTAATATTACTGTTCTATAAATCCCCAACCTTGTAAATACATTGGACCGGATTTAAACATGGATGACAGTTAGGCTTCGGGCATGCAACAGAGTGTGCAGCCCGAGTGTGTTCTGATGTTCCATTCAGATATTAATAGAGGGTCCTATAAAATATCGGAACAGAACAAAATATCAGAGCACACATGGGCAGCACACTCCGATGTTTGCATGATGCCTTAAGCGGTTTCATTACACTATTTTTACTGCTACATATAGATTTCTATCAAACATTTAATGGTCACTTACAGTTGCAGGAAAACTAAGGGTAAGGTCACACTTTTTTTTTTTTTTTTTTTTTTTTGGTGGAATCAAAAAAAAAAAAAAAAACCCACACCACACAAACCTCCCAACTCTTCTTCACTTCAGTGGGCTTCAGGCAGAGATTTTTTTTTCCTCTAGCGTCATGAACGATCTTCACAGGGACTCTGCCTTGCAAACCCGATCGAAATGAATGGGAGTCAGGAAAAAAAAAAAAGCTTCCACCTCAAAAATCCGCATAGATTATCTGTCTATCTATATTCCATTTGAACTTACCATAACAGAGACCAGTGGGGATCACCAGAGCAGGGGCACTGGACAGGTGGGAGATTTAATATATGTATCTTTTGTGCCATCTATACAAGATATCACTTTTGGGTTTTCCTTCTTCCATAATCTTTAACAGTCAACGTGAGGCTACTCTGCTCCTCAATTCTCCTCATATACCTAGATAATTTTAATACTGCAGATGTCAGGGCTCAGTTCTCAGTTTTAGCAGAAGATAAAAAAAGTCTAACCATCAGAGCCAATGTAAACTCCTTAAAGATTGCATTTAGGCTGCTCCTGTTCTGGTGGACTTGGGCCATCCCTATATTAAATGGATGGCCATTCATCTGTATGCCATATATTTCCCCAGTGGCTTCTGAAGTGCAATTGTCTCCTTTGTAAAGGTTATTTACTTTATTATCAAAAATTTGGCTAATATCTGTAAATCCCTGCACTTTATTCCTTTCCCTGCTTCTCTATTGTGAGCTGAACCTGTAATTTGGAATACTTACTCTCACTATTGTACAACTGGGTGTACATTTGGTGTAGTTGTATATTGGGTGTACAATTCTTGTATAATGCCGTCAAGCTGAGGCTGGGAGGGGGAGGAATCCACTTCAAATAGTTATTTTTCAGGTGTTATAAAACACAGAATAGTGATCCTCATCTTTCATATAACACCAAAACCACAGTTTTATCCTCTACCATTTCCAGAGAGAGCACTAGTTGAAAACCCAGTCAGGATTGGCATATCGGAGGTTGCTCCTAATCCAGATTGTGTTTTCAACTAGTGATCTCTCACTGGTGATCTCTCTAGATATAATATAGGTAGAATTTCAATTGTATGCCATATGAATGTGACCCCACCCTTCCCCAACTCAAGAGCCCATACACCACTGTTCTCCAGCAGAGATGAATAAAACAGAAGTGGATTTTAGAGAAAAGTGTCCAAATTTGTTAATACAGTAGACAAATGCTACCAGAAAAATCCAAAGTTGTTCAAAAGTTTAGGTACACTTTAAAGTTGATAAGCAAAATGGGCCTCAAAACACAAATTAAACGTGGCACAAGGCAGGTACAGCAAAATTTTTCCACAAACCAAGCCACAATTTCAGGGCACTTAGCTTGTTTTTATACTAGAATCAGCATTCCTGTTGTATATTCCACATTCATAGACTGTCAAATATTAGCTTTTAGAAAACTATACTGACCATGGCTAAGGCCCCACATTGCAGAAAAAGCTTTTTTTTGTTGCAGATTTTGCTGCGTTTATTTAAGCTAAAGCCAACAATGGCTACACAAGGAATGGGAAATATATAGCAAGTTCTTATACTTCTACCTTCTGCTCAATCCACTCCTGAGCTTGGCTCAAAAAAGACAACAAAAATACATGATTATGGAGGATACCATCTTTCCAGAGTTTCTTCTACACTCTTTTAACCTCATTTAGTGTTTAAAGTCATGGCTATAGGTAGCAATAGTGTGGAGTCAACTAACGGAGGTCTCGGAGCCTTTTCTAGGCATGAGCTGTTCAGGGAGGGAAGGACATAAGCTGTGACATCTATAGTTAGTAGGGGATACAATAATAGGTCACTTTGGGTGTTATCTATAGAGATGTGATCTATTGTGATGCTGTTTTGTTTGTAATGTAAATGAGATGACTGCTACAATGAAAATCAGAGTGGAAAATACAGGATAGTACTTTTTACATAGAGAATGACATGGAAAATTAAAAATAAACTAAGAATTTATGATTGCAACATAAAAAAAAAAATAGGCCATTTTTGGTGACACATTCCCATTTAATTTTACACGGATTCTGCCATTACTACATTTAGCTATGGCAACTCACAGTTCATTGTGACGGTGTTTAATCCGGGCTTGTGCTCTGAGGTCTTCCTCTTCCTGAAGTTGTTTGGCCACTTGCAGGTCATGTTTCACCAAGCGGTTCCTCTTGATGTTTGTGGCTAGATGATGTTCAACTGGAAAAGTCAATTAACAGGTTCACCTCATACATCTAATATACCGGTAATTGCACTTATCCTGCTCACATAAGGCCGCTCTTGCATGGCAAGTGTCAAATTTGTAAATACACAAAAGTACAATGTACTGACACAATGTACCCTTCTTATGAGTTTATTTAGTCAACTAGATTATTATGCATCAGTAACGTTGTAGAAGAAACGTAGAGTATTACGTAAGAGAAACAAATTAAACAATGTAATAGGGTTGTCTTTGATCTAGGATCTAGCCATATAAAAGTGTTAACAAGGTCAATAAGTTCCAATATTATGAAAAATGTTGTCAGCAGTTTAATTCTTGCCATCAAAAATACCGGAATTCTATCAATCCCCATTTAAGTAAATAAAGTGAATGTATTAAAAGTTTTCATGCCAGTTGTCTGGTATAAATGTATTTCTCCAAATGAGCTCTGTTAGTATTCACCAATATTCATTTGTAAACAGATCCGGCACAGTCTTACATAATGACTTTATAAAAACTGAAGAAAAGAAGTTAGTGTGAACAGAATAATAGAAAGTCTACATGCATCTTAATATTTCGACATAAGTTGCAATGCTTATAAAAAGATGCATAGTAATTGAATATTAGAACAAGTTCATGACTTACTTTCCTGTTCCTGTAAGGAGTGTGCAAGACTGTGATCTTCTAGCACTGCAAAGTCTCTACATACTGTGGGAACAAAAAGCACACTTAAAAACAAGATATTTAAGAACAGTAGTATTAAAGCAAAACATAAAATCACAAATTTGTAACTTATAAATTTAACAGTTAATACTGTATAATGCTGCCCTTAATATGGCCCACACTACTATATAGTCCCCTCCTAGAGCCCCCTCTCTGGTCTCTACTGTCAGCACCTCTGGAGCAGGAGAAACAGGGACAAAATGGTGAAGCAGGGTCAGTCCTGAAGTTTTGACAGTTTGTTGCTTACTGCTGGTTGACAGTTACAGGTCTTTCAGCTAATTGGGGACAGGTCTATGTATAAGCCAGTCTGCATTCCAAGGAAATCTTTACAATTTGGAAGATTATATGTAAAATAATTCTTATTTACCAAGTGGGCGGGAACCTTTTGTTTTTCCTCAGACAATAAAGGGTTACCACCCCTTCGGCCATTGCGGTGACTCCCCTCTTGGTCCTTCTTCTCAGTTCTCGCTGGCAGCGAATTCTTGCAACTGCGCAATTGGGCCACCATTTTCCAGTGGTCTGTCACAAGAGCGTGGCAGAGCTGATTGCACATGCGCACAGCGCTGCGTACGAGGACTTAGAAGATACAGAGAAGACCAAGTGGGGAGTCACCGCAACGGACAAAGGGGTGGTGAGAAGCGATGACGCGATGGGTGCTTGCAGAAGAGAAGGTACGCCCCGGCTGCTCTTTTACATACATGAAGAAACGAATTATCTTGGAAATCGGCTGGGAGAAGAAAACAAGAAAAGGTAGGAGAAGAATGGCCTTTTTAAAGGCCATTCCAATGTGCCATTAGCTTGAAAGTGTTTTTTGCGAATGATAGACTCCCTTTAAGTTAAAAGGGAATTTTTCATCTCTTATTTATTAAAAGTCAATTCATTTTTTTCTAATCTAATTTATTTTTTGATCGCAGATAATTTTGCTCTATTTTCTATTATGGGGCTGAGATGTTAGTTTTTAGAATTACTACTGTACAGCAGCTACTTTGTCTATAGACACAAAAGACTGGAGATGTTAACTGACATCTATAGGAGTTTTCTAGGCATGCTCCTTGACCTTTGCAGAGGTTGTTGCACAGGAGGTAGTAGATGAGCTGTGTCCATCACTTAATGTCTTTGGTGGATCTTATGCTATTTATATATTGGACACCCCTTTAATTTTTACATACTGCCTGCGATACGGAGACAGCTGCTGAAAACACTGTAAAGATTTTAAAATGTGTATTGTGGTGATCGGATGCCTATAACCCCCCCCCCCCCCCCCCAAAAAAAAAAAAAAATTAATAATAATAATAATAATATATTTAAAAATTAGGCCACTTTTATGAAACACTCCCTTTAAGAATCACTGTAGTGAAGAATGACTAGTCACCCTGGCTTTAATCAAGTAAGATAAAATAAACCAAAGTAGCGCTTCTGACACCCTGATCCTCTATTCTAATTCTTCGTTATATTTTCTTATTACAGATTACAACTTTACTTATGAACTAAACCATTAGAAATCATATAATGTAGCCAGAAACCTCAGAGATCCCGGGAGCTGGTACTTGTATCCTGTGTATGATTATTCCTACAGTGTAATCTATCTTTGAGGCAGGGAGGTTGCTTGGGCGAGATATTTGCACAGCGCTTGTGCGTATTTAAAGTGTAACTCCCATTTTATTGATTTATTCTTTTGTTATTGTATCGGGGGAGAACATTTTTGTAATATACTTTATTGACCTACCAAATTTCCTTTTAATAGAAAACAGGTTGTAAAGTTCTCATTAGCAATGCTGTAAGCAGTAAGAGAATTACAGATCTCACTAGTTAAAAAAAAAAAAAAGTCTGGAATGGGATTCTGCATGCAGCATGAACTGCTGTATATTAAGTTCAAATTCCTGCCTGTGTTTAATATCTCGGGTTCTGTTACAGCAAGTACTTCAATCTTGGAACCATATGAAAACTGAGAATCTCAGCTTTCTTGTAATACCATTTTCCTAGGTGGCATAAAATCAAAGATATAGCCATTATATTTTCCACCATATTTTGCAAATAAATTCTTTCAAAATCAGACAATTATTTTCTGGATTTGTTTTCTCATTTTGTCTCTCATATTTGAGGTCTACCTATGATGACAATTACAGGCCTCATCTTTTTAAGTGGGAAAACCTGCACAATTGGTGGCTGACAATACTTTTTTTCCCCCACTGTATATGCTCTCAAACAGGGCAGTGGATATCACCCGACAGGCTCAAATTTATTTTGCGTCTATATTGTCATACGCATAGACACCTTTGTCATTGGACTGGATAATGTGAATGCCAGATACCATTAATGCGAGCTATTTCACTGGTGTCATAATCACTATACATACATTTTGCTTGGGGGAAGGGCGGCATCACAGGAAACTACACAAGTTAACAGTATGCAAAGCATTCACTCAAGTCTTGAACATGGTATCTGTGGTACATTCAAGCTGTATGCAAAACATATACCAACTGAACGCCATATACTAGCATGCTCCACAACAAAGGGTAAAATCCTTGCTGAAGAAACACAAATATAGAAATGTATGAAGACCATCTGGTATAAACAATAGCAGACAAAGCTTAGATGAAATTATAACCAGATCTTCTATTGTTTCTGTACCACACACAGACATACTATAAATAAACATGATGGGAATGGTGCAGATCTGGCAACCGAGCTGATTTTATAAGTTGTCATGTGAAGACCATGAAAACTCTCTTAGGTGCCTTGTGTCATGTCCCTAAAAACAGATGGGCTAACTTGAGTCTCATAGGAGACTTGAGAAAGAATTAAGTCATGTAATGGATTAGTCCAAGTTCATGTATGATGGATTTATTTTGAAACAATGTTGCTTTTAATGCAGGCTTAAAAACTCTTCAAAAACACTGCAGTCTTCAGGATCGATTTACCCCTTAGGGGGCATTCACACTACCGTTGGTGACCGTCAGTAGTGTCCGTTGCTATTGTCCGTTACAAGATTTTAGCATCGGACACTAGCTGAACCGTCAGAAATCCGTAAAAATTTCCATTCATTTCAATGGGTTTTTATATGATGTCCGTTAGTGTCAGTTTGTGTCCGTTTACACCAAATCCGTCAGAAGTCCATTTTTTTTTCGCGGACAAAAATCCTACATGTAGGACTTTTTGTCCGTTTGAAAAAACGGATTCATGACGGACAGCAAGTGTCCGTTATTTTTTTTTAACATTGAAGTCTATGAGTAACGGACTTATAACAGATAGTAACTGATAGCCATCAGTTATTGTCCATTATTATGTCCGTTTTTTTCCTGCGCATGCTCAGAAAGGAAAAAAAAAAAAACTGTTAAAAAACAGACACTAACTGATTCTAACGGACAGTAACTGATGCTAATGTGTTTTTTTGGTTTTTTTTAACGGACACCTTCATAACGGACTCCAATGGTAGTGTGAACCCTGCCTTAGACAGATTTGTAGTGAAGTCACTGAAGTCAAGTCAGTACCTAGCTACTTATAAAATCGTTACGTGCTAGGAGTTGAGGCCGATTTCAGAGCTACTTTTTGCACCATGAATAGATCTTTTTTAATAAAGCAGTGAAATCACAGCAATGTGAATAGGAGCTGCTCCATTATTTCCCAGCTCAGTTGGAATTTTCTCAGTAACCCCTACCATTCCAAAACAACAAGTGCAGGTTGTTTTGATGTCTGATGTGTTATTTAAGCTCTGTAGTGTCAGAAGGGTAGCATTATATGTAGTGTGTGTGTGTGTGTGTGTGTGTGTGTGTGTGTGTGTGTGTGCTACAGAAAAAATTCCAACTGTGCCTGAATCAGTGGAGCAGCACCTATTAAATCGATGTAAAGAGCTGGACTTGGAGGTGGTGACAGGTCCTTTTTAAACTGTACCAGAATTATCAAAGTGTCCGAAGCAGTTTGGTAAATTTGGCGCATTCTTAGATTTAGTTTATACCGCCTATTAGTTGGCTTAAAAGTTCTCTGAGCCAGAAATGTGACAAGTATTAACATTCCCCATGCCTCTATACCGTGAAGCCACAACCCTTTTCGGTCACATCAGAAAATTGTCTAAGACACTTGATAAATGTTGCATACAGCATGCTAGACAGTTTTTTTGGTGCAAATTAGGCCAGCATTATGACACAATTTTCTGAATAAATCTCCACCATTGCATGTTTTAAGTAAACAACTAAACTGTTCCCCTAACAGGGTAGTTCAGTTAATGTTGATAGTGGGATCATGGCTATCCAAAATCTAATGTCTATGGCATCTTTAGACCTGTTAAAGACACTAAGTGCTTATGGAAACCTAACGTTTTAGAGACATCAATTTATTTAAGCCTTGCCACAGTTTTATTGTTTTAATTTTCCTTGATGTATTTTTCTTTCCAGCCTCAGGCTGGGGCCACAAGTAACAGAAAGGGACTGCAGGGTGTTCTTCTGCAAACTGCCGTAGCAAAAAACACTCACAATCCGGTAGTTTTCACTGCACATCATCAGCAGGAAAGACACTGCAAAAGTTGAAACCTGGGAGGTGAAACCCGCAGCAGTAACTCAAAAGCTGCAAGTTTAAAACATGCGGCATAAATCACTTTGTGCTGCAGATTTTAATTCCAACATGTGGACAGGTTTCATTTCAATCTCATCCACTGTGCTGTTATTGTAGATTGCAAGTTAGCTGCCAACAGGTTTGCAGCGGCTAATCCCTCCCCATGTATCCAAATCCAAAGGCCATTTTCACACAAGTGTAATATAGGGGGATCTGTATACCTGTACTATGTCTACAAGTCCCAGTGAGACTGTGGGTCTACTGATGAAGGCTGACAGTCATCGATGTCTATGGTGAGTCACCCCCTTTGATGAAAATGGCCAATTGCGCCAGGCAGTTTTCTACTTTATGAAAGCACCCATTTTTCAAATCTGGCATGTATCACTTTATGTAGTGATAACTAGAAATGATTGAACAGATTTGTAACAAGTCCAATTCGACACAAATTTTCCAAAATTTTAGTTTTCTTTTTTAACAAAACTTTTGGGATCTGTCTCGGATGCACTAAAATGGCCTATATGCACAGTACATACTGGTCACAAAACGTTGGATTCCATGGAAAAAAAAAAAAAAAAAAAAAGTGGTATTTTATAGGTTTCTATAAAAATCTCTCGTACCAGTGCAGCTTAAAAAGTAAAGTGTTCTATGGAACCAATTCATTTAATTTTTTTTTCCCTCTTTTCTTTTATTGGTCCACAGCCAAAAGATATACTGCTTTTCTTTCTGGTGTAAAAACTTAGGGTGGGTTCACACTACTGTTGGATATCTGTTCTGATAGTGTCCATAAAAAAAAAAAAAAAAAAAAAACAGATGCTTGACGTCCGTCATGAAACCATTATTTTTCACGAACACAAGTCCTGCATGCATAGATTTGGTGTAAACAGACAGTCACCAGATAAAATCCCATTGAAATCAATTGGATTTGTGACAGTTCAGCTAGTGTCCGTTGCTAAAATCTTGTAACGGACAATAGCAACAGACACTACTGACGGTCACCAGCGGTAGGGTGAACGCACCCTTAGTGCCATGTGTACTTTTTGTTTTGTTTTTATAACATGCAGAATGAAGTACCAGGTTGCCCTATTTATAAATTAAAAAAAATAAAATAATAATCCAAGCATACATTTTTCACAGGAACGTTATAGCACAGATGTATGGTCCAAACATTATGAAGGCACAGCCAAATGATCTGCATACAATTATATGAAATCTATGGTAACATATACAAACTCTGCTACACTGCACTGGTTACATGGGATACTGTATACATCCTGCATGTTTATTTAAGTAGAATGTTCAGTACTAGTACACAGTTTTTTCAAGCTTTTCTCAATCGTGCCCTCATAGTTTGGTAACAAATTAATTGGGTTGTATCTTGAAGACTTCTAACAGAACCTTATTCAATGATAATGATTCACTTATTAAATCACTACCAAGTCATTGAAAATAAATCTAGCCAATCAGTTTAAATATCTAACATCTATTAGAAAGTTCTGAATTAAGAAAAAGTGTTACCCACTGAAGAGACCTAGCAGAGTGTGACCACAAAGTGCACCCCTTGATCTGCCCCTTAGTCAGCATGTTTGTCATATCTATGGCCTCAGCAAGAATACTGAACAGTTGCTGTCATCAGGTACCCCCACACATTACAGCTGATAGCTGTAGGTCACAGCAGGAAGACACCTTGTGATCAGTGAAAACCACCCTTAAAAATCCCTTTAAGGACAATGTCCCACACATTGAAAACTCTGCTTTTCCTCTGTAAAATTTCTGCTGCAAAATCCACCCAAAAAGATGGATCATCTTCAAATAATTCTAGTAATGGTTGAAACCTGTGTCCCTTTGACTTCAAGGATGAGGCTTTAATGATATTGTACAAGAGCTAGGAAAGAAATGGTGATGGAAACAGGGAAGGAGGCACAAAAGTCCCTTACAACCAATCAGGTATTGGACCCCCACTGATCTTTTATTGATGAACTAGCCTGATAAGTCCATAAAAAAAAAAAAATAAAATAAAAAAATAAAAATTATATATAACCTTGTTTTGTTCCCATCAGATGGAATATTTCTACAAAAAAATGCTTGTAGACATAAACACTAAGATCTCTTATAATCCCTTAGCATCAGGATATTTCCTGTAGCGACCAGTAAAAAAGATAAAGTATTTGGCATGTACTAATTTCTAACTCCACTGTAGACAGATAAAGAATCTGAAGTATTCTCAGAACAACTTTGTTATGGCTAGTCCACTTTGTAGAATATTCTAATATGGAAGATTATGGACAAGTTTACACTGTGTAGTCTACTAATCTGTGAATAATATACATATATACACAAACACACACACAGCGCACATAAGTAAATAAAGAATTAAAAAAATAAATATTATATATACACATATATATATATATATATATATATATATATATATATATACATACATACATACACACACACACACACACACACACACACACACACACACACACAATAAATAATATGGAAAACATTTTTCACTAGAATGGTTTTGCTGTCATTTATAGGGAGGATTTTTTATTTTTTTTTTGCTAAAGAACAACAGTTCTTGTAGATTCATACAAAATGCATACATTTCAGCAACAGATATTTGCGCCTGTGAAATGAGGATCCATTATTATGTCAACCTCCTATAGCCCTGGAAGTGCTATAAAAACCATGTAGCACTCTCAATGTAACAACTTCCTACAACTGCAGGTTATGCAGGCTAATCTACATCATGTTTGTTGAATGACTTCCACTGAACATTGCAAACATGTAAAACACACAACACTATACAGTCTTCACTTTTAATTTTACAAGTGCACTCAAACACGAGCTAGATGTACAGTGCTAACAGAGGTGTAGCCAAAGGCTCATGGGCCCCGATGTGAAAGTTAAGCTTGAGTCCCACACCCCAACTTACAACTTCACTCATGGCGGCAGTCCCTGTCTGTAAGGATAGGGCTACATAGATCGCCATGTTGAGCTGTGACTCCTTCACTAATGTAAGTGAATGGAGTCTATATGTGGCCTAAGGGATGTTGCCACTTCTAGCTGCAAAAAGGGATGCTCTGCTCAATCTTTTTGTGTCTAGGAGTCAAAGTTTCAGCACCCTCGGCATTGCAATGTGACTCCATTCACTTACATTAGTAAAGTAGTCACAGGTGAGACAGTAATCTTTGTTCACGCAAAAGGAGTTGCTGCCAAAGTGGTCATGTAGCCACATCCTACAGCTGCATCGCTGGGTCTCTTACAGGGAATCTGTCACAAGGATGAAGCATATTAAACCAGCACCAGTTAGGGTTGGTTCAAACTAGTGTTCGAGTCTCTGTCCCCCATTCCACTTAAAATAGGCAAGCAGGACTTTTATCTGCCGATTTCAGCATAAAATCGGCAGAAACCAGGTGGAAACCCAGTCTCTGGAGTCCACAGGTAATTGCTTTTTAAGCAGATAGGGTTTCCGTTTTTTTTTTGGGGTCCCCAAGTGAACCCAAAGATCGGAAACCCGAACACTAATGTGAACCTAGCGTTTGATAGGTCAGACTTGCCTGAATGTACTGCCTTTTTGCACATGAAAATTTGAGCCTTCGTTGCAGACATATTAATTTATTTCACAATCTGCTAAGCAATCTGGGGTAGCACCTTTGCTCCCAACTGCTACGCCCACACTGCTCGAATACGCCAGTGCAAATGTGAGCACACAGGACCAGATGAGATTTCAGCATAGCTCCTTGGTCCTGTCACTCAAAAAAGGGGCTGTCCTGCAGCGGGCACTATTACCTGTGTAAAGGGCACATAGGGTGCACTATTGTTTTGCTGCATCAGTGGGTCACTTACATGAAGTCTGTCATCAGGGTAACGCATATTAAACCAGCCACGCAAAAGGTGTTAAACTCCTTCAAAGCCATGGGTACACATGGCAGATTTATACTGTACTATGCAAATGAATGGGGTTTTACAAATATCTGGACTACACTGATGATTCCTGTCAATTGTGTGCTGACCACCAAATATAAGAAAACCACCACCATATACAGTATACATTATATATTAGGTCCTAACTATTGTGTGGAGGGTAGTCAAACCGGACACTGTAGGGTTCATTACAGAGACAGACATGACAAAACTTCCTACGATTGTCTAAATTCTAAAACTGTTACAAGTAACAACTGCACCATCCGTCACCATTGCCAGAAGTTAATATTTAACATAAGGTTTACTCAATAGCTCTGCTCTGTGAGCAATGGCAATGGAATTTCCAACAGCCACATTTTAATAGGATATGTTGGAGACTTGGCAATATCAACATCTCCAGACAACAAATATGCATTTGTAATACAATGAAAAATTTACTCCATAAGCAGCAATAGCAGTTTACAACAGGTGGTTATAGAGGAATCTAGGTGTTGAGTCCCAATGACAGTCTATAGCCATCCTAAAAACACCTGTCTCTTTTCCATGAAATAAAAAGAAGGGATTGTCTACAGCCTCTTACAATGCTGGCAGTCACCTGCTTTCATTCTACATTGCCGTTTTGTGGGCTTGGTCCACATGAAACGTACACACAGCAGATTATCCACCATGGACCTCCCTACAGCTAATCCACTACAATCTCATCCATATGCTGTGCAAAAATACCTACAGCACAAATAGACCCCGTGTATCATCAATTTATGCTGCTGGCTTGCACTCTGAGCACAAAAAAAAAAAAAAAAAAAAAAAAACACACACACACACACACACACACACACACACACACACACACACACACACACACACACCCCCATCTAGATAGATTATCTATATACAGCATGTTAATATCTGCAAAAAAGATGCTTTTTCCCCATAAACATGTCTGAGCCAAAAATTAAAAACGCAGCAGAGTAGTGAAAACCGCAAGCATTTCTTTTTTTAAAGGTATTAAAGAAACCAAAATTCCGTAAAAGCAAAACCCATAGGAAAGTGGCGCAAACGCAGTATTTTTTTTTTTCCCCTAATTCCATCCCATTCTCAAGTTTTGGCCAGCCTCCCAATAGATCATGTACGATTATAAACAACTATTTTTTTTTTTTTTTGCAGGACAAAAAGTGTATGTCACTGTTGTAGATTTGGAGAAACATCTTGGAAGTGATATGAAAATAAGGAAGTTGGTGCAATGGGGCAGGTCTTAAACTCCCTGTAGGGGTCTGACTGGCAAAAGCAGTGTTCTAGGGAGCTGAAGTCCCCCCCTACCAGTGCACCAACTGCCTCATTTACATAACACTTCAAAATTGTTTTTATTGAAATCTACAAAGTCACATACATAAAGGTATGTTTATCACTAACATTGTGGTGACAGCTGTATATTATTGGGGAGGGGGGGAAATTCCTTTAAGTATTTTTAGAAATACACACATGGACAAAATTGTTGGTATCCCTCATTTAATGAAAAACAAAAAAAAAAACCAATGGTCACAGAAATAACTTGAATCTGACAAAAGTAATAAATAAAAATTCTATGAAAATGAACAAATGAAAGTCAGACATTGCTTTTCAACCATACTTTAACAAAATTTAAAAAAAAAAAAGAAAACTCATGAAACAGGCCTGGACAGAAATGATGGTTCCCTTAACTTAATATTTTGTTGCACAACCTTTTGAGGCAATCACTGCAATCAAACGATTCCTGTAACTGTCAATGAGACTTCTGCACCTCTCAACAGGTATTTTGGCCACTCCTCATGAGCAAACTGATCCAGTTGTCTCGGGTTTGAAGGGTGCCTTTTCCAGACGGCATGTTTCAGCTCCTTCCAAAGATGCTCAATAGGATTTAGGTCAGGGCTCATAGAACGCCACTTCAGAATAGTCCAATGTTTTCCTCTTAGCCATTCTTGGGTGTTTTTAGCTGTGTGTTTTGGGTCATTATCCTGTTGCAAGACCCATGACCTGCGACTGAGACCAAACTTTCTGACACTGGGCAGTACATTTCTCTCTAGAATCTCTTGATAGTCTTGAAATTTCATTGTACCCTGCACAGATTCAAGACACCCTGTGCCAGATGCAGCAAAGCAGCCCCAGAACATAACAGAGCCTCCTCCATGTTTCACAGTAGGGACAGTGTTCTTTTCAAGATATTCTTCATTTTTCCATCTGTGAACATAGAGCTGATGCGCCTTGCCAAACATTTCGATTTTTGTCTCATCTGTCCATAGGACATTCTCCCAGAAGCTTTGTGGCTTGTCAACATGTAGTTTGTCGAATTACTTTAGTCAGATTCAAGTTATTTCTATGACCATTGTGGGTTTTTCTTTCGTTAAACGAGGGGTACCAACAATTTTGTCCACGTGTGTACATTGCAGTCCTTGTACTTACTTTATTCTGAATCACAACCTTTATTACAGTCCAGAGCTGTATTCACAAGTCTGGAACTCAGCAGCTCCAAAAAGCTACGCTTCATGCTGTTCTAATGCACTCTATTCCCCCCTTTCCCTTTCAGGGAGAGGGCAAGGGAGCCAGGCTCCACTCTTGTCTGGCCCTATTCCCTTGTGCCAGTGTATTACAGCAGTATGGGGTAGGAGTTTGGAGCAACAGAGCTGCCCTTGATGCTCCAGACTGCTTGTCTGCATAATGTGAAATAAATACATATATCAAATAGTAAAATACTCAGTGATTGAGGCACACATTTTCATTGCGGGGTTGAATTTTATTCAAAGGAAACTGCTCCTTATTGTACACCCCACAGCCTTAGACATACAAAATGTGCTGCAGTCATATTGAGGCTATTACCAGCAGAAAAACTGATAGGGTGCCATGTATGAAGACTTAGACAGAATAGACTGCCCAGCAAGACCCTGTACATATATTTCAATTTTTCATGAAAACTCAGATACCCTTTAAATGAAATAATGTATCTATGGCCAGCATTAGTAAAAATTCCACAAAATGTACCAAACCATATCCTATTCTTAGGGATTTCCTATTCTTATACTTGTTTTTAAGCTGAGGAGGAAAATGGACTGCTGTGAGCAATGCACAAGTCAAAGTTGGGGGAGGAAGTGGAGGAAGGGTATGGTGAGCCTGACAGCAGCATATATGCTTAGTGACCATTGGAAACACAACAAAGACATGGTGGAGCAGGAGTATACTGTACATGTATGTAATATAGTCTTAATGTCTGAGACAAAAAATATAATTTTTTTTTTTTTTTGGAAGTCATAAAAATATCTATCAAAAGTACAATAGCTATCTGTAACTTTGATCTAACATGTACAATCACACCATCCCAGCAATATACTTTTATTTCAAACCAGCCCTATAGGTAGATGGATAACAAACACACAATTTAGATAGCACATCCCAGTGTGAACAGGTGCAAACTGCTATGGCAGCAACAGAAATCCCCAAACTACAGCAGCATTCTGTAAACAGCACCAAGACAGCAGATATAGCAGCAATGCATTTTGTTATACACACACACACACAAATTTGGAGCTTTGTATAGTATATGGAGGCGGTTGGGGAGAGTGGACCCTCTATTGAGCCTGCACTACTGCCATTTGCACAGGACTATTTATTTGGAATAGAGCACACTGATTCTACTTCAGACTATCTATCCAAGCCTTTTTTTTTTTTTTTTTTTTTTTTTAAATTGAAACAGAGCATGGATCCTCCTTGCCCAGTATTCACACTGTAGACCTGTTCTACACAAAGGCAATAAAAAAAAAAAAAAAAAAAAAAGTTATAGGCATCAAAATACAGTGACCCCAGTAAAATTGATAATGTTCCAATAAAATTACATAATTGTAATAACCCGCCGGAAAAAGTTGCCATGTCATTTTTAAACGCAGCGTAAACGCCGTAGTAACAAAATGCAAAAAATGTGCAAGATTTCAGTGAAAGAGCCATGGTGTCAGGCCCGCTTTAACCATAGGGTCAACGGTGCACCTGCACCGGGCCCTATGGTAGCGGAGGCTCCCTTTTGGACAGTCCTACATTTGCTGTCCCGCTGTCCAGGGCAGTGGGTCCTTGCTGCACCAACTAATAGTCGTCCAGAGGACACCGATGAGTTGAAGTCAGTGATGAAGTAGGGAGCTGTCCGCTCCCTGCTTCATCATCCAGCCGCTGTCTTTGCTCCAGGTGTACTGGGAGCAGGAGGTGCGATGTAGTGACATCACTTATATCGCGCCTGTTACTCCTTAAAGACTGAGACCAGAGAGGAGTGAACGGAGAAATGTGAGTATTCAGGTTTGTTTTTTTTTTTTCTTTCCTCTAGTGGGTCCTAAGCACTTCTGTCCGACACTGGGTCTAATCATTGTGTGGACCCCTACTGTAATTTAAGGGTTTTTGTTGATGTGAGGTGATTTACTGAAAAGTGCAGTTCCCTATATTGTGAATGTGCAGTCTAAGGAAGATCTCAGACCCCACACTAACATGAACAATTCTATTGGGAAATAAGGAATAGAACACATGTTGCAGGTTTCTTCATGTGAAATATGGATCAGTGTTTTTTTTTTTTTTTTTTTTTAAGACACTGAATGACCCAATTCACTGCCAATGCGCCTGTGTGCCTTCCGATTCTAGTCCATGCAGACAGCACAAAGATGTGAAAACTGTTTATATGAATAGGTTTCTATTGTGGTGGGGTACACTTTCCAGTTTATCAAGCAAGGGTATCCAGATGTCCAATGTGTCAAACACTGTTTATATATTATTTACTGTCTTGCCTTAACGTAACTTTGAGCGTACACCTTATGTAGGACTATCTTTTTAGTCTATATGAAATATCAGTATTGATATTCCAGCGTGGCATCTTATGTTTGCAGTGCCTGCATATACCATATAGTATACTATTTTATCTACTTTGCTAAAGTAAAGCCTTGAACATTGGACATCAGGAGAGGAGAATAACACCTCCCTCTTGTACCCTGTGAAACCTTCATGCGATAATGTAGAGGCTGCTACCTTCGTGCAATACGTTATATAGTATAAGATTAGCATACAATAACACATTCAATAAATGGAGATGACAGTAAATGGTATTTATGATATTCTGCTCTGATATCAAAACTTCTGCACTGATTCTTTATACCAGGGAACTCAATGGTCAAGGTTACAACAGCCAGACAGCTACAGGTTGGAGACCACTACTATGAAGTAACTTGGACCTGTGTGTATAAAATATGTTCCATTTTACTAATAGTTAAGACAGTGCAAGCTTAGGCAGTCAGAAAGTGCACGGGATTTGTCACAGTAGATGATAAATCTGATTTATACAACTAAGCACAGATCACTAGTTCTAAAACTTAAAATATACAATAAAAAAAAAGTCCAAATGCAAACAGAAAACCATAATCAGGTATAATGTATCACCAAAAATCAAGTGGAACCATCTTGCTAGTAACCCAAACAATGGGGGTGAGGGATGATCTGGGAGTAGCTAAGGAATTCGACATCAAGTTAGTAGGATCTAACCTGGATATTAGCCCTGTGACCCAAGTTTTAACTCCTGCCCTTACAAGAGCAGTCCCAAAACTCTCCCTAGGTCATCCTAATGTCAGTAAATCTAATTTATCTTTAGACTGTCCACTCTATGTTATATCAAATTTTAATTGGCGTACTTTGAGCCACACCCCTTTTGTGAGAATCCACGTGAAGCATGTCAAAATTTTTTAGCCCAGATTAGATGCACCATGTTTATGTCAGTGTCCACAACAGTAAATGTGAGCCTGTGTGTCATTATATAGAATTAATCAGTTTTCATATACCGTATACATGCTTTGGACCTAATATCGTATAATATAAAATATCAAGGCAACAGTGAGCGGAATATACTTCTGAAAAAAATAAAAATAAAAAAAAAAAAACCCACACATACCACACAAACGAGCTTTCATTTCATCTGTACACTCCTATAATGTTAGCATTACGAATACCCCAATATTGCAATGGGGACATTCCTGAAATAATCTACCTGTACCAAAGACTATTTCCAACAGATGCTGCAAAATGTTAGGTCACTATGAACGAAATATAATAGCATTGGTTAGACTGACACCAAGGGTCTGCAAATACATAGCAGTAGCGAGAAAAGAGCAAGCATTCTATACAGTTATATATTATTCCCATCTATCCCTAACAGATTCCAATGAACCTTGAACAAAAATCCCCTTTAGGCTGGGGCCCCACCGAGTGTTTTGGTCGCAGCGAAACACACTGAAAAACACTGCTGAAAAAACAAAAAGGGGTGCGTTTCTGCCACAGTCTTTTCCTCAGCATTTTTTGCCAGCAATTCGTTGTGTGGAGACTTAGCCTTAAAGTTCTTCCATCCCAGAGTGGGTTTACACTACCGTTGGATATCCGTTAAGATAGTGTCAGAAAAAAAAAATAAATAGCAGACACTTATCAACTGACACTAACTGTTATGGGTGTTTTTTTTTTTTTTTTTTAACTGATCCATTTAATAATCAGTTTATATACTGTCCGTTTTTTTGTTTCTGCTTTGAGCATGCGCAGAAAAACATCATGACAGTAATAACGGACACCTGTCCGTTACCCATAGACTTCAACGTTAAAAAAATAACAGACGCTTGACATCTGTCACGAAACCGTTTTTGTTTTTTTTTCACGGACACAAAAGTCTTGCATGTTGGATTTTTTGGCCGCGAAAAGAAAGAAAAAAAAAAAAAACAGACAAGTGACGGATTGGGTGTATAACGGTCACAACATAAAAGCCTATTGAAATGAATGGAATTGTCAATGGATTTGTGACATTTCTGCTAGTGTCCGTTGCTAAAATCTTGTAACGGACAATATCAATGGACACTACTGACAGTCACCAGTGTGAACGACTCCTTATCCAGATAGAGGAGAATATGGAAACACTGTCCTCATGAACGCAAGTGCCTGGAGGCTATACTGTTATATATTTTATACAGTCCACATTGTATCAGTGTGATTATATCATTATATAAAAACTATAGACTTCACATTGTTACATTTACCAGTACCAGACACCTGTAAAGCACCACAACAGAGTACCAATAAGAGCAACATGTCCTTTATGGTGACAGAAAGAGTAATTGAGGCCCTCTCTAGTAACATGGGTGCTGTGCAGGTCACCCACATGTGTCACTATACCAGGTGCAGGCCTAATAAGACCAGAGCAGCTCAGCCGGTGCACATGAAAGAGTTAATGGGAGCAGGCTAGCCCTTTGTCCTGGCCACTGAGGATGTGAGGTGTAGGATCCTACCGGTTACACAGAATGGAGGGGAGGGGGAGCTCTACATAACATACGATGCATTTACCTTCCTTGACTCCAGGTAGCTTGGAATTGTCGATAGTGAGTTCAGTCATGTCTGCTGGCTGCTGTGTCCTGTGTGAGGAGCCGGTCATACACCCTGAGCCCGCAGGCTGAGCTGTACAATGGCTGGGGAGCTGTCATCGGCGGCGGGATCCCTGAGACTGATCAGATCGCACGATAAACGAGATTTGTGCAAATACAATGTAATCAGGAAAGCTTTACTAGGATTGTATGGTGGGGGAGAGAGGACAAAATACAGGCAGGGCTGGGTTAGTTAAACAATCGCATGACATCATGTACTTAGGCAGCAGGAGGTTTAACTCCTCCACTGCTGGATATACACGTCTAGTGCAAATAGTTCTCTTTACTGTGTTTTATGGTAACATTATGTAGGTGCATAAATCCACTGAGGTCGTATACATTTCTGGTAGTGTTTCTTTGTCGATTTGGACAACTTAGATTGTGTATGGTATAAATAACCTTGGGCTATATCATATCTAGAATGTAATACAGCTCCTGGTTTTATAGGACTGCTGGTTTGTTAAACATAACTCAATTTTTTTTTTTTTATGTTTTGGCCTTCAAAGGTAGTTATTCCTCTAGTTACAAAAGATAAAAGTGAATGCTTTTGAATATATGAATATATGATATATATATATATATATATATATATATATATATATATATATACAGTACAGACCAAAAGTTTGGACACACCTTCTCATTCCAAGAGTTTTCTGTATTTTCATGACTATAAAAATTGTAGATTCACACTGAAGGCATCAAAACTATGAATTAACACATGTGGAATTATATACTTAACAAAAAAGTGTGAAACAACTGAAAATATGTCTTATATTCTAGGTTCTTCAAAGTAGCCACCTTTTGCTTTGATTACTGCTTTGCACACTCTTGGCATTCTCTTGATGAGCTTCAAGAGGTAGTCACCTGAAATGGTCTTCCAACAGTCTTGAAGGAGTTCCCAGAGATGCTTAGCACTTGTTGGCCCTTTTGCCTTCACTCTGCGGTCCAGCTCACCCCAAACCATCTCGATTGGGTTCAGGTCTGGTGACTGTGGAGTTCAGGTCATCTGGCGTAGCACCCCATCACTCTCCTTCTTCGTCAAATAGCCGTTACACAGTCTGGAGGTGTGTTTGGGGTCATTGTCCTGTTGAAAAATAAATAATGGTCCAACTAAACGCAAACCGGATGGAATAGCGTGCCGCTGCAAGATGCTGTGGTAACCATGCTGGTTCAGTATTCCTTCAATTTTGAATAAATCCCCAACAGTGTCACCAGCAAAGCACGCCCACACCATCACACCTCTTCCTCCATGCTTCACGGTGGGAACCAGGCATGTAGAGTCCATTCGTTCACCTTTTCTGCGTCGCACAAAGACAGGGTGGTTGGAACCAAAGATCTCAAATTTGGACTCATCAGACCAAAGCACAGATTTCCACAGGTCTAATGTCCATTCCTTGTGTTCTTTAGCCCAAACAAGTCTCTTCTGCTTGTTGCCTGTCCTTAGCAGTGGTTTCCTAGCAGCTGTTTTACCATGAAGGCCTGCTGCACACAGTCTCCTCTTAACAGTTGTTATAGAGATGTGTCTGCTGCTAGAACTCTGTGTGGCATTGACCTGGTTTCTAATCTGAGCTGCTGTTAACCTGCGATTTCTGAGGCTGGTGACTCGGATGAACTTATCCTCCGCAGCAGAGGTGACTCTTGGTCTTCCTTTCCTGGGGCGGTCCTCATGTGAGCCAGTTTCTTTGTAGCGCTTGATGGTTTTGGCCAGTGCACTTGGGGACACTTTCAAAGTTTTTCCAATTTTTCGGACTGACTGACCTTCATTTCTTAAAGTAATGATGGCCACTCGTTTTTCTTTACTTAGCTGCTTTTTTCTTGCCATAATACAAATTCTAACACTCCATTCAGTAGGACAACTGATGGTCCCAACCCCATTTATAAGGCAAGAAATCCCACTTATTAAACCTGACAGGGCACACCTGTGAAGTGAAAACCATTTCAGGTGACTACCTCTTGAAGCTCATCAAGAGAATGCCAAGAGCGTGCAAAGCAGTAATCAAAGCAAAAGGTGGCTACTTTGAAGAACCTAGAATATAAGACATATTTTCAATTGTTTCACACTTTTTTGTTAAGTATATAATTCCACATGTGTTAATTCATAGTTTTGATGCCTTCAGTGTAAATCTACAATTTTTATAGTCATGAAAATACAGAAAACTCTTGGAATGAGAAGGTGTGTCCAAACTTTTGGTCTGTACTGTATATACAGTGCTGGCCAAAAGTATTGGCACCCCTGCAATTCTGTCAGATAATAATCAATTTCTTCCAGAAAATGATTGCAATCACAAATGCTTTGGTAATAATATCTTCATTTATTTTGCTTGCAATGAAAAAACACAAAAGAGAATGAAAAAAAAAGTCAAATCATTGATCATTTTACACAAAACTCCAAAAATGGGCCGGACAAAAGTATTGGCACCCTCAGCCTAATACTTGGTAGCACAACCTTTAGACAAAATAACTGCGAACAACCGCTTCCGGTAACCATCAATGAGTTTCTTACAATGCTCTGCTGGAATTTTAGACCATTCTTCTTTGGCAAATTTCTCCAGGTCCCTGAGATTTGAAGGGTGCCTTCTCCAAACTGCCATTTTGAGATCTCTCCACAGGTGTTCTATGGGATTCAGGTCCGGACTCATTGCTGGCCACTTTAGAAGTCTCCAGTGCTTTCTCTCAAACCATTTTCTAGTGCTTTTTGAAGTGTGTTTTGGGTCATTGTCCTGCTGGAAGACCCATGACCTCTGAGGGAGACCCAGCTTTCTCACACTGGGCCCTACATTATGTTGCAAAATTTGTTGGTAGTCTTCAGACTTCATAATGCCATGCACACGGTCAAGCAGTCCAGTGCCAGAGGCAGCAAAGCAACCCCAAAACATCAGGGAACCTCCGCCATGTTTGACTGTAGGGACCGTGTTCTTTTCTTTGAAGGCCTCTTTTTTTTTCCTGTAAACTCTATGTTGATGCCTTTTCCCAAAAAGCTCTACTTTTGTCTCATCTGACCAGAGAACATTCTTCCAAAAAGTTTTTGGCTTTCTCAGGTAAGTTTTGGCAAACTCCAGCCTGGCTTTTTTATGTCTCTGGGTCAAAAGTGGGGTCTTCCTGGGTATCCTACCATAGAGTCCCTTTTCATTCAGACGCCGACGGATAGTACGGGTTGACACTGTTGTACCCTCGGACTGCAGGGCAGCTAGAACTTGTTTGGATGTTAGTCAAGGTTCTTTAGCCACCATCCGCACAATCTTTCGTTGAAATCTCTCAATTTTTCTTTTCCGTCCACATCTAGGGAGGTTAGCCACAGTGCCATGGGCTTTAAACTTCTTGATGACACTGCACACGGTAGACACAGGAACATTCAGGTCTTTGGAGATGGACTTGTAGCCTTGAGATTGCTCATGCTTCCTCACAATTTTGCTTCTCAAGTCCTCAGACAGTTCTTTGGTCTTCTTTCTTTTCTCCATGCTCAATGTGGTACACACAAGGACACAGGACAGAGGTTGAGTCAACTTTAATCCATTTCAACTGGCTGCAAGTGTGATTTAGTTATTGCCACCACCTGTTATGTGCCACAGGTAAGTAACAGGTGCTGTTAATTACACAAATTAGAGAAGCATCACATGATTTTTCAAAGGGTGCCAATACTTTTGTCCACCCCCTTTTTTATGTTTGGTTTGGAATTATATCCAATTTGGCTTTTTGACAATTCTTTTTGTGGTTATCCACTGACGACAAATTAAATGAAGATATTATTACCAAAGCATTTGTGATTGCAATCATTTTCTGGAAGAAATTGAGTATTATCTGACAGAATTGCAGGGGTGCCAATACTTTTGGCCAGCACTGTATATATATATATATATATATATATATATATATATATAAATCATGCTGGAGAAAATGTGAAATAAAATTTTTTAAAAAGCAGCTTCCTATGTTCAACCAGGTTTTCTAAATGTACGCAGGCTTTCACACACAGCGTTTTGCAGCAGTTTTGGTGGCATTTTACATGTTACTCTTGTTTATTTATTTTTGGGCTCAAACACTAAGGCCAAATGTTAATTAAAAGTATATAGAGAAATATAAAACTTTCTATAGAGAAATATAAAACTTTGTACAAAGTACTTTAGTTTGTGGAATCTTTGTACATGTTGAGGTCAGTATCCAGTATTCTCTTAGTGTGGTGTTTTTTTCCAATAGGTTTCTCCATAGAAAAATAAGACTCTTCAAATGGCCACATTTCCCGGATCAAGCACTGAGCAGGAACCTCAGCTTGAAGAATCATATTCATCTACGATTATAGGAGTCTTTGCCTCTCCCAGGCAGGGGCCACTAACAGCCTAGAGGACCATGAGTTCAGGTGCTTAGTGCTTGGTCAGGGAATTATGGATAACATATTGGAGGGGATTCATCATATCCCCTACACCAGAAAAATGGGGTGATTATATGATGCCACTTATGACTAAAAATTTTGCAAGTGGTGTTTTTGTGCCAGCCTTGTATATGGTGGCATGGATTAAAGCACCATGGAATTAATGGTGCTATATAAATAAACAATAATAATAATGCCAGCATATTAATGTACATTTACGCAATGCAATTAGTGATTCCAAATTAGTGACCCTAAGAACGGAAACCCCTGCACAGGTGTGAACCTAGCGTAACTCTGACACTGCACAAGTGACTGAACAGCAATTGTGCTTCCTGTCTACTGAAACTTGTCTTGTCCTAAAGGCCTGTTTACGTTTTCAGTTCCTTCTTATACTATATCTTCACTTTTATTTATTGTAATTTTATAATTTTAAGGGGTTGTCCGAGATAAAATAAAAATTAACCCCTAAACTAAACCCCCTCCCCCCGCTTAACTTCTAATTTACTTATATGAAAAAAAAATCTATAATTACCCATATCCTTGACCGCCCCAGGCACACTTTCTGATAATCTGGTGAACTTCTATTTTCGCATTTCCGAAAAAGAACGTCATCAATACAAACCCCTCCCCCCAACCCCATCATGTCTTCATCTCCGGGAATGGCTCCTTCCCTCTTCCTCTGTGCTATCGCTTGCACAGTCTGGAGGTGCCTGTGACACATGTGCAGTAGAGATGGCTCTCCATCTTTACTGCACAGGTGTCAGAGGCACTTCCAGTCTGTGCACGCACTAGCAGAGAGGAAGAGAGGCATCTCCAGCCTGTGCACAGTGAAAGAAAAGGAGGAGATGTTCCCAGAAAGGAAGACAGGTAAGTATGATGCGGGGGGGGGGGGGGGGGCTGAGTTAGTTAGTTGGGAAGGGCTAGTAGTGGGCGGGATAGTTAGGGAGACAGGGAAGGGGTGTAACGGAGTGAGAGAGGAGGGGGGAAGTGAGAGGGAGGTAGTGTGGAAGCTACACAGCAGGAAGCTACACCATGTAAACAAATGTAGAAGATGCCAGGAGCTCCCAGAGAAACCCAGAAATCACTCAAAGCACTGCTAAAGGTATATAGGTGTATTTATTAATCCATTAATAAAAAAAGATTTTTTTTGCCCGGAAAACCACTTTAACCACTTCAGCACCGGGCCAATGTCTGGTCCAGGACCAGACACATTTTTGGGTTTTTTGTATGTGCGGTTTTGAGGGCTGTAACATTTTTATCATTTGCGTTATTCAACTAATTCCTGCCTCTTTTTTCGGTGATACATAGGGCTTTATTTTTATGTTGTTTTCATTTTTGCATGTGTTTTAATTTTTTTTTATATCTCGGAAAATATAAACAAAAGAGGAAGGAAATCGTGTCTGTTTTTCACTTTTCATTTTTTTTTTATTTAATAACACAAAGTGCTACTAAAAAACTTTTTAAAATAGTTTTTACTCTCCGTTACGGTAATTTTTGTTTTGTATGGTATCGTCAGTGGAGCTATAACCTTTAATAAGGGTGTGGTATTGGCATATTATTATTTTTTTTTTTTTAAATTATTTTTAATTGAATTATTTTTTTTACTTTTCTATTCATTTTTTTTTTTTTTTTTTTTTACATTGTCATAATAGACCTTTGGGGACATCTGATCATTGTTTCTTTTGTGGTGGAGGCTGATTTCCCCTGCAACTGGGGTACATTTAGCACCAGTTGCAGGAGGAATACAGCCTCCTGCACATTACTATAGAGCTGATCTGGGTCCTGTAGGGTCAGAGGGTAGCCGCAACATGGCGCTGCCCATAGTGGTGTATACACAGCGATCGGGAAGGCAGGGAAGGTAATAAACCTTCCCTGCCTTCTCTCTGGGAGCTCCAGCTGAAGTTACAGCTGGCTCCCCGTTTCAGCAGCTGCACAATTTCGTGCAGCTGCTGAATTCTGCTTGGATGTACACGTACATCCTTGCAGAACAAGGCAACCACCTTCCAGACGTATATACCCATTTGGTGGTCCGGAAGTGGTTAATTAAGTTTTCCATGAAAATGAAAATGCCTTTATACAGTGGGGAAAAAAAAGTATTTAGTCAGCCACCAATTGTGCAAGTTCTCCCACTTATAAAGATGAGACGCCTGTAAATGACATCATAGGTAGCCCTCAACTATGAGAGACAAAATGAGAAAACAAATCCAGAAAATCACATTGTCTGATTTTTAAAAAATGTATTTGCAAATTATGGTGGAAAATAAGTATTTGGTCAATAACAAAAGTTCATCTCAATACTTTGTTATATATCCTTTGTTGGCAATAACAGAGGTCAAACGTTTTCTGTAAGTCTTCACAAGGTTGGCACACACTGTTGCTGGTATGTTGGCCCATTCTTCCATGCAGATCTCCTCTAGAGCAGTGATGTTTTGGGGCTGTCACTGGGCAACACAGACTTTCAACTCCCTCCAAAGTTTTTCTATGGGGTTGAGATCTGGAGACTGGCTAGGCCACTCCAGGTCCTTGAAATGCTTCTTACGAACCCACTCCTTCGTTGCCCTGGTGGTGTGCTTGGGATCATTGTCATGCTGAAAGACCCAGCTAAGTTTCATCTTCAATGCCCTTGCTGATGGAAGGCAGTTTGCACTCAAAATCTCACGATACATGGCCCTATTCATTCTTTCGTGTACACGGATCAGTCGTCCTGGACCAGTTGCAGAGAAACAGCCCCAAAACCTGATGTTGCCACCCCCATGCTTCACAGTAGGTATGGTGTTCTTTGGATGCAACTCAGCATTCACTCTCCTCCAAACACGACGAGTTGTGTTTCTACCAAACAGTTCTACTTTGGTTTCATCTGACCATATGACATTCTCCCAATACTCTTCTGGAACATCCAAATGCTCTCTAGAAAACTTCAGACGGGCCCAGATATGTACTGGCTTAAGCAGGGGGACACGTCTGGCACTGCAGGATCTGAGTCCCTGGCAGTGTAGTGTGTTACTGACGGTAGCCTTTGTTACGTTAGTCCCAGCTTTCTGCAGGTCATTCAATAGGTCCCCCCGTGTGTTTCTTGGATTTTTGCTCACTGTTCTTGTGATTATTTTGACCCCACGGGGTGAGATCTTGCGTGGAGCCCCTGATCAAGGGAGATTATCAGTGGTCTTGTATGTCTTCCATTTTCTAATTATTGCTCCCACAGTTGATTTCTTCACACCATGCTGCTTGCCTATTGCAGATTCAGTCTTCCCAAGTTGATGCAGGTCTACAATTTTGTTTCTGGTGTCCTTCCACAGCTCTTTGGTCTTCACCATAGTGGAGTTTGGAGTGTGACTGTTTGAGGTTGTGGACAGGTGTCTTTTATACTGATAACAATTTCAAACAGGTGACATTACTACAGGTAATGAGTGGAGGACGGAGGAGCCTCTTAAAGAAGAAGTCACTGGTCTATGAGAGCCAGAAATCTTGCTTGTTTGTAGGTGACCAAATACTTATTTTCTGGGGGGGGGGCACCATAATTTGCAAATAAATTCTTAAAAAATCAGACAATGTGATTTTCTAGATATGTTTTCTCATTTTGTCTCTCATAGTTGAGGTCTACCTATGATGTCAATTACAGGCCTCTCTCATCTTTTTAAGTGGGAGAACTTGCACAATTGGTGGCTGACTAAATACTTTTTTTCTCCACTGTATCTAGAGATGGTTCTGTTCTGTAAAATATGCTATCGATTACTAACTATAACTGTAAACCAGTTGCCAGAAAAAAACATAGGCCATTATAAAAAGATTGTTGTGGAGAAATCTTCATTGTCTACAAAATTTTATGGAAGAAGATACAATTTTTGACAAATCTTCAAAATCTTCACATTGCACAGTTCACCCAGCTTCTGGACATACCTGGATTAAACCCCTGCTTAAATCAGTGCAATCCTATGGACCAATTCACACGGTTATTGTATTATTATTGGAGTTTTGTGAACCAATTTGTTACGAGCTGGGTTTGAGCTGAATATTCCAAATTATTCATTTTGTAACTAAACCGAATACTTTGCACGATTGGGCAAACTAAAATGGCTGCTGTGACATGCATTTTGCAGTGAAAATACAGAGGAGACACGTGTGTATGGCGACCTGACAGCCTCTCAGCCAATAATCAGTGGTAGGTAGACACATTACCCGTTAGACAGACAGAATTTAAGATGTCATGGGCTGGAAGAAGAGTAATTTTAGTGAAAGTAGAGCACAGATGTGTTATTCATCACTGCATGATCCAAAGCAATTACTCCATTTCCACAGCAAAACTTGCAATACAACTACAGTATCATAAGAGTAGGAGAAGTAGAAGGAAGATTTATTCAATTACAGGCAGATAGTGAGATAAATCATAGGAGTGAGGGAGAATATCTGCACTGTCTGTTTTGCAACACGGCAGTTTGATCTGTGACTGTCCAGAGAGTGTCTAAGGCTAAGGCCCACCATAGCAATAAAGGGCTGCGTGGAAAACTGGGCGGCAACGCATTGCGGTTTTTCCGACAGAGTTTTCCTCTGTGGACTTTCTGCTTCAATTATACCTATAGGGAAACCACCGGCGTTTCTGTAGATATAATTGACATGCTGCGGTTTCCAAAACCGAAATGGTTTTCAAAATCGCAGCGTGTCTGCTGCGTGTATTTTTCCGCAATGTGTGGATGGGATTCGATAGAATCCCATCCACTTTACAGTGACTGTAAAACGCTGCAGCGAAACCGTTGCATTTATGCCACGTGGGGCCCAGCTTAACATTGTTTTTACTGACAAAACCAGTTATATTACACTAGGTTCACATCTGCTTTCGGGTTTCTGTTTGGGGGTCCGCTTGGGGACCCCCCCGAACTTAAACCTAATCCGCTTAAAAAGTATTTACTCGTGGAAACCCGTGGACCACATAGACTATAATGGGGTCTGCTGGGTTTCCACCCGAAAGGAGTGAAAAATGCGGAGAGAAAAGCATGGCATGCAGCGCTTTTCTCTCTGCATTTTTTAGACGTGTTAAGGGACGGAAACCCCGAATGGAATTTAAGCGCTTGTGTGAACCCAGCCTCAGTGAAAAATCTTTTTTTTTTTTTTTTTGTTTTCTGGTGATGGAAGACATATTCATGCAGAAACTGTGTTATGCTCTTGAACACCATACTGTCCATGATTTGTGAGTGATTGATTGGAGGGAATATAAATGTTACTTATAAATATACTCAGTTAGCCTCTAAAAGGTATCGCCTGATTTCTTCACTCTTCCATTGATTGGAGGGGTCTGACCTGTTGTTAGTTTTTGTGGGCAACAGGTAATGCACCAATTAAAATGTTTTTGTATCTGTAGTTGTGTATGGTCTACAGCAGGGATACTCAACTACTTTTAATAGGACCACTAAAGGCACATTATACTATGTGGGGGCACTAAAGAAACATCATAATGCGTTTGGGACAATAAGGGGACATTATAATAATAATAATAATAGTCCTTTAATAGTCCCACAATGGGGAAATTCAGTGTGTTACAGCAGCAAAGATAAGCAGATACAAATACAACATATACAAGAATGTTCCAAGGTAAGAGGCATTACATTGATAGTAGACAGACAGATAGGAAGTTAGCAAAGGAGGGGCGGGGGGATTTAACAGGCAGAAAGATATTTCAGTTCTCTGTGTGTATTGATCTCCGCTTAGGTCGGTGTTGGTTGTACAGCCTAACCGCGGTGGGGAGGAAAGACTTCCGATAGCGCTCCTTCTCACACTTAGGGTGGAGCAGTCGGTCACTGACAGTACTGCCCAGCGCTATCACAGTCTCATGCATGGGATGGGACTTATTGTTCCGCATGGAGCTCACCACGGACAGTATCCTTCTGTCACCCACCACCTGCACTGGGTCCAGTGGGCTCCTCAGGACAGAGCTGGCCCTTCTAATCAGCTTGCCAAGTTTATTTCTGTCCCTGGTTGATATACTGTTCCCCAAGCAGGCCACTCCAAAGAAGATGGCTGATGCCACTACCAAGTTGAAGAAAGTCTTAAGAAGTGCCCCCCGGACTCCAAAGGCTCTCAGCCTCCTAAGCAGGTAGAGCCTGCTGTGGCCCTTCCTGTACAGGACCTCCAGGTGATCTGCCCAGTCAAGCTTATTATTAAGGAGCAATCCCAGGTTCTTATAGAAGTCCACCACCATCTCCTTGGTCTTCCCCGCGTTAATCTTCAGGTGGTTCTGCTGGCACCAGTCCACAAAATCCCGGTTCAGTTCTCTGTACTCCCTGTCATCATCTACTATTGCAGAGTCGTCAGAATACTTCTGTAGGTAGCAGCTAGATGAGTTGCACCTAAAATCTGCAGTGTACAGTGTGAAGAGGAAAGGGGCGAGAACCGTACCCTGAGGTGCCCCCGTATTACAGATCACGGTATCTGACACACAGTCTCGAGCATATGCAGGGTAATACTGAAGGGCAATATATTATCTGGGGGGAACCCATACTGTGTGGGAGACACTTAAAGGGCATCATATTGTGAAAGTGGAAGTGATGCTGTGTGAGGGGCACTATCTGCGTTGCAACATCTTACTGTGTGGTGAGCACTAAGGGGATGTATCATACTGTGTTAGGGCTGATTCACATCTGCGTTTGGTTTCCGTACAGGGAGTAAGCTTGGGAACCCCCCCCCCCCCCGAACGGAAACCTATACGCATAGAAAAGCAAGGAAACCTGCGGACCCAATAGATTATAATGGGGTCCGTGTGGTTGCCGCACGAAGCATGCGGAAACATGCGGAGAGGAAATTGCTGCTCGCTAATACTAACACCACAACACAGGGCAGAAATTCTCTGTCACTCTACTCCTACGATTTCTCTGCCTAAAATTGATTAAATCTATCTAAAGTTTGCACCTCTAGTCCTCCTCCTATTATTCTGTAATTCTTTTGCAATGTAGGTGTTGTTTTCCCTGTAGCAAATTGCAGAAGTCGCTTTGGATAATGCAGTGAGCCAGTGATGATGATAGCACAACATTCTCTCAGCTTGCACATATCACAATATGTCTCTGTCTTTCTCTGCAAAAAATCTTATATTAAGTCTGTAACACCAGCAATGTATTTTTTATATATCATTGTCAATTGCTGTCCCATATAGGGCTCACATTCTGGTCTCCATCTACCACTCATTATTGGCTGAGGGGCTGTCAGGTGATGCCAGGTGAAGTCAAAAGCCACTTTTCATTACAGAGCACGTGTGATCCATATTCTCCTCTGTATTTTAACTGCACAATGCATGTCATGGTGGCCATTTTAGTTCGCCCAAGACAAATTGCAAGGGTAAAATAAAAACGAAACTTTTGAAAAAAAAAATAGTTTGAATCCAACACATTATGTATCAGTTTAGTCATTTCTAATCTCCACCAACTCCAAATAATTGCATCCTTCAATAGGTGCCGTTCCACTTATTCTGACGAACCTGGAATTATTTCTCTAGCCTTCACCGTTCCCAAGTAAAAACTTGTTATTTTTAGCACAGTCATTTTCTCTACTGTTTGGTGGGTGGTTCTTGACTAGATAGACAGATAGCGAATGCCTACCTGACAGCAGAGAGCGCAATTGTGATGAAACTTACAGAAATTATGCTCAGGAATGGTGAGAGCTATAGAAAAAAAAATTCCAGAATCAGCGGAAAAGCATCTTCTGAAGGATGCAAAGAGTTGAAGTTGGTGTAGGTGGTGAAAGGTCCTCTTTAAAACATAACAAAAACTTTATTAAATTGGTATCTCTGTGATAGTACTGATCCACACAATAAAGGTAACCTGTCATTTTAATATCACAGTGAATGCCAAAAAACAAAATCCATAAGGAGATGGCTACCCAGTACATCATATAGAAAATTAAATGGTGGCAAAAGGAAGTACAATTTATCATACATAAAACAAGCCCTATACAACTATGCTAGCTGATAAATATTATGGATTTTGGAACGCAGGGAAAAAGCAAAAATTTGCATGGCTAGGAGGAATAAATGTAGACTATAGAAAAACTAGTCCTGTTTTATGCCAGTGCAGGGACTGATGGGTAATGCATAATTCTAAGATTCTCTCAGTGGTGTTTTTCGAATCCCTGCCATTCATTTTCCACCTAGCCCAAAGCTAGGCAATGAATCAGTATTTTGTCAGAGTATTCCTTTAGTGATCAGTGTACAACATAAAGTCTACTCTGCCTAGCATTCTATTGTATGGAAACCACACATAAAGCTGAATGGTTTCTTTATAGTCCTATTCATTTTTGAAGTGATTAAGATACAATTAATTAAATCTCTCAGCTCTTGCACATTTCATGTTATTTACATAATTGATCTAGTTGATACTTCTATATTTGGTACTCTGTCTGATTTACAGAATTGTCCATTAAAGAAGTGGCTTGAAGTAATTGAACCCTAGCCAAGACATGCAAATCTCAGTAAAAGGTTTTCAACACAGCCCTTAAACTGAAAAATAGCTTTTATACTAATCCCAAAGAAACATTTTGAGGATCAAGTAAGCCTTGACTTGGAAAAACTTTGAAAACAGCATTTTCCCTTCAAAATAATAGTTAAAAAATCTACAGTAACATAAGCCCTTGAGTTGCCCTCTGACACTTTTTTACATGTTTCATTTAGCTGTTTATTTGTTGAATTTGGTTCTCATAGTATCGCCGTATACTATGTCACTTTGCTTTCCTAGACAGTTTAGTTTCTGGTTAAGTAATGATACGGTCTAGTTTAGTCTAGGAGATTTCTGCATGCTGTCTAGTGTGGCAAGTCTTTAAATGCATTTAAGGAGTAGTAGTGCAGAATGGAGTTTATTGCTAATTATTATGAGTACATGTTGTAGGCCAAGGCCAAAGCGAGCTAAGTCTTCTGATGTACAGGTGTAATGTTTAGTTTTGAGGTTGTCATTGCAGAAGGTCTCAGAAAGTTAGATCAAAATGTGCACTAAGACCTTCACATTTATACCATTAGGCCCTTGCACCAGGCCCTATGGCAGTGGGAGTATCCTCTCAGCTCTCCCAGATTTAGCAGGACAGACCTTCATTTCGGGTGCTGGCCTGGACAGTAGCTCCTGAATTCAACTCTATCTGTGTCCTCAGGGTATAGAAACAGTTGAATACAGTAGGGGAGCACAGAGCTATCTATTCTATGCCGCACCATTCAGGCCTCGACTAATGCTGTCTGAGACAGGGAGATGCAAAATCACTGAGCCAGAGACAGAACTAAAGCAGAAGTCTGCAGACAGCTCTACCGGAATGGGGCTATGTATATGTACAGTATATATAGAATATGCTTGTGTTTGCATTTTTTAACATTTCATTTTGCGGTGGAAAAAGAAAAAAAGCTTCTATCATGTTTTTTGTTGTTTATTGCATACTTGATTTATAAAATTATTTTTTTTAGAATTTTATGAAAAAAAGGTTTTGGTGTCATTAAATTTTTTTACTATACTGTATATATTTCACTTTTTGCATCCCATAATGTTGCATTATTTGTTGGTATATACTGGCCATACTTGGCACAGGATTGTGGCTGTGTCTTACAGCTGACTCCCTGTCAGTAATCATGCTGTCTGGCAGTGCCTGAACCATCATCTTGGCATAATAGTATGTGAAATTTCCTCAGCTATCTAGTGAGCTACCAGTAGCTACTTGATGAAATTATGAATTGTTGTATTACATGGCATGTAATGCATGGACTGCTTGAGTGTGCCTGAACACAGGTGTGGGGGGGAACTTGCTGTTACAGAGTTGTTCTTCACTCTGGATCAAAAAATGGAGGATTCCCAGCAGGAGTCCCGCATATCATGATGGCCATTTGCTCTATTGATCTCTTCATAAGACAATGCCTTTAAATGTGTTTAAGTTGTGACCTTAAATAGTAATACACATGATCACTGTTGCACACCTCCATGATGAATATTAATATTTTCATTCACAATAATAAATGAGTGATTGACATGTAGTTTCTGTTACTGTTTTCTCCTCATTGAGAAACATTCTGGTTATTTGTACTTGCAGTCGGTTCATCCTTATCCATCATCCATATGGGCTAATAGAGACACTAGGGAACTGCACTCTGCCCATACTACAGGGGCTGCACAGTTTCAAATATGCTGCCAACCATTTAATATCAGTCTGTGAGTAAAAAGGGTGAAGGACATAACCATGACCATGAGTTCACAGGTTCTGCTATGGCAAGTCTACTATGCTACTCCCATTCCATTTTACACACCAATGGTATCCATAACCAATAGAATCAAATCAATGGACTGAAATCAATCATCTTAAGAATATATAAAGATTTTTTATATGGATAGAAAGTCAACATGCTTTGGGTACAAAGAACATTTTTCTTCTTCAGGACTGAAAATTGCAAGCAGTTACTATAAATATCAAGTTCACTTCTTGTCTCCATGTGCTTTAAACAATATGTGTGTGAGGTAGCCATTAGGGATGCTAATCAATTCATTTTAAAGGGGTTCTCCAAGACTCAAAATTGTAACAGCTTGTTACACCCAAAAGAGAAAATGGAGACACTATTGTACTTAACCCCTTAACTCTCTGCGCCGTACCATTATTTCACACTGAATGTATAGTTAAGGCTCAGCACCGTAATAGTAAGGCGCTGTAATGCCATGGGCATTAACCTCGGTGGATAGTACGGCAGGTTACTGGGTCTTTAAAGATAGCAACCTGGTCTCCACTGTATCCCATTCTGATCATGGACATTGCAGGCCAGGACCCTCCCCCCCAAAGTTAAAAAATAGCCTCCCTATTTGGCCTTGCCATCTACATGTGCGGCAGAAGAGGAAAGTTGTGAAAGACCAAAAGACGTGGCTATTGAGAGAAATTGTGTGGCAGCTGGGGAGACAGGGGTGTCAGTGGGGATGTTAAAGTCACCCATGATGATGATAGGAATTTCACTGGATGAAAAGAGGGGAAGCCAAGAAGTCAAGTGATCCAGAAATTGGTAGGGTATTTTTTTTTTTTTTTTTACATTGTGTCCCCATAAGGTCATAATAGAGCTTTGGGGACATCTAATCACTGTTTTTTTGTGGGGGAGGCTGATTTCCCCTGTAACTGGGGCTGTTACATTTTGTCCCAGTTGCAAGAGGAATACAGCCTCCTGCGCATAACTATAGGGCTTATAGAGCTGATCTGCTCCTACAGGACCAAGCAGCTCTTACAGACTCTGATCCCGGCGGATCACATGACCGCCAGGTAAGAGGGTGGCCACATCATGGCGGCGCCCATAGCTGTGTACACAGCGATCGGTAAGGCAGGGACGGTAATAACCTTCTCTGCCTTCTCTCTGGGAGCTCTGGCTGAAGTTACAGCTGGCTCCCTGTTTCAGCAGCTGCACGATTTTGTGCAGCTGCTGAAAACTGCTTGGACGTACCAGTACATCTTTGCGGAACAAGGAAGCCACTCTCCGGATGTAAAAACCCAATGGGCAGTCCGGAAGTGGTTAAAGGGGCTTTCCAGCTCATTTTTATTGATGTTCTATCCTTAGGACAGATTATCAATAAGAGATCAGTGGACCCCCCCCCCCCCTTCTGATCAGCTGTATGAAGGGGCTATGGCGCCTGTTTATATCACACACTGTATGTTTATAGTAACCGTGTGATGTAGTTACAATCTTGTCACATAAACGTTTACAGGACTAGGCTGTAGTTACATTACATGGCCGCTATGAGTTGAATGACACTACATAAACAGAGAAGTGGTCACGGCGCTTATACAGGTACCACGGTTCATTCAAACAGCTGATCAGTGGGGGTCCAGGATTTTTGAGCCCCACTGATTTTTTTTTTATTGATAACCTGGATAACCTTTTAATTAGGAAACACCTGGGGCATTATTAATAAGGGGCACTATTTATACAGGGCGCACACGGACATTATTATTTTAAAGATGCACTTGGGGGTATTATTCATTATGGGGGGGGTTATATCATATATTTTATGATTGGGGTAGCAGCAGGATGGGGGCTTTTTGTAGGTGAGGACAATGTGTGACAGGTGCCTGGAAAAGTGAGGAGGCAAAGATATCTGTGTTGCAAACTTTACAGAGACAAGTCACAGCTGGAAGTGGTCATGGCAGTTCAAGGGGAAGAGAAGGGAAATGTGAAGGATTAGTCAGAGACATCACCTGTAAGTCACAAAATGTTACTGCCCTGTATTCACCTAAATGATAGAGGCTAAATACCTGACTGATGGGGTCTGTCTGCTGGGACCCCCACTGGGCCTGAAAATTGTTTCCTCACCCCCCTTCCCAGGAATTCAGCTTGACCGCAGCCAGGCTGAATATAGGCATGTCGCTTGGTGGATGGACGAACCCGTGTGGCTCCCATTCGCTTCAATGGGAGTGCCAAAAATAGCCGAAGTCCAGTACTCAGCTATCTGCGGCCCTCCTATTATAGAGAATGGGGGCCACGTGGGCTCGTCCATCCACCAAGCAGAAGATGTGTTAAGTTACTTTCATTGGTAATGCCGTGTTGTTGATCTCTGATATTGAAGTAATACAGTAAGAAGAGTTCTTAAAAACTGTTTTATAACTTTGTGTATGTTTATTCTGCGATAATAGCAGCGTGTGAAGCTAGTAGCATGTAAGCTCAAATTTATTTATTTTTTGCTGAGGAGGGGGAGCCTTTCTACAGTATAGACCGCCTCAGGCAGCAAAGAGGCTAGATTCACCCCTGTAAACAACATACCTTTGTTATGTATATCACTTTTGTAGATTTGGAGTAAAAGAACCTTTATGTCTTAAGCAAATTAGGCAGTTGATGCGCTAGAGTGACCTCAGCACCCTGGAGCACTGCCCATGCCATTTAGACCTCTACCATCTCCTGCATGTGCCATCTCGTGCAGTGAGAGTTGATCTTTCCACTGCTGTGGCATCACCCATTCTATTTGAGCAGTAAGAGCAGTACTTCTGTCTCATTTACATAAGCTGTTTTTCTCCAGAACTACAAAAGTGACATACAGAGATATGATGTTTATCACTGTAATATACTCTGTAACATGGTGGTGACAGTTGAATATGCTTGGAAAAGGTGGTAGACTCCCTTTAAATTGTTACAGATCACCTTGCAATGAGCTTTAGCATGTCTTCCGTCACATCTTGAAGAAAAACTGGAATATCCTGTTCGCTGATTCAGTTCTTTAAGGCACAATCCTTTAGAGGAAATCATCAAACACACTAACTAATTATAAAACACTGCTTTTGTAAATGCTGGAAGAGGAGATGAAAATGTTTCTATACAATTTAAAATAACAAGAATTTTATTATTATTAAGAGGTAGGACAAGCCATGCCAAATCTGATCTCATATACTGTATTATGGATTGTGGATCTACCTATGTGGTATATATGATCGACTGTCTTGTAAGCTTATTTAACATAGTAACATAGTAGCTGAGGATGGATGAAGACATAGGTCCATCAAGTCCAACAAATAATGCTACAGTGTTGATCCAGAAAAAGGCAACAATCCCAAAGAGGCTAATGCCAATTGCCCCATGTCAGGGGGGAAAAATTCCTTCCTGACTCCAAATCCGGCAATCAGTATAAACCCTGGATCAACTTGTGTTTACCAAAAATCTAAAACGCATAACCTGTAATATTTTTCATTTCAAGAAAGGCATCCAGGCCCTTTTGAACTTGCACAATGAATCCACCATCACCACATTCCTCGGCAATGAGATACATAACCTCATTGCTTTTACAGTAAAGTATCCTTTTCTATAATTGTGGTGAAATGTTATTTCCTCTAGGCATAGAGTATGTCCCCTAGGCACTGTCACCGGCCTAGGAGTAAAAAGATCATTAGAAAGTTCTTTCTTCTGTTCCTTCATGTATTTGTACATTGTGAATAGATCTCTCTGTAGCCATCTTTTTTCTAAACTAAATAACCCCAAGTTTGTTAATTTATCTCTATATTCCAGTCTTCCCATTCCTCTAATTGTTTTGGTTCCCTTCTCTGCACTCTCGCTAGTTCATTTGTGTCCTCTTTGTATACTGGGGCCAAAATTGTGCACAAAAGTCTATATGTGGCTATATTAGTGATTTTTATAGAGTCATAACTATCGGTATGTTCTTGTCATGAGCGTTTATGCCTCTTTTGATGCATCCCTTAATTTTATTTGCCTTGACAACAGCTGCCTGGCAATGGTTACTAAAATGAAGCTTTCTGTCCACCAAAATTCCCAAGGTTTTTTTAGTGGCTTACCCAGTAATTTACTATTAACCCCTTCCCACTGCAGGAATTTTTTGATTTTCATTTTGACTCCCCACCTTCCATAACTTTTTTTTTCCGTTCCCAGAGATACATGACATATCACATGTAGTTTATTGGTACGATTACGGCGATACCAAATTTGTATCTTTTTTTTTACAATCTAACCCCTTAATAAAATTCAAAACTTTGCAAGAAAAAAACATTTCTCAGAGTCACCATATTCTAACACCTGTAACTTTTTTATATTTCCATGCACAGGTAATTTTTAGTTATACCATTTTGGGGAACATCTGTTGCTTTTTATTACAATTTTTATGAGGTGAAACAGCGAAAAAAAAGTGGTTTGGCTTTTTTGATTTTTTTTCCCACTATGGCGTTCACTGTACGGAAAAAATATTTTTATAAGTTTGTAGTAGGGGCATTTTTGGACACAGAGATACCTAATGTGTATGTGTTTAACTGTATTTATCTATTTTTGTATGTGTTCTAGGGAAAGGGGGGTGATTTGAATTTTCAGTTGTTTTGTGTGCTGCATAAAGCAGCCTGTAATAGAAGTGCATTGCAGACAAGCCTGGGAGCCTTCAATAGACTCCCGGCTATCATGCAAATGGATCACCACCCCCAGATCTTGTTCCAGGGGTCTGCATTCCAGCCCAAAATAGTGTCTTGGTCAGCTCTGGGGGCAATGGCATAACTAGGAATGGCTGGGCCCCAAGGCGAACATTTGACATGCCCCCCCCCCAAACCGCTGCCCCCAATCGCCCCCCCCCCCCGGGACCACCACCTCCAACCCCCCCCCCCAAAAAAAAACGCATTCCTGCGCACAAAAGGCCCCCGCACAATATTATGTGCCATAGTGGCCCCTGCACACAGTATCATGCCCCATAGTGGCCCCTGCACACAGTATCATGCCCCATAGTGGCCCCTGCACACAGTATCATGCCCCATAGTGGCCCCTGCACACAGTATCATGCCCCATAGTGGCCCCTGCACACAGTATCATGCCCCATAGTGGCCCCTGCACACAGTATCATGTTCCATAGTGGCCCCTGCACACAGTATCATGTCCCATAGTGGACCCTGCACTCAGTATCATGTCCCATAGTGGCCCCTGCACACAGTATCATGCCCCATAGTGGCCCCTGCACACAGTATCATGCCCCATAGTGGCCCCTGCACACAGTATCATGCCCCATAGTGGCCCCTGCACACAGTATCATGCCCCATAGTGGACCCTGCACACAGTATCATGTCCCATAGTGGCCCCTGCACTCAGTATCATGTCCGATAGTGGCCCCTGCATACAGTATCATTCCCCATAGTGGCCCCTGCACACAGTATCATGTCCCATAGTGGCCCCTGCACACAGTATCATGTCCCATAGTGGCCCCTGCACACAGTATCATGCCCCATAGTGGCCCCTGCACACAGTATCATGCCCCATAGTGGCCCCTGCACACAGTATCATGCCCCATAGTGGCCCCTGCACACAGTATCATGCCCCATAGTGGCTCCTGCACACAGTATCATGTCTCATAGTGGCCCCTGCACACAGTATCATGTCCCATAGTGGCCCCTGCACAAAGTAGTATGGCCCCATAGTGGCCCCTGAACACACTATTATATGCCCCATTGTGGACCACCCATGAACAATTATTATACTCTGGGGTCTTTTCAGACCTCAGAGTATAATGATCGGAGACCCAGGGGAGGATAGAAACATAAAAAAACAATGTTGCTTACCTGTTCCTCACTCCGGTCCTCTCCCTGCTGCTTCAGCCGCCTTCATTGTTGGACCAGGCCCGCGTCACGTGATGCGGGCAAGGCGTCGCGACGCAAAATGACGTCGGAGACGTCACCAAACAGGCTCGAAGCCTGGAGACGCGCAGGAGAGGTAAGTACATTGTTTTTTTTTGTTCCCTCACCTCCCCTGAGCCTCCAATTATTATACTCCGGGGTCTGAAAAGACCCTAAAGTATAATGATAGCAGAGATTGTGGTATTCGGCCCGTGGCCTCACATACCGATCCCCGCTCCTGCTCACAGCCGCCTCCGCAGAATCAGAAGCGCAGGCGGCTGTGAGCAGGTGCAGGCGACCCGGGGAACGATAAGTATATAGGGCCCGTTACCTGCTGGGGTTACTCCTCTTAGCATATTTAATAATAGGGTTAAGCACATAATCATACATTTTATTTCTTTAACCAAAATGCATAACCTTACATTTCTCTACATTAGACTTTATTTGCCACGTTTCCATGATTCCAGATCCCCCTGTAATATTCTATTATCCTTCTCAGTTTTGATTACTTTACAGAGTTTAGTACAATCTGCAAATATGGACACCCTGCTCTGTAAACTCTCTACCAGGTCATTAATAAACATATTAAAAAGTAGAGGACCCAATACTGATCCCTGTTATACCCCGCTAGTGACTGTGACCGAGTATGAGTATTTCCCATTAACAATCACCCTCTGTTTCCTATCATTGGATCATGGTACTCTGTTGTGAGCCTCACAACAGAGTACCGTAACCCACCATCAGCGTCGTGGGAAATGCAGTTTTGACTGTAATCATCTTTGTTCAATTTATCTGGTAGGTTCTATCTTTCCTCCTAATGATCCTAATGTAACGCGTAGAGGGCTTTGTTAGAACTTCCAGCTCCTTGAGGGCTTTGTTAATATTACTCTAGCTCCTATCCTCATATATAGCAAATCTCTATTAGAGGATTGAGACTAATCACTTCCACAGAGGGATGCATCTCTCTTCTGTGATCTCAGTGAGCTGATAGTCAGGGATACCTGTGAACATTCACATCCACAGTAGTATTCCTGACCACTTGTTTATTTATCATCCAGTTATAGTGGCTGTATTTTAGCAACCCCATCTCATGCTCTCTGCGCAGCTACTGTATTTATCTTTCTGCCGGGTACATTGATTTATGAAAGAGGGGTGGTTTTTCTTGCTATTTCCAAGCCCATATCATTAATGAGTTATTTAAGTTGAACAAATACCCTTAAAGGTGGGGTCACACTTGTGCCAGCACTCCGTCTGCCGCGAATTGGACCTAAATGTCGATAAATTGGATAGGGAAAGGTATGCGACGCTTTGCTTAAAAACCCATTGACTTCTATGGGTTTTTAAAGCAATGCACGGGTATGCGCTTACACCCTCTGCGCCGCAAAGCCAGTTTTTTTCATCCGAAACAAAGTTGGACATGCAGGACTTTGTGTCCAACGAAAAAAACTGGCTTCGCGGCGCAGAGGGTGTAAGCGCACACCGGCGCATTGCTTTAAAAACCCATAGAAGTCAATGGATTTTTAAGCAAAGCGTCGCAAACCTTTCCCTATCCAGTTTTCCGACATTTAGGTCGGATTCGCGGCGGACAGAGTGCCGACGCAAGTGTGACCCCCACCCTAACTGGGAATGCAGAGGTGTTAAATACGTAGAAGCTTAGTAATCTACCTCGATATCTGCACCACTATTACTACACTGCCTCAGGGTTATACATTGGGTATGTGATAGATGGTTTCTTTATACATGTTAGACCATTTTATTTTTAACGTCTATATTAAAAGTTAAGTTTTAGCTACTCCTTTCAGTGAATCTATATTACTTTGAGTGACTATCCCACTGTGATTTGCACTTCTTCCTGGGTTAAGCAGGTGACATCTAAAGTAGAATTTACCTTATCTCTAGTCATCTCCCCGGTCATTGCATTTTCCTGTGCAAAAACAGTTGAGAAGAGGGCATTTAATAGATTATATATTTTTCTCATCCTCCTCCACAATTACTCCCAGGTTATTTTTGAGAGGGCCCAAGTCTCAGTTTTAAGTTTCTTGTTATTTTTGTAATTGAAGAATATTTTGGGGTTATGAACCTCTCTGTTTCAATGTTTGCCGACTTCTGTTTTTTTGCACATTTTATTTTTCTCTTTATAATTCTTTTACGTGTCATCACTTCCCTCCTGCTTTAATAGTTTAAATGCTTTTTTTTAATCATTTATTGTGCCCCTCACAGTTTTGTTTAACCACAATGATTTTCTCCAATATCCCTTCAACCTAAGTAATGGCTGCCCCAAACATAACATTTGTGATAAAACATTCAGTGAACCCACCCTTATTATGCAACTAGAATGTATTATTTAAAGACATTGCACTTTGGATTTTAGATTGGGATAATTAGAGTTTTCTGAGTGAGACAGTTATAGAGTAAATTCTCCTGTACCTACCGTGAGCAGTATAAGGCAGCTAGTCTCTATCCACTAGCTCAGAGAAGCATGCCAACTACAGATATAACATGCTGAGGGTGTAACTGCTAAAAACAGACTATAAGTTAAATGAAAAGTTAAAAAGTTAAATGAAATGATAGTATTCTTGTTCTGATCCTTCAGAGGATCAGAATATTGGACATAAAATTTTGTACGCTAAATGGAGACAAATTATACACTTTCTGTTTCTATCTGCCTATATAGACTGCAGTGACAAAAAGTACCTTGCATCAGCTTTTTTTTTTCTGGATGTATGTTGTTGTTATATATTTATAAATTTTAAAAAAGGTACAAATTCAGAGCTCTATGTAATGTAAAATTGTGGACAACAAATATATTTTATACCAATAATCTTCCACTGAAAAAGTTATATTATTTAACAGTTTCTATTACAGCTTGGTTTGTGTAGAAATGTGTGTGTTGTCATTGTAATGGAACTGTAATTGGAAAGGCAATTCCCAAAATTGCAGAAATTGTCAGATAACAGAAAGCAGTAGAACAAGCTACCTAAATCTCACACTGCCCTGGCTGGTAAAGTCTAAGGCTACCCTAACGTCTTCACCAGAGTCAGACGTGAGGCTGAATACATGAATCAAGACCCAGGTTACCACACTAGGAGCTAGTGTAAAAAATAGGTACAACTGTAGACTACATTAAACCAGCAAAACAGCAAAGAAAAACACACAAGGTGGCTTAAACCAGGAGCTCACAGAATTAAAGAAATCAGAATCAAAGGAATAAATGTGTCCAAGCCAGGTCAAGTCCAAGACTTAATAGATAAAGCCAAATCAATAAGCAAGTAGATATCCAGTAAAACAAAACCAAAGTCAGGCACCAGGAATACAGTAGAATAACAGATATGTTCTGAGAACAGCAACCTAGCTAATAACAATTAATAGCAGGCAGCTGAGAGCATCTGAACAAACTTTAAGGCTGAGGCCCCACGTTGCAGAAATGCTGCTTTTTTGTTGAAGATTTTTCTGCAGTTTGTGAGCCAAAGCCAGGATTAGATTGAGCAGAAGGGAGAAGTATAAGAATTTTCTATATATTTTCCATATCTTTTGTAGCCACTCTTTGCTTTGGCTCAAAAAACCTAAGCAAAATCTGCAACAAAAAAGCTGCATTTCCACAACGTGGCGACTTTGCCTAAATATCTCATCTCAGTTTATGATTAAAGAATGAAGCAGCACTCTGGTTGATTCAGTGTCCCAGAGCTCGGATTATCTGCAGAGCCAGCCAGAACTGCATATGTCAGCATGGCAACCTTAAAGCAACAGCTGGGAGCAGTGCTGCAGTGAAGAGAATGATGGCTGAAGGAGGGATAATACATATTGTGAATCCTAACAGCCATGTCTGCCATTTGATGTTATACTGAGTTCAGTACATGTACCAATGCAGTAAAAAAATTATGTACAAAAAATACATTTCTAAACGGATGAGCCTCCATAGAAAAAAAGTTTTGAGATGAACCTTCTTTTTTTGTGATGTGTGTTTACTTTTAAAAGAAACTAAAATTATGAGGCCCTCACTACAGTCATGGCCAAAAGTTTTGAGAATGACACAAATATTATATTTTCACATGATCTGCTGCCCTCTGGTTTTTATGTGTGTTTGTCAGATGTTTTTATCACATACAGAAATATAATTGCATTCATATTATGAGTAACAGAAGCTTATATTGACAGTTAGAATGAGTTAATGCAGCAAGTCAATATTTGCAGTGTTGACCCTTCTTCTTCAGGACCTCTGCAATTCTCCCTGGCATGCTCTCAATCAACTTCTGGACCAAATCCTGACTGATAGCAGTCCATTCTTGCAGAATCAATGCTTTAATTTTGTCTGAATTTGTTGGTTTTTGTTTGTCCACCCGTCTCTTGATGATTGACCACAAGTTCTCAATGGGATTAAGATCTGGGGAGTTTCCAGGCCATGGACCCAAAATCTCTATGTTTTGTTCCCTGAGCCATTTAGTTATCACCTTTGCTTTATGGCAAGGTGCTCCATCATGCTGGAAAAGGCATTGTTGAGCTCCAAACTGCTCTTGGACGGTTGGGAGAAGTTGCTCTTGGAGGACATTCTGGTACCATTCTTTATTCATGGCTGTGTTTTTAGGCAAGACTGAGAGAGAGCCGATTCCCTTGGCTGAGAAGCAACCCCACACATGAATGGTTTCAGGATGCTTTACAGTTGGCATGAGACAAGACTGGTGGTAGCGCTCACCTCTTCTTCTCCGAATAAGCTGTTTTCCAGATGTTCCAAACAATCGAAAAGAGGATTCATCAGAGAAAATGACTTTACCTCAGTCCTCAGCAGTCCACTCCCTGTACCTTTTGCAGAATATCAGTCTGTCCCTGATGTTTTTTCTGGAGAGAAGTGGATTCTTTGCTGCCCTCCTTGAGACCAGGCCTTGATCCAAGAGTCTCCGCCTCACAGTGCGTGCAGATGCACTCACACCTGCCTGCTGCCATTCCTCAGCAAGCTCTGCACTGCTGGTAGCCCGATCCCGCAGCTGAAACACTTTTAAGAGACGGTCCTGCTGCTTGCTGGTCTTTCTTGGGCGCCCTGGAGCCTTTTTGGCACCAATGGAACCTCTCTCCTTGAAGTTCTTGATGATACGATAGATTGTTGACTGAGGTGCAATCTTTCTAGCTGCAATACTCTTCCCAGTTAGGCCATTTTTGTGCAGTGCAATGATGACTGCACGTGTTTCTTTAGAGATAACCATGGTTAACAGAAGAGAAACAATGATGGCAAGCACCAGCCTCCTTTTAAAGTGTCCAGTGGTGTCATTCTTACTTAATCATGACAGATTGATCTCCAGCCCTGTCCTCATCAACACCCACACCTGTGTTAATGGAGCAATCACTGAAACGATGTTAGGTGGTCCTTTTAAGGCAGGGCTGCAATGATGTTGAAATGTGTTTTGGGGGATAAAGTTCATTTTCTAGGCAAATATTGACTTTGCAAGTAATTGCTGTTAAGCTGATCACTCTTTATAACATTCTGGAGTATATGCAAATTGCCATTAGAAAAACTGAAGCAGTAGACTTTGTAAAAATTAATATTTGTATCATTCTCAAAACTTTTGGCCATGACTGTAGATTACTAGCCCAAGGATCTTCATTACCCTTCACCCGGCCATAAAAATAATCTTTTTGTTTACTTAACAACTGGGTATTATATCTATGAGGTCAGCTATAGTAATGTGTGAATGCCAAAGTTATCAAAATATAAAAAGGTAAATTACTTTATATTGTGGCACATTATAGAAAAAATATAGTATTTATAACATGTTATTAAATATCTATTATATTATTTTCTATTTAAACTAAATTAGTTGATTATGAGTGAATGACAATTTGTCATGAATTTACCTTTTCCATTTAACATTGTAATTTAAGTATATGATGGATTATACTACAGTATGAAGGATAATCAATACCATACCCAAATACTTACTGTAGCACACCATAGTTTTAATCTAGGTCTTAGTTAACTGTGCAATTTATGGTCGGATTGATTATAATATTAATCAATACCATACCCAAATAATCATTGTAGCACACCATATTTCTAATCTAGGTCTTAGTTAACTGTCCAATTTATGGTATTGTATTCTTGAGTGCCCCTAATAGTGCAATTGATACTTTTTTAGTTGTCAAAGTATGTATTTATCTGTGTTCATAAATGAAAATCTTAAAATCTGTACTGCTTGGATATAAAAGTACAGAGCTCAAATTGTCCTCAATAAATAGTGCCATGCATAGGGTACACATCCCATAGCACCTTAATTAAATTGCCATCGAATAGTATCAGTCACAGTGCTCAAATAAAAAAAAAAATGTTGTATTAGTGTCCCATGAGAGTTCCTGCCACATTATTCCCATAATATTGTGTGCTAAAAAGCCTTTCATAATAATGCATGCCAATGTGAACAAAACTGTCAGTAGCAAATATGAATATATCGGAATGGCTGAGGCTCAGAGAACTTTAATCATTTTCCTTCAAGCATTCCTCTTCTTAGATGTGGTTTCTCTGGGCTAAATCCAATATGCAATAGTTTCTTGAATGGAATTACAATTACATATGCTGTGACGTACAAACAGCTTTGTCATATACATTATTTGTAAGACACGTACAGTTTGTTCTTATAGCTTTCTGAACTGAGACCAAAGATTGTGTTATCTTAGCCCAGATTGGAAACTTTGGCAGAGCTAATGAGAAATGTGACATTGACAGATAGCCATAGAAGATCAAAAGGACGAAGAGTCACACTTGAAGTCATCAGTTGCAGATGACATCCATTCATCTAAAATTAATCAAACCACTGGTCAATTTCTACCTTGTGTTCTCTTAAGACACACAATGTATTACAACTTCTCCTGACACTCCTGAAGGCCTGCTATGTCTCTTTGATAAATTTAAGTCTTCTCTCTTCCCTATTTTATCATCTTCCCTTTCAAATGAATTCTGTAGCATCATGTTGTGAACCAGAAGTCATTTAAAGGATCAAGAACCTGAAATCAATTCAGTTAGTGATTCTTCTGCCTTCATTTTGGCATTCATTACAAAGATCTCAGAGTAATTAAAATGAGAGCATGGAAATGCAACTATAAATTACCATGAGTCTGCCACCGATGCCTTCTTTGTATTTAGCATGTGTATCCCAGTAGTCCTTTATTGGTCCTATTCTGGATAGATTGATCTAGGTTTGACGTCAAGAAAATCACGCAGTTCATTTGTCAGTTTTCCAAGAATTGAATGCCATTGACGGGATGAATGATTTTTATTGAGGGGTTTTTGGAATATGACACAATGACGACTGTAGGCACTATTTAAAAGTGAGCTGGCTTGGAGCAGAAACACATTCAAGCCTCAGGTACTCTACAAGCTTCCAACCATAGTGGAGAAATGTTGCACAAAGCTGCATCTGTACATCTCTGTCTTGGGACTTTAACTTTCCTGTTCATGGTCTCCATGCAGACTGCTGAAGGCAAACCTTATCTATTGCAAGGTAAGTTATCAATAATTCATAGTTTGTTGTTTCAAGTCATGACAGTAGATATTGGTTTTACTCATATTCATATAAATGTATAACTATAAAATAATTTACAGGTCAAGATAATTGTTTTCACCTGATGCACTTTACATAATAGGAACACAAAGCTATATAATATTAATAACATATTACTATTAAAGATTAGTTGGTACTGTACATCCATAGTATTTACAAATTATAATTACAGTATATGTCTATCTCAGCCATGTTAAATAGTTCATGTGGTTTTATAAACATACTGTACCTGCAGTTTCAAAATGTAGTTTCGAACAATCTTCTAATGTGCATTTCTTTTATCTAACTTTATTTAAATTCAATATTTCTAATAAACTTTTACTGAATAGTTTATGTCCTGGAATGTAGGTTCTCTGCATTTGGAGTGGAAATAAGGTAAACTAGCTTAGTAGATGTTCAAAGTCAGGTGAATGAGAAATTTCTTTGAAAAGTTGAAATAATATTAAAAAGAAGCGCAAGATCTTTCACATAAAACTGTGAACATTTATTGCATATTATACACTATATTTGGCTGAGACATTGGTATTATTCACTTGTATTCACTTATTTATTTGTACTTATTGCACATACGTTTTCATTGACCACATACATTGCTTTAAACAGATGAAGGCTGAGACCAATTCTGCATCCACAGATATACATTTTCTATACCTATAAACTAGTAATAAGTTTATACTTTCAGCTTAGCACTAAACTACATGCTGAAACTGACATTGATGCCACTGACTTTATCTACCTGTGGATTATCAAAATCACAAATATATAGCTGACTGCTGCTGTTTCATTACCTTGTATTCCCAATGAAGTAGCAAAAAACTGTACATGTTTTACAATATTATAAAAATGAGTGTTTATGTAGTAACTGTAATCAAAGTGTTATACGGTAATGCAAAATAAGGGATGTCGCTAACTGTTACATTTGCAACAAATTTGCTTGATTGGTATCTTTGTTACATATTAAAAATCTGGAGAATGTGAGATTGGTATTAGCTTGGTAAAGCCATTTTATTAGGTTGAGTTACCATGTTGTTTTCTTTTGATCACAACAGAAAATGAACTGTATCCAGAAAAAGATGTGAACCATCAAGATATGCTCCTGACACTTCTCCTAAATAAACACTTGCCTCTAAGAAGACCCACACACTTTGGTAAGAGCTATCAATTTTTAAGACTTTATAAGCTCACTACTACAGTGTTATTGTCGGTTCTTATATAAGTGTTGTTCATATAAACAATTAATATGATGACAGCACTTACTTTATATTCACATGACCGGGGTACAAAATGGCTGTGAAAAATCTCCATTTTTCACATCAGATTTGCACCCAAGACACGCCCATTTCCATAGATCCCTCATATATTTTAGTGCAGCTGCTGTTACATGGCCGAATATTATGGTTGTGTGAATATAGGGTTAGATTGGAGCTATATTGTTAATTTATTCCCTATAGCCATGCAGCTATACAAGGACTGTGGTATAATACTGCAGTGCTTCATGAAAAACTTGTAAAAACTGTGCTTATGCTATCTTAAAGCTTAACTTCAGTAAAACCTTGAAGAGATGTACTGAAGATCTATTCATCTGCCACCAGTTATTTTTTTTCCCCTGGAAAAATAGTAGTCCTGTAGGATTAGCAAAATGGTCTACCTTTACACTTTATACAGCTGTTGGTCAAAGTCTTGAAAGCTTTTGGTCCATGTCTTCCTAGCCCCCCTTTCAAATAAACATGCACGCTCACCTCTCCACAGTTTGTATGTCTTCTCAATAGAATGGCTACTGCCATACATCACAGGGGATTAAATCCCTTGAGAACAAAAGGATCAGGCATGCTGAATTTAGCATGCCAAACCCTTCATTCTCCTTACATATGCTATACAAGAAGACTACTGTAGTGACATACGCATTAAATGGGTAACCGATCCTATCAAAATTGCCAAGTTTAGCTGACATCCATCTAATATGCTTTGGCCATGAGAAAGTTTTACACTAGAGGTAATAGCATGCGTCCAATTCAAGAATAACATCAGAATGATATCTAAGATAACGTTTTAATTCTACTATTAAGAAATTGCTGACATTTTTATTAAATGTGGAATATTCTGTCTATTAGAGATGGAGCTAGAGAACAAGTTAGAGCAACTGGAACAGGTAAGTGACAAAGAAAATTGAAATGATTGCATAATTTATGTCATTGGTCCCCAACTAGTAGCTTAGCTTGTGACTGCCATCTGTGTGGCTCACTATGGAAGCATTCAGTTATGGCCATAAGTACTGGTTACATTATGACATAAATACTGGCAATATTAAATAAGTACCTGTACCTCTTAGCAGTGCCAATTTAGAGGATAAAATACCACTAGTATAATTATAATAAAATATCTACAATGTTTGCAATTTCATACTTTATTTCTCCAAGTTTACTTCTTTTTTTAACTGAATGTGGTGCTTGACCACCAGTCAAAGCTGAATACAGCCGACAATGAACAATAAGCCCATACTACTCTACTAGTTGTCAAGTTATACCAGTACGCAGTTTAAGATTGTCCTACCCAGACCCCTTCACATCCTTTAACATGTTGTCCTTTCTTTGAATAAGGGCCTGGCTTTTAGGTTGTTTGTGGTGGATCTAGCAGCTGAAACTCCCAGCTATTAGCTGTTATTTATAGATGAAACTGTAGGTAATCACACACTATTCCTGAAGTCTCTGCTGCAGGAAACATGCAGCATTATGTAGTGGCGACCCAGGAATGTGCAACCATATAATACATGGTCACATTGAGACCTCCAGTGCAGTAGCCATCCTTTGAATTGAACCACTCTGTCAGGCTAATTCATTGTGGAAAATTCTAAGTATGACACCCCTCTCTGTGACTCAATGTGGTATATGGATGTGGAGATAGAGACAGATTTTAGGGGTTGTCTAAGATTACAGTTTTATTCCCAAACCCAGTCCTTTACGATTCTATTCACTTTAATGGAGTTGAGGTACAACACCAGACTCAGCCTAAGCATAGAAATGATGCTGTTTCTGCCAAATACAAAAAGAATTATGATAATGTAATATGATGCAAATAATATTTATGTATTAGATGTAGTTATATTAAGTCATGCATTATATATATTATATATATATAATGTGTGTTTCTATATAATAGTACGTTTAATAATAATACATTTTATTTATATAGTGCCAACATATTCTGCAGCACTGTACAATTTGTAGGGTTCAAGTACAGACAAAAGATACATTGCAAAGAAATAGTCAATTCACACACTGGGACTGAGGGCCCTGCTCGCTGTGATGTTGTTATAAGTATATTCTGTATGTTCTTTGCTGCTTACTCATTTTGCTTTGTCTGCCTAGCAACAGTGAGGTAATAAGGGAGGAGGAGCTGAGCTAGGGGGAGAGGTGCTAGACAGGGAGCCTTGGAGAAAGCATGGAATAAAGAGTTCTGATACATAACAGTCCTTATAGCATAGTGGACTTATTCCAGGTGACCTGCATCCTCACTACAACACTCACAAGAGCTCACAATCTATGATCTATGATCTTACAATCTAAGCTATATAAAATTGAGCCCCACAATAAGAGTATACATTAAAAATTATCTCTAGTCTTCTTACTGTCAATGTGGTTAAATACTGTGATTACATGACCCTAATTACATGTCCCCAGTATATGATGTCTTTATGGATTTTACTGATTCTGTAAGACATCCATTCAACCTAAAGGTCTTAATTCTATGCCAAAAACAGATAATAATTTAGTGCTGCTTTTATGGCATTAGTTTAAGAGTATTACCTGGGTAACTCTGTCAACCATTTATTACCTACTTTTGTGTGGGTGCTAGAGAGGACTCTGTACCACAGTCCATATAGTGAAGTAAAAAAGGGAGATTTTATTACATGCCTTTGTCTTGTTAACATTAAAGATCATTTCATGCATTCATAATGCAACCATAGCAATCACCCTATTCGGCACCATTAAACTTGTGCTTTTTTAACAGCTAGAAAAATTGAAGGAACAGCTTTTGGAAGAGAAGTCTGGTGACATGTCATATGCCATGCACAGGCTCCCATCATCACATCCAAACAAACGAGGTATGTACTATGTGAAAATAAGTGCTTTCTCTGCTGTTTTCATAACATCCATAGAGTATAATGAAATGAGAGCTGCAGAAATGAGGATCGCTCTTCCCAGCATCTTACAATTTACATATCATCAGTTCTAATTGGTATCAGTCATTCGGAAAGAGATTTTTAATGTTAGGGCATCTAGAGATTTAGTGGGTGCAAGTACAAGTTGAATGTTTGGACATGGTATTGATGATGTCTCCTGTCGAAATAAAAGTGCCAAGAAAACTCAAATATTGGCTTTTTATAACTCATGTATGGGAATTTGTGTAGCCTTTTCAAGTGGAAGAAATTATAACTGCTAATGTATATGGTGTTTCTATCAGAAAAATTAAAGATAGCTAACTGCTACGATTCCATATAGCAGCTTGTATTTCTTTCTTGATCCATATTAGTAGTGATAAAGTAGAATTTTCCTTCAATTACTGAAGAAGATAGCAAACATAACAATGACTACCTACATAAGAGTGTTTGCTTTAGTGGTGGACTGATACCTGGCAGCATAGTTCCAAATGTTCTCTGAGAGTAAACTTTTGGGTGATTGTTCGACAACATCTCTGTGTTTCTATCACTCTCTTCACTGATGTATATTTTGAGCTTTTTCTGGTCTTTTTACAGCCTGCTTCTGGAAATACTGTGTGTGAAGATTACCCAGCAGGAAAGAACATATTCATTTCAATTCCAATTACCAAAGCTCTGGCATATAGACCAAAAATTTGCAGCAATGAAAAACTGTGAACTTATATTTTTATGCAACATTTGTAATTTATTTGTGTAGTTTGGCGTTCACTTCAATGAAACGTTACATATGAGACTTTACTGAACATTTAATTCCCCATAGCTTTACAAGCCCCACATTGCATTAAGAATATTGCATCACTTGACTCATTAGAAGCTGAATTTACTATTGTGTTTTCCAATGTCAGCTGCAATCCATTACCTACTTTCATCTTTAATAGACCATGTATTTCATTCCTTACATTATTACCTGTTAAAAAGAGCCAGAAACTCATTTTTTTGCATTGATTGAATAAAGATGTATGAATTATATTTAAACTCTTCACGTGATGGATTTCTTGTCAACAATGTATGGTACTAAGCTTTGCACCACACATGATGTGTCATTTACTCTGCATCTCTACTCATTGAGTTGACCTAAAGGGGTACAGTGCTCAGTAAGACCATCAATGCCCCTTTACTCTTGCCATTGATGATTGCACCAGTTTGTAGACCCATTTTAGTATCTCTTAATGACATTTCAGAAGAGCCACTCTGGCAGACTTAAGCCACCTATTAGCTAAATAAAACATGTAAATGAGTAAGACTTTACAGATATCTTTGGCACTGTGAATGATATATGGAATGGTATATCTGGGGTACAAATCACAGATGGCACAAAAACACAGCTAGAAACAGCAAATGACCTTAAACAAGGCTTTACTCATGATGTGGTTATAGTCTTACTACAAACGACTTCGGCTTATTGATTAGAGGCTAATGAAAGGTAGCTCGCTTGGTGGTTATGGATGAGTCTCTCACTTAAGGCACAGAACATAGTCCGTACACAAAACACAGTCTCTATAATATACAGAACTTAAAGAGGACTTATTGGAGGTTGTGAAAGGTCCTCTTTAAGTCAACAAACAAGCAAATACCCAACAGTTATAATCTACAGGACAGACATTCACAAATATCTTTAATCCACTGGGAGGTTGCCCACAGCAGCATCACAGTCTCTCTTTGTTATCTCTCCAACAGCAGTGTTGCAGCTAGCATCACACAGTCAAACTCACAGTGCAGTCTTTACTTGTTTATACTTTTGTAGTCAGGCATGGCCCCTAACTCCATTTTTGGCAGCAGGCTGTCTAGTCTCAGTATACTCTTTACAAAAGCCTCCCACAGGTGTTGCTCACCTGTCTCAATGGACAGAGTCATATCTGTCACAAATCCTCCCAGCTTCTTTCTCAGCACCAGGACGGCAGTGGCTGGTCTCACTCAGTCTCTCTCTCTTCAGTAGACACTTTATAGTCAGACAGGGTATCATACGGTCCTATAGTCTTAATATTGCTACACACTTTAGCCCACTACATCAGCTTTTGAAGCAGTGTATCTCAGTTGTGGTCTTCTATCAGGCTCTTGGGTACAACCAAGAATCACCTTCTCATTGTATTTGAGTGGTCCTATGTTACTATTCCCTTGGGAGTTGTACAAATTTATGAGTACTATTCACCCTTCTGTCTAACTACTGCTACATAACACATGTATTCATTGGTATACTGTTCCAGGTCCACATCAGGACACTGCAGGGTTGCAGTAGTTTGCATTCCATGTGATTCAGTCAGCCCAACCCTGAAGCCAATGCCCTTGGGTGGGTGAGTGGGGGGGGGGGGATGATTTGACCGTAGATCATTCTAATCAGAGGGTGGAGACAATTACTGTTTTCTTTCTGCTAAGGAGAGGAGAGTTTAGTGTATAGTTTAGGCTCAACCAAGCCTGTCAACAAGTCAATGATAGTGCTATTTTTGCAGTCAAGACGAAGATGAGCTATTTTGGAGTTGTGTGCATGACACAGACTGCTAGGAGAAGCCCACAGCCCAGTGGTATCTTAAGCTGTGCCTTCATTTTTGTGGAATATTGTTTCAACTGCCTTGCTGAAAACAACAGTAAAGGCTGCAAGTTGTTTTCTTGGGCAAGGGCATCCCAACCCTCATTAGGCAGGATGCTTACTATCCTGGAGGATACTATTATCACCAACATTCATATTGCAGGTCCAGCCCCTGAGTAGTATTGGAGTTTTGGTGGAGGGGACTACAGCCACTATGAACCCAAATATAACCAACTACTATTTCAATCCTCCCTACAATGCTCCACTATGTTGCTGCAAATTTTGGCTGGGTCTGTTCCGTTAGTCAGAAGTTTCAGATGCAGATCCCATTAGGCCTTTAGTTCAGCATTCAATTAAGGGGTGAATTGGGGGTCTTTAAATCTGACACAGACTTTTTTTTGTCTGTGATTGCTTTTGTTACGTCATTCCGGTGACTCACCTAGTTTACTACTGTGACTTTCCTGGTATTCCAACTCATAACCCCTCACTATCTGATCTATATGCATCTGAATTCAGGCTGGTTTTAGATAAAAAGTGGTCCTGGGCAAACTTAAAGTGGTTCCCCAAATGCTGACATTCCAACAACACAATCATATTCAGTGAATTTGGTAGGCAATGCAACACTTCCCCAGGCTATATAACTGCTACAAATACAAAAAAAAAATGTATAAACATATACAGTACATAATTATTAAATAAAACCGTTAACAGAGCAAATTATTACCATTAAACAGACAATTATTACATAAAACATATCATGCAAAAATCATTAGTACCAATAATACCTCTATACAAAGTTCAAATAGTACATTCACATCGTGGATTTTTACAGCAAGTTGCCGGTTATTGCACTGACTTTGCCTGCTTTCACTGTACCTTTGATTTTGACCTTGCTATTATCTCTGACCTTTGACTTGCCTTGTGACTACTCTCTTGGATTTCGATTTGGTACCACGTTTGCTTCTCTGGTTGTTACCCCTGGCTTGTTTACCATTCTTCTCTGTTGTGTGTCTTGTTACTCAGTATAGGGCTCGACTACAGGTTGTCCTTTTACCGTTTAGGGTAAACTGAGGCAATAGGAAGGGACAGTGGCTGGGGTGAGATTAGGGCTCACTTGTCTCTGTCCTTCCTTCCAGACCCCTGCAGTAGTGTGAGGGTATTGCTACGTCTGGCAAGACCCTTACGCTGTGTGCACTAAAAATGACTGGAAAAAACATGGCAGAGGACAGACAAAAGGATGGGGAGGAGGAAACACTTGTGTAAGTACTACTATTAACAATAACAATGTGGGTAGCAAGAGCAGCACTGCTTCTGGTTTTGGGGCAGGATTGTTGTACTTTCCTGAGAATGAAGATAAAGTTTTAGTTTTTTTTGCAGGCTCACTCAGTCACAGGAGGATATTGCATTTGAGAGTGATGTGATCTTGAGTCAAGCTTCTGTTGGTTTCACCTCCTACAGTACTTAACACGTAATTTACCACAGGGCCTTTCTGGACTGTCAACTGTGTCTCCTTCACATTCTTCACTGAGAAAGATCCCTGGTAGTGATGTGGCACCTGCTGAGCAATCTATTTCTCCTAGGGAAGGAGGGATATCTGGTGGGGAGGTGGAAATTCTGAGGGTGTGCATGGCCATGATGATGCGTTAGAAAAAAGCGAGGAAGATGATGGTGATGACATTTCCAATGATTCTTTTGCAGATAGGACCTGGCAACCGGGTCATCAAGGTGACAACAGATGAAGAGGGTGATGGCAGTGGTAATAATATCAAATCCAGCCATTGCACAGGCCCAACATCCAAAAAGCCTGTCCAGGGCAGACCTAGGGGAACCTCACAGGGTGTGGGTGATGGCACTAGTTGTGGTAGTGGAAGACATGTTTCCAGTGCTGCTGATGCTGGTGGCAGCAACTACACGCTGTCATCTCCCTTGTGGGAATTTGTTTGTACACTTCCAAATGATAAATCCATGGCATTGTGCAAAATCTGCAAGCAGAAAGGTAGCCGTGGCCGTGCAGGAACAAATGTAGGAACGACACAGCTCTACATACTCACAGGAAAAGGCATCACACTCTTATTTCGAAAAAAAGACTTGACTGTGGCAGTGGCACTGGCAAGGGAAGTGAGCAAGGCTGTTCTCCTACTCCTCCCTGTGATCTTCCTTGTAAGCAGGCCACATCTACATGTAGCACATGATCGTCATTATCATCATCATACCCAACTGTTTCTCCTCCTCCTTTTCCACACCAATGTCAGTCACCCACAATGGAATGTGTAACCAGGAGAAAGCAATATGTGCCTAGTCATCCAGCAGTTTTGCAACTTAACTCGCACCTGACAAAGCAGCTGGCGGTGCAGTCGCTGCTGTATCACTTAATGGATTCCAGTGAATTTTACCAACTGATGGCATGCACTCAACCTCGATGGAGGATACTTAGCAACCATTATTTCTATAGAAAAGCTGTCTCTGCTTTATATCACCATGTGTTGGAGAACATGGGCCTTTCCTTGGATATGTCAGTCTGAGGAAACGTGCATGCTACTGTCGACACTTGGAGCAGCAATTATGGACAAGGACAGTACTTGGCTTTCAAAGCCCACTGGGCCTATGTTTTGAGCTGCAGCGGCCACAATCAGTGATGTAACTAGGAATGGCTGGGCCCCAAGGCGAACATTTGACATGGGCCCCCCCCCCCGAACCGGTTACGGGTCCCCAAACAGTAAAATATGCTCAACAGTGGCCCCAGATAGTATTATATGCTCAACAGTGGCCCTCACACAGCATTATATGCTCCACAGTGGCCCCCATACAGCATTATATGCACTACATTGCTCCCCCCACACACAGTATAATATGCTACCCACAGTGGCCCCACACGGTATAATATGCTCCACACAGTGGTCCCCACCCAGTATTATATGCTTCCCACAATGGTACCCACCCAGTATTATATGCCCCCCATAGTGGGCCCCATCCAGTATTATATGCTCCCTACAGTGGCCCCCACACAGTATTATATGCTCCACACAGTGGCCCCCACACAGTATTATAAGCTCCCAACAGCCCCCCTCTGCTTCAGTGCTATTATTATACTTTGGGGTCTCCTCAGACCCCATAGTATAATAATCGGAGACCCAGGGAAGGTGATTAAAAATAACAAACATTCATACTCACCTTGCCTTACCTTTCCTTGGCATCCTCGCTCCATCCTGCCGTCTTCAGCATCTTCAAGCACTCTTCCGACATCGCTGCCGAGGCCTGTGTTTGGGCTTTCATTATGCGGCCGCGCCCCATGTGACCGCTGGGGCCTAATCACAGGCCTTAGTCATGACGGAGGAGCGCCGAAGAGAACGCTGTGCCCAGGAGAGGTGAGAATATGTGTTTATTATTTTCAGTCACCTCCCCTGGGTGCCCTGCCCTGCCATCTATTGGAAAGGGGCCTGCAATATTCCAGGGTCCCTTTCCAATAACATTATGTATAGCGGTCGGGAAACCAGGCTTTCCCTGACCGCTATCATAATGGTCCGGGGCCCGGCCATCTCCAGCTGGCCGCGGGCTCCGTACCCTGCCGGGTCCATTCGCGGTTGCACCCCCTGTGACCGCGATCGTTACTGGTTTGTGGGGTTCGCGGTAGCAGCTGCCACAGGGCAGCTAGGACAAATAACACATTGACCCTGTATGACGCAAGTCCTTAATCTGGTGGTTCACCTCTTTATTAACCTGTATAGTGGCTTAAAGGAAGTCTATTATTTGAAAATCATGTCTTTAAGTAATACCAGTTTGGAATGGCCTTTATAAAGGCTATTCTACTCATACCTTTCTTTCTCTTGTGCTCCCTGCTGTTTCTGTGAAAAAACGTTTATTTTTATATGCAAATTATGCTCAGGGAGCACAGGGGGCATTCGAACGTCATCCCCTGCTTGCTGCCCCTTGTTGCATCCTGTTCACTCCCCTGTGCATCTTCTCCTATTCTCAGTCTTGCGTAGCATCCAACGCTGTTCTGTTCGGGATTGAAATTCCGCACATGTGCAGTCGGCTTTGCCACTTCAGATTCTGGCAGAGCAGACTGGGCATGCTCCGTTGGCCATTTTGCGGTGGTCTCATACACAAACAGAACAGCGTCAGATGCTACGCAAGACTGAGAAGAGGAGAGGATGCAGGGGGGAGTGAACAGGGTGCAACAAGGGGCAGTGAGCAGGGGATGATGCTGGTATGCTCGGAGCACAGGGGGAACGTCCCCTGTGCTCCCTGAGCATAATTTGCATATGAAAATAGCAATATCGATAGCAATTATTGCATGCAACAGACCACAGGGAAAATGTGTTACTTTGAGATATGTCATTGAAGTCTCATGAGGGAAGTGTGCTGGCTTCTCAAGCCCTTTGAAGAAGCCACAAAATTTGGGACGACTGCAGCATCAGTGATGTGATCCCTCTTATATCTTACATGAAACCCTTACACTCATGCGACGTGGAATGGAAGAGGAGGAACAGTTTCCACCTCATAGTCAATGTCATCACCATGTGTTGATAGAGGAGGATGAGGATCCGGGTCAGGGTCATTATGGTAGAGAAACTGGGACTCCTAGACTGGAAGAGGAGGAAGACTCTCCCTTGGATGGAGGGGGGACCCTTCGTATGTCACAGGCACAGCCAGGGGAGAAGGCTGACCCTTATCTGTTTCAAGATGATGATGATGATGACGACTACACTGGCCAAGAACACCAACCATGGCAGTTGCATACCCTGGCAAGTATGGCAAGCTGTATGCTCCACCGCTTACACAGCAACAAGCATATAATAAACATTAAGCAGATGGATGAGTACTGGATGGCGGTGATCTTAGACCCTCGCTGTAAAGACAAAATGTGTGAATTCTTCCCTGCTTTCCAAAAGGAGGAACTATTACAATATAATCAAGATAGGCTGCATACCCAGCTGGCCGCAGCATTTAGGAAGACCACTGCAACTGCCAGTTGCATGTGTACCAAGGTGGTCTCTGCTTGCTTTCAGTCCACCTCATTCAGCTAGCACTCCACCTCCTCAGCCTGTGCTAAGTGTCATGAGGAGTAAAAGGAGCAGCAGCCAGGCCCAGTGCAGTATCTGGAAGATAAAACTCCCATGGCAAACTGGGCCAGCTTCTCCCACTGGAAGGTGATGAATCAGAAATTTTTCAGCTCACAGCACCAATCGGAGCCACAACAGGCAACTGACACCCACGACTCCGGTTGGCGCTGCAAGCTGAAAAATTTCTGATTCATCACATTCCAGATACTGATGATTAGTCTGATCCCATGGCATTCTGGGCCAATATGTTAGAGCAGTGGAAGAAGCTGGCCCAGTTTGCCATGGGAGTTTTATCTTGTCCAGCCTCAAGTGGTGATGGCTGAGAGGATGTTCAGTACTGCCAGTGATATTGTAACAGCTAAAAGGTAGCGTGGAAAGAAATTACTTTTATCAAAATGAATCAGGCATTGATCACTCAATATTTTTAAACACCTCCAGTTAATGCCTCCGAATAGTGGTGTCACCGTCTCCGTTTATCATCATCTTCCATTTACTGTACTGCTGCTAATGCTGGCTGCTATTCCTAAACAGCTACCACCACTACCACCAGTTAGGAAGACATGTCCTGTGAATTGGTCCATCATATTAGTCCCTACTGCACTGTCACACATGTTGCTACAGCTGCCTAGTGCCTGCCACCACTGCCATCACTCAGCCAGACGTTCTGCGGCCTGGTCCACCATCACATTTCACTATAACACACTGTTGATGCCTCAGTGTTAGTATTAAAAAAAAAATATATATATATATATATATATATATATATATATATATATATATTTTTTTTTTTTTTGAAAAGCCAATTCTTCATCATTTTTCAACTTAGCTCACAGCCACAACTTTGTCTCCCAAATAACAATAAAATGGCCTAATATTTCTACAAAACCATAGCTTTTTGCAATATAACCACCACATGTGTCTAAAAAAACCATGGGTAAACACCTTTTCCCCTAAAAAAGGGTCATTTTTGGAGCATTTTAAAATGCGTAAAGGCAATGTGAGTGTGTGAACCCAGAGGGCGCTATTGAGCGACCCAGGGCCAGGCCTGAAAAGGCCCTCAGCCACACCTTTGGGTGGGGGCGTAACTCCAGATGGCTGGGGGAAACCTGCAGGAAGCAGGAAGTCGTGGACCCAGCCAAAGACAGACAAGGCGGCCTGTTCCCAGAGGGCTGGGGTCCTGAGAGGACTTACTGAGCCAGGGTGCTTGTTGCTCCAGAGATCAGTCAGGGAGCAAGCCGTGAGTTAGGGCCTGTGTGTGGCCTAGGTCATTTGTTATTTTGTGTATGTTTCCTAAGCTGAATAAAAGCCATTTTGTTTTGAATTGGCACCGTCTGAATGCTGTCTCTCCGGCGCCCAGTACCACAACCACTGCTGACGGGTCCAGGAGTCTGCCGCCATTGAGATTAATCCCCCAAATTGTCCCAGCAAGTATCAGCACAGTGTATGGTTAAAGTTGGAGTTTGTGTCCATCACTTAATATTCATTTTTCCATAGATATACATGTCACTTTCACTTTGATATAACTTCAGCTGTGTTTGCCTTAGAGAGCTAGAAATTGGATAGCTTGGTTCCTCGAAGCCATAAGCGTGTTCTAAACTATGTTTTAAGCAAATTTAAAGTGTGGTTTGTACCGAACTTCAATATACTATTTGGCAATTGGCAACAAAACAACCCAAGATTTCCATTCATGATAGTAATAGTAATAAGTAATAAGACTTAACTTGTAATTAACCACTTCCAGACCGCCCATTCTGTTTTTACGTCTGGAAGGTAGTTCTCTAGTTCTGCAAGGACGTACCGATACGTCAATGAGCGCTGTATACAGCGCTATGGGCGGCGCCATCTTGCGGCTCCCCTCTGAGCCGGCGGTCACGTGATCTGCCGGGATCATAGTCTGTTAGAGCTGCTGGGTCCTACAGGACCCAGATCAGCTCTATAGTAATGTGGAAGTAATGTGCAGGAGCTGTATTCTTCCTAAATGTACCAGCCCAAGTTGCAGGGAAAATCAGCCTCCCCAAACAAAAAAAAAAAAAAAATGGATATGTCCCCAAAGGTCTATTATGACCTTATGAGAACACAATGTAAAAAAAAAAAAAAAATAGAAAAGTAAAAAAAAATGTTAATAAAATAATTAAAAAAATAAATAAAATAATACGCCAATAAAACGCCCTTATTAAAGGTTATAGTCCCACCCCGACGACACCATACAAAATAAAAATAACTGTAATTGAGAGTAAAAACTATTTTATAAAGTTTTTAGTAGCACTTTGTGTTATTAAATGAAAAAAAAAAAATGAAAAACAAAAAACAGACACGTTTTCCCTCCTCTTTTGTTTATATTTTCACGGGTATAAAAAAATTAAAACACATGCAAAAATAAAAACAACATAAAAAATAAAGCCTTATGTGTTATTATTAGTTGAATAACGCAAATGATAAAAATGTTATAGCCCTCCAAAACCGCACATACAAAAAACTTGAAAATGTGCCTTATCTGGAAGGGGGGTAAAGCATCTGATATGGAAGTGGTTAATCATAAAATAAAAAAGTGAAGTAAGTGACCTGAACCACCTGAAACAAATCTTGAGAGGTTTGCCAATTTCTAGTGACCACTCCCATTACCAGTACATAGTGAGCCAAAGATGGTAATAGTGCAACACACAGTAAAAGTGCTATCTCTGTACCCTAGAGAGAAATAATGCCCACACATACTTCTATCCTAATAAAATTGGATTGTTTAATTAAAATAGTGATTTTTTTAATATCTCCTTTCTGCCCCTAAAACAGTAATAACAACCCTCTTTTTCCCCCACGCAATACAAATGTTCACATTTGTGCTGCTGAATAAGTGGTGCCTCTTCATAGATTTTAGCTCGCCCTCATCATTTGTAGTGCTCAATATAAACTTTAGTGCTCCTCACCAGTTATAGTGGTGCCCCTTATTATAATAATAGTGCCCCTTATAAATAATAGTGGTCTTTATCAGTTATAGTTCCACTAATAATTATTAGTGGAACTATAACTAATTATAGTTATATTAACTATAGATATTATTATCAGTTATAGTTCCATAAATAATAGTTCCCCTACTAGTTATTAATGTCCTATTATCAGTTATAGTTCCCCTGATAAATAATTGTCCTCTTATCAATTGTCATGACCCCCTTACAAGTAGTGCACTCTTATAATCAAAAGTGCCCCTTATAAGTAATCCCCCCTTACGAATATATGTTCCTTTATCAGTTAAAGACTTCTTCTTAATGACAGTACCCTTTTATAAGAGCAATGTCCCTTATCAGTAATAGTTCCCCTCTTATACAAAAAGCCCCACTTATAAATATGTGTTCCATTATCAGTTAGTACCCCCTTATTAATAATCATGCTCCCTCATCAGTAATAGTACCCACTTAGAAATAATAATGCCCTATTACAAGTTGAATTTTCTCCTAATCAGTTTAGGTACTCCCTTATAAACAATAGTGTTCCTTTTTGTTTCTAGAAAATAATAAGTCACTGCTCACTGCTATTAGAAGAGTGAAGAAATCAGGCGATACCTTTTATAGGCTAACTGAGTATATTTATAAGTAAGCTTTAAGGAGTACTCGCTCCCTTCATCAGACATGGTGTGATACAAGAACTGAAAATTAACAGATTTTTATACACATGGTTTTCAAAGCATTTTAGAGTCCTTAAAAAAATTGCAATCTAAGTAGAGAAGTTATTTACAACAGGTCAAAAAAACAGTCTGGAAACTTGTGGTGCGTGACGGAGGGATCAGTAATTCTTGCTGTTATCTGTTTGCTATCAGGTGGTGATTTGTGTCCTCACAGGTCACAAAAGGTCATACATAGTGTGATTTGAAGCTGGCATGAATATTAAGTCCAAATTGCAGAGCTATTAGAGTCAGTGGTCTGGTTCAGGTGGCTTGATAAAGTTGTTTCCTGAACTGGGACGCTGATGCTCTGTTTGTGACTTCTAGTCTTGTAGGTCACAGTCCTAAAGTGGTTTGTGATCTAGAAAATGTCAGAGCAGTGTGATAGGTATCTACAGTAGCAACGTCCAGAGTATGTCAATACAGTTGGAAGTGGATCTTCTCCAAGGCACAGAGACGTCAACCCTGGAGAGCCTTTCACAGGGTAATGTGTGAATGGCAGATTGCTGCAAAAGTGGAGTTTTCAAGGAGCGTGGTCTTTATAAAAGGGCACATCTAAATGCATTCAGACCTTACATAATAATATCAGCACCCACATTGTTATTAGTTAAATGAAATATACAATTAAGTCATTTTAATGTATACCACTATAAATATTGTGTTCATTTTATTGTGTGGTTCATAACCACAATTACAATGCCAAATAAGTCTATGTTACTTCCTTTTTTTGTGTGACGTCACTTAATAAAGTGTATTACTAAAATAGATTTATTGTAATTTACTTTCCTACATTAAAGTTCTAGTAATTTCTATATTTGGAAATTTCTAAAACTATAAGTAAATTACAGAGAGGAACCCCCATCTATTTAAGATTTTATTTTTATTTTTTTTATTATGTCTGGCTCAAGTCTCAAACCCAGGACCTTTGGAATGCGAAACAGAAACCAAATTGTTGAGCCTCATACTCAGTAATGAGATTTTGTCTTTCTACAAGATTCAAAAGTTTATTTCTTATTTATATGCATAATGTCCTGGTATATATTTATCTTTATATGACAGTATATTGTATGCTTAAAAAATATATGTATTTGTATGTATTTGTAAATATACAGTGTACTGGCAAATAAAAGATATATCTCTATATACAATACATTATGCTTGTGGTAAATTACTCCCACACACAAAATTCTTGGTTTAAGACCTGGAAAGGCTTAATCTTCAAATGGGTGGTGTCATGTACAGACCATCTTACCTTGTAATGTGGGTGTGGCTGTTTGGAGTTAATTCACTCCACTCACTCTCAATAAATTAGAATATCTTTGAAATGTTTATTTATTTCAGTAATTAAATTTAAAAAGTGACCTCCTATATTTTCTAGATTCTTTACACACAGAGTGTTCTCTTTCAAGTGTTTTATTTCTGTAAATGTTGATTATGGATTACAGGTAATGAAAACCCAACTCTAAGAAAATTAGAATATTTAAAAAAAAGTTCAGTATTGTAAATTCAGTGTGTCACCTGCCAAGGTTTCCTAAGCCTTTAAAAGGTCCCTCAGTCTGGTTCAGTAGGACACACAATCATGGAAGACGCTGATTATGAATAGAATTACTGAAATGTATGAACGTTTCAAAAATATTCTAATTTATTGAGATGCACCTGTATACACACTTCTAACAGTCAGATGCAAACACACTTTAAAAAGGTAATAGGTTCAAGCACACAAAGTACCATTAAATTTAATACCCAAGTGGTTTAGTGCTAATATATGAAGAAGACAAATAAAAGATGACAAGCAAAACAGTTTTTAAAAAATAATGGAGAAAAAGACAGAAAACCTGGTAACTTAGAGTCCTTATGTTTCCATGGAGCTTGGACGGTTTCTCAGATAGGATGGTTAACACCCAGCTCATTGCTGCTCCACAAAGGTGTAAAAAGTCCCAAGGCATTCAGTTTTTTGTAATGTGAACTCCTTACTTGTGAAGACACACCCCCTGCCCAGTTGCTCCCGCTTTCCTCATTTTGGAAAGTTCGGAAATGAATTGTTCCATCTCCATCTGACAAAGCTGAGTACCAAAGATGTCTGAGGTCGCTGTTCAGTCAAAACCCCCTCTCTTGTGCCTGACTGATTTTCGATAGGGACAAAGAATGGTTAGAGCCATGGCTTCTCCAGAGTAATAAAAATGACAGGATATCTGGTCCTGTGGTTACAGGGAGAGAACAATCTCACTTCTGACACATTCCAGTTATTACATATATACATACATACCAATGTAATATACTGATGACACATGCATAAACAATATATTCCCTAATTCAGTAAGGTTATATACACAAGTGGGCTTCTTTCATAAAATTCCCTGGCCAATTTTCCCCCTCACACTTCAGGACCACAGTAAAATGGAGTTTAAATGGCTCAGCTCAGACTTATATGATCTGAAAGGGGGATTTTTTTTACTATAACAGGAAATTTTGGAATGGCGATCTGATTAGACAACCATTTTAAAGGCATTTTTTGTAGTGAGAAAGTATGTTATATGCGAATGAACAAAAATACTAAGTGATTTTTATAATTGGATTTTATTGCAAACAAAAACAACTTTTTGTGAAGTCTAACAGTAGTAAAAAGTCTGGAGGGTATGCCAGTACATGTGAAAGAAAACATACATATAGAAAATGAACAGTACAATACCCCCATTTTATATTGCCAGCACGTAACAAGTGACAACAACTGCTGGCATTGGGACTGTGATTTTTATTGCAGTGGTAATTAAAGTGAGTTCATATTTCACTGTACATTTGATCATAAAAAATAGAAGAGGTCAAATAGAAAGCCTCATTTCCATAACCCATGTACTGCATTCATACATGGTTGTTGTGATTTTGCATTGTATTGTTTTTATCCATCTTCAGATTATTTTACTGGTTTACACATATCCTCAAAATGACTGAAAATCTACAGTACATTGCTTATGCTTGCAATTTTACAATGTGCAATTAATTTAGATTTATACAGAATATTTGGTGTACATTATGTTTCTAGAACAAGATGTAGATACAATATATAAACCAAAAAATTAAATAAATCTGAAGATGCACATTCCCTTAAACACATATATACCTAAGGACTGTATAGTCAATTTTGACACATATTCCTGTAGACTGTGCTGCAGTAATGTGCACAGGTAAGTTACATTGCCCTGCAATGTGTCTATTGTCACCACCTTCTTATTAATGGTATTTTATGAAAAAGGGAATAGGAATATAGTATCCTATCTGCATAAATACTAGCCTACAAATCTTTTACATACACCAAAATATAGTGGTAAAACAGCATTAATATAGCTTTCATCTAGCATTCAGCAAGAATGAGTGTCAAAAATATTAGTTCTACATCTATGATTCATTCCTGATGGGGAATAAGTAGTTAAATATGTTGTAAGATGCTACAAGAAAGCATAGATAAAGCTATGATAATTTTAAACACCGTAAGGAGCTGCATGGGAAACTAATGACAAAGTCTGGCCAAATTTAACGTATGTCTGAATTGAGTTGTGGTCATGTACTCTTTGATAATCCCTTATGTAAAGTCTACATTCACTTCTGATGGACTTCACTGATCTTCAAATGTGACAATAAAAAGCTATTATGGACCAATGTCAACTAAAAATGCTGAGCAAACTACAGTGGATAACCTGAAAATCAGTTGTTATTTTACTAACCAGTGGACGCCTGAATCTGTCTAGTCTGGTGATCCATATGTGTGTCTAATTCAGCTACAAAAATAGACTTTGAGCAGGTAATTAGGTTAATATCAAAGCAGTATGTGTATAGTTCACAATTGTACATGCCGCATTTTGGCCTTTGATTTTGTTTTGATTTTGTCCATAGAGCATGCATAGTCTTCTACACTTATGGCTATTATGCTCAAGATCATAATATATTTAATGAGCAAGCATGCATTACGCTGATACACCAAGTCTTGAAAAATCAACTTTAGGTTAAGACCCCACATTGAGGAAATGCAGCAGAAAAAAATGCTGTGTTTTCCAGTGCCAGCAAAGTAAATGAGATTAAATTAATCTCACCCACACATTGCAGAAAAAAAGAGCTGCGGAAAAGCTGCATTTTCAAAAACACATGCATTTTTGAAAAACGTAGCTTGTTTATTTTAGCATGCAGAATGGCGAGATTTTTACCTATATATTTAATAAGGCAAAAAGAAATGCAGAGAAAAACACAGCAAAAACTCACTGAAAAGCACTGCAGGAAAAATGCAGTTTTTAAGCTGCGCTTCACTATGTCACCAGGCAACTCAATATCAAACGAGTCACAGTGTATTGTAGATAACTTTATGCTAAGCACTATCAGAAATTTACAGAATCCAGTAGAAGCACGATTGCCTTAAAAATGGCAGCCTCTTCCTATTTTACAGCTATGATGCTGCTTTTTAAATTTCCACATATGCACCTCACTTTTCCCAGCTGGAGCCATTGGAGGCTCTGGTATACTTCTAATGTATTTGAGTCTCATTTCCATATTTCTAAAAATGGCTTTTTCAAGGAAATGGTGCATCTATTGGATTATCTTAACATATAATGGTGCATGCCCCAACAATGCATCATGATTGGTCTGGATGTCAAATTTTCTGCTGACAGACTATCTTTAAAAATGCATATATGAGTTAGCATATGTAAAGATAAAGCAAGCTGTACATAGAGAAAACTTAAAGGGATTGCCCAAGATTGCTAGATAACCAAATTGAAGGTTTTAGATCATTTACAGTGTGGGACTAATGGGAACCATTTCATGGATTAATGAAGACATAAGAGAAGGATATATTTTATTTATAGCCTAAAACTATGAAAATGTAACACCTAAACACAAAGACAATTCATATACATACTAAATTGGTAGGCTGAAATAACACCAGTGCTATGACTGGTTACATCTTATCCAGTTTTCCTTTGTGGTACGTTTTATACATCTCTCCATAAAATGCTAAGAGTGACTGAAGCCACTGACCTGTCACACAGGTCAAATAAACTTACAGCATCACACAACTGTTACTCTATGAGTGTGGTCCTGCCACTTCATATGAACAGTATAGCTGCCCTAGGTTCTACCTGCTTTTGGTACAATCCTTTATAAAAAAAAAAAATAGAGAGAGAGAGTGTTGTCCTTAAAATAGATTGAAAAAATGCAATTTGGCTACAATTTTTTGAGTGTCACAAAAAGAAACCCCAGCAGACATTTTTTAGTAAATATAGTAAGGTCTTTCATGATATTGCTTCACATACAGAAATGTGTTACAGTAATAACATCATTTTATTACAACCTGTGGCAGGAGGGAAACGCTGTGTCATTGTGGAGCCCTGCTGTTAATCATACAGTCAATGCCTACGTTTTTTTGGGGAGTTAGACCATATATATATTTAACACAAAGTTAATTCAGCATTCATCATATAAATATAATATTAACCTTACTTACTTGAGTTACTTTTATGTTGAAGATTGAAATTTATACTGCCGAGCTGCTTGTCAGCTCTGCTGCTCTGTTTGTATGCAAAGTGGCTGCAGCAGTGACGTCATGTCGACAGGACCCTTGTAGTCAAACACTGCTCTCAGCAGTATACAGATGAGAGTGGTGTTTGGCTGCAGCAGTCATGTAGACATGATGTCACTGCTGCTGCTGCCCTGTATACCAACAGAGCATGGGATCTGATAGCTGGAATAAATAAATATTACATAAATGCATATTTATTTTATAGCCCTCCTGATTGAATTTCATTGTTTAACCCTGGACAACCCCTTTAATTGTCAGTCTCAGAGAACTCTTTTAATGGGTTAGTGATGTCTGGCAATGTTGTGATGCACATCTAAATTCCTCTACAATGGAAAGATAGCAATTGTGGATTTTGTATATGTACATCATATATGTTTTTGATGTGTAGAAACCAGCTTATATTAGTTTTACGTTAAGTTCATGCACACAGGCTGGTAGTAATGCAGTAACTGCAAAGTGTTGTTGTAGTTTCCATTAAAAATGCAAAAGTAAATGAATTTAATCTTACCTGCATATATATTTTTTTTTTTTTTTTGCAAAATCTTATTTGCAGCAATGTAACATCTGGGTGCTGAGTTAAGATCCTTTTACACGGGATGTTGACTGGCCAAATGAGCATCCATAGGTTCACTAATTCCCAATAACTGCCCTGTTATAAAGGTTTCAGAGGTCAGCCTTTGTTTGGTAATCACATTTTTATGTACAAGTGGGGAAAAAAAGTATTTAGTCAGCCACCAATTGTGCAAGTTCTCCCACTTAAAAAGATGAGAGTGGGCCGGTAATTGACATCATAGGTAGACCTCAACTATGAGAGACAAAATGAGAAAACAAATCCCGAAAATCACATTGTCTGATTTTAAAAGAATTTATTTGCAAATTATGGTGGAAAATAAGTATTTGGTCAATAACAAAAGTTCATCTCAATACTTTGTTATATATCCTTTATTGGCAATGACAGAGGTCAAACATTTTCTGTAAGTCTTCACAAGGTTGGCACACACTAGAAAATCACATTGTCTGATTTTTTAAGAATTTATTTGCAAATTATGGTGGAAAATAAGTATTTGGTCACCTACAAACAAGCAAGATTTCTGGTTCTCACAGACCTGTAACCTTCTTAAAGAGGCTCCTCTGTCCTCCACTCATTACCTGTAGTAATGGCACCTGTTTGACATTGTTATCAGTATAAAAGACCCCTGTCCACAACCTCAAACAGTCACACTCCAAACTCCACTATGGTGAAGACCAAAGAGCTGTGGAAAGACACCAGAAATATAATTGTAGACCTGCACCAGGCTGGGAAGACTGAATCTGCAATAGCCAAGCAGCTTGGTGTGAAGAAATCAACTGTGGGAGCAATAATTGGAAAATGGAAGACATACAAGACCACTGATAATCTCCCTCGATCAGGGGCTCCACGCAAGATCTCACCCCGTGGGGTCAAAATGATCACAAGAACAGTGAGCAAAAATCCCAGAACCACACGGGGGACCTAGTGAATGACCTGCAGAAAGCTGGGACTAACGTAACAAAGGTTACCGTCAGTAACACACTATGCTGCCAGGGACTCAGATCCTGCAGTGCCAGATGTGTTCCCTTGCTTAAGCCAGTACTGAACTCAGGGCCCGTCTGAAGTTTGCTAGAGAGCCTTTGAATGTTCCAGAAGAGTATTGGGAGAATGTCATATGGTCAGATGAAACCAAAGTAGAACTGTTTGGTAGAAACACAACTCGTCGTGTTTGGAGGAGAGTGAATGCTGAGTTGCATCCAAAGAACACCATACCTACTGTGAAGCATGGGGGTGGCAACATCATGCTTTGGGGCTATTTCTCTGCAAAGGGACCAGGACAACTGATCCGTGTACATGAAAGAATGAATGGGAACATGTATTGTGAGATTTTGAGTGCAAACCTCCTTCCATCAGCATGGGCATTGAAGATGAAACGTGGCTGGGTCTTTCAGCATGACAATGATCCCAAGCACACCGCCAGGGCAACGAAGGAGTGGCTTCGTAAGAAACATTTCATGATCCTGGAGTGGCCTAGCCAGTCTCCAGATCTCAACCCCATAGAAAACCTTTGGAGGGAGTTGAAAGTCCGTGTTTTCCAGGGATAGCCCCAAAACATCACTGCTCTAGAGGAGATCTGCATGGAGGAATGGGCCAACATACCAGCAATAGTGTGTGCCAACCTTGTGAAGACTTACAGAAAACGTTTGACCTCTGTCATTGCCAACAAACGATATATAACAAAGTACTGAGATGAACTTTTGTTATTGACCAAATACTTATTTTCCACCATAATTTTCAAATCAATTCTTTAAAAATCAGACAATGTGATTTTCTGTATTTGTTTTCTCATTTTGTCTCTCATAGTTGAGGTCTACCTATGATGACAATTACAGGCCGGCCTCATCTTTTTAAGTCGGAGAACTTGCACAATTGGTGGCTGACTAAATACTTTTTTTTCCCCACTGTAGCACAAAAATAAATTGTTGGCAGCACATTGTGCTATGTAAGCAATGTATAAGCTGCTAACATAATGAAATTGTATGGAAAATGAACGATTGCACTAGTGATTATTCCTCCTCTATGCACTTTGCACTAGCCTGTAAGGCTAAATGCACACAAAAGAGTTGTAAAATGACTGTGAAAAAAGTAAATTTTTCACGGCCATCTTGCACCCGAGGAACACCCGTTTTCATGGATCCCGCATACGCTCTAGTGTATGGAGGAATCTGTGAAAACAGCCAAAAATAGGACCTGACCTATATTTTAACGGTCCCTAACAACAGACTGTCAAAATAACGGTCATGTGAATAGCCCCAATTCAGTGAAATGAATGCTGTTGTGTGACATCCATTAATAAATCGGACGTCGCACTGCCAGTTTTCACTGTCATGTGATTGTAGTCTTAAGGCTAATGCAAACATGTTATATCATCAATTGGCATTCTTCCTACCCGACCATTTGGCCATGCCAATGTACTCTTAATGTATATACACGCATCAAATTTGTTGCAGAAGTTTTTGCAACTTGCAGAAATCCATGTGCTTGTAACTGAAACAACCATGTGCAACAAATCTGCTGCAAAGTAATTCTTTCTTTGGTGTTATTTGAGTCCCTGTGTCATTTAACATTCACTCAGGACATGCAAGATATATAAAATGTGCAGTGTATAGGTTTTGCCTAGAATGTTCCAAAATATTGAGCAAAGGCTACAAGTACATGCTATTATATTCTAATTGGTCATAAAATTAGTATGACTAATGCTTTTTGTAAAGGGGGTGGGGGATTCATTAACATGGTAAAATTCAGCTACTAAAAGTGCAGTAAATTCATAGGCAGGACAATTTTCAGTACAAATGTTGCGATTTCATGATAAAAACACAAAACCAAGGAACACAAGCCAGTGTAAGATTATATATACACCCTGCAACCTGACCAGACACACCCTGGCTGTGGAAGTTCTCATCTGATGGATTGAATCTATTATTGTTTTGACAGTGGACATGAAATAGATTTATAGATGGTCAGTTCATTAATCAATGTAACATAAATCAGGATCGGGAGCTCTGTAAGATATAAGCGTGTTTTCGTGACTTCGGAGATGTATGGTATATCATCCAGGGTGTATGTACCTTCAAAGATAAAAACGGATGTTCTATAAGGCAAGACATCTAAACAACATCCTATTTCTACTCGACAAAATAACCTAGACAGATCTAATGGTGCTAAAATGCTTCCCGGCCATAATTCTTTCACAGCTTTATCATGTATTGAACTTTCAATAAACTACCAATTTGCTTAAGAAGAAATAGACAAAAAAATAGAAAGGACACTGCTTAAACAGCATGGAACATATCTAATATCCATGAAGTGGAGGGACCTTTCTTAACAAACAGCAGTGTAACAGCATACAATGTGAACTTGTCTCAATGTCCATACACAACAGAAGAAATAATGGCATCACTCACCAGTATCAAAGGGGTTGTCCAGTTTCAGCAAATAAATGTTATTTTTTGTATGATGATGATGATGATGATGAATAGTTATATTATTTCCAATATATTTTCTGTATCATTCCCTCACAGGTTGATGACAGTCCATGGTCATGTAATAAACAGTCCTTGGTCATGTGATGGACACACACGTGCACAGCTTGTTATCTGGCAGCTGTCCAGCACAGTGGCTCAGCGGTTAGCACCTTGCAGCTCTGGAGTCCTAGGTTAAAATGCAGCCAAGGATGACATTTGCAAGGAGTTTGTATGTTCTTTGTATGCCCTTCTTGGTACAGTGTTGACAATGACTCTGTAAAGTGCTGTGGAATATGATGTGGCATTACAAGTACGCAAAATAAATAAACTGTGTGATTACTGAGCTGTGACTATAATGATCTGTGTGTCCATCACATGACCATGGACTGTATATCACATGACCATGGACTGATTTTCATCCACTGGAAGTAAAATGAATGACAGCAAGCAGAGATCAAGAAAACTGCGAGAAATTGTTTAACTTTTCATTATGCAAATTATAACATTTATTTCCTGAAACTGGACAACCCCTATAAAACAACAATCCAATATTCCAGCTTGTTCTAAAACACAGCAGTGAAAAGGAGCTTTTGAGTGCACAGGGATGTCCTTAAGTAGAGACTTGCAGCACTATTCAAATAACAACTAGGAATGTTAAACATAGAAGAGTTAACCTGAGCTTCTACAATTGGTTAAACTGCTGCAGTGTGATAGCTTATCATTGAAGACAAAAAACAAAACAATGAAAAGAGACTAAAAAATGTTTTTCCAATAACTTTTCATTGGTTTCTGTTGTCTTCTCTGATAATATATCACACTGCAGCAGTTTCACCAATAGTAGAAGTTCAGGTTCACTCTGCTATGTCACTTACGAAACTTACATTACAAAGTTGCTGAATGTTGCTGTTGTTACAGTTAACAAATCAGGCTACAATTAAAAAGGGCATCATGGATCAGACTGAGTGACCCTGGGCCAAAAGGGTACAGTGTCACACAGGCAAACCAGTCTGAGCGAAGGTATATCCATATAGTAAACATCAATAAATAATTACACCAATATGTGCAATAGATCATAGAGAACAAGAGCTGTTACAAAAATACACTCATATTGTTTTTGTCATTTAGCCCAAATGGTTCCATGGCATTAGACCCTTGGATTCATTGGGCTTTCTTTCTCAGGAAAACTATATGCCAGTTGCAACCCTTTTGCAAGAGAGAGCTCCCAAAGAAAGGGATGGCTTTCTGGACTCCCGAAACAGTGCACAAATCTCCTGCATCTGCCAGGCTCTCTGTTATCTAATATGTGATGTGTGCATGTTATATGCTGATCACATTAAAATGGGCATGACTGGCACATTAACTTGCCCACATCACAAAAAGGGGTGTGAGATGCACAAAAAGATGTGACAGGATGACTACCACAAGGGCACAGAATTATATATAACCTGCTACATGGGCACAGGATAATATCCACAACATACTTTGTTTTGCAATGTTTCTGATCCTGACCCTGTTCTGCTGATCTCCTGTCTATGGTCCTGGCTTGTCTTTGACCTACAAACCTATCCTTCCTGTCCTGGACTCCTGACCTTCTGCCTGTTGACAACTGTGCACATATTCCTCCAACCCCTGAACTTGGCCTGTACCTTACCGATCTCATGCATGACCCCTGACATTCCTCTGGCCCCACCTATAACTGAACCTCTCCAACAGGTAGTAGTAATTCCTCTGCAGTGAAGTCATAGTGAATACTGTGGAGGCTGCTTAGGCAACACCCTTGGGAGTGGCCCAATGTCAAACTGGTTAGATGGTACTGTTCGTCCACATCGGCTGAGTGTTACAAGTGTGTCTGGACAAAACACCCCTTTCTGTCTACCTTCTGTCTAAGGAAGAATTGTAACTGTGACTAAATCTTATAGGTAGGGTTACCTTGTAATAGTTGATACACTGTAGTGTTCCGTTAATTACTGTTTGGCTTCTTTTTTTGTAGTCCCCTCTTAACATCCCATCTATTATTCACCTTTATCTGCTTGTTTCAAGTACAAGGGAGCCATGTTTTCTATCTATGTCCTTTTCTCTACCTCAGTAATGTTACATTTCTCTTTAGTGTAGATCCGAGGTTTTACATCTATAAAAACCTGCTTCTGAAACAAACTGAGATGCCCACCTGGTTGTAAGGGGTATGAAAGTATATTTAACTACTTAACCCTATTAAAGGTTCAGCACTGCAATGCTGAGTTCAATATCTGTAGTGGCACCAATAAGGGTCAACAAACACATCCTTTCTTTTGGCTAAATAATTAAACATTATTGGAAAAACTGTCAAACACTTATATGTTAGATTTAGAGAGCATCATAATTCTGCTGCATAGGGTGAAGGCACATCAATGACATTAGTAGAAATACTGATGTTTTAATGTGTGCTGAGAAAGGAAGCCTGGTGGATCCTAGACTTATTGACAATATCAGCATATTTTTGTAACAACCCACTTTTTCTTTTGTAGGAATCTATATATTTTCTCATTTTCCATAATTTTTTCCAATTTTTTTAGGACCTGTTACACATATCGGAGTAATTTTTTTTTTTATGTTTACTGTATGGCTATGCCTTGGGTTGGACAGGTATACCTGTGTAATACTGTGCCAACTCAACTTGTGGTCCCAGAAGTTTCGGTCTGATCCATGAAACCCTTGTGTGCCTCTTTGCTTGATAACTGCCTATTATGTTTATTTTCACGACAACAACACTTTTTAGTATATCCTTGGGAGACAGTGTTTAACATTGGAGGTGTTCTAGTTGCTATGTAAATAGTACTAAGTGCTGTCCACTTGGAGAGCATTGTGATGTTAGTGAAATTTTTGGCCAGTGGAAATGCAGGTTTGTGCAAAATGGCGCCACACACAATAAAACTCCTTTCCCCCCACTATATTTTTAACAATCTGGAATAAAAGACTCTGCTTTTTCTCTTTTACATGGTCATTAAAAAAAATATATATATATATATATATACTACTTGGACACACATATGTGAATCCCAGGTGCTTATGTCCATGCATTAAAGGTTTATTTCTATGTTATATTCCGAGGATATGCAATAACTGTTTGATAACCTTTGCTGTTGTCATGTACTGGAAGAACCAGAAACAGAATTCCTATCAGAGATGGAACCTAAACCTATGAGGTACTTACAACATCCTGTGGAGATGGCATAAATACCTGATGGGAATACTCTTTTCATTATTAAGCATTAACAGAACCGTATAAGATATTGTAAATAATGAGTTACTCACTATAGATTCATTTTAACCTCTAGTATTGGCAAGGCGGTTCATGCCAATCCTGTCAATGGGAATCCCAAATCTTCTTTTTGTAAGATCTACAACTTTTCTGCAAAGACAAGAGCAAAGTGGGGCATTTTTTAAAATACAGTATATAATCAGTATTTGGTCCTTTGTATATATTCATCTTCTCCTTATTATTATTATTATTATTATTGATAATAATAATACTAGTACACTTTTTTTGAAAATGTGAAAAACTTCTCAAGAAAATTATGTTACCTATTAATAAAAATCTAATTGCTAAGAGTATCAAAATGTTTGCTATATAAAGCCTGATTTTCTTTATTATTTTGACTGTTCATTATTAATATACTAATCAAGTATCGTACCAAATTATATACATAAATTAGCACTATATTAATGATACCATTAATCACATCATTCTTAGCTATGAGGCTGGTTTACTTGGTGGTTATTTTGCTGAACAACTGCATGCAGATTGCAATTGAAGTTATGAGTAGCACATACAGATGCATCTCAATAAATTAGAATATCTTTGAAATGTTCCTTCATTTCAGTAATTCAATTCATAATCAGCGTCTTCCATGATTGTGTGTCCTACTGAACATTGAGATGCACCTGTATATATTATGTCAGTAAACCAGTGGCCATGGTGAACTGCATAGTAACTTGTTCTACTCATTACTGCAATTAATAACTGTGTGCAGTTCTTCAGTGAAAGAGTGCCATGTAAAACCAGCCTTAAGGGATTGTTCCAATTGGTCATATCCTTTTTGGATGAATGTTACCTGTTGAACAGCTGATCATCATAGGTGTAGCTACAGGTGCATCTCAATAAATTAGAATATCTTTGAAATGTTTATTTCTTTCAATAATTAAATTAAAAAAGTTACCTCCTATATTTTCTAGATTCTTTACACACAGAGTGTTCTATATCAAGTGTTTTATTTCTGTAAATGTTGATTATGGATTACAGGTAATGAAAACCAAAATATAAGAAAATTTGAATATTTCAAAAAAGTTCAGTATTGTGAATTCAGTGTGTCACCTGCTAAGGTTTCCTAAGCCTTTAAATGGTCCCTCAGTCTGGTTCAGTAGGACACACAATCATGGAAGACGCTGATTATGAATTGTATTACTGAATTACTGAAATGAATGAACGTTTCAGAGATATTCTAATTTATAGAGATGCACCTGTATTGTAGTTCCCATCAATCAGCTGTTACAGTCAGGCAAGCTGCAGTGGCCTCTGCAGGATATATGTAGACTTACATTTAGCTTATCCAAATGAATAGGCCACTATGGGTCATATAGGGCTTGCCATTACTGGATCTACTCTTTGTAATGGTATTCTGCTCTGCCTCACAGAGGAAGGTGCTAAGTAAAAAAAAATCTCCTTTATGAAAGATGGAACAAGTTCTTTAAAATTATCATTTTATTTTTTCCAAGTTTCAGGCTCTAATAATCAGGGCAAACTATATAGAGCAGACCAATAATACTAGTGTATGCATTTTCACAGTCCATCAGCGATACCTAGGATAAGGAAAAACTATCAAACTATAGAACAAAAACCTTTGCCCACAGCAACCAATGACAGTGTAACTTTAGTTTGCTTGCTTGTGCTCTTCAAACATGATAGCTGCTGTGTGATTGGTTACTGTGGGCAACAAAGACAGTTCTCTGAGGCCACACAATACGGAAAAGCTACTTTTTTGTTAGTTTTGTTTTTAGCCATAGTAAAGCATGGCCTCAGAAGGAATTGAGGAATATAAAAGCTATACTTATACTTCTCCTTTCTGCTAAATCCACTCCTGGCTGCAACAAAAACAGCTTTTCTGCAATGTGTGACCACAGCCTTAGATAGATTTCATTAATTGGGCCCTATTGCTTTATTGCATAACCATGATTCTGGAGTATAAAATTTTCAGTATAAGACTCTAAGAAAACTGGGTGACAACCTTCATGGTGACAGTAATGATGGTTACATCATATATCAACCAGCATTTCAAAGGAAGAAAAAATGAAATAGTTAAATAACAGCAGGAAGAGCACAACTTAATTTAGATTTTAGGTGTAACCTTCCTTTTACCAAAAGGGTCATCTTAGGGTCTTAGTTTACAGGAACTATATGCTTAGAGCTCATACACTGACTGGACTATCAGACATGTATTTTAGGTAGCCATTTCATTCTCTGCAGCTGTTTCCTCTAGTTTGATGATTTTTGACTCACTTAGGTGTGAATTTCAGAATCCTAGCTGTGTCTAAAACCAAACAGTATGTAAGTAATTATAGTTAACATAAACACAGGCGTCCGCAGGCGGTTTATTTTTGTGCGCTAATAAAGAAGTGATTCTGGAATATGTGCAGCAAAAATTCCCCTGCTTGTAAAAAGTGTTATTACGTCTGTGATAGTTCTATATCTTGTGGAGAAGATGGGGAAATACAAAACTCCACCTTTGCTTCTAAATAAAGTATTAATCATCATGTCAGTAGGACAAGTTCACCTGGCACCCAAGGCCAAGATGGCAAAATGTAGCACGACTCTGTCTGTGAATAGAAATGAATTTCAGCAGCAACTTAGGCTAGGTTCATTCTATGCATTTTTCATGTCCTCAAGATTACAGTAGCGCTTAGAGCATTTACAGTAGTAAGATCTATCAACATCCATCATATAGAATATAGGACTTCTCAAACTTTTTTTTAACTCGGGCCTCACCAATCAAATAAATACTAACATAGCATGCCAAACAGATGTCATTGTGCTGTACAAATAATACCTTCACCAGCGGAAACCAAATACCACAGTACACCACCAGGGCCGGTTTTAGACAAAGTGGGGCCCTGGGCAAAAATTAAAAGCGGGGCCCCAAATGCTGATATGCAAACAACACCATCGTCTTGCAGTGACAACCCCTATAATAACGCCTCCTTTCTGCCAACAAAAAAGTCATAACAAGCCCCATTTTACCACATACAATACAAATGAGCACCTTCGTACTGCCCATTAGATTTTTGCACCCAGTCATCAGTTATTATAGCGCCTCCTTATCAATAATAGTCCCTGCTTATAAATAATCTTACACCTTTATTAATAATAGCTCCCTTATAAATGATAGTGCCCTGTATCAGTAATATCCCCCTTATCAGTAACAGTCACCCCGTAAAAATAATACTGCTGCCTTAAAAATAATAGCCCCCTCATAAATAATAGTTACCCTTATAAATAATAGTCCCCATTATCACTAATAGCCCCCTTTATAAATAAGCCCACTTAACAATTATATCCCCTTATAAATAGTTCCCCTCTTATAAATAATAGCTCCCCCTTATAATAGCCCCCTCATACTTACTTAAGTTTCCCAATTATATATAGTAACCCACCCTTATATATAAAAGTTCTCCATTATACAGTGTCAGACTGAAGGGCCTTAGGCCCACCAGAGGATCTTGTTCTGGGGCCCCACCCAACAGCTTCCTGCTAATAGCCTACACCCTGGCTCCTTCACTGAAGTCTTACATATGTGCTGACTATCTGGTGTTACTGAGTATGTTCCCTGTATAGTCAGCCCATATAGTACTGTGCAGGCACCAATAACTCCATGGCCAGTTCATGCACAGTACTGTATGGGGAATGACATGGCCATGGAGCACTACACGTATGTGCAAGATTATAGTGAGGGAGCTGTGATGCAGACATAGCACACAGGGCTGCCAGCAGGAATTGTGAGCCCCCCCACAGTATAATGCTCTACATGGTATATAATGCTCCACAGTATAAAATGCTCTCCTGAGCCCTCCAGTTTCCCCACATGGTATATAATGCTCCACAGTGACCACACACAGTATAAAATGCTCCCCTGAGCCCCCCATTGTGGTCCCACATGGTTTGTAAGGCTCCACACAGTATAATACTCCACAGTGGCCCACACAGTATACTACCCCTTAGTGGCCCCAGACAGCACAATATGCTCCCCAGCAGCCCCACACAATCTAATATGCTCCATACAGTATAATATGCACCCCACAATGCCCCCCCAGTATAATGCTCCACAGTGGCCTAACACAGTATAACATGCTCCATAATGACCTCCACACAGTATAATATACTCCCCAGAGGGGTTCCCCCAGTATAATGCTCCACAGTGGTCCCCCATAGTATAATATGTTCCCCAGAGTCCCCCCCAGTATAATGCTCTACAATGGCCCCACAGAGTATAATATGCTCCCGAAAAGCCCCCGCACAATATAATACACTCCACAGTGGCCCCACACAGTATAACAGGCTCTTCACACTGTCCATTCCCCCAGTATTTTGCTCCACAGTGGCCCATAGTATAATATGCTCCCCAGAGGGCCCCCACTAGTATAATGCTCCACAGTGCCCCCTCCAGTATTTTGCTCCACAGTGGCCCCACGCAATATATTATGCTCCCCAGAGCGTCCCCCCAGTATAATGTTCCACAGTAGGCCCCACGCAGTATAATATGCTCCCCAGAGGGCCCCCTAGTATAATGCTCATCAGTCCCCCCCAAATAATGCCCCACAGTGGCGCCACGCAATATAATATGCTCTGCTGATGCCCCCCCAGAATAATGCTCCACAGTGACCCCACTCAGTATAACATGCTGCAGAATGGCCTCCACACAGTATAATATACTGCCCAGAAAGGTTTCCCCAGTATAATACTCACAGTGGCCCAAAACAGTATAATATGCTCTCCAGAGCCTCCCCCCAGTATAATGCTCCACAGTGGCCCAAAACAGTATAACATGCTCTCCAGGGCCCCCGCTCCACGGTGACCCCCGCACAGTATAATATACTGGGGGGCCCCTCTGGACAGCATATTATACTGTGTGGGGCCACAGTGGAGCATTATACTGGGGGGGGGGCTCTGGAGAGCATATTATACTGTGTGGGGCCACTGTGGAGCATTATACTGGGGAGGGGGCCCTCTGGAGAACATGTTATATTCTGCGGGGCCTCTATGGAGTATTATAAAGTGGGGGGACTCTGGAGAGCATGTTATATTCTGTGGGGCCACTTTGGAGCATTATACTGGGGGGCCCCTCTGGAGAGCATGTTATATTCTGTGGGGCCACTTTGGAGCATTATACTGGGGGGCCCCTCTGGAGAGCATAATGCTCCAAAGTGGCCCCACAGAATATAACATTATCTCCAGAGGCCCCCCCCACACATTATAATTTTCCACAGAGGCCCCACAGAATATAACATGCTATCCAGAGGGGCCCCCAGTATAATGCTCCACAGTGGCCCCACACAATATAATATGATATCCAGAGGGGGCCCCCCAGTATAATATGCTATCCAGAGGGGGCCCCCAGTATAATGCTCCACAGGGGCCCTACAGTGCTATTATTATATTATATTCTGGGGTCTCTTCAGACCCCAGAGTATAATAATCGAAGGCCCGGGGTAAGTAAGGTAAAATAACAAACAGTTATACTCACCTTGTCTTACCTCTCCTGGGCCTCCTCGCGCTGCTCCGTTATCCCCGCCGGCGACCGCTGCTTCTTCTTCTCTGCAGCTGACGTCACGCGTTGTGGACGTCACCTCTGAGGCCTGTGATTGGGCCTCAGCGATTACGTGAGGCACGCCCCACGTGACCGCTGAGGCCAGAAGATGACGTCGGACGCCAGGACAGGTGAGTAAAAATGTTTGTTATTTTTACTCACCTCGGAAAGGGGCCCTGCTGTTATTGCTTTGGCCGGGCCTGACTCCGGGATCCGGAGTCATCAGGCTCCGGATCCCGGGGGCCCCTTTGGGGACGGAGCCCTGGGCAATTGCCCAGTTTGCCCCCCCCCCCCTAACGCCAGCCCTGTACACCACACATAATACCCATAGCAAAACCAATTAACACAGTGTAGCACAAAATAATAATGCCGAATAGCAGCGTCTCGCAGAAAATACCTCCCAGAAGAGTCAAGCACCACAGTCCACCACAAAATACTTCAGTCACCCTAGCAGTGCCAGGCAAATTCCACCATACAGGGCAACAGACCTTCACAGAAGCGCTCAACACCACAGTGTAGCACTTCTTATCATACTAGTGCAAAACAAATACCACCTTGCATGACAAAATATCTCCACAGAAGTCACTAATATCACAGTGCAGCAACACATCTCACCCCAGAAGCGCCAAACAAATACCATTGTGTAGAGCAAAATACTGTCAAAAGTGCCAAACTCCACAGTTCCGTATCATATGTAGCAGCATTGCCTACCCAACCTTGCACTCTCCTAATGGCAGGACAGCCCCACCCTTTCCACCTCTAGCTCATTGGCGGCAGCAGTCTCCACAAATAAAACCGTCCAAACAAATTATTCCCAAATTCCACACCTCGCACACTGTCAGGAGCATCACAGTAGTCTATGATACCACCAGATTAGAGCATTCAGCATGCAGATTCAGGCTGAACTGGCTTGGGTGAAGAAATGGTTGATTCTTCAGGGTGGTGTCACCACAGGTCCTTCAGCCTTTCCAGCCACGGAGACTGCACTTATTACACAAGGATGGCATTGCAGTTTCTGCTTTAGCGTTCCTGCTTTGTGGTGAAGCTTACACTGGCAGGGACCTGCACCTCACCAGCCAGTAAGCTGCATCACATCACACTTTGAGAAGCACTACTTAAAAAAAGGTCAATAAGGGGTTTTTGAGTTATTCAAAAAATGTACTTTCTGCTAGGAATGCTGGTAAAATAATAAAAGTACATTTGAGTATATTTGTTATTATAATATTGTGGATGTCAGGGTTTTGAAAATGGCACTCTTAGTTTTAGTTTTGCTTTTATTTTCAACAGAACAGCTCTCCTGCAGGAAAATTGCGGCAGCCATTCCATTGTTATGCCAGTGAGGAGCCTTTTGAAGGCTCCCAAAGCTGCCAATACTATATTACTATTTCAATGATAAAGGTATATTATTATTATTTCAACATAGACTACAGTATATTACAACAGAATACAGTAGTATTACAATCAATGGTGTAAGCAATCCAATGATCACAGGTTCAAGCCTCCTGGAGGGGGGGGGGGGCTAAAAGGAGAATTGAAAAATAAAAATAAATAATATATATACAGTACAGACCAAAAGTTTGGACACATCTTCTCATTTCAAGAGTTTACTGTATTTTCATGACTATAAAAATTGTAGATTCACACTGAAGGCATCAAAACTATGAATTAACACATGTGGAATTATATACTTAACAAAAAAGTGTGAAACAACTGAAAATATGTCTTCTTCAAAGTAGCCACCTTTTGCTTTGATTACTGCTTTGCACACTCTTGGCATTCTCTTGATGAGCTTCAAGAGGTAGTCACCTGAAATGGTCTTCCAACAGTCTTGGAATGAGAAGGTGTGTCCAAACTTTTGGTCTGTACTATATATATATATATATATATATATATATATATATATATATTCTATATAAAAATATACCTTTTTCTTAACATATTTTTAAGTTTTTAAGATACTATTTTTATTATTCATCTAGTTCTTTTGTAAAGATTTTTAAACACACATGTAATAGATTTTTTATTAGAATGATATTTTTAGATACTATTTACTGGTCTTCTTTTTGTATTTGAACAATTTTAGAAAAAAAAAAAAAATAACCAAATGTTATCATTAACATTAATGGTTTCCTGGCTCCCTCTTGTGGTAGAATCTTAAAAGTACATCTTTAGCCTTGGTTTGTATTATATGAATTGTTCTTTCATAAATTGCTCTACTGTACAGTATGTTACACTAGGTTCATGTGTTGTTTTTCTTGAGGCAAACAACAAGAAACTCTCATTGTAAATTCACCTAAAGTCCCACATTTTTTCATTTTGTGGAGAAATCAAAAAGGTTCAGGTCCAAAATTACACGCAAGTTCTTACCATAAATCAGACAAGTCTTTAGTACGTGAGATGTGGCCCCTATTGATTAGATTGCTAAATTGGATTGTGATCTTAGGAATTTTTAGGCCTAGTGAACTCTTTGCCATGTTTTAGCCATTCCATAAAAAAAATTTGAGATGTGGAAGGGTGCATTATACTGTTAAAAGAGACCAAAGCCATTAGTGAATTCCATTGCCATGGTCCATGACAATGTTTTGGTAGTAGTATAATGTTGTACCGTGTTAGTCATAGAAAGTAGTGGAAGAGTGAAGAAATCAGGCGATACCTTTTAGAGGCTGAGTATATTTGATAGTAAGCTTTCGAGAGAGCTAGCTCTCTTCTTCAGACATGGTGTAATACTAGAAACTGAAAAATCACACTATTTATACATAAACAAAAGATGGATCTTCAAAAGGATCTTGGAATAGCAAAATGCAATATACGTAAAGAAGTTATTTACAACAGGTCAGGAAATAAACAGTCTGGAAAATTTGTGGTGCATGACAGAGGAATCTGTTATCTGTTTGGAATCAGGTGGTGATTTGTGACCCTCAGTCTCTGCCCCATTTCCCCCACATAGAGGCCTGTGGTGGGACATTGCACACACATTATGAGATACACCACATTGGAAGACCTGCAGGAAAATGTCCCCCTTATTCTGTGCACCTGTTGTGACTGTGGGATAGGTGCACTGTCAGCGGTGTGGATGTGATTGCAGGTCATGCACTTATTTTGAAGGCAGTGTGAGGTGTCATTTTCAGTTGGGGCCTTCAGGGCACTCCGGACAATAATACGCCTCAGGTTTGGTGGTTGTCGAAAGGAAAGGAGAGGGGGGGACTGGAAATATGTCCGTGAGTCTGTTGTCCCTATGTAGCACAGGTTGGCGCTCCTTGGCAATCCTTTGTAGGATCTCCAGCTGTGGTTTGTAGGTGACAACTAGGGGCACTCGGGCATCTTTCTGGGTCTCTCTATATGTGAGCAGACTGTCTCTGTTAATGGCTGCCGTTTCATTTAATTGGTTGTCCGTCACTTTTGGTTTGTATCCCAATCGGAGTAATTTCGGCCTCAGATCCAGGAGGTGCTTGTCCAGGTCTGCTTTGTTGGAGCAAATACAATTGCATTGTATAGCCTGGCTGTAGATAATAGATTGTCTGGTGTGCTTGGGGTGGAAGCTGTCGTTTCTCAGGTAGGCCGTTCTGTCTGTGGGTTTGTGGTATATCGATGTGAGTATCCGGTGGTCTTTAATGTATATTGTGGTGTCCAGAAAGTGGATTTCACTCTCTGAATAGCTAAGTTTAAGGTTGATGGTAGGGTGAAAGTCATTGATGTCATTATGGAATTGAAGTAGGGCCTCCTCACCTGCAGTCCAGATGACAAGGATATCATCAATATAACGAAGGCAAATCATATGTTTGGTGGCGCATGTTGATAAATATGCTCCTTCCAGCTCTGCCATAGAGAGATTTGCATACTGGGGTGCACATCTGGTCCCCACTGAAGTTCCCACTCGCTGTAGATATAGATCTTCTCCAAAAGTAAAATAGTTGTGGATAAGGATGAATTGTATGTGCAATGTCCCACCACAGGCCTCTATGTGGGGGAAACAGGCCAGAGACTTAGCGCATGAACTCATACAGATCCACCATTAATAACAGCAGAACAGATCTCCCAGTGGCTGCACATTTCTCCGCAGAAGACCACTCTATTGAAGATTTGCGGGTTGTGGTTTTAATGGGACATTTTAAGAGGCAGAAAGAGAGAAAGGAATGGGAATACAAGTTAATGTAAAAATTTCAAACTCTGCAATTTGGACTTAATATTCATGCCACTTTCATGTCACACTATGTATGAACTGTGAGGGTCACAAATCACCTCCTGATAGCAAACAGATAACAGATCCCTCTGTCATGCACCACAAATTTTCCAGACTGTTTATTTCCTGACCTGTTGTAAATAACTTCCCTACTTATATTGCATTTTGTTATTCCAAGATCTTTTTGAAGATCCATGTCTTGTATATGTATAAATAGTGTGAATTTTCAGTTTCTAGTATTACACCATGTCTGAAGAAGAGAGCTAGCACTCACGAAAGCTTACTATCAAATATACTCAGTTAGCCTCTAAAAGGTATCGCCTGATTTCTTCACTCTTCCAATGTTTTGGTAGGTAGTATGTGTCAATGACACTTTCACGTGACCCAAGATTTCCCAGCAGAACATTGCACAGTGCATTACACTGCCTCCACCTGCTTGTTTTGCCTTGTTTTACATTACCATTATATATACAATGCATCAGACTAGTCCCCCGGAGGACCGGAAGATCCTTCAGTGGGCCCAGGCAGGACTGGTGCCCGGGCACATCACTCATGGAAAAGGGTCCGATGTCAGCGCAGCCCAAGTGACTGCAGAGGCCCAATCACAGGCCTTAACAGTGAGCTTAGGGCGTGAGACATCAGTCGGAGGCCAGAAGAGATCTGAAGAGGATGCCCAGGAGAGGTGAATCTACGAGTGTGCTCTATTCCTATTAAATATGCCTGTGCAAATGGACTTGAAGCAATGCATTTTCAGCTCTATTTACATAGGTCTTGGTGCTGTTTACAGAGTGCTGCTGTAGTTTCTGTATTTGTATTACTGCCATAACAGCTTGAACCTGTTCACATTGGGATGTGCTGTCGAAATGTTTGTAGTTCATTGTGGCTGCGGCTCCCTCTGTATTGGACTTGCATTCCTTTCATCTATCTCTCTGTCTATATATATATGTACCTCCACAGTGTTTATAAATGTTATGTGATGCTTATGCTATACAGATTGTGATTTTCTAAACTATTATCCCATATATAAAGAGATTTATACAATCATTTATACAAAATTCTTTTACTAATAATACAGGTACTGTAACAAAACATTGTTAGTTTTTCCCCCCCAATTATTGTAGATTACAGACTATATTATAAAATATTGATCAATGCAATGAGCATTCTGTTCTGAGGGGATTAAGCACGGTGATAGACAGACCCTTAAATCTAATATTAAGAATTCAATTGAACTATCTCTAAGAAATGCTATTCTGGAGTATCTCAATGATAATAAATTTATAACACAGTACCAGCATGGGTTTATGAGGGATTGGTCCTTCAGACTGATCAGCTTCTATCTGAAGGTGGAAGCTTGGGCAGGGAAATAGTACATGAAATTTATATGGTAAACATATGTACCTGGGCTGTGGAAACAAGTGTTACAATTACAATTGTTACAGTAATAAAATTAATTTTAGAAACCAGAGCCAGGTAGCTGTTGCCGTGGCAAATAAAATAATGGCTGGAATGAGAGGAATCACTACTTATGACAAGAACAACGTTTTGCTGCTATACAAATCACTTATCTGACCACCTATATATAGGAAATACAAAACTGAACTAGGGTGGGTGCAAAGGAGTGTGATCAAGGTAATATGGGGGATGGGTGGATAAGAATACAAAGAGCAGTTATCAAATTTAGGGTTATTCAGTTTGTAAAGAAGACGACCTAATTATAAAATACTAATATATGACTGGAGCGTACAGAGATCCTTTCAATAATCTCTTTATACCTAAGCCTATAACCGTGACAAGGGTTTTTTTTCTACACCTGGAGGAAAAACGGTTTTGCCATAGACATGGATGGGGCTTTTTTTACAGCAAGAGCAGTAAGACTATGATGATGAGGTGATGGCTGATAACTTGTACAAGAGGAGCATCACGACATCACAAGTTATGGGAAGTAGTATTTTGGGATGGGACTTTGATCCAGGGATTTATTCCAATTACCATATTTGGAATTGGAAAGTGATTTTTCCCCCCTAATACGGGGCAAATTGTGTCCGCCTCATGGGATTTTTTTTGCCTTCCTTTAGATCAACATGGTAGGATTATAGGTTCGGTAGGATTATAGGTTCACACGATGGACTTGTGTCTTTATCCAACCTTATGAACTATGTTACTTGTGAACTTAGTTATCTTAGCAAACTCACTATGTATCTGAATTTCTCCTTGTCCTTTCATTCCCTCTTTTCTTCTCCCCACTCTTTTATGTCTCCCTATGTTTCCCTTATGTCTAATTTTTTTGTTAATTTACTTTATTTACTTTACTTTATTTACGTCCAGCGCCATTAGCTATGCTAGGAGCCACAACACTGTGGCCAGATCGCCGCCCCACATAATGTGCTGGGAGCTGCCTTTACTAAGACCAGCTCGCCGCCCCATGGACCGGCAAAAGACCCCCAACGACCCGGTCCCGATCCACGGACCGGTGTTTGGGGACCCCTGATTTAGCACACCATGGGCAAAAATTGAAATGGAGTAATATTTATTTATTTATTATACTTACTTGTATAGCGACATCATATTCCTCAGCGCTTTACAGACATTGTCCCATCTAGGGCTCAAGATCTATATTCCCTACCAGTATGTCTTTGGAGTTTGGAAGGAAACTGGAGTGCCTGGAGGAAACCCATGGAAAAACGGGGAGAACACAGTATCTTGCTACGTGTCTATTTTTACTCATAATTTACATTTGTGTAGTTAAAAATTAATTTGTGCTAATTTATACTTTGGCTGCATCCCTTATTTTTGACTCTATATACTGATATTTCCCACCTTGGCTTAAAATTGATATATTAAAATATTCTTTTATACAGCTATTTTCTCTCACCGCTGTTTTCCCTTTATTTCAGAGGTGCTTGCAGAAATTCTGTCTAGTGGCGATCCAAATCCAGGAAAACTTCTTTTCTTTTTGGTTTCAATCACATCATTTTCCAGAGAGACTAGTTCATCTAGAAGTAAGAGTTTAGCTGCCAGATCTGCTGTCTTCTCTTCATTTGAAACTGATCGTTGAGCAACATCCAAAACAATTGGTGAGTCAAACCGCTGTTCAATAAAGTTCAATGTGAAAGTTAAAAAAAGCCAAAAAGCATATAATGTATCTACATTGAATATACAATCATGAAAAAACAAAGTACACATTAAAATTAGGTAAATACAACCTTAGAAGAACAATTACAGATTCCAGCATTTCATTATCTATTTAACAAAAATAAAGCCAAAATGGAAAAGCCATGTGTGAAAAAGGAAGTACATCCTGTGAATCAACAGCTTCTAGAACCACTTTTAGAAGCAAATAGGAAGCATGAAGCTCCTGGACCCCAATGTAAAATCTGTACCAGGCTCCCCAAATATTATGTGTTGTTTATAGAACTGGTCTTCTCAAATTGTCCTCCTTATAGACTCCCTAAGGCTCCTGGGACACTTTCTGCATCTCTTCAAGTTACGCCTTTGTAAAGTAGTAATAACTTGAAGTAATCACTTTCTGTATGACTTTATGAGTCTCCCACATCATTCTGTAGTACTTTTGGGCTATTTTTCTTCATGATGTTGCTTCAGTTCGTTTTGATTTTTGGGTATTTGTTTATGCACTGCTTTTTCAAAGTGTTCCATTTCAAAATGTATGACTAGTATATTTCAGTATAAGCAACATTGTAATATATTTCATTAAAGGAATATGTTTCCTTCTTCCCACATGAGGCTGAGTTACTTTTTACATAGAAATCTATGAAGAGGAGAAGGGGAAGAGGACACAATTGCTAAACTCTGTTACACTGTTATTCAGAGACCTCTTTTAACACTGCTGTTCCAAGATAAGACTCTCCCACTGCACAGAATATAAATAAATGCGATGAATCAATGAACAGCTTTGTATATCAATTCCCCTCCCCATATAATTTTGTGTGTGATATGAGGGGGGGATGGGGGAGAACAGCCTAATAAGTAGAGAAGGATATAGATTTCTAATATAAGATATATTACAAGGTTTCTTATATTTATATGTAATATTCTTTAATGATATGTTGTTTTATAATTGGAGGTATGCTTTAAGGTCTAGCCACAGCATTTTAACTTGGTTGAAGTCTGTACTTTGACAGGGGCATTTCAACACCTTAATTATTCTCTTTTTCAGCCATCCTATTGTAGACTTGCTGGTGTGCTTGGAATCATTGCCCTGCCATATGACACAGCTTTGGCCAAACATTAGCTGTTGCATAGATGGCCGCACGTTGGAATACTTTACTATAAGGAATACTTTGGTATAAAGAGGAGATCAAGTTTGACTTAATGAATGCAAGGCGCGCAGCTCCTGTGGCTGAAAAGTCCAAATCATGACCCTTCCACCACTGTGCTTGACAGTTTGTATGATGTGTTTCTGCTGATATGCTGTGTTTAGTTTTTGGCAAATGAGGTACACATTTTCCAATTTGGTCTCATCTGTCCAAAGGACATTGTTCTTAAAGTCTTGTAGTTTGTTCCGATGCAGCTTTGCATATTTAACCCATGCTGCCATATTCTTTTCACAAAGAAACTGTTTTCTCCTGGTAACTCTTCGCAACAAGCCATGCTTGTTCAGTATTTTTCTAATTGTGCTGTTATAAAAGATTAGACATCCCAGTAAATTTACCCCAAGGTCAGACTGTGCAATGCTCAAAGAAATTTCAAAAAACCTAGCTCTTGGGGTAAATTTACTGGGATGTCTAATCTTGGGAAGACTGTCAGCATAATTGAACGTTTTTCACTTGTGAAAATCTTTCTCACTACAGAATGATGGACTTCAAATTGTTTGGAGATTTATGTGCAGCAACAATTGCTTCTCTAAGATCATTGCTGATGCCTCTCCTCCTTGGCACTGTGTGAACACATGCTTAAATGTGATCAGCAAATTGCCAAAACTTCGACAATTGTAGAGGAGGTTACACTTGCTGATGATCTGTTAATCAAGGGCATTTGATTAATAGAACCTGACTGATTCCTATGGAAGTAGTAAGAGTGTACTTAAATTTTCTCATACTGTTTGACATTTTAGCAAAAATTGATCCAGGCACTCAACCAATTGAAGATATGCTATATTTATTTAGTGAATGTGCAATCCATAAAAAGATAAACGTTTTCGGTCATGCAAGACCTTCATCAGATCAGATCTCGGCTTGCCACTGGAATGAAGAGAAGTAAATAGAAATGGAGTATAAGGTAATTTAGCGGTAACACCGCCAGTGGAGACACTGTTTGACATTTTGGCCTCATTTTTGTTAAATAAATAACAACATTGTGTAATTTGTCATGTGTTGTTGTTAAGACCTTCTAAGGACCAGATTTATTTATGTCCTGGTACTTAAAACCATAGAAGTAAATCCCTTGCTGACATTTGCCATGATAGTACAGTGGATATAGGCACTTTAAATATAGCGCATGTCCAGGACCTGAGCGTCTGCTGTCAGAGTCCTCTTTGATCATGGGCATTAGCACTTCAGATGACTGAGGCATCTGATAAGTGGCGGTGCCACAATCTTCTTTTGGATCGCCATCCCCGGAGTGAGATCCAGAGGCTCCCAGGCCTGTTTTCACTATACGTCTATGGCCTAAGGCAGCCCATAATAGCAGTGAATGAACTTTACGATATGCTGCAGTACAGTTGTATTGCAGTATATTGTATTGATGATCAGACCTGCTAGGGTTCAAGTCCCCTAAAAATTTTGTTTAAAAAATATATAAAATTTCAAATAAGCCCTCTTTTTGTAGATCAGAAATAAAAATAAATAGTCAAACATTAAGTCAAACAACACCTAAACTTTAAACATGAAAAATATTTCTCATATACAGTGAATAAAATCAAAATGGTCAAACAGCTATTTTTTGATGCTTCACCTCCCTCCAAAAATTGCATAAAAAGGGATCGGACAATCCCCAAAATAGTATAAATAAAAAGTACAACTTGCCCTGCAATGAAAAAGATGCCTTATGAACTTAGAAGTATAAAAAAAGTTATGGTTGTCATTTTTCAAATTTGGTATGGCCATAATTGTACTGACTTACAGAATATAGCTAACATGGCAATTTGGCTAAACAGTAAATTCAGAAAAATAACTAAATTCACTGACCACAAAAAATATAATCTGTTTCCTCATACATAGACAAATTCACAGAAACAACTAATCCATAAAACTTCACTTTTATTAATGTTATTTTTTTATTTAAAAATTAAATATCAAAAGGACTCTATATACCCAATTGGGATTTAGATAAAAAAGAAAAAAAATCCACTCACACCACTCTTTCAGAGCGACTGGATAAATATACTAACAATTGTATGGTGCAGATCCATGCTTCAATACACATGAGACCATTCATTCAATCATATAACAAATAGCCCTATACTGATAGTATAATAATTAGAGTCTAACTAAATTGCCTCCATATACAGAACAGTATGCAGATTGAAACAATTGCCCAAAATACATTTTACTATAATGACTTAAGGAATACTGTGTGCTCCTATATCCCGAGGACACTGGCCTAATGCCACACCAACAGGACTCAGAAGACCACAGGTTTCCCAGAAAAGGCAATAATTGTATAAATACTGCAGCTGTAGTTATAAACTGACTATCCTGCTTAGACAATAACTGTCTAACGCGATAGAGCTCATATCTGGACCGCCATTATCAGAGCGGTCATGCTGCAAAAATTTCTGCTGACATCTTTAAAAAGAGTGGTTTTAACTGCTGAATTGGAATTTATTATTAGCCCCTGATGAATCCGTTGGAGGAAACGCGTTGGGAAGTTAATGTCTAAGCAGGATAGTTAGTTCATAACTACAGTTGCAGTATTGACACAATTATTGCCTTTTCTGGGAAACCTGTGGTCTTCTGAGTCCTGTTGGTGTGGCATTAGGCCAGTGTCCTCGGGATATAGGAGCACACAGTATTCCTTAAGTCATTATAGTAAAATGTATTTTGGGCAATTGTTTCAATCTGCATACTGTTCTGTATATGGAGGCAATTTAGTTAGACTCTAATTATTATACTATCAGCATAGGGCTATTTGTTATATGATTGAATGAATGGTCTCATGTGTATTGAAGCATGGATCTGCACCATACAATTGTTAGTATATTTATCCAGTCACTCTGAGAGAGTGGTGTGAGTGGATTTTTTTTCTTTTTTATCTAAATCCCAATTGGGTATATAGGGTCCTTTTGATATTTCATTTTAAAAAAAATAAATAAATAAATAACATTAATAAAAGTGAAGTTTTATGAATTAGATGTCTCTGATATATGTTTCTGTGAATTAAAAAAATAAAACCCATAAGAAAATGGTGCAAATGCAGTTTTTATCATATCTGAACTTTTTTTTTTTTTGTAATTCTTATACGTTAGAATTTTTCAAAGCCGGCATGCAGCTCTGTGAATGCAAAAAGTAAAAAGTTATGGCTTTTGAAGGTGATGAATAAAAAGTCGGAAGGGTTTAAAGAGCGTGTACTTTGCTTTTATCATGACTATATATATATATATATATATATATATATATATATATATATATATATACATTCATAGTTTAAAAAAAAGCTATTTCTTTGTCTTTTAATCAGCACAAAGTAGAATATATATTTCTTTGCTACAATAGCCCAATTTGAGGCAGATTGCAATGCATAGTAGGTAAAATAATTCTACAGTACTTACTCCCCTACCTCTGAAGATGCCTCAGTAAGACCAGTCCACTTCAGTATAGTAACAGCAAGGAAAAGGTATACACTCACATTGGTCCAGTCCAGCATCTGTAAACACAATGCCAATATCACTTATAAATAATAATCATATATCATATATCAAAATGGTCAGAATATACACGTGTATTATCAGGAAGGTACATAGAGGGTAATAACCTCACAACCAGAGCAAAATAGTTTGTGGCAGGGGCCAGAGCTCAATCTTATCTGCACGCTACAGGATTATTTGGGACAGGAATTTTGGCTCTTTTTAGCTATCGTCACTCAGCCAGGTGCTGATTCCCATTGTTCAGGTGAAATATAGAGCATATAGAACGACATATCACTACCCAAGGGACCTGTGGTGCTTCTTCTAGTCTCTATTCTGATACTGCTGATGTTCATGTGAAGAGATATAGACAGGTCCCCTTGTAAAAGAAAGATAGTATAACCAGAGGTAGGCCTTCTTCCACCCTTAGACTCCACCTTGTTTGCCTCTATAGTGTACGCAGAATATTTACACCTATTATTAATAAAATGTGAATGTTCTTGCAGATCCATAAATATTTTTTTTAGGAATTCAAATTTAAGATGTGTGAATTGGGCTAAAGGGAATAAAATATGAACACAAAGGATTAGGGGTCTATAGATAGAAAACCATATATAATTTAAAAAATGTAAAAGTGTTTTCACTTCACACCTAAAAATATGTTTTTTTTCCCCAAAAACATTTTTAATCTTGGAAAAATATACCCTGGAAATGCATTTTTATAGTCACTGCCTCCACATCCACAATGAATAAAAACTTATATGAAAATCTCACATTTGAGGAAAGCATTTGCTGTAATAGATTTTACAAGCATATTAACACTTCTTCAAACTTTCATAGCTTACAGTGGCACTGGCATTCAATGTAGGTCTAGAATAAGAGTAAAAATATGTGGATTAAGAATTGCATATTTTCTGCTAGTAAAATATATAGCAATGTGATGTCATAGAAAGCAAAACAACTACTTAATTCTGTGTCATCACAGTACTTCTGTAAGTAGCAGCTGGATGAGTTGCACCTAAAATCTGCAGTGTACAGTGTGAAGAGGAAAGGGGCAAGAACTGTACCCTGAGGTGCCCCTGTATTACATATCATGGTGTCTGACACACAGTCCCAGGCTCTCACATATTGAGGTCGGTTTGTGAGGTAGTCTAGGATCCAGTTTGAGAGGTGGTGGTCCACTCCAACAAGGGCCAGCTTGTCTCTCAGTAGCCCCGGCTGTATGGTGTTAAAAGCGCTGGAGAAATCAAAGAACATTATTCTCACAGTATTCCTTGGTTTCTCCAGGTGATAAAGAACCCTCTGTATAAGGTGGATGATGGCCGGAGAGAGGGTCCATAGCCAAGCTCACTAGAGGGCAGAGATGTGTGAGAACCAATCTCTCTAAGACCTTCATCAAGTGGGATGTCAATGCTACAGGTCTGTAGCTGTTAAGGTCCATTGGATGAGGTGTCTTTGGAACTGATACCACACAAGATGATTTCCACAGTTGTGGTACCATTCCCAGCTTCAGGCTCATATTGAGCATATATGGTCCCTGCAGGTCTTAAGTAGCCTTGCACTGATGCCATCTGGCCCTGCAGCCTTCCCAGCCTTGATCCTTTTCAGTTCCTTTCTCACCTGGTCACGTGTGAAGATCAGACTGTAGCAAGATGACTGATTGCTAGATTCACTGAACTGGAGGTGAGAACTAACAGCATGAGGTGAGGTCAGTGTGGGAGAGATGATTGAATCGCATACTGGGGTGGGAGAAGCTGGTGTGTGATCAAATCTATTGAAGAATAGATTTAGTTCGTTAAGCCATTTTGTATCTCCTTCTACCTTGGAGACAGACTGTCTGTGCCCAGATATTGACTTAAGACTGTTCCAGACCTCACTAATCTTTTTGTGTGCCATTTGCTGTTCCAGTATATAACATATTCTTCAGGATGAATATTAAGGCACCCGTCAGCAAATGTTTTGTATTCCTGTAGCATATCACATGGCCTATGAAGTGGAAGCAGTGTTCAGGGAGTGCCTCTGATGCTTAAAACAACTGATCCATGTGGGCCCTAGGTGTTAATCTTCAATTGATGACCCATCTTGAGGATAGGTCATCAATTAAAAAGTCCAAAAAAAACCCTTAAGGCTGGGGCCCCACGTGGCGTACACGCCACGATTTGGCCATGGTGTTTTACAGTCCCTGCGAATCCTATCCATACATTGTGGAAAAATACGTCGGTGGTTTTCCTATATGTAAAATGGAAGCAGAAAGTCCGTAGAGGTTGGGGCAGATTTACAGATTCTAATAGTTAAACAGTGCAAATTTAGACTAGATTTGTGACAGTGACTGATGCAGATGACAAAAACTACAGCTTATCATGCAAAAAAAAAAATAATTATATTTTTTAAGTGTTTTTATTGTGTAACATTAAAACATAAATAATGTATAAATTGGCTATCAGTATGATTGTACTGACCTGCATAATAAAGATAACATGTCTTTATGATGGCCTGGGAGGGGGATGTGGCGACCTCTATGACACTGACCCAGTGGCAAGATAGTTGCACATTTATTAGTAAAGGGAGCTGGCAGGCCACCCTCATGGAACTGTGCCTAAGAATACTCCACAGGACTTATTTAGTCCCTAACAAGTTGAACTACATATACCCAGAAGTCTCGCCCACATGTTTTAGAGGCTGCAACAGCAATGGTGACACTCTACACACTTGGTGTATCTGCCCTTTAGTGCACCATTTCTGGGTATCCATTCATAGGATGGTTCAATGGCTGCTGGGCTCAGTAGTGCTCTTCATGGTATTTTTGTCTTCCTGTTGGGCCTTAAACCTACAGACCTCAGGTATGCTCACTCTAAGCTACTCAAATACATCCTGATGGCCGCCAAGATTCATATAGCATCTAAATGGAGGTCGCCAAACCTTTCCCTTTCAGATGTTATCAGGCATATTGATTCAACCATGCTATTTGAAATGATTAATGCTGTCATAAGTGATACCCGACTGCACTTTGATAAGGTGAGATCTGGATCAATAGATCGATTCTCCCATGTTTGCAATATTGTATTCAACCATAATTGTCATTTGTGGCTAAGAGAACTCTGTCCCCCATCTCAATCCATACTCATTCTGTGGGTGACAGTGCTGCTGCTACTACTACATCTGTTACACTTTGTTTATTGCAAACATTTTTATTATATTGTTATTTTTATTTATCTTTTCTTTTCCTTCCATTTTCTTTTTTCCATTGTATACCTATTGTGTTAGACTTTTTGTTCATTTAACTTGCACATGTATATAACACATTTCTCCTACAGCATTTCCTTGAATGTATTTGATGACTTTTTTGGACTCTCATTGTTTTATTTTATAATGTTTGTTGCCAGTTTGATCACTGCTGCATTATCTTGTATGTTAGGTCTGTACCTCTACTTTGTCATTTAATAAATACCTATGAATCTAAAGATACCATTTATACTACACGGTATAAAAATAAAAAAAAATGTAGAATTAATATTTATTTTATATTCATTATTTATTGTATTCCCTCCCCTCAGTACCCAGAATGGTCCCATTAAAAAAATGCAACTTGTTTCAGACAAAAAAAAAAGTTATGAAACGAGGATGAAAAAGGAAGAAAATACGGATTGTCCTTAAGGCCAAAAAAGGCCACATCCTTAAGAGGTTGAAGTGTCATTCTAGAATTCTGCTAAAATACATTTATATTGAAAAATTTGTGAATTATAGAAAAGAAAGTGGTCCTGTGTTTTAGATTGACTTTCTCTACAGAATGTTATTATATAGTATATAGTCACTACAATGCATAAAATGGAAGAAAAATGGAAAGACAGTAAGAAAGATAAAAATAAATCGACTTTCATGTAAAAGTAGAAAGATAATCTGCTATTAGAATCTGCTATTAACCATTGTGTATACTGTTGATAAAAAGTTGGCTTATTATGTAATACATTTTGTGTATTTTTAACCAAATATTAACCTGCAAATGAATGCTTATCACAAATTCCACATAAAAGCATGTCTATAATGTATTTTTAGCGTTGGTGTATCTGATTCTTAGTCATGCTCTCATTTCTCCTACAATAGAGAATCCATGAATAGCTTTATAATATGTCTGTATGCATGTAGAAGTATAAAGAGACTCTATCACCCCTCGATAACCACATCCTGATTATTTGGATGTGAGAATGTAAAAATAAACGGACTGCCTAAATACACACATTTAATATGGCTTAATGTGCTTGCTTGGGTTTATTCATCCAAAAGACTGAACTTCTAAAAATAGGATATGGTATACTAACAAAAATAAACCATAGCACCTGCCTTACAAAAGACACTTGATTAAGTGGTTGAAATTAGACTCATGCAGAATTTGTAAGTGGTATCATTTGCTGCCTCCTATTTCCTCACCCTGGCGCCCAAAACAAAATGCTGAGGTTAAAGGTGATTTAGGGGAAAATATTTTAAGACTTTGAGGCTATTTCTGGTATTTTTGGGGAGATCCTACCTTATGACCTCCCCTGACTTTACCTGAGAAGATCTATTGACACATTCCATTCTGCAACTACTCGTACAAGCAAACTCTCCTGAACTAGAAAAAACTGCGTAGAAGTTGATTACAAGAACTGCAAACTAGATAAAGTCTTAAAGCATCTAATGAGATGAAAAAATTGTTAACTATATCCAGTTTTATATTAAGGTTAAGTAGTCACAATATATGAACCTTTGTTTCTTTTACAAATTCAAGAGAAACACTAGGAAAACAATGGGGTGACATATTTTTTCCATAGCATAGGCAAAATAAATATATATTAATCATAAATAAAAAAAATATAAATTAACTTGCAGCTATGCTTTTGACAACAAAATATAAAAACATTATATAAAAGCTTTATGTATGCCACAAAAGTGAAAATTATGCTGGTCAACTGGCTTTTATATGGTAAGGTCTTCACCAAGTGCACAATACAGACCTTCGCCTTCCAAGAAGTTCCTGCTTTCTTACCTAGCTTAATATTTAAAAATATTTCACAAAAGTCTAACCCACCTCCAAAATCATGTATGGAAAGTATATACAAGACATGACAGAGATGGTATCAGAGTAGACTTTTACTTTCACCATTAACAGGCAGAACAAAATAGGGATATGTTAGGAAAATATTCAAGTTGAATTCTTCAAACCCTATTGCAAGCAGTTGTGCTGGCATTGACCAGCTAGATTGAAATAAACATCCAGTCTTAATCAAGTGTGCAAGCTTATGGAAATGGTTTGGATACATACAGGTGCATCTCAATAAATTAGAATATCTTTGAAACGATCATTAATTTCAGTAATTCAATCCACAATTAGCAGTCTTCCATGATTGTGTGTCCTACTGAACCACACTGAGGGACCATTTAAAGGCTTAGGAAACCTTGGCAGGTGACACAATGAATTTACAATACTGAACTTTTTTACAATATTCAAATTTTCTTATATTTTGGTTTTCATTACCTGTAATCCATAATCAACATTTACAGAAATAAAACACTTGAAATAGAACACTCTGTGTGTAAATAATCTAGAAAATATAGGAGGTCACTTTTTTAATTTAATTACTGAAATAAATAAACGTTTCAAAGATATTCTAATTTATTGAGATGAACCTGTACCTGCCATCATCTGTCCTAGCACTTGTCTATATATCTGTCTAGGTAAACAAACACAAACAATATAGCAACACTCTGTAAACGGTGTCATTATCTATGTATATAAATGTGAGATCTATCTATCTATCTATCTATCTATCTATCTATCTATAGATGTGTCCTCCCTTAGCATTCTAAATATGTGTATCAGGAGATCGCATTTCCAAACAATATTGTTTAGTTATATTGTATCACAGTGTAATAAGTGATATCCTATTAGTGTCTATGTGTAGCTAATGTACTCATTGCATCCTTTCAAGGGTTTTGTTAGCATATGTTACAATATTGAATTGTTTTCATGACAAATTGAAGCCCTTAACCAGATTCTAGCTAAATTAAAGGTGAACAAATATAATTTTTTTAAAATTTGCCACTTAATACAATAACTTTTGTAGTATGAATGTCAAGATAAACTTTACCACTATATATATATATATATATATATATATATATATATATATATATACAAATGAAAATGTGCATTGTTTGTAAGAAGTAAACATTCTGAAACTAAGTGGCAAGGTATCCAGGTAATTGAAGATATTGTGCTGAAGTAGACTGATGATACCAATCACCAAACCTAACCTAATACAATACATAAAAAATAAGGAAACAGGAAATAAGAAAATTAAAAAAATAAAAGTTAATAAACATACTTACATGTTCTTCAGTTATTTAAATGACATTTATTAGACAGATCATTTGGTATAAAATGGTAAATATGATTGTTACATTTCTATTCCTTAATATATTGTCTTGATAAATTTGCAAAAGCTAAAAAAAAATCCTGAACATTTGGGAAACTAGTTTAATGGAAATATCTTTCTAGAATACGCAACATTTACAAGAGAAACAAGAAAGAGCACTAAAGTCCATCTGAGTGATGTACCTACCATGTTTCCATTTACTGTAAAGGAATGAGTCACAGTGAGGTGAACAGACCACAAAATATTTATTCTGTATGTCTGGAAATCAGAAAAGACTAATAAAAAGGTACACATACAGTAATCTATCATTATAACTTGCTGGTTAGTTTAACTGCTTGTGTATACATGCAAGACAATTAATGATAAGTTTTCTGCAGGTCCTATCATTTAGTCACCTTGGCTTTAATGGTACGTTGGACAAATAAGGTTCTCTGATGTATGGACATAAAGGAAAATGGAATAGGTATCTGATCACCTAAAGAAGGGGGTGGCATAAAAGAGGCATTTCAGAGTAACATATGTCTTTAAAGCAACATAGTTAATTTGTTAAAGTATGAATGGTATATACTGTATAGAGCACTTCAAATTGTAGCTACCTAAAAGTGAACCAAACATCATCATCAATAAGTGTGTTCACAGGGGGATATTTTTAAATGAGAATAACAAACATTTTAATTTACTTTTCTCACCAAAGGACTTAAAGTGCAAGGAGTGTTATAGTGTAAGGGAGTTAGCTGCTGCTGTACATGTGCTCATCCCCAACACCCACAAGTTATTTAGCTTGAAGCCAATTTATCTATCAAGGAGAACATACAAACTGTGTGCAGATGCTGCCCTTGGTAGGGTTCAAACCGAGAACCCCAGTGCCATAAGCAAACAGTGCTAACCAATGAGCCACTAAGTCTAACATTTTCTATGCTGGTAAGTCATCATTACCACTCAAAATTGATGCAAATGATGACATCTGCTGGGGTTGAAGACTCTGCTCACATCACAAATACACTGGTTCCCTTTTCAGAAGGTGGCAAGGATGGAATGAAAATGTCATTTGGACAATAAAAATTGGGCAAATGGTTTTTAAAAAGTCATTTGAAATATGTATGGGTCTCTTTAAGAAATAGTTAGTTTTCATGTTTACAAATAGAATTTTATAGTGGGGATCCATCTAAATAAGGGCCTTACATTTATTCATCTCTAGGAAAATTTTCTTCCACTTTAGAACATTGAAATAAATATTACACTCTACTCATTAATGTTGTTACCTTGTCTCTTTGCTCAGAGGTGATTAATTTAATTGTTACTAATTTATACTGTTTTACATTTATAAAGCATTTTAGCAAGCAACCTTGTTTAGTTAATACATAATAAAAAACACTGTTTTTTAGAACCATAATGTCATAATAGGCACAGCTACTTTGAAATACCTAACATATTTAAATGGGTTTGCTAATGAGTACAGCATATCCTGTATCCACTGGATAGGAGTGAGTTGTAGATCGGGGTGGTACCTCCACTACTCACGAGAGAGGGGATCCCTTTTCGGGACTGCTGAAGAGAAGCTAAGTACAGCACTCAGCTACTGTATCTCTAGCAGAAATGAATGGAGCAGCAGCACACCTGTGCATGACTGTTAGTCCATTGAAAATGCAGTACCATCGACCAATGTTCTCATGATCATTAGTGGTACCAGTGGTTGGACCCCCACTGATCTACAACTTATCCTCTATTCTTTGGATAGGAGTTAAGTTGTATTTATGGTTAAATCCTTTAGATGTCTACAAATTTAGTTACAAATTATTTCTCAGAATATGAAGTTGTGATCAGCAGTATTGAACCAGTTGTATGTCATATAAATTATGCATGTTATATATATTAATTACTATTTCTACAAGAGCATATGTATAGTACTGCATTTTTTTTCTTTATACAGTTTATTTAACTTTAGAGATGTCATAAAAATGTCATTTCAGGTTGCAGCGATTTAAACTGGTATTATAATAGAAATGTATCAAAACAAGTGTTGAAGACAGTGAAACAGTTGCCCACAGCCGCCAATTGGATCCTACAGTAGCTCTCATTTTCCAAAGGCCCTCGTTAAAGTGAAAGCACTTACTTAATAGGCTGGCCTGGGGAACTATTCTATTTCCCATTACACTTGTTTGATGCATTTCCATCAAGTTGTATAGGTTAGAGGTACCAAAATTGAAAAATAATTGTGATACAAACAAATCTTTTGATACATGACCCCTAGTGATGAATTATAACATAAAGCAAGTTAGCGAAAATTTATTTTATACAGCATAATTTGAATTAGAAACATATTTTAATCTGTTTAGGTTTACAATATACATTTAATGGATCTACTATTTTTTTCCTAACTATTTCGCACTATATATATATATATATATATATATATATATATATATATGTAGATGGATGCATTTTAGTCATAGAGGTGAAGCTCCCATATATGAGATATTTATGGCATATGGAAGTGGACAAATAACTAAACAGTGTACCCTACACCTTCTAGGAATCTGCAACTGGATAAAACAAACCAAAATATTTTTTATGTTTTCAAATATGCTGTATATAAATGTTACATATTATGTCACACATATTTTCTCTTATTAGCTTATTTTAGCCTCTAGCCAATTTATAATCTCTAGCCATTTATAGTCATTATAATAATTTAACTAATAAATAATGGATGATTGCAAACAAATATTGTCAGTGAGATTGCAATATATAATTCATTATTATTATATTCTATGCATAACATATAATAATAAGAATAAAGTCAAGCATTTATTAAAGATCATTGCTAATCTCTCTTCTGCTTACCTTGAATAGAATTCAACTGATTGAAAGCTTATGTCTGCTCAGTATGTTTGTGTCTCCTCCTCCTCCTCCTGTGTAATCCTTGCTTCTTCAGCTTGTACTGGGAGAGATTTTATAGACCTTGCTCCAGCCTCCACACTCCAATCCCTGCCTAGGTTTCTCTTACATCATTTTTTAGAGATTTTCCATTGATCTGAATTTTAAGACTATACTTCCTCTGTGTAACTCACTATCCTTTTTACCTTTCTTGTTGTTTAATTGCTCTCTGTAGATTCATATGTTATATATATATATATATATATATATATATATATATATACAGTTACATTACTTGATTCATCATTAAATGATAAACTAGAAATAAACTGCAATAATTCTGTGATAGGTTATAAGGGGTGGTTCAGATTCATGTCACAAGTGTGCATGCACATGATGGAGCATGTAATGCAATATAATAGTACATGCAGACTATGTGACATCTAATATCATAATAACAGCATACTCCTGAGGCATACCCTATCTGGAATTACTCTTCGGTGGCTGCAAGTATTTAGAAATGACATGCACATACTGGCAGAAATGCATGGCTGTATATGTGGAGACAAATATGCATGCATATGGCACATATGGCATTTAATATGATGTAATTGTACCTGTACACTATGCAAAATTTAATGCGATAATATTAGTATAGTCAAACACATCAAGATGCCTGTTGAGTTGCTTTCTGGGGGACTGCAGTCAGCCAAGCTGGATTGCCATCACATGAGCATAAATTTTAGCTATTTGGCACAAATTATTAGGACTACACTCTGTGTGCCCCATATGGATCTCTCTAGATGGTGATTATTGATACCGGTAATTGTGGTTATACCACATAATCTGCACCTGGACTATCTTCCCCAACAAATAGACTTAATTACAGTTTATTCTAGGTGCTACCTTTTGTCTTCTTTCCACTGCTTGGATGTTTTTTAGGTTCTATTCAGATGATGTTTTTAATATTTGTTTAGCTTATCCGATTAATGGAAGCAAAAAACAGATGCAAATGGATGGCCGTCTGTTTACATAGATATCAATGTTAAAAAAAAAAACGGATCCATTTCTGTCTGTTTTTTTTTTTGGGATGGACACATAAGTATAGTATACTATGTTTTGTCCTTTGAAAACGGACAGGAATGGATCCATTTTTCTTTAACATTGATGTTTGCGTCCGTTTTTTGCATCCATTAAACAGACGTGCTAAGTTTAAAAAAGTTAAGAAGTTTTAAGAAGTTAAAAAAGTGATCTGAATGGAGCCTTACAGTGTCTTTGTAACCATGACACCTTATCCCGGACTTCCTGCAGGTTTACACCTCTCCTCTCCTCCATATTCTGTTCAATCAATTTCTTTGGGTGCCTGAGGTCCATCAGGGCCCTGCACAGTAGTTTCCACTGTTTGATTTTGTGTTATTCCTACATTTCTTTGTTTGCTATCAGACTCTGAAAAGAACTTAGCAGACCAAACTGCTATTCTGTACCCGTGGACTATTTGATGCTCTTTGTAAAAATGCCTGTAATTTCCTTTCCCACAAAATTGTTTTTGGCTATGTATGTATGTGGACTTTACTTGTGACACTTTCTGTATTTCTCTTTTATGACTCTTTTGCTTTATTTTTGAAAACCAAATAAAAAAAAAAAAAAAAAAAAAAAATATATATATATATATATATATATATATACAGTGAATGTAAGCAATCTATCTTTTTATTCATTTGGTAGTGATAGGGGAAAATATGTGAGATGTAGACTAGGATTTAGCTCCTTGCCACATCAATTCGCAACTAAAAATGCTGCCGAAAAGACTGCAGCGGAAAGGCATTGCGTTTTTTTCCGCAACATTTTTCACAGAAACTCCACAGAGTTTTCCTCTGTGGACATGCTGCCTCTATTATACAGTACCTATACGGAAAACACCAGTATTTCCGTAAGTATAATTGACATACTGCGATTTACAAAAATGCAAGGGTTTTTGAAATCGCAGCATTTCCATTTGCATTTTTTTCTGCAATGTGTGGATGGGATAAGCCAGAATCACATACACTTTGCAGGTAATATAAAATGCAGAGGTTTTTTTTGCCATGGTGGAAACACCAAAACGATGAGTTTTTGCAATGTGGGGCCCCAGCTTAACATGCTGTGCACCACAGTTATCAAATGTTTTAGACATTTTTTAGACCCATTTTCTACAAGTACTGGAATAGGGTGTGACCTATTGGGAAGGGTGCATGGCCTAACTTGCGACACCTTGAGCCAAAAACTGTGGCAACATTGCACCAACAACTTTTAAGCCAACTAATAAGTGGTGTAATATTTTACTAGACTGTCTAACAATACACCAGATTTATTAAACAGCATCAAACACTTTGATGACTTTGGTGCAGTTTAGGACTATCTAGTATAATTTGTCTAAAACTTAGACACTATTAATAAATCTTCCCCAAACTGGAAAAATGTGGTCCAGATTACACCAATCGTTGATTGTAATGTCAATCTGTATTCCCTTAGTCCAGACAGCAGCAAAATATGGGGTATCTCTGCCCCTGTGTGTTGTTTAGGACAGTGGAACCTTTAATTAGCACCAAATTTAAGGTGCCTCCTACTAGCCCTATAAGAGGGCACCTGAGACCTCCCTCCACTGTGTAAATTATAAAGCAAAAGGAAACAAGCTTCTAGGGAGGGAAGCCTTGTGCTGCTGTCTGGACTAAGGGAATACAGATTGACATTACAATCAACGATTCCCCTTACGTCCGACAGCAGCACAATATGGGGAGATAGCAAGTAATTCCCCTAGGGAGGGTTTCCTCGCCTTACAACGTCAAGGACTGTCTGACCAAAGGCAGTTGTCTGGGAACTGCGGACGTCTAAACGATAATGTTTGACAAAGGTCAACTGGGATGACCATGATGCAGCTGCACAAATCTGGTCCAAAGGTAAGGACCGGTACTCAGCCCAAGAAGTCGACACAGCCCTGGTTGAGTGGGCCGTAGAAAAAACTGGAGGGAGTAACTCCTGAATAAGGAAGGAAGACCTAATTGTCTCCTTGATCCATGTGGATAGAGTAGGCTTGGAAGCCTTGAGGCCTTTGTTTTTACCCTGCATATTAATTAGTAGGTTTTCGGCCTTCCTAAACGGTTGAGTGCGGGATAGGTAAATCTGCAGACACCTTACCACATCTAAGGTGTGGAGCTTTTCTTCCTCCTCAGAGGTTGGAGTGGGGAAAAACACTGGTAGCGAAATTAGCTGATTGCTATTATAGCATGAGGGGACCTTAGGGTTAAACCCAGGCAAAAATCTAAGGTGCACCCTATCTGCAAAAAACACAATGTACGGTTCTCTAGAAGAGAGAGCCTGGAGTTCCCCTACTCTTTTGGCAGATGTAATAGCCAACAAAAAAACGGTTTTGTATGCCAAATATTTTAGCTCCGTAGTCTCCAAGGGTTCAAATGGAGGATCGCACAGGCCTGTAAGGACTACCGCAAGGTCCCACTGGGGAACTGGAGATGATACTGAGGGCTTTAGCCTCATTGCCCCTTTAAGGAACCTTGCAACCAGAGGATCCTGAGACAGACGTCTGTTCAAATGAGCGGAGAGGGCCGCAATCTGCACTTTCAAAGTGGCAGGGGCAAGGCCCTTATCCAAACCGTCCTGAAGAAAATTTAAAATATCAGCCGTTGAAGGTTGTAAATTATTAATACTCTTCTTGGAGCACCACTCCATGAAAATCTTGGCTGTCCTCTGGTAGTTCTTATTGGTAGAGTCTGCTCTTGCAGAAGAAAGGGTCTTCAGGACGGCCTCTGACAGTCCTCTATCCTGCTGTAGGGACTGCTCAACCTCCAGGCTGTCAGGTTGAATCTCCAGAGACCCTGGCACTTCAGAGATCCTTGGGAAACCAGGTTCTGGATGGGGGGAAGCCTCCAATATATCCCTCGACTCATCTCCATGAGTTGGGAAAAACAAGCTCTTTTTGGCCAGAATGGAATGATGGCTATCACAGAGACTTGGTCCTGTCTGATTTTCATCAATACCTTCGGTATTATTGGAATTGGAGGGAAGATGTATGCCAGCCTGGACCTCCAAGGGATGGACAGGGCATCCACTGCCAAGGGATTGTCCTCCTGGTAAAGGGAACAGAACGTCTCCACCTTGGCGTTGAGTCGGGTTGCCATGAGGTCTATTTCTGGAAGACCCCACTTCAGGGTAATCTGATGAAAGACTTCTGGATTGAGTGACCATTCTCCTGATACGGCATGACCCCGACTCAACCGATCCGCTACTATGTTCAGGGAGCCCTTGATGTGAACTGCGGATAAATGGGATAGATTTTTCTCTGCCCATGTAAATATCAGATCTGCCTCCCTGAGGAGGGTTGGTGATCTGGTGCCTCCCTGTCTGTTCACGTACAGCACTGTGGTCATGTTGTCTGACCGGATTTTGACTGCTCTTCCCTTGAGAAGAGGCGAGAAATGGAGTAAGGCACGATATACGGCTCTGAGCTCCTTCCAGTTGGACGAGGTCCTTCTTTCTGGAGCGCTCCAGACTCCCTTTATGGAGTTTTCGTCCAAATGGGCTCCCCATCCCGAGAGGGATGCATCTGTAGTCAACAGGGTCCATGAAGGTTGGACCGTGGACCTTCCGTCTTTCAGGTGCAACCACCACTTGAGGGAAAGACGGGTCCTGGGGGAGAGTCGAATCTTCTTGCTGAGTGTAAGAAGGGAGCGATCCCAAGCCCCTAGTAACTCCTTCTGGAGGGGACGTAAGTGCCACAAAGCCCATGGGACTGCCTCCACTGAGGAAGACATCAAGCCCAGGATCTTCATCAATGTTCTGATGGAGGCTATCGGCTTTTTGAAGAGGTGCCGGACTGCACCGACCAGTTTCTCCTTCCTTGCTGGTGTCAAGGAGACCTGCAGGCGGACTGAATCCAGGAAGTAGCCGAGGAACTTCCTTCGGGTTGAAGGGATCGTTACCGACTTCTCCCAGTTTATAAGCCATCCCAGACTCTGAAACAGGGACACGGCTGTCTGTAGATGCTGGAGCAGAACAGACTCTGACTGGGCTTTTATCAACCAGTCGTCTAGATAAGGCACCACGAATATCCCCTGAAGTCTGAGGGCGGCCGCTATAGGAGCCACTACCTTTGTAAAGGTGTGGGGAGCAGAGGAGATCCCGAAGGGTAGTGCTGTGAACTGAAAATGCTTCGTGTGGCTGGAAACTACTACGGCAATCCTTAGAAACCTTCTGTATGGAGGATAAATAGGAATATGCAAATAGGCGTCTTTTAGATCCAAAGTCATGAAAACATCGCCTTGGAGGAGAAAAGTGGTGACAGACTTTATGGTTTCCATACGGAAGTGCTTCTTTTTGATGAAGCGGTTGAGATACCTTAAGTCTATGACCATTCTCCACTTGTCTGCCAGTTTTGGTACCAGGAAGACGGGAGAATAGACACCGGATCCTTCTTCTAGAGAAGGGACTTCCTCCAGGGCTCCCTTGTGAATGTACTCTCGGATGGAGCATTCCAATGTAGTCTGCTGCATTATAGGCAGGCTGCGAGTTAACACAAACCGATCCTGAGGAGGATGGAGGAACTCGATTGCATATCCTTTTTGGATTACCTGCAGGACCCATGGGTCTTGAATTTTTTCCTGCCAGCAGTTGAAAAAATGGGGGAGACGACCCCCAACAGGAATCTCGGCCACAGGACGACTGCTCCTGATGTCAAAAGCTAGGCTTCTCCTTTTTATCATCAGACTTCGGGAATCTCCGGACGGCGCCTCTAGAGGAATATCTAGAGCCTCTTTGGGACTGCCGTCCACGACGAGGCGGATAGCCTCTATCACGGCCAGAATTAGATCTACCTCTAAAGGCCTGGGGTAAAGTTTTACCCTTCCTATCAGCCAAGCCCTCCAGGATCTCGTCTAGGGCACTGCCAAAGACTCTACCTGGCTCAAAGGGTAATGCGCACAAATTATATTTTGAGGGGAAATCAGCTCTCCAGGGTTTTAACCATAGAGGTCTTCTTGCTGCAGTGGTAAGTGCCAGAGATTTGGCCGCCAGCTTTAATTGATGGTGGGAGGCCTCTGCTAAATATTCAGCTGCCAGGGAAACCGAGCCTAGAAACCCTAGCAGCTCATCTCTGGAGACTCCAGAATCGATGTCCCTCTCGAGATGAACCAGGTCAGTGCGTAATTTGGCTGACACTTCACAAGACGCAACCGCCACAGCGGTCTGGGCCGAGGCAGCTGAATACGCCTTCTTGAGGGTATTGTCGATGCGCCTGTCCATGGCGTCGTGCAAATTTGATCCATCATCTGATGGTACCATAGTGCGGCGGGACAGTTTGGCCACCGCCATATCCACCTTGGGAGGAGGACCCCATTGATCCCATTGAGCAACTGGGAATAAAGCCTTGAACCTCCTAGAAACCACAAGAGGTTTTTCAGGACATTTCCACTCTGAAGACATTAATCTTTGTAATGTCTCGTCCACTTGGAAGACCCTAGGCCCTCTATAGGTGGACGTGGAGGCTTCCCCGTCAACATCACGATCCTTAGACCGGATGGACTTCAGCAGCCGGCTTAATTTTTCGAGTGGGAAGCACGGCCTGCTGGAATCTTCAGTGGAATCGTCAGATGAGAGTGTCTCGTCCACTATCTGATAATCTTTGTCAGCGATGCGTAGGGAGGACTGTGTCTCAACCCGCGGTTTCTTGGCAATCTGGGCGATGGAAGAACGGATCTCCTTAAGAGACTCCTCCATATAGTCCTTTACCCAGGTGACAACCTCTCTAATAGAAGGTTCTTCTGACGGAGGTCCGCGGCATTGGCGACAGCGGGTAAAATCATAGCCGTCAGGTAAAGGGGTATTGCAATCCAAACACATTAGGTGTTTACGTTTAGAGGACTTTTTCCTCCTAAGCCCATCGCCATTACCTGATGCAGAAGATGACATCTGAAACATCAAAAGCCACATGACAATGTAGAATAGAAGATTGCCAAGCATCGCTTACAAGAAGAAAAAAACCAAGGGGTACCTTACTTTTTTAAATCGGTCACTTGAAAAAAAAGATCCCGTCAGGAAAAACCCAGACACCGCAAACCGCAGCAGAGGAGCTAGTAACCACGAGCTCACCCAGTAAAGGACTGAAGCCCTTTTAAATGTAATACAGCAGCGAGGGGAGGAGCCAAAGAAAGAAAATATTCATACAGCGCCAAACAAGGTCAAATGCCATAATGGAACATAGAGGAGCATAAGCCTAAGCCAGAGGCTCCACATACAAGCAGCAAAAAACAAATCTATATTTTGCCATTAAAATTCCAATTTTCAAACTTACCGCACTTTTCCGAGAAAACCGGAAGTAGGCCGCGGTGGTGCGCAAAGGCTTCCTTCCCCGGGGAACACGGGACCGAAAAAAAGGTTCCAGCCGAAGAGGTTCCCCGCTTACTTCCGGGATCGCGCTGCCTGCAGAGCGATGAGCCGGGTAACGCTGCGCTGCGGGGCGGAAAAAGGCCCGAAGGACTGGAGGATCTTAGGAACGTAGGAAAGGACCGAGGTACCCCCAAAAGGTAAGCCAGGAGCTTTTTTAGGGAAAAAAACCCCTAGCAACGGGAGGTCACCAGAGACCTCCGTCCACCTGTCCCACACAAGACAGAAAAAAACACAGTGGAGGGAGGTCTCAGGTGCCCTCTTATAGGGCTAGTAGGAGGCACCTTAAATTTGGTGCTAATTAAAGGTTCCACTGTCCTAAACAACACACAGGGGCAGAGATACCCCATATTGTGCTGCTGTCGGACGTAAGGGGAATACCAAATTTATGCTAGGTTCACACGAGCGTTGTATCTCCATTGTCCTGGTTCTCCAATGGAACAGAACAATGGAGATACTACTCTAGTGTAGGAGGACCACTAAAATAGCGGTAACGCACCTCCATATTGACTATAATGGGGTCCATCAAGTGTTTGCCCTTTTAAAACTAAAACCTGGATGAGGAAAAAGTCCTCTGTGCAGGACTCTGAATTAGGATCTCCAATAGAGACTCCAGCGCAGATGTGAACATAGCCTTATTTATGAATAAATACTTTTATACTTTAATAGTGTGGGCATTTTCAGATGCGGTGATACCAATGATGTTTTTTTGTTGCTGTATAGAGTGCTGTTTAAAGTACTTTGCAAAATATCACTTTTATCCATTGAAAGTAATTAGCAAAAGAGTATGTGTAACCAGAAAACCCATTAAAAACTCCTTTTCCTACCACTGTTGCCAATGGATACCACCTGTAGTCCATCTTTATTCAGGACAAGCATTTTTACTTTGTCTTCGACTTCCCTACAGCTGCTTATTAGATCAGGGCTACATAACCATACATGTACAGTCCTAAAAGATGGAGCTGGAACATGTGCAGTGGATGAAAGATTTCTTTTAGGAAGAATGGACAGTTAGGAAGCACACAGAGTAAGGTGAATCTGGGAAGTGTAGTTTTCACTAGTAAGCAGTCATATGCTGCATAATAAGGTCTGCCCCTTATAGCCGTTGCAAACGGAAATGTAATGGTGCTATCAGGGTGCAGATCTTAAAAGAGAGGGCACATAGGAGTGGGTGAAGTCACAGGTACAGTGAAGATGGTTTATCTGTATGGTTGTTTAAGTTTTTAAAAAGTTGTATGATGGGAAAAAACCTTTTAACTTAATAAATAATAAAAGCAATTTACATTCTGTCTTTCAATTTTTTTTTCATTTAAAAATGGAAGAGATACTGTACTTATTACACAAGTTTTAACAGCATCAGAAGAGAGATTTCAGGTGATTTATTAGACTTTTTAAAGTTTTCCGACACTTTTTAGAGGAGAAGATAAACAAAGTTATCAAGACCAGGTAAGAGTGTTGTTCAGTAGCTTCAGTACTAAAGAAATGTGTGCAGGATTGGTGACTATGGTGTACACAGAACTACTTTTGTCTACCTATGATTTTTTTTTTTGCATTTCTGCTTCCATTATACCTACAGTGCTGGCCAAAAGTATTGGCACCCCTGCAATTCTGTCAGATAATACTCAATTTCTTCCAGAAAATGATTGCAATCATAAATGCTTTGGTAATAAGATCTTCATTTATTTTGCTTGCAATGAAAAAACACAAAAGAGAATGAAAAAAAAAGTCAAATGATTGATCATTTTACACAAAACTCCAAAAATGGGCCGGACAAAAGTATTGGCACCCTCAGCCTAATACTTGGTAGCACAACCTTTAGACAAAATAACTGCGAACAACCGCTTCTGGTAACCATCAATGAGTTTCTTACAATGCTCTGCTGGAATTTTAGACCATTCTTCTTTGGCAAATTTCTGCAGGTCCCTGAGATTTGAAGGGTGCCTTCTCCAAACTGCCATTTTGAGATCTCTCCACAGGTGTTCTATGGGATTCAGGTCTGGACTCATTGCTGGCCACTTTAGAAATCTCCAGTGCTTTCTCTCAATCCATTTTCTAGTGCTTTTTGAAGTGTGTTTTGGGTCATTGTCCTGCTGGAAGACCCATGACCTCTGAGGGAGACCCAGCTTTCTCACACTGGGCCCTACATTATGCTGCAAAATTTGTTGGTAGTCTTCAGACTTCATAATGCCATGCACACGGTCAAGCAGTCCAGTGCCAGAGGCAGCAAAGCAACCCCAAAACATCAGGGAACCTCCGCCATGTTTGACTGTAGGGACCGTGCTCTTTTCTTTGAAGGCCTCTTTTTTTTCCCTGTAAACTCTATGTTGATGCCTTTTCCCAAAAAGCTCTACTTTTGTCTCATCTGACCAGAGAACATTCTTCCAAAACGTTTTTGGCTCTCTCAGGTAAGTTTTGGCAAACTCCAGCCTGGCTTTTTTATGTCTCTGGGTTACAAGTGGGGTCTTCCTGGGTATCCTACCATAGAGTCCCTTTTCATTCAGACGCCGACGGATAGTACAGGTTGACACTGTTGTACCCTCGGACTGCAGGGCAGCTAGAACTTGTTTGGATGTTAGTCGAGGTTCTTTAGCCACCATCCGCACAATCTTTCGTTGAAATCTCTCGTCAATTTTTCTTTTCCGTCCACATCTAGGGAGGTTAGCCACAGTGCCATGGGCTTTAAACTTCTTGATGACACTGCGCACGGTAGACACAGGAACATTCAGGTCTTTGGAGATGGACTTGTAGCCTTGAGATTGCTCATGCTTCCTCACAATTTTGCTTCTCAAGTCCTCAGACAGTTCTTTGGTCTTCTTTCTTTTCTCCATGCTCAATGTGGTACACACAAGACACAGGACAGAGGTTGAGTCAACTTTAATCCATTTCAACTGGCTGCAAGTGTGATTTAGTTATTGCCACCACCTATTATGTGCCACAGGTAAGTAACAGGTGCTGTTAATTACACAAATTAGAGAAGCATCACCTGATTTTTCAAAGGGTGCCAATACTTTTGTCCACCCCCTTTTTTATGTTTGGTGTGGAATTATATCCAATTTGGCTTTTTGACAATTCTTTTTGTGGTTTTCCATTGAAGACAAATTAAATGAAGATATTATTACCAAAGCATTTGTGATTGCAATCATTTTCTGGAAGAAATTGAGTATTATCTGACAGAATTGCAGGGGTGCCAATACTTTTGGCCAGCACTGTATATGGAAACTGCCAGCGTTTTCGTAGGCATAATTGACATATTGCAATTTACAAAAATATGAGTGTTCAAATCGCAGCATTTCCGCTGAGGATTATTGTCTGCAATGTGTGGATGGGATTAGCCAGAATCCCATCCACTTTGCAGTTAATGTAAAATGCCACTGTTTTTGCAGCGGCGTTTCTGCCGCAGCCAAATTGCGGCATTTGCTCTAAGTGAGGCTTTGGCCTAAAAGCAATCAATCTTTGAAGGTTATCACAGCAATCAATATGGGAAGGTTTATAAGGTTGTTTCCAAACAATTTGAATTCCATCATTCTACAGAGAGAAATATTATTCATAAGTAGAAAACATTCAGGACAGTTAACAATCTTACCAAGAGTGGACATCTCAGCAAATTTCCCACAGGTGAAATGCTCAAAGTAACAGCAGAAAACCTAGAAGCTGCATCTAAGACTTTGCAGACCTCAGTTAGTATGTTAAATGTTAAATTTCATGACAGTACAATTAGAAAAATAGTGGACAAGCATGGCTTGTTTGGAAGGGTTGCCAACAGAAAGCCTCTTTTTTCTATAAAGAACATGGTAGCATCACGTATGCTTGGTAGCTGTCTCTGTATAACAAGATACAGATACACAAGACTTCTGGAACAATGTCCTTTAGGCAGACAAAACCAAAATGGAGATAATCGGCCATAGTGCCCTCCACCATGTTTGGAAAAACGCAAACACTACATATCAGCACAAATACCTCATACAGTCAAGCATGGTGGGGGAGAAGTGATGATTTGGGCTTGTTGTGTAACCACAGAACCTGCTCACCTTGTAGTTATTGAGTCAACTATGAAAACTTTATATACCAATGTATTCTACAGTGAAATATGAAGCCATCTATGCAACAGCTAAAGCTTGGCTGAAACTAGACCATGCAACAGGACAATGATCCCTGAAAAGAAAAAAAAATCAAGGTGTTGCAATGGCCCAATTAAAAAGAACATTTCACCACCTCACCTCAATTCAAAAATGCCTGTGGTGGGACGGGGTTAAAGTTACTTCTTCAACCCAACTAAAATGCTTTGGCAAGACCTTAAGAGAGCCCATGAAAGCCCAAAAAACTCAATGAGCAACGGTGGCCCAAACTTCCAGAAACATGCAAGAGACTGATAACATCACACAGAAAATGATTACTTCAAGGTGTTGCTGCTAAAAGTGGTTCTACAAGCTATTAATTCATAGGGTGTACTTAATTTTTCATACATGGCTTTTCCATTTTGGCTCAATTTTTGTTAAATAAATAATGAACTGTTATTTATTGTTGTTAATCTGAGGTTGTATTTACCTAATTTTAAGAATTTCTAAGAACCAGATGTTTTTTTTTTAAATTATGTCCTTACTTGTAAGACCATAGAATTTAACAATTAAACAATATCTATCTATAGGTATCAATAAACAGTAGCTCTTTCAAGGACATTTTCTTGGCCATTGTTCAACTACTATAGATCAATGTCTAAGGGGTAATATTACTTTGACCATCACAGCGAGTAACAGAAAGTACATGTGCTTCTTCTCTTTACTTTTATAGTCCAAGTAAATATTTTTACATATTAAGATTAAACATATGTTATTTCCACTACAGAAATTTTCCCACACTAGAAAATGTCATATAACCTTTCAATTATTTATACTTTTGGTGCCAGAGATCAAGAGATTATATCTCTGGATCAGCACTCTAAAGAGTGGAAGCTAAAGCTTCTGTGTCACTCTCAGGTAAGATTCAATATCCTATGTCTCAAATATTTCCTTTAATATGTTCTAAAAATAATTATGGTTAGAATGATGGACTTGTGCAGTATATCTTTAGTGCTGGGATAAACCACTACTGAACAAAACAAATGTATAGTATCAGAAAATTCAATGTAACAGCCTACCTCACAAGCTCATGATGACTTTTTTCTGATGTACTGAAGTCACAAATTTTTACTTATGTTCATTTTTGTGCAAAAATGAGTTACATTTTACTGTTCTGAGCACCACTTGCCACCTTTCCAAAAACTGGGTGGGTAGTCAGCAAGATGTACCAGAAGGGGTCGTGGTCTCCCATGGAAAAGCAAATTTACTCTAATTTCAACAACTCCTTCCTGTCACAGATTTGACTTTATGGCATGCAAAGGGCCGGAGATGTGCCTAATTTATTAAGAGACTTATCTCACTAGGTGCATCTCCGTTCAGCCAGAGGTGAAGAAAAACACCATGCAAAAAATTATATAAAATATAACTTGTATTGAAACCTTTGACATTTTTTATAAGATAGCTGGAACCTGGCATGTGTTGTCGCTGGACTGGGCCTCAAAACACAATGATGGAATGAAGTGGATGGATGGTGACGACACATTAGGGATTTCTAGGTATAGTTAGTATGGTTGAATAAAGACATATGTTCATAATTTTTAACCATGGAAAGGGAAATGGTATGACTGAAGAGCATTCTATACATTTACATAAGCATCACTGCTATATTGCTGTAAAAAGGTATCTTAGGAGGCGTTAGTAGTGTCCGTTGCTAGCATCCGTAACAAAATATTAACAACGAAAACTAACAGATCTGCAATAAATCTGTTAAAAATCCCATTGTTTTCAATGAGATTTGTTCTGTTGTCCGTTAGTGTCCATTTTCACCAAATCCGTCACTTGTCCATTTTTTATCAGACATAATAACGTGGGGTGCAGAACTTTTGTGTTCGTTTAAAATAACAGACTTACGACGGACATTAAAGCTTCTGTTATTTTTTAACATTAATGTCTATGGCTAACTGGCAGTAATAGACAGTCTTCCATTATACTGTCCGTTATTAATGTCCGGTTTTTTCTTCTGCACATGCTCATAAAGCAGAACAAAAAAAAAAATGAACAGTATAAAAACAGACAATAACAGACACTAACTGATGCTAATGTGTCAGTTTTTTTTAACTGATAATGGATCAGTTTAAAAAACGGACACATTTATGATTGACGTCCTTTTTTATAATCATATAAAACATTTATATTTTCATAAAGTTTTATCATATCTCCCCTTAAAAGCCTCTTTTCAAGACTAAACAAATGTAACTTATTTAACCCTTTCCTGAATAGTACTAGTAAGGCAGATGTCGAGTATATAAATATAGCAGCTTCTCAGGAGTCCTAGCGACAATGCCCACGATCAATGCGCTGTTTCATTGCCCATAAACATTTGGATAAAAAGTGGTCAAGACAAAAGACATTCCCCAAAATTACTAAAAGTACCTCTGACCCTGCAAAAAACATGCCTTATCCAGTCCCGTACATGGAAATATAAAAAAAGTTATGGGTGTCAGAATATGGCAACTCTTTGGATCTGTTTTTAAGGATTTTTTTTTTTTAATTTCCAGAAAAATGGCCATTCCACTTATAGAACCCTAACATTACATTTGTAGGAGTTAAAGAATTGTCCATAGCCTTTACAAAATTGATAATAGGCTAGAAATAAAAAATGTAAATGACAAAAAGCTAACTCACCTTTTACAGGCCTGTAGGTTCCAACCACATTTCTTCCTGTTATCAGTCCTTGATAACATCTCCTGACGACATTCTGTTTGTGCTCAGGTCACTGATGCAGCCAATCACTGGTTTCAGCTGACACTGGGTCTTTTCACAAGAGGGTGTAAAAGTGCATCCCCCACTGCCCTATAAAAATGCTCTCAGAGGCTACTTTTGGGTAGTGTACCTCTTTGGTGCGAGATTGTTGACTTCTAGACATGCCTATATGACACAGGTAATGACATTTTGTCTAGTTGGCAGACTTTGAGCGTGGGTTCCTCCTCTACAATATGTCTTCTTTCAACTCAAGTTGAATACATTAAGGAAGCAAGAAGCCTTTAGCTTCCTGCTCCACCATGCAGGCAGGTGGCATGTTCTAGTGATGTCTGCTGCTCCTTCTAGTCCTGCTGTATTTAGCCAAGAACAATAAGAGAACTGCAGAAAGCTCCAGAGGACAGGATTAGGTAAGTAGGTTTTTTCAATCTGTGTTTTTTTTTTTTAACTGTGTGTGTGGTGGGGCGACAACTGGGGATTATTGGGGACCATAATACTATGTAACGGGGCCACTGGGGACAATTGGGGAGATTAATATTGTGTGAAGTGGCCACTGGGGACTATTGGGGAGAATAATATTGTGTACTGGATCCATTGTTCACTATTGGGGAGAATAATATTGTATGATGGGGCCACTGGGGACTATTGGGAAACATAGGAAAACAGGTGAGGAATCCTACTGCTAAATTAAAATCATGTAAAGCCAGCGTAGGTCTAATTCAGCATGCTCCACACAGGAGCATTATTAATTGAAGGTCACTATAAATTTAAAGATGCACATGGAAATAATATTCATTTCCAGGGGAATTTATATTATAATTGGGGGTAGCAGCAGGATGGGAACTTTGTGTTGGTGAAGACAATGAGGGTCAGGTGCCTGGAAAAGTGAGGTATCAGAAATGTCTTTGTTGAAAACTTTACAGAGAAAAGTGATCAAGGAGAGGCTGGACTGAGGACGAAGGCTAAGGGGAGGCTTCACATGACGTGGGCCCGAGCCGAGAGCAGCCATTGGTGGAGCAGAGGAGAAGCAGGGTAGGGGGTGCCAGGAGTGGTTGAACCGCGGGGGTTTAAAAAGGAAACCCTGCGAAACGAGAGGCAGTCGCGTGAGGAGAAGATTAGGACAGCAGATCTCCGCACATTGCCTCGGCACACTCTCCAGCGTGATGTCGGCGATCGAGGGCCTGATTGAGCAGCTGCGGGCTTCTGCGGAGGTCCGTGGAGTGGAGTGGCTACAGGCGCAGCTGCAGCGCCTGGTTCAGGAGCCGGAGGAGTCGCCCGCGGTGCCTCCTCCCTAAGACCGGAGACGGCCACGGAGGACCAGGCCTCCGGCGCGCCTCAGTCCTGATGAGCCCTCGCGAGCCCAGCGCCGCAGAAGGAGCCCCTCTAGGGACCCTCCGACCCGGGATGCCGGTAGGTCCACTGCCTCCAGGCAGTCCCGGGGAGGGAGGAATCCAGGCGGGCGGCGGGACTCGCGGCGGGGGCGGCAGGCCGTGCCTCCGCCATTGCAAGATGGCGGCCGGGTTGCAGGAGCGGGATCAGCGGCTGCTCCAGGGGGTGGCGACACCTTGTGGGCTGCTCGGCAGTTGGGAATCCCTCTGGAGACGGGGCTGCTGTCAGCAGGCCCTCAGCAAGTGGCAGATGCCGGGCCAGGTTCCCAGGGCTTTGTCGGCAACGTGTGGGAGGCGACACAGTCACCTGCTCCGTCGACCTCCTCCTCCAGGGGGGGAGGGTCTGCAGCACACATGGCTTCTGCATTAGAGATCCCAGAATTGGACCATATAGATGACAGTGGGATGTCGACTCGTCCAGATATAGGCCTGGCGACTGCGGGGCCCACAGCACCCAGGCAGTCAGGTGGGTGTACTGTCTCCCTTGCTACCGCCCCAGGGTGTGGTGAGTCACCTGGGGGAGGTGGGCAGGGGGGTTATGGAAGTGTTAAGTTTTTTAGGGCAGGTAGTCAGGGGTTGGCACTGTCCCCGGTGCCGGCATAGGTTTCGCAGGGGGCAGCGGGTGGCAGTGTGGGGTCCGGGGGTAGTATTGTGGGATCGGTTGTTACTGGGCTTGGGTCGCCGGCGGTGTCCATGGTAGTTGAGGGGTTCGGGGGGGCCGCGGCTAGTGGGGGTCTGGAATCGGATAAGGCGAGTGAGGCCAGTGGCAAAGAAAAAGGGGAAGAAGCTCCGAGATTAGATGATTCAGCCAAGGACGAGGTATATGTCAGCCCATTTGAAGCAGGACATGAGGGACAAAATTTGGAAGGGGGAGTATGTGGAAATTTTTTTCCTTACTCCCACTGGAAAGGTTTAATTTGGACAGGGCCAAAAAGGATGAGTCAAAAAAGGAGGAGGAGGAGAAGAGGCGATATCGGTTGATTCCCCGTACATTTGCGAATTGGTTGCAAGCGTTTGCAATATTGGCGAGTGTTATAGGCGAGAAGGCGCCAGAAAATTGTTCTGCCCTCTTTTGCTACATGGACGCCATTGGGGAGGCGTGCAGAGTTTATGGGGGTCAAGCGTGGTTACGGTATGACAAACAGTTTTGTCAACGTAAAGCTGTGAGGTCCAGTATACGGTGGGACCACAAAGATATAGGGCTGTGGTTACAGGTGAGGGCTCCGGTTAGGGCAGAGCAGTCCTTTCAGGCAGGAGCTGGGAGTCTTGACACGTCAGGGCACTCGGCTGCATCGCAGAAGGGGCTCTGTTTCTCCATTAATGAGGGTTTGTGCAAGTTTGGAGCAAAGTGCAAATTTAAGCACGAATGCTCCTCCTGCGGAGGGAGCCACGGGGCACCGCGTTGTTTTAAGGGGGGGGAAATCGAAAGGGGGGGACAGTTCTGGAAAAGGGGCAGACTCCGGTAGTGCTGGACGCGATGCCCCATCATTACGTGCGCCTGGGGAGGGAGCTTCGGGACGACCTGGCGGTATGGGATTCATTCCTGGCTACGTACAATGGCCGGTCGTTGGTAATCAAAGAAGTGGTGGACTCTAGGGCGATGGAGCTGTTTACCGATGCATCGGGGAGCATAGGTTTCGGGGTGTATTGTCAGGGGAGCTGGTGTGTGGGTTCCTGGCCATATTGGTGGAAAGTCGAGGGTTGGGGGAGGAATTTAGCATTGTTGGAATTGTTCCCCATAGTGGTGGCTTTGGCCACATGGGGACACCGGTTTAAGAACAAGAAGGTGCGTTTGTTTTGCGATAATATGGGGGTGGTGCAGGCCATTAACAGGCTTACAGCATCTTCACCGCCGGTGGTTTGTTTGTTACAGCATTTAGTGTTATTGTGTTTATCGTTGAATACTTGGGTGGTGGCGGAACATGTCCCAGGTGTTGAGAATGGCATTGCTGATGCGTTGTCTCGTTTGCAGTGGGAACGGTTTTGTCAGCTGACGCCAGAAGCGGAGAAGGAGGGGGACACATGGCCTGTGGATCTTTGGAAGCTGCCGTTCGGGCAGCATGTGGTCTGATTCACTCTTCTCTGGCTAAGGGTACATGGGACGCTTATGCGGCGGCTTGGGAGCGTTGGGAGGAATGGAAGGCTTTGTTTGGATCCCAGGTAAGGGGTGATGAGGTGCTGCTTTTTCTATTGGTTGGACAGTGTAAGGAAGAAGGTTGGTCAGTATCTCGGGTAAGTAGATTAATGGCGGGGTTGGCTTTCGGTTTTCGGGGCGCTGGGAGTGTTGGACGTTACGAAAGCTTTCATAGTGAGGCAGGCGCTTAAAGGGTGGAGACGAGGATGGTCTTCAAAGACAAGAGGTGGCCAGTATCGTTTCAGCTATTGCAGGAACTGGGGGGTGTGGTGGAGCAGATGTGTCGCTCACCGGCCGAGGCTCGATTGTTTAAATTGGCCTTTTCATTGGCATTTTTTGGGGGACTCAGATTGGGAGAGTTGGTGAGCCCGTCTACTCGCCGGGCGGGGGGGTTGTTAGCGGAGGACGTGGACCTCAGGGTGGAGTTCAGGATTCGACGGTCCAAAACTGATCAGGCTAGAAGGGGAGCGAAAGTGGTGTTGTTTGCGGTCCCAGGAGTGGATATGTGCCCAGTTAGGTGCTTGGGGGCGTTTTTACCTGAACTGCGTGTGTCAGGGGAACTGTTGTTGCAGCATGGGGATGGGACTTTCCTATCATGTTTCCAATTCTTGGCAGTGTTCAAGAAGTGTTTAGTGGAGTGTGGCGGTCGGCTAGGAGATTTCGGAGGCATTCCTTCCAGATCGGAGCGGCAATGGAAGCAGCGGGTTTGGGCGACGAAGTGGTGCAACGTATTGGTTTTTCCGTAAAAAAAAAAAAAAAAACAGAAAGAGAAGGGATGGTGTATTTTATGTTTAGAGTGGGGGCAGGGAACGTCACGGCAGCATGGTGGGGGGTCCTCGGAGTTGGGGACGAAGGATGTGGATGGCTGGTTGGGGGGGAGCTCATAAGGCTCTGGACTCCCCAAAAGGAATAGCTTTGCTATGTGCGGTTTTTAGCTGGCCTGAGATCGGGGATCTTGTAAGTTGAAGATCCTTCACCCTGGTGGAGTGATTTGGTGCCTTCGAGCTGGGCTTACAGCTGGAGGTAAACAATTAACGGGAATATAAAGGTTAGGCCAGAGTGTGGGCTCCGAGGACCTCCTTGTCAAAAGAGTTAGAGATGGGAACTGGCGATTGTTTTATATTGTTTATAATGTTTATATGTATGTTTGTTAATAAAATGGCTGCTGTGGCCAATTCGTTCCAACTACGGTGTCAAGTCTCATTTATACAGGTGAAATAGTTGGGGGATTGGTGGAAGGACTATGCGATACCGCGTCATGGCTGTCTGGTCCAGATGGAAGAGACTGCAAACATGAACTGTTACAGTAAGAGGTGTCACCTGTAAGGCTAAGTTCACACTTGTGCCAGGCTCTCCGTCGGTTGGGTCTAAAACGACGGTTACCCATGGACACCCGCGAACCCCATAGACTATAATGGGATCTGCTGGGTGTCCATCGGGTTTCCACCGTTTTTATACTGAAACCGTGCAGGACTTTTCACTCTGCCTATTTTCTATGGAATCTGCGGTGGAGTCGGAGACTCCGACACAGATGTGAACCTAAATGTTTCCTGTGCTGTATGCACTTAAATTGTCTGCAGAGCTCTGTGTCTACCACTATATGGTCACTGAATAGATATAATATCGGTATACCTGGGAAAGAAATTTGGTGTCACGGCACCCATTATGTCTCCTGCCATTGACAGATACCCACCTTCACCTTTGTTTGCAGTGGGGTTGTGAATGACAAACCTGGACTCCTACTCCTGCTACTATGGCCTCCTTTGTACAGTTTTTCTCAATGAACTTATACTTTTGCTCTAATATTCTAATCACTTACATATATTATCATTACTTTCACACATATAAAGTTTCATTTAATTCCACTAACTCCAACTTGGTGCTTTTTTTTTTTTTTAATGAGTGTACAGGGAATGATTCCCTGGCAACAAGAGGGTTAAGTATATATATTTTAAAAGACAGTAAGTGCACAAACTTGAAGGCATTCTTTGCTATACACACGATTATAACTCTTGTACAAATTTCAGCTTTACTGAATGAAGGTGTTTGTAATCTGTCCCCTGTGAGTAAATTGATGTGATCCACATGCTTGTGTTTAATATACATAGACTTGAAACTTGAATGACGCACAGAAACTTTTCTCCCTTCCTCCCTTGCTTTTCTGATGTCTCCTACTTTACTTAGTGAACCAAACATATGATGTTATGGTTATGTAATGATTGACAGTTCTCATTCAGAGATGGCATGCAACACCAACATAGGTAACATGAGAGATGCAGAATTATTTTTTGCAATTGTCTATATAAACAATATTTAGTGTTGTATATTCTTACAAAAAGGCCTTTACAGTTGATTCTCTGCCTTATTTTGTAGAGCACTTTTAATAGTATTGCTTGTAAGAACTCTAGTTTAAATCCCATTAATTGTGCTATATGCATATCATATCAACATGAGTAATTGGGTACTCTCATCATCAAGTGGCAATTTATTATAAAGTAAAATACACTGATTTATTTTAAATATAAATGTGTAGCAAAGTCAGGAGTGTGACCAAGGATTAGGGGAATATCAGTCTGCATGAAACAAGGTGGAGGACGTTATGGAGCTGTAGTCAGGAAACAGGCAACAAGTCGATATGAGATGCAAAGCAACCAGAATTGGCATAATGCTAGAGTCATAGGTGCTCAGAAGAGCACCCCACTGGAACCAGGCAAAATGAGTAACAGTATCCCTCCTTTAACCCTTTAAGGATGCAGGGTAGTTTGTTCGTTAATGCTTAGCGACTCTTTTCATATTTTCCTTCCCACCTTCTAAAATTCATAACTTTTTTATTTTTCTGTCGACATAGCTATGTGAGGGCTTATTTTTTGCGTAACAAGCTGTACTTTCATTTGGCTCCATTTTGGGGTACATATAATGCTTTGATTAACTTTTATTAATGTTTTTTGGGGGTCCATTTGAAAAAACCCACAATTCTATCATCATTCACTCTGCAATAAAAATGACATGGCAACTTTGTCCGGTGGTCATATTTATATTGTTTTATTATGTTTTATTGCTTTTTTCACATAGGCTTCCTATGTGGAATGTGCATAGGCAGTCAGGAGGCTGTTGCTTGGCTTCCTGGCTGCAATGGCAACCCCTTGGAACCTGTGATCTTATTGTAGGGGATCTGAGTGTTGGCGGGGGGGGGGGGGGGTATCTTGCTATTGATCATGGCTTCAAGGGGGTTAATCCACCAGAGTTGGAGTATCTTCTGACTCTGGGAGCTAGTCTCAGGTCCGAAAGTAATGCCGCAGGCACAGCTCGTGTGCCCGCGGCTTAACAGTGCTGCACTATTCAGGCGATGAAACCAATGGGCAAGATGTGAGAGAAGTCTGGGAAAAAGGCAAAGGTTAAGTTCAGGGTAAGGATCAGAATCACGAACACAGTCAATATAAGACCGTCTCCTTAAATAAGCCATCTGGCAACCTGATTCTGCCATTGGAGCTGAGGAGGAGATTCCCAGCCTGAACAGCAGGGGTGAGAATGAAAAGAGGAAAAGAATAGGTGGTATCTTTTGCCTAGTAATCTGAGTTAGAGCTGCAGACACTTGCAGGACTGTTATTATTATACATAAACATAGGTTATAATGGAATACAAGCTCTTTACTGACATGGGAACGCTTATGGTGGGCATACACATTAGCTAAGCAAAATACTCCAGATACATGTACTGTATTTTAAGGTCTGCCTATTATGCAGGTTTCATTTTACTGGGAAGATGGGAAAAAGCCAGACAATTTTGACACCACTTATCTCTCATGGAAAACGATAGGAAATGTTTAAAAGGTCTCCTGAATGTCCCTTTAACACCACTCACTTGACTCCTAATCCCACAATGAGCAGAGATTTCTATACATAACACATGTTTTATTCTGAGGCTAGATCAGCAATAAAAAATGAGCTGGAAAACACCTTAAGGCTAAGGCCCTATGTGGCGTACCGCAGCAAAAAAGAGCTGCGGGTAAAAATGCGTCGGTAACGCATCGCGGTTCTTCCTGCAACACTTTGTACAGAAAGTTCGCAGAGGTTTCCTCTGCAGATTTTCTGCTTCAATTATATCTATAGGGAAACCGCTGGCATTTCCGTAGGTATAATTGAGATTCTGTGATTTCCAAAACTGCGACTGTTTTGGAAATCGCAGCGTATCCGCTGCGCATATTTTACTGCAAAGTGGGGATGGGATGAAAAAAAACTGAAAAAAAATGCGGTATTCTAGCAAATACCATCGACACATTGTGGAAAAATATGTTCAGCAGATGCACTGCGATTTCCAAAACCGTTGCTGTTTTGGAAATTGCAGCATGTCAATTATACCTATGGAAACACTGACGGTTTTCATATAGGTGTATTGAAAACAGAACGTTCACAAGGGAAACCTCTGTGGACCTTCTGTGAAAAGCGCTGCGGGAAAAACCACAATGTTACCACTGCGGTTTTTTCCTGCAGTGCTTTTTTTGCTGCAGCCCGGTACGTGGGGCCTTAGTCTTAATAAAGCCCAAGTGCCACTTTAATTAAATTAATTGACCCTCATATTATGCCCCTGATTCCCCCTGACATAAATACTGCACCTCTAATGACACCTTATATGAATGACCACCCCCTTATGTTCATAATGCCTCCTAATATAAATGATGCCCCCTAATGGCCCCTTATATAAATAACCTCCCCCCTTGTATTCATAATGCCCTGTAATAACCCTTATATAAATAACCTCCCCCCTTGTATTCATAATACCCCATAATAACCATTATATAAATGACCCTGCATCGTCATAGCGCCCCCTAATGAATTCTCCCTTTATAGTTATATTTCCCCCTCCTAACCACCCCTTATACTATTAATATACCCACAAAAAAAAAGTTATACTCACCTACCTGCGATGCTGATGAATGGAGCCGCCAGCGCTTCCTCCCTGTCCACACACAGGACGTCTGTGTGTGAGCGCAGGCGGCGCAATGTTGTGACGTCATCGCGCCGCCTGTGCTGAGAAGAAGACATCCGTCTGTGGTCTCGGGGTCTTGTAAACCACAGGCCTGAAGTGGCTTGCTGTTTACAAGACAGTTAAACACCAGGAAGCATTGAAACTAGATCGGTGTCTGCAGACATCAATCTAGTTAGAAACAAAGGATGTATTAATGGCGGGCCCGCGGTGGGCCCCAAAGTGTCAGTGGGTCCGGGACAGCTGTCCCCTCTGCCGCCTCTCCCTGCTAGATATGCCTCTGTCTGTGCTTTATCTTTTATTACGTTGATAACAAAATGAAAAATTTAACTCAGTTTTTTTTTTTATTTATGTCCTGAATCCAGTAGAACATTGCTGGTTTCTAAAGCAGAGACTAGAGCCATTGAAAGACCTAGGTGGCTTATAAACATAATCACTTCTGTTGAAACCATTTCCCCGCATGTGCTTCATCAAAAACTGGTGGATACTTCACCAGTGGGAACAAGCTCTCAGTTTGAGAAACACTATTCTTTCTCGATAATAAGATGATATTCATAACTTCATCTGCTAAACAACTTACTAAAAGATTCAGGCGTTTTCTTTCCACAATGTTATATCTAACCAGTGATGTAACGATCATGGTCGCAGGGGATGCGACTGCGCCCAGAGGGGTACGGGCCTGAGGCCAGCTGGAAATAGCCGGGGGCCCCGGACCACTGTGATAGCAGTCGGAGAAAGCCTTGATCCACGACCGCTATACATATTGTTAATGGAAAGGGGCCCGGCCGGCCAGCCCAGGAGAGGTGAATAAAAATAAAAAAAAATACTTATACTCACCTGTCCTGGGATGAGCATCCGCTCCGTGGCTCTTCCTGCTGCTAACTGACGTCACACCAGCAGTCACATGGGGTGCGCTGGTGTAATGACCTCATCGCGCCCCACGTGACCACTGGAGTGCAAGACCTCAGTCGCCAGACAGAAGAGGATGCCGCAGACAGCAGGACGGAGCGAGGATGCCCAGGAGAGCTGAGGTAAGGTGAGTATAAGTGTTTGTTATTTTTAATCACTTCTCCTGGGCCTCTACTTATTATACTCTGGGGTCTGAGGAGACCTCAGAGTATAATAATAGTACCGGCTCTAGGAAGGGGGGCTCTTGGGAGCACATAATACTGTGTGGGGGCAACTGTGAGCATATAATACTGTGTGTGGACCACTGTGAGCATATAATACTGTGTGGGGGGCCACTGTGAGCATATAATACTGTGTGGGGGCCACTGTGGAGCCCCCTAATACTACGTGGGGGCCACTGCAAAGCACATAATACTGTATGGGGCCATTGTGGAACACGTAATACTGTGTGGGGGCCACTGCGGAGCACGTAATACTGTGGGGGCCACTGTGGAGCACGTAATACTGTCCCAGTATTGTTTACATGCCGGGTGCTGCACTGCTCACTCACCGTATTCTTGATAACTGCAGTTGTGGGTACTACAGCTGCATCCCTTTCAAGTATCTGAGATATTGCTACAGCACCCATAACCGCCACTATCAAGAATTCGCTCTAGGGAGGGGCTAAGGGGGCCCCAGACAAAAGTTTGCATCGGGGCCTACAAGACTTTAGTTATGCCACTGTATGTAACATGTCTAGACATGTGCAAATAGACAGAAGTAAAAACCACAGTACTGTGGAGTGTGTTTGTATGTTTTCTATTGGAGTTTGCTTGCTTTTACCTAATTGATTGTTTTTGTCTGATTGCCCTGTTGCTATGCTGCTTTAAACACAGAACAGATGCAAAACATAAAAGAGGTGTAACTACAGTGGGGAAAAAAAGTATTTAGTCAGCCACCAATTGTGCAAGTTCTCCCACTTAAAAAGATGAGAGATGCCTGTAATTGATATCATAGGTAGACCTCAACTATGAGAGACAAAATGAGAAAACATATCTAGAAAATCACATTGTCTGATTTTTAAAGAATTTATTAGCAAATTATGGTAGAAAATAAGTATTTGGTCAATAACAAAAGTTCATCTCAATACTTTGTTATATATCCTTTGTTGGCAATGACAGAGGTCAAACGTTTTCTGTAAGTCTTCACAAGGTTGGCACACACTGTTGCTGGTATGTAGGCCCATTCCTCCATGCAGATCTCCTCTAGAGTAGTGATGTTTTGGGGCTGTCGCTGGGCAACACGGACTTTCAACTCCCTCCAAATGTTTTCTATAGGGTTGAGATCTGGAGACTGGCTAGGCCACTCCAGGACCTTGAAATGCTTCTTACGAAGCCACTCCTTCGTTGCCCTGGCAGTGTGCTTGGGATCATTGTCATGCTGAAATACCCAGCCACGTTTCATCTTCAATGCCCTTGCTGATGGAAGGAGGTTTGCACTCAAAATTTCACAATACATGGCCTCATTCATTCTTTCATGTACACAGATCAGTCTTCCTGGTCCCTTTGCAGTGAAACAGCCTCAAAGCATGATGTTGCACCCCCATGCTTCACAGTAGGTATGGTGTTCTTTGGTGCAACTCAGCATTCACCCCCTAGAACACGACTAATTGTGTTTCTACCCAACAGTTCTATCTTGGTTTCATCTGACCATATGACATTCTCCCAATACTCTTCTGGAACATCCAAATGCTCTCTAGCAAACTTCAGACGGGCCCGAATATGTACAGTCATGGCCAAAAGTTTTGAGAATGACACAAATATTATATTTTCACATGATCTGCTGCCCTCTGGTTTTTATGTGTGTTTGTCAGATGTTTTTATCACATACAGAAATATAATTGCATTCATATTATGAGTAACAGAAGCTTATATTGACAGTTAGAATGAGTTAATGCAGCAAGTCAATATTTGCAGTGTTGACCCTTCTTCTTCAGGACCTCTGCAATTCTCCCTGGCATGCTCTCAATCAACTTCTGGACCAAATCCTGACTGATAGCAGTCCATTCTTGCAGAATCAATGCTTTAATTTTGTCTGAATTTGTTGGTTTTTGTTTGTCCACCCGTCTCTTGATGATTGACCACAAGTTCTCAATGGGATTAAGATCTGGGGAGTTTCCAGGCCATGGACCCAAAATCTCTATGTTTTGTTCCCTGAGCCATTTAGTTATCACCTTTGCTTTATGGCAAGGTGCTCCATCTTGCTGGAAAAGGCATTGTTGAGCGCCAAACTGCTGTTGGACAGTTGGGAGAAGTTGCTCTTGGAGGACATTCTGGTACCATTCTTTATTCATGGCTCTGTTTTTAGGCAAGACTGTGAGAGAGCCGATTCCCTTGGCTGAGAAGCAACCCCACACATGAATGGTTTCAGGATGCTTTACAGTTGGCATGAGACAAGACTGGTGGTAGCGCTCACCTCTTCTTCTCCGAATAAGCTGTTTTCCAGATGTTCCAAACAATCGAAAAGGGGATTCATCAGAGAAAATGACTTTACCCCAGTCCTCAGCAGTCCACTCCCTGTACCTTTTGCAGAATATCAGTCTGTCCCTGATGTTTTTTCTGGAGAGAAGTGGCTTCTTTGCTGCCCTCCTTGAGACCAGGCCTTGCTCCAAGAGTCTCCGCATCACAGTGCGTTCAGATGTACTCACACCTGCCTGCTGCCATTCCTCAGCAAGCTCTGCACTGCTGGTAGCCCGATCCCGCAGCTGAAACACTTTAAAGAGATGGTCCTGCCGCTTGCTGGTCTTTCTTGGGCGCCCTGGAGCCTTTTTGGCACCAATGGAACCTCTCTCCTTGAAGTTCTTGATGATGCGATAGATTGTTGACTGAGGTGCAATCTTTCTAGCTGCAATACTCTTCCCAGTTAGGCCATTTTTGTGCAGTGCAATGATGACTGCACGTGTTTCTTTAGAGATAACCATGGTTAACAGAAGAGAAACAATGATGGCAAGCACCAGCCTCCTTTTAAAGTGTCCAGTGGTGTCATTCTTACTTAATCATGACAGATTGATCTCCAGCCCTGTCCTCATCAACACCCACACCTGTGTTAATGGAGCAATCACTGAAACGATGTTAGGTGGTCCTTTTAAGGCAGGGCTGCAATGATGTTGAAATGTGTTTTGGGGGATAAAGTTCATTTTCTAGGCAAATATTGACTTTGCAAGTAATTGCTGTTAAGCTGATCACTCTTTATAACATTCTGGAGTATATGCAAATTGCCATTAGAAAAACTGAAGCAGTAGACTTTGTAAAAATTAATATTTGTATCATTCTCAAAACTTTTGGCCATGACTGTACTGGTTTAAACAGGGGGACACGTCTGGCACTACAGGATCTGAGTCCCTGGCGGCGTAGTGTGTTACTGACGGTAGCCTTTGTTACGTTAGTCCCAGCTTTCTGCAGGTCATTCACTAGGTCCCCCTGTGTGGTTCTGGGATTTTTGCTCACCGTTTTTGTGATCATTTTGACCCCACAGGGTGAGATCTTGCATGGAGCCCCTGATCGAGGGAGATTATCAGTGGTCTTGTATGTCTTCCATTTTCTAATTATTGCTCCCACAGTTGATTTCTTCACACCAAGCTGCTTGCCTATTGCAGATTCAGTCTTCCCAGCCTGGTGCAGGTCTACAATTTTGTTTCTGGTGTCCTTCCACAGCTCTTTGGTCTTCACCATAGTGGAGTTTGGAGTGTGACTGTTTGAGGTTGTGGACAGGTGTCTTTTATACTGATAACAATTTCAAACAGGTGACATTACTACAGGTAATGAGTGGAGGACAGAGGAGCCTCTTAAAGAAGAAGTTACAGGTCTGTGAGAGCCAGAAATCTTGCTTGTTTGTAGGTGACCAAATACTTATTTTCCACCATAATTTGCAAATAAATTCTTTAAAAATCAGACAATATGATTTTCTGGATTTGTTTTCTCATTTTGTCTCTCATAGTTGAGGTCTACCTATGATGTCAATTACAGATCTCTCTCATCTTTTTAAGTGGGAGAACTTGCACAATTGGTGGCTGACTAAATACTTTTTTCCCCACTGTATTTCTATTGTAGTTTTTCTGTGTAGGTTCCACTCTTGGCTTTGAATTACAAAGACTAATGGAGAACTGTAAAGATGGCTTTTCTTGCATATGGAAACTCCCATTGAAATTTCACAAAACCGCAAACCTCTCCATTGGCTATTTTCTTGGAGAACATTGATATTGCTAGTTTTCAACATGAGACTATAACTGTATTAAATCTCTTAAAGTGTAACTAAATTTACAGACAACTTTTGATTTTTGGCAGTATTTGTGTCATTAATAAATTTTGCAATATACTCTCTGTGAAATCCTGCTTTTTTATTCTTTCCCTTGCTTCTGTATTTAGAGCTTTCCTGTCTCTCACTGAATGTTACTGTGTACGGGAGTACGGGGTTGTGTAGTAGAGAACATGAGGGTAGGGTAGGGTAGGGTCACTTAAAACAGTTATATCTCAGACATTATAAGACGTACAAACTTGCATTTTGTGTCATATGAAAGAGGAAATTCTTTTCTTTCATGTGACACTAAGGTTGCTGTGCAGTGCAATCACATCTCTAGCCAGGTGATCTTTATGGCCCCAGATGTAGTGTATAAATCCGGAAAATGGCCTGATTTCCGGCGATGCAGAACTGACACTACAAGCCGCAACAAGGTACATCATGTTCCCTCACTTGTGCTCTGTTTATGACAATTATTATACCAATTGAGATCTATTGGTGTTCTGAATTTTTATGTTATGCTCCTTTACCACTTCACAGATATATGTAAATATAAAAAATGGACAGCACTCCAAACATATGCAATAAAGTTACTGTGGGTTTATTCCATGTGATGTTTCGGTCCCAATAGCAGAGGACGTTTCTCAAGCAAAGCCATGCTGTTATGCTCAAACATTTATAGTGGAAAATACATCAATTAGCAAATAAGTTACAATCTCATCTCATTACCAAAAACACTTTTAAGCTAATGGCACATTGGAATAGCCTTTAAAAAGGCCATTCTACTCCTACCTTTTCTTGTTTTCTTCTCCCAGCCGATTCCAAGATAATTTGTTTCTTCATGTATGTAAATGAGCACCACGGAGCACCCGAAGTGTTCCTCCTCTTCTGCGAGCACCCTTCATCCGTTGCGGTGACTCCCCTTCTTGGCGTCATCCTTGTACGAGTCTTCATTTGGCCATTTTCCTGTGACCTATTACATACAGCGCATGCAGTACGCTCGTGCAATAGGCCACAGGAAAATGGCCAAATGGACATGCGCAGTCGGCTCATGTTTCCCGAAGGAAGGATGACATCAAGAAGAGGCGTCTGCTAAAGAAGAAGAGAGGCGGCGCGGTAAATTCAAAAATGTGTCTGAGGAGAGCACAGGGGATGCCCCCTGTGCAGTTTCAGCACTGGGGGAACGTCCCCTGTGCATTCTGAAGATGCATTTGCATAAAAATAAAAATCAAGATTTCTTCTAAACAACTTCTTATGCTGATAATAATATTTTTCTTTATTATGTATACATAATGTATATACTAACTATGAGCTTCTACCATGATGTAAGCTAATAAGACATTGACTGATATTTCTGTTTATTTTGGAAGTTCTTCCTGTATCTATTTTTCCATGTTTTTATAAGAAGCTGAATCCTCCAATAATGTTACCTTATGGGTCAACATGTCAATATTATGGGTTACCTTATGGGTCAACATTTTTTTTTTTTGTGATTTAGATAGGCCGTTGCAAAGGTCTAGGCAGGACCAAAACATTGGCTGTGTTATTATCTTCACATATGCTGGATAAATAAACAAGTTTTTTATATCATTTATGAGTAACAAGTTTTCCTGATTTGTAAAAAATGGACTCAATATGTTTATAATAAGTTTGGGGATAAAAAAATGGGCTGCTTTCATTGATAATAGGGAAAAGTTGGATTTTGATTTATACTACATATTATGGGGGAAATTCAAAACAATATTAAAAATTAAATCACGTCTGATCATATGCCTTATTAGAGCATATGGATATCAGACTGGGAGATTCCACAGTTATGGTAAAGCAGCTCCTGCATCTGTGCCTATTTATGCATACATTGTTGCCAACAGGGCATACAAAGCAAAAATCCCCCTCCCAAAAAAATGCAGGGTAAAGAAGGGTGTAGAAATAATGGGGCAAATTTATTAAGTCTGGCTTAATAAATGGCCGGATTGGCATAGAGAACGGGAGATTTATGAAGAGGTTGTTTGCTGTCCTTGTGCCACAATGGAAATCTATGCAAGTAAGGAACTGGCTTAGATTTCCATTGTAACTCACGCCAGTTTTCTGTTGGGCTGAGGCTCACAATATGGTGGGCGAGGAAGAGTATGTGCAGTTTGTGGATATGAAGGTCCAGGCCCTCCAACACTGGCCAGTGCCAATTAATACCAGCAAACTCTGCCCATTCTGCTCATTCATTCGTGACTGGTAAATTATTACAGGTGCATTATCAAGGTCTTTGCCAAAGTGGCAGCTCTGATATATGACTTGTTGGGTGGAATGACCCCTAGAGAGACCAAGATGAAGATATTGGCCTGGATGGAGGAAGGAGGTTGCACTTTCAGGAAGATCAGGGAAGTGGTCACTAGTGCGCCAATACTGGCTTACGTGGACTTCATCTAGCCATTTGGACTGCAGATGGACATGATCCTAAAAGGATTGAGGGTGCTGCTGACTCAGATTGAAGATGGGCAAAAGACAATAATAACACACTAGCCAGGGCCTCCACGAGATTGAGGAAAACCAAGATAATTATAGCTCATAATTCGAGCTGGAGCTGGTAGTGTGGGTGTGGTGGTAAGAGAGAAATTTACAGACATCTTGGCAGCCACTGAGTTCACACTGGTGACCGATAATATCTCTCTGGTGCATCTTGAAACCGACAAGCTAGGGGTGCTGGAACAGCATTGGATAATAGAAGCCTATCCACAGCAAGTACTTGTTTAAGATGTAATATCATGTAGGGCACAACAATGCTCAGAACCCTGTGGTGGTGCCCAGTGGATTTACAGATGAGGACTGTGAGAAGGATGAAATCCTTCACTTTGCTCAGGTATTGCTAGTGGTACACCAGGCCCTGGTATGGTGGAATAATCCATGGGAGAGGACATCCTGGAGCTTCAGAAAGATGGGAAATAGTGAATACAGCAAGCTCAGAATTAGCAGGTTGCCAAAGTGACTTGATGGATACTGCACCGTCAGGTGCTGCAACATATTGGAGGCTCTGTTCTGCATGGGGAGAAGCAAGTGGCAGCAGCAAAACTGATTGGTTTTGCATGATGGTATCCTCTGCCTCCAGTTCAGCTGGTAACAGAAATGGAATCTACACGGCAGGTGATGTTACCCACCAAGGAGGTGATCATGAGATGTATGTAAGAAAGGAAGGGGCACTTTGGGCCTGAGAAGGCTTTTGCCTGGATGCAAAAGTACTATTACCATCCACTGTACCCTAGGCAGCTCTACAGGCCTGCAGGAGCTGATGAAATTGTGGCCTGGAGGGGGGGGCAGAAACAGCAAGCCCCAATGGTAAAGATCTACATGACATGCCCACTTTGGCTGGTCTCAATGGTTTACCAGCCCATGGGGGAGTCACTGCAAGGCTACAAGTCCTGACCATTATTGATCATTTCAGCTCAAGTCCTAGGGTAACACCTAATACAGCCCTATGGCTGTCTTTCCCAGCTCCATTCAGACCAGTGGGTCTGTTTTGATGGATGGTTGATCAAACAGCTACAGTATGTAGACTTATCAGATATGAAAGAAAAGCACCACCCTATATCACCTTCAGGGAAACGGTGTGTGTGAGAGGATGAACTGAACCCAAATTACATAACTGAATTTGTATGGATATATAATAACATGGTGATGCAACTACTGAATTTGTCCCCATACTCCCATGGGGGGACGGTAGCTGAGGTCGAGATAGGAGCCTTTCCTGTATGTGGTGGTGCCGCAGCTTGTTGATGCAGTTGATGAGCAAAGTTAATGAGCAAAGTTTGTTTTGCCCCTGAACTTTTGTGGTACACCCTGAAGATCCTCTTCTTCCCTGACACTAGCTAGAACCTATGAAAATCAACCCTGTTGGAAGAAGCAGGTACCACCAGGACATTCGAAGAAGCATCCACGGGAGTGGAAGTAACAGAGGGACCAGCTAGCGAATTACCACTCCTAAGACACTTGCAGCATACAACCTGCGGGAAGAGGCCTGCCGGATATGAAGACTTTGTTCTTGGGTTGAAGGTTGCCAGGATTGCAGCTCTTAACCCAAGAGAAAGATGTGTCCGGTCACTGGAGGTGCTGACCATATCACTGCTGGTGAAGGAGACAGTGTTCAATGTTACCTGAGGCAGAGTCATGGAATTATATCGGACCTGACAGTTGGTTTGCAAAGCAAATAGTGCACAGACAATGAGGACTAGATTGGAGAGCTCTACAGGAGAGAGAGAGAGAGAGAGAGAGAGAGAGAGAAGGCGTGCTTGTCTATAGAGACTACATCAAGTACTTTTCTTTGTTATCACATTCTTTATGTTATTTGTGGTATCTTTAGTTCTTTACTTCAAACTGTTAAGCATATATTTTTTCTACATCTGTCTCCATCATTTTCTGCAAAATACACTTTTATTACTCTGTGGGCAGCATAGCATAGAGAAGGAGGAGCTCAGTGAATAGATATATATCTGTAGGGTCGGATTTACTTTTATTTTTAATTTTGATGCATCTGCCTCATTTTGTTTAGGATGCATTTTCTCTGACTTCAGGGGTGGGCATACCATTGATGCAATCTACATGGATCCAGGAGGTAAGGGGGCTTTATCACCACAACAGCAGTTTTTTACTGTCTATTACATTGCTGGTAAATGTCTAAGCTAATGACTTTCATGGCTAACGATCCTGTGGATAAACACACGGTAAGGGGGTGTTCTTTGCTGAACATATAAAACTTGGGGCCCATAACTATTATTGCACAGGGGGCTCCAGCTTTGGCATGGCTTTGCAGTAAAATGGGTTGGGTTTCAATGTGAGAAACTGTGACAAAATTTTTGTAAGTCAACAAATAGGTGGTATAAACTTAGATAACAGAGTCTAAAGATGCACCAGATTTCTCATCGAGTATCAGCTACTGTGACACTGACAAACTAAAATAAATGCGGGCCAGTGTTTTGTTAGAAAATATTCAGTATCCATGTAGGGAGGGCAAGTTCTACACGTCAAGACTGATGCACATAACCTACCTTGCCAAACAAAAACAGTTTCTGCTGGTCCTCCTTGGCACTGACACTGAGGCCTATGACAAGGTCAGTTGGAGCTTTATGAGAGCCACCTTAGTTAAGTTTAATTTTTCCAACAGTTATCTTTTCCCTATACACATAACCCACAGCACAGCCCAAATACAAGTCAATGGTACACTCTCTGACTCATTCACCTTTAAAAGCGGTACCAAGCAGGGTTGCCCCCTTTCTGCATTATTCATTCTGGTAACATTGATTCAGAAACTTCCCTGACATTAGAGGAATCCATACCAAGTGCTTCCATCATATAATGGCGGTGATTGCAGACGACTTGGTGGTCTTCGTAACAAACCCCACCTCTACTATCCCATCAATCCTCCAAATCTCAGAGTAAACTATGATAAATCAGAAATCCTAAACCTCTCAGCACTGCTGCATGTTAACCCCTTAAAACTAGCCACACCATTCCTATGGCCCAAACAATACATCAAGGGCCTAGGGATTAGGATACCAGCTGACTCTAAACAACTTTACTCATTTAATTATGCCCCCGTTGCCTCTTTATCTATTTCCTGTGGCACAGAACCTGTCCTAGCCTTCTCCCTATTAACCAGAAGTAGGCCATGTCTGACCTATGTAATTATCATAAGGCAATACACCACACTTGCTGGTTAGACCTGATAAGTAGCACTAACCCCCCCCCATACATGTTGAGATGGAAAAATGCCTACTCCAACCACACAACAAATATGCCTCTGGTCCTCTCACCGCAACCCTCATACATATGACGTCTTAAGTGACATCACTGGAGGTATGGTTCAAGATTCGAAGGATCTCACCTTCTCTCTCAAACAAGTAAACCAACCCTCACCTCTCATGCCTATAGGCCTGATACTACCGTATGTTGGAAAGCAAAAGTGGCACCCGACTTCGACTTCCACTCGACCCCACTACACACTGTCCCATCCACTCCCTCAGTCCCTGACCTCCAAACTCTCCTCCCAAATGAGAGGCATAGGTCTTTGTCCACTCCCTGGCTTTTCACCCTAACGTTTAGAAGTTTCTCGCACCAGGTAGGACAACCCTGTAGGGAGCTCAACTGGCTTGAAAAACTCTCCTGCCACCCCCCAGCCCACGTCTTTGATCTCTCTCCAAATCAAAAAGATTTGTAATAGAGAGATCTCATTTTTCCCCTGAGACCATACACTTATGGCTCCTGACTTTACACCCTCAAAATCCTGTCTGGTTGCATGGTTCATAACTGCAGCAAGACTGCTCATCCCCAGCAGTGGAAAGACAAAGTGCACCAATTATTTAGATTCGAGGAGCAGCTGGGATCAGGGATCAAGGCAGAACTTTCTTAAAACATGGGAACCCTGGCAGCGTTCCCTCTCCCATCATGCTAGCTTGCATACTACGCTACCCCCTTAGCAGCATCCTGCACCACCCTTGAACATGCATTGCTGATTTTAAGAACACTTAGTTACATATCTTTCTCCTGTTAGGGTCTCCTACCATACACCATTTGCCAAATACCCCTTCCTTGCCATTGTACATATTACTGTAACAGGTGCTCCTTATCTGCTCCATGAATGATTGCTTGATTTTTATTGGATGTGCTTGTAGTTTATGATGTTTAAGAGGTTTTATGATGTTTCCCCTTTTATATGTGTAAAATTTATAAAACTTTAATAAAATTATATTGAAAAAAAAAAAGAAAATATTCAGTATGCTCTGGAGTCCAGTGGGCAGTTCTACTCAGTGACTGACAGCTTCCCCTGTCTGAGCAGTTATAATGAATGGTTATCTCTATACATCAATTTGCCCAACTCTTCCTGCTTGATAATATACTGCCCATAGATAATACTGTAGATACAACATGATGGGCTCCCTTTTAAACCTTTGTAGGGAACTGCCATTTCTACTAGGATATAATGATCTGGCTTCTTTGCCCCTGCAGTTTGGCTTCAGAGACCCCAGGCATTTAGTGCAAGTTTTGTTTTGTAAATACAGTGAGTCAGACACATGTGAGGCAGAGCTGCTGGGGGGAGAGATGTGAGCAGAGCTGCTGAGAAAGACATGTTATGTCTGGGGGAGTTCCCTTTACTTCACAGTATATAGTTAGGTATGTGTTACCCCCATATACTCACAGGACCTAGCTAGTAACCGTAGTTAGGGATCCAATATATATATAGTTCAGGGCAGTGATAGGTTAGGCTTCCGAAGGCCAATTAGCTAGTAGAGGCCCGGTGGCACTAGTAGTTTAGCTGGCAGGTTAAGGACCAGTGTTAGGGTAGTCAGGCCTGCATCTACTGCCACACCGCGCCCTGTTTGCTGCCTGTGAAGAATCTCACCATCATCATCATCATCTCCTGATCGGCTGTCTGTCATCTCCTGGAAGAATCCGAGGACCACAGGGGCCCCTGCACTCTTCTGTTGCCTGGAGGTATTGTGCACTGGACTCTTGCTATATATCTATATCTATATACCCGGGTATATAACCTAAGACGGTTGAGGACTTGCTGGTTGTTGTAGTATTGCTGTGTTCTGAGTATATTGTATGTATGTATTATTACCCTGTTGATTCTTATAAAGCTACTGTTATAACCTTATGTGGTATCTGTATGTATTCTTCAGACTGTGAGATTAGTACAGTGATCCTTGTTAAGGCTACAACTGTACTCATGGGTAAGTCCCAGGCAGAGATCCTCCCTGAATACAGAGGCTCTATCCTGGGTGGAGGCACTGATATATTTCATATATGTTCCCACCTTCCCTTCAGCGAAGGCTTCAGGTCCCATTATACACACAGGTCAGCGCCAGAGTCTGTTGCGGGAGGGATAATACCATACCCCCCCAAATAGGGCTACACCTTCTAGAAATAATAGCATTTCTTAATAATTTGTGAAAAGATATCTGTGGCATCATGAAATGCACTGTATCAAATATACAAGAATTCTTATCTTTGCTCTCGAAATATGTTACTATAGCACAAAAATGGTTTTTACAGTTCAACATGAGCCACACCTAGTTTTCTCTACCCTGTCATGTACTGTAATGAAGGGTTTACATTAGTTGAATGTTCAGATCTTAAGTGAACACGGTCACTAAAACTGAAGTATGAAATCCAGATTGTTTCTTGTTGCCAGCAGCTGTTACTATGGGCACAAACTATTGGAACAAACAGAGAGTAAAAAAAACGGAGATTAGGATATTAAGATAATTGCAGTGCTACACTAGAAATATCAGTGAAACATAAACTAATTTAGAAATATGAGTATTTTGACTGGAGTCCTATGCATGGCCAGAAAACATTAATGCTTCAATCCAAAGGTTTCTTTGAAACCACGTTTAATTCCTGGAAATTATTTTTTATAAAAAATTGGGCGGTTTGGGAATAAGAAAGTCAGTATAGAAATCAGCATCTACTTCAGAGAAATACACATCAAAGATCGAGATGAAAAGCGTGAAAAAGACAGAATGATAGCAAAATAGGCAGCAATCAGAATTACACATTTAACAATGTGACAAATTAGAAAAATCATGATTGTAGGAAAGTTAGATGTGCATGTTCTGCTATTAATCTAAGTATCCTCTTGACTCATTTTCTTTAAGTTCACTGTATCATTTAAATATCAGGATTTCCTATGAAATGTTTTCACTTTTTAATAACCTTTTCAACACTATATGGAAAATAAGGTTATTTAGTATATATACTGGGGTTTTTTCCATCATGACATTTTCTGTGAGGAGAAATATGAGTATATGAAGGGTATATGACTATAAGACTGCATTTCCATGTTCAGGTTTTTTTATGCAGTTTTTGAAGTCAAAACATGAAGTGGATTGAAATAAAGAGAAATAGAATCTCTTCTTTATACGTTCTCTTCATTTAAAACCTGAATGTCAAATCATATCCTAAAACTGGAGACATATTGGTCATATTTGCAGCTGGCTAGACTGGTGTGATATATGGTAGCAGCATATTGGATGAGATTTCTCCACATCTCATCACCATGCTGAGACCTAAACCAGCAACACAATGTGGTCTTCCCTGTGGGCCTTAAACCCTGCAGCATGTCAGCTATTACCGACAGTTTTATCTGTAGCTTTCAACAATTGCAATACAAAGGATGAAAACCATGGGGAACTCACAGTTATGTCTTTAGGTTTGCTGCAATTTCTGTTCCTTTTGCTGCGGAGGCTTTTGATGAAACACCCTGCTAAATTTACCTGATAGAAAATCAGCAATGTCTCCGCTGCGTGCCTCAGCCTTAGGCTAAGACCCCACATTGCGGAAAAGCTGCTTTTTTGTTGCAGATTTCGCTGCATTTTTTTTTAGCCAAAGCCAGGATCGTGTTGAGCAGAATACAGAAATATTGGAGCTTCTTTCATATCTACCATTCCCTTTGTAGCTATTTCTACATTAGGCGTTTCTGCAATGTGGGGCCTCAGCCTCAAAGGGATTTTGCCATTACAGATACTTATCCCCTATCCACAGCATAAGGCATAAATGTCAGTTTACTGGGTTCCAACCACTGGTGACCCGAGCAATCAGGAGAATGGAGACTTAAAAGTACCCCTGAAGCCTCTCTGTCAATGAAGTATCAGTGTGCTTGTGTGACCGGAGCTCCGTTAACTTATATGGAGCTGCCAGAGATTGCAGTCCCATTATCTTCATAGAAGCGAAAGAAGCACTAGTCAAGCAAGTGCACTGGCATTTCATTCACAGAGAGGTTTCTACTGATCGATGAGGGTACCAGCAGTTGGACTGCTAGCAATCTGACACTTTTCTTGAGAATAGGGGGAAACTTTTCTGTAATGGCAAAAACCCTTTAATGTTTTAACAATGCCACCATAATCTAAACTGAGGGCATCTATTAAGCCTGAACCAACACTTACAGCATCTTGAGAACCCTGGTAGGGAGGTCCATTTACTTAATATGGAAGCGCTAGCATTTGTGTTCTTCTATAGCATTTTATTGCATTAGACTCAGAGTAACCTGTTTCAAAATATTAAATATTTCTACTTCTTCAACATTATTTCAATAAACTGTTCACTTCCTTACCTCAGCTGACACTAATATTGAGCCAACAAGGAACCCCCATCCACAAAAGCAGAGGTGGGCCGGGTAGCAGGGGAGGAAGGAACCTAATGGCCATGCAACACCTCTCCAGATACTTCAGGAGTGTCCCAAAAGGGCAACCACATCCCTCAGTCCTCGTGACAAGACAGTGACAAACAAACAGTGAACATACAAGAATAAATAAGTAAGAGTGCCGAGTTACGGCCCGGTCATCAAGCCTGAAAAGGTGAGTGCTCATTAGCTGTGAAAAAAAAGAAGTGCAGTACTATATGTTTCACTTAGTGGGATTTCATCCCCAGTGAGTTTCGGCACCCCATGAGTCACCGCTCTCTTGGGTGCTCAGCACCTCGAGCCTTCAAGCTGACAAACCTAATGGGGTTCATCCGGTAGCCCCTCTCATATCACCATGTGGTTCTCTGCCATCCATCACTGGCATTCTGTTACCTCCCTAAAGCAGGTTGACACTCCCACTGGCAGAGTTAATTACTAACCAATGATAAAAGATACTACACTTGATCTTAGCCAAAAGGCCGAGGTTTCCAGCGTTTATGACTAAGGATGATGGGTTTGTTCAGCTCCTGTGGGCACGGAGGAATATGCAGATACAAACAAGAAACACATACAGCAGTCACTTCTAGAAAACTGCTAAGGCAGTGCTAAGGGGTTGTATTTTACAACATGTAATAGCAATACCAACTAACCAGTGTGAAAGTGAGAGAGGCATATGATAGACTCCTGGTTTCTAGGTCAGAGTCTGACAGTGATAGCTGGATAGCAGCATAACATGACTTCGACTTATGGGCTGATAAGAGAGAAAGTTTCATAAATTCTCAGAGGGAGATAGAATTTAACCTTTTTGGAGATAAATCAAGAAAACTCCTCACCAGATTGGCAAAAGGTGGGCAACAGATGACTCATAATACCAGACTGTGGCACACTGATGGGTCGGAGACTGGACCCTGGTGAGATTAACATGATACTGGGAAAATATTATCAATATTATTATTATCAGTCAATTTTAATTTTATCATGGTTCTTGCTGTTACCCATGTTTAGGCTCCATTATTACTATTTGTGTGCCTTTGCTCTATTGCTCTGTTGGTTACAAGACAAAACCCCCATTTTTACTTTATTGCAATACCATGGTTATGACTACTTTAAAGTAAAGTAACACAAAAATAGCGCTGATATTTTAGTAGGGATGATATTTTTAAATTGTGGTAGACCAATACATGAGACATGCCGTTTTACTATTTGCTCTGAGTTTCTTATGTTCAGTGGCTCTAGATCATATGTTAAAGCACTATGAAATAACATATATTAAGGGATTATGTGGAGAATTTTATAGGAAGTGGTTTGTGCAAATAAAAATGTGGTCAATCCACAACCCCACTCATAAGTGATATAATAATACTGTGATCTATGTATTGTTTATCTTTTTGTTTCCTAGGATAATGCACCCTTGCTGAAGTTGTTTATCAGTTTTATGGTTTCTTAGCACAGAAATCGTGGAAAAATATTATGTGTAGTTTTGTAGTAAGGTGCATAACAATATAAACTGTGCTATGTCTAGAAAATTAAGCTATTTTGAGAACATATCACAAAAGGGAAGAGCTAGTTAGGATGGCAATAAGAATTTTAACTTGGCCTCTAACCAACAACAGAAAAATGTGGCATTGCTTAGCAAAGGTGTTTAAAAAAAAATCTCCTATTGTATTCCAATACAAAATAATTCCAGCGAATCAGAGAGAATTCCTTGGAAAGGAGGCAGGATTGTATGCATAATTGTTGTTTTAGGCTAAGTTCACATCTATGCAGGGCATACAGAGCCTGACGACCCCATTGACTATAATGGGGTCTGTCAAGTATCCGTTGTTTTTAAACTGAAAGAGGCAGAAATGCAGGACTTTTTCATACGCCGATTTCAGGCATACACTGCGACAGGATCTCCTGAAGAGACTCCAAGGTAGCCTTAATTACTAACTAACTGACATTTTCTTTGTTTTCCTTACATGGCCAAGTTACATACTTATGCATCAATTTTATTATAATCTTCCGTCAATGTCAGCCTGAAACCAAAATGTATATGTTAGGATCGATAGTTATCTAAGTTTGTATGATCCACTGTTAAAGAGGTTGTCCTCTGAAAAAGCTGAGTAAACTGGTTTGTAAAAAAACAGATTTGATCCATACTTTGCAAAAACTTTGGATTTAAACAAATCCAAAGTTTTTGCTGTTCAGTTTGAGCAAACTGATTGAAATGTGGTTGCCATGTGAAAGCATGGAGAACGCAGAGAAGACCTAGGGGATCAGACATTGATCAGATAATCTGGGGTATTCATGGGTGACAATATAGGTAACATATTACTTATGCTGTACCATGAACAGCAAAAAATGCAAAATGTAAAAAGGAAATCCTAGAATTTATGTTTTTAACTCTCTCCCAGAATGTGTTAAAAAATGTAGTCAATAAGTTGTAGGCACCCAAAAATGGTGTAATTGAAAAGTACCTCTCATCCTGTAAAACGCTACATCAACAAAAAAAAAAAATTATAGCTTGTACAACAATGACAAAGACAACTTTCAACAATGAAAAAATAAAAAAAGTGGAACATCCTTTAGGGCAAAACCGGTTGCTGTGCTTTCACATCTGGAAAACTATTGCACACTGTACATCTTGATAAATTCAGCAGCTCTGCAATTGCATTTTTTTTCTTAGTTTTCAGGGTTTAGTGTTGAGTGCAACACTCAAGGGATAAAAATAAAAAAGCTTTTAAAAAAAGCTGCGTTTCTGCAACGCGGGGCCTCAGCCTTAGCGACACAGCCACATTTTTCAAAATTGACATGTGTCATTTTATGTGACAATAACTTTGAGACATTTTAACTTACCCAAGTGATTTAAGAATTTGTATTTGTGAGACATTGTACTTCATGTTAGTGATAAACATTGATCAATATTTTTTGTGTTTATTTAGTAAAAAATTGGAAATTTCAAAATGTAAAATGCTCTACTTTCAAACAGATTAATAAATTAAGAAATATTAAGAAATATTATCTATTATATATCTGTTGGCATTATCTTTTAATCATCATATAATTTATTTTGGACTTTAGAAGGCTTACAAGTCTAAAAGTGATTATCTAGATCAGGGGTCGGCAACCTCTGGCACGCGTGCCACTCTTGACACGCGAGGCTTATCTCCCTGGCACGGCAGCAGACTCCACAGTATAATAATAGCTAGTGAGTGGAACAAATTGGAATGTTATAAAAGTTAGAATATTATACCGTGTGCAGGGGCTACTATGGGACATAATACCGTGTGCAGGGGCCACTATAGAGCATAATACCGTGTGCAGGGGCCACTATGGGACATATACCGTGTGCAGGGGCAACTATGGAGCATAATACCGTGTGCAGGGGCTGCTATGGGACATATATCGTGTGCAGGGGCCGCTATGGGACATAATACCATGTGCAGGCGCCGCTATGGGACATATTGCTGTGTGCAGGGGCCGCTATGGGACAAATACTGTGTTCAGGGACCGCTATGGGACAAATACCGTGTGCAGAGGCCGCTATGGGACAAATACTGTGTGCAGAGGCAGCTATGGGACAAATACTGTGTGCAGAGGCCGCTATGGGACAAAAACCGGGCAGGGACCGCTATGGGACAAATACTGTGTGCAGAGGCAGCGATGGGACAAATGCCGTGTGCAGAGGCCGCTATGGGACAAATACCGTGTACAGAGGCCGCTATGGGACAAATACTGTGTTCAGGGACCGCTATGGGACAAATACCGTGTGCAGAGGCCGCTATGGGACAAATACTGTGTGCAGAGGCAGCTATGGGACAAATACTGTGTGCAGAGGCCGCTATGGGACAAAATACCGTGTGCAGGGACCGCTATGGGACAAATACTGTGGCAGAGGCCGCTATGGGACAAATACCGTGTACAGAGGCCGCTATGGGACATAATACCGTGTGCAGAGGCCGCTATGGGATCTAATATCGTGTGCAGAGGCCGCTTTGGGACATATACCATGTTGCAGGGGCCGCTATGGGACATAATACCGTGTGCAGGGACCACTATGGGACATTATTCTGTATAACGGTGTGTTTTCTATATTAAGGATGTGTTTTTGCACAGAAAACTCAGGCTTTGTTTTTTTGTTTTTTTTTGTGCAAAAATGCACCAGTTTTACATCGAATGAAAAAGTTCCAGTGGCCTAAGAATATAGCTGCATCCAGATACATAGTGTGTATTCACCATAAGGATGCTGCCATACGGTGCTCCTGGACACATTTACCACTAATTGAGGGATGCACATGGACTTTCATTGGACTTTAAAATTTACACATTCACCAGGGGTTAAAGGAGTAAATACATCTCACAATTTTTTATACAAATTCTCCCGAACACAGAAATATCCCACATGTGGATGTAAACCGCTGTTTGGGTACATTCCAGCGCGCCAAAAGGAAGGAGTAAGGAAGGAGTACCACTGGACATTTGAAAAGTATATTTTGCTGGAAAAGTTTTCAGGTGTCATGTCTTATTTGCAGAGCCCCTAAAACCAGTACAGTGGAAACCCTCCAAAAGTGACCCTATTTTGGAAACTACACCCGTGACAGAATTTATCAACGTGTATAGTGAGCATTTGGACCTCACAGCTGTTTCACAGATTTTATTAATGTTGGGATGTGAAAGTGAAAAATTGCTAAAAAGTAATTTTGTCCCCAAATTTTTCATTTTCTCAAGAGTTTAAAGAAGAAAAATCACCCCACAGTTCGATACACAATTCCTCCTGAACATGGCAATGGAAAGAGCAATATTTAGCTTTTGGGGGGCAGATTTTGCTGGAATACTTTTCGTGTGCCATGTCACATTTGCAGAACCCCAAAAAGTGACCCCATTTTGGAAACTACACCCCTCACAAAATTATCAAGGGGTATTGTTCTCATTTTGAGCCCAAGAGTGCTTCCCAAAAATTAATGTATGGAGTGAAAATTTTAATTTTATTAAAAATATGCCATTTCAGTTCCCAATATGTTGTGTCCACTTTGTGTCAACAGAGACAAACACTACCATAACTTTTAAGTGGGTTATCCCTGGTACAAAAAAGTTGTATATACTGTATGGGCATAAACTGCAGTTTGGAAACACAGCAGGGCTCAGGAAGGAAGGAGCACTGTGCTTTTTAACTTTTGGAGTATAAATTTAGAGGGACTGGTTTCTGGATGCCATGTTGTTTTTTTCAGAACCCCCAGAGGTGCCAGTAAATTGGAATTCTCCAAAAAGTGCCCCCGTTTAGGGGCCATTTTATGGTTTATGCAAACGTGACATAACTTCCAAAAATCAAACAATGTAAATCTGTGCACCAAAAGCAACTTAGTGCTCTTTCACATCTGCGCCCAGCTGTGTGCCCAAACAGCAATTTATGCTCAAATATATGACACTGCTGTACCCAGGATAAAGTACTTAACAATTCCATATGTGGGTATAAACTGCTGTTTCAGCACACAGCTAGGCACAGAGAGGAAGGAGCGCTATTTGGTTTATGGAGCACAGTTTGATTTTTGGAGTGACCCTGAATTGAAAGTAAATAGGAGTGCGCAGACACATGACCCCATTCTGGAAACTACATCCTCAAGGGATTTATCAAGCAGTGTAGCAGCCATTTTTAATTTTGTTTCCAGAAATCAATGCGCAGCTGAGTGAAAAGTGAAAATTGCAGTTTTTCCAGAGATATGCCAGTTCAGTGCTCGATATGTTGCTTCCATCTCGTGTCAGTAGAAACACACACTCCAAAAACTGTTAGGCCAAGTCCCCATGTAGCTGGCTGCAGCGAAAAAGTGCTCTATGCAAAACCGCGGCGGCAACGCATCGTGGTTTTTCCTGAAGCTCTTTTTCAGAAAGTCCGCAGAGGTTTTGCGGCGGTTTTAGAAATCTCATGGTGCCTGCTGAGCATATATTTTTACACAATGTGTGGATGGGATTCGCTAGAATCTTTGCGGGGACTGTAAAACGCTGTGGTTTATTCTGCGGCATTTACACCATGTGTTGCCCTGGCCTTAAGCGGTTATTCCGGACACAACAGCCTTTGGAGTATTTGTCTCTGACAAAAGCTGGGCACAAAATATTGCACACAGACATTACATAATTTCACTTTTGGCCATCAACTGCACATGCATAAATTTTTTTCCAGACATGAAACAGTTGGGGATTAAAAATGTTCACTGTACCTCTAGATAAATTTTTTCAGGGGTGTAGTCTCCAAAAGGGTCACGTGTCAGGGGATTCCACTTTACTGGCATTTCTGGGGCTCTGCAAAAGTGGTATGGTATCCAAAAACCAAACTGTTTTAATCTGTGCTCCAAAAACCAAATAGCGCTCCTTCCCTTTTGTGCCTGACTGTGTGCCCAAATATTAGTTTATACCCACATATGACAGAAGGCTTTTGTTCTGCAAAATTCCTTGAGGGGTATAGTTTCTAAAATGGGGTCACTTTTCAGGGATTTCCATTGTATTGGTACTTTAGGGGCTCTGCAAATGAGACAAGGCACCTGAAAACTATTCCAGCAAAATCTGCCCTTCAAAAGCCAAATAGTGCTCTTTCTATTCTGAGGCCCGCCATGTACCCATACAGTAGCTTACAACCACATGTGGGGTATTCCTATGTTCAGTAGAAATTGTGTTACAACATTTGGGGAGCTTTTTCTCCTTTATCCTCTTTATCATGTTTTATTTTCAAGTGCCAATGTTAATAAAATCTGTAAAACAGCTGTAGAGTCAAAATGTTCACTATACCCCTTGATATGATCTGTGAGGGATGTAGTTTCCAAAACGGGATCACTTTTGGGAGCTTCCATTGTATTGGTACTCTAGGGGCTCTGGAAATGCAACATGGCACCATTCCAGCAAAATCTGCCTTCAAAAGCCAAATAGCTCTCTTTCCATTCTGAGCCCCACCATGTACCCATACAGCAAACTATGACCACATATGGGGTGGAGTGCGGTGGCGTACTTTTTTCTCCTTTAACCCCTTGTGAAAATGAAAACTTTGGGGATAAAGTGACGACCCATATCAATAAAATCTGTGAAATAGCTGTGGGGTCAAAATGTGGGGTTTTAAATTCTGTAAGGGATATAGATTCCAAAATGGGATCACTTTTAGGGTTTCCATTGTATTGGTACTTTAGGGGCTCTGTAAATGAGACATGGCACCTGAAAACTATTCCAGCAAAATCTGTTTTTCAAACACCCAGTGTCGCCCCCTCCCTTCTGTGCGGTGCCGCGTGTCCAAACATCAGTTTAAACCTACATGTGGGGTATTTCTGTGCTCGGGAGAAATTTCATAACAAACTATGAGATGCATTTTCTCTTTTAACCCTTTGTGAATGTGTTGATTTTAGGGCTAAATGTATTATTGAAAAAAATGAAATGTCTAAATTTCATTTCCATATTGTTTTAATTCCTGTGAAATGCTTAAAGGGTTAATAAAATTAGTTTGGGAAATTTTCTTGTAAAAAATCTGGAAAATCGCTAATGTATATGGTTGGTATGACTGGTCTGAATAGCAGAGCATTTTACATTGTGAAAATTGCAATTTTTATTTTTTACATTTCCATCAAATTTCCTATTTTTTATAAGTAAATACTAGAATATTGATCAATGTTTACCACTAACATGAAGTACAATGTGTCATGAAAAACCAATTTCAAAATCACTTATGTAAGTTAAAGCGTCTCAAAGTTATTGCCATATAAAGTGACACGTGTCAGTTTTGAAAAATGAGGCTGTGTCCTTAAGGTACTTTTAGTCTGTGTCCTTAAAGGGTTAAACAGGCTGTTCACTACCACTGGCTACTATCCATTTACCTGTAGTCATATCTGTTGCTGTTCCTTTGACACTACTAAGGCTGTGTTTGTGCTGATGAGTTGGAAGGGTGCTAGATAGAGTCCTAGCAGCCCATAAAGTGCCATACATGACTTTTGAAGGCAATTTCCATTTCTGTTTCTGAGCAAACTGGTTCAGTTCCAGATCAAACTTTATGTTTGATTTGTCTAAGTGGGGTAAATAAATTATTTTTTTGAAAGGTTCTCTCATCTCTATCCCCTGAACACTTTTACTCTATTCACAGGATATCACGTAAGTGCCTGATATCTAGGAGGTCCATTGATGGAATACCTAATGATCCTGAGACCAGTAGTCCCATGTCCCATTTTGAATGCATGTTGCCTCTCCTTTCATTCATCTTTATTTTCCTAAAGAAAAAGCTTAAATAAATTAAATAAATAGTCTATAGGTAACTTAAAATGCACCTGTTATGTATATCATTTTTTTCAGTTAGGATTATTTATAAGTATGTTAAAATTTACATATCTTATTAGGGAAAGTTTCATCTTCCTCATGTTTTAGCAACCTGTAGTTTCAGCTATTCATAAAAGTTCAGAAACCTTCTTAGTCATTAATAAGGTTGTCCTCAGTAGTCTAATAATTAAAGGAGGGGGGCTCATGTTATAGTCAATCTAAGGCTGCTCATACACACTTAGCTGTTGGCCAACCACCAAACTCTTCTGTCAGCAGCCTGATCCTTCTTTTCCTTTAACATCTGCCATTTGGAACTGGGACCCCTTTAAACACATTAGATGGTAAGCTGATCATGAGAAAATCTCTGGGTTTTGCCAACAATAATCTAATGTGTATTAGCCTGTGTGTGAGACTTAGGTTGCGGGAAGAGGGAAAAGAGAGACACAGGGGAAAACTTCTGACACAGCACAGCACTGAAATCATCATTTACTGAGCACAGAGAGAAAACTGCCATTTATAGATAGGAGGAAAATTACCTAAACAATTCATCATCTTTGTAGTGACAGGTGCTCTTCAAAGGGTTGTTTCCATCTCAGACTTTCATGGCTAAGATGCCTCAAACTCCCTGAGGTTGTGGGGAGGTTACAGAGACAGCTGAATGCGTCTGTTTTACTCTGTTTCTTTAACTCCATAGAAGTACATAGAAGGGGAAACAGCATAGAATGAGCATGTAATCCCTTTCAAGCCTTCTTACTTGACAGCTTGCCTTTCAATAGAGCACTATACAAATCTGATTCTAGGAGTTGGAACCAGTCTACTGTCGGCTCCTATATGACAGTATATATATATATATATATATATATATAGTCGGAGTTTGAAGGGAATCTGTCACTAGGAAATCATCCCAAATGCTTTGTAGGGTTCATTATGCTGAGTATTATCATACCTCTGTATAGTCACTATAGAGTCACCACTTCCTTGAAAAGCCATTTCTATAAGCACACAAATGAGACTCAAGTGCAATGCATCAGTTACTGTCCGTTATAAGTCCGTTACCCATAGACTTCAATGTTAAAAAAAATAACGGACACTTGCTGTCCATCAAGAATCCGCAAACCGTTGGTTTCAAACGGACAAAAAGTCCTGCATGTAGGATTTTTTGTCTGCGGAAAAAACGAGGGACTTCTGACGGATTTGGTGTAAATGGACACAAACGGACACTAACAGACACAATATAAAAACCCATTGAAATGAATGGAAATTTTAACGGATTTCTGACGGTTCAGCTAGTGTCCGATGCTAAAATCTTGTAACAGACAATAGCAACGGACACTACTGACGGTCACCAATGGTAGTGTGAACGCAGCTTTAAGCTTTATTTGGAAATGGCTTTATCAATTAAATGGTGCATAGTCTATTTTTGGATTGAATAAAGCTTTTATTACATCCAAGTCTCAAGCAAACATTACAAAGGTACTGCGGCGCAGCGCAACTGAGTTACAATACCACAATTCAGACTAAATCTTTCATCCTTAAGGGATGCGGCGCAACATACGGCGAGAGGAAATACATCCTAACACTACATTCTGCACTACAAACCTATCTGACATACATTTTGGTCAAATCAACAGAGGCGATCAAGTGACAATACAGAGGGGGGGAGGGGGGGGGGGTCACAGGCCCGGAGCTTTATTGATTGACCACAACACATATGAGGGGAGGACAGGTACAATACAGGAAATAATATACTCCCTATACTACCACCACTTCCTACCTAGAAATAAACAATGAGCTGAAAAACAAAAGTTAAACAACAAAAGCATCAAGACATGTGATGGGATGGGGGAGAGAAAGGAGGGGGAGGGGGAGGGGGTAATCACAAGGCCCAAAGCTTTATTGAGTAACACAACAGACATGAAGGGAGAACGGGGGAGGAAAAAGCAGACGTCGCCGAAGACTCAGTCTTCCTCTTCCTCCTCTTCACCGGCCAGGCTATCCAGAATGGCATAGTCCCGCTGCAAGCTGTTGATAAGCCTGCAACAATCCTGGTAAGTGATGTTCTCTCTTCGCAAAGTGAGTCTCTTTCTGGCAAACCAGATAGCGTCCTTGAAACAGTTCACAAGTCGCCAGGCCTCCAGAATGTCGCTCTCTCTGTGAGTTCCCTGAAAGAGCCCATACAATACCGCGTGGTATGTCAGGCCCCTCCTGGGTACACAGTCCTCAAAGTCATCTTCCAGCTCGTCCAACAGGCCTTGAGCAAAAGGGCTCTCCCAGAAGACGTGCAAAGATGTTTCCTCCTTGTAGGGGCATCGGGGACAGTACCTTGTCTTTGCTCAAGTTGCGGGCATGCATGAATGACCTAAGGGGCAGACCCCCTTGGATGGCCGTCCTCGACAAATCCTTATGCCCGTTGGTCAGCAGATTTGAAGAGACGTTCTCCCAAACGACCTTTGTGGCATCTGCTGTGAGTCCTGGAAACTTCCTCCATGACATCCCTAGCTCGGATGAGCTTGTGGATGGTCTTTGGCTTCCACAGATCCGGTTTCAGACCCTCCAGTTGGAACTCCCTCACAAACTTGGGCACATCCTTGTAGAACCAGGGACGGTCCAGTTGTAAGGGACGGAGCTGTCCCACTTCTCCCAGCCGAGCCCTCTCCAGAGGGGGAGCAGGAACAAACGAGACATGGCCTTCCCCGCAGATCCGTTGACTGTTCTGAGGGTTCTCCGAACACAATCACAAACAAAAGCCGATCTTAGAAGGGTTGGAATATCAGGGATTCCCTTACCTCCTATGAGCCGGTCCTTGTACATGACGGTCCACTTCACCCTTTCCATCTTGGAGCCCCACACGAAGTAGAAGACGGTCCTGGTGATGGCCCGCGCCACTGTTGACAGTGGGGGCCAAGCCTGTGCGGTGTACTGGAGCACTGGCAGGATCTCATTCCTCAGGACGAGCGCCTTCCCCTCGATGGTAAGCTGACGTAGGCTCCATAGCCCGATTCTCTGGTTCACCTTCTTAAGTCTTTCGTCCCAAGACTTCAGGGCGGCGCCTTCCTTTCCGAACCAGACTCCCAAGATCTTGATGAAGTCCGGCTGCACTGTGAAAGGAAAGAAAGCAGGGAGGCCAGGTGCCATTCTCCGAAGAGCATGGCCTCTAACTTTCCACTGTTCACCTTAGCTCCTGAGGCTTGGCCGAAGCGTTTGCAGGTCTGGACGAGTGTTGACACCGACGCCTGGTCAGCACAGAAGACGGTCACATCATCCATGTACAGCGAACACTTGACTTCCAATCTTCCTGGACCCGGTGCGATGATACCTCTGATCTCTCGATTCTGCCGGATAGACTCTGCGAACAGTTCTATAACACAAACAAAAAGGAGAGGTGACAGAGGACAGCCTTGTCTGACCCCGGAGCAACCCGGAAAGGGGTCAGTCTTCCAGCCTTTCACCATCACCGAGCTGTGGATGTCAAAGTACATCAGGTTAACCAAACGACAAAACCACTCACCTATACCAAGTTGGAGGAGAGCTTTCGCCATGAAAGTGTGAGAGACACGATCGAAGGCCTTCTCCTGATCCAAACTGATCAGGGCTGCGTGTGCACAGCGGTCTCCGATGTAGTGCAATGTGTCTCTCACCAGGGCTAAGCTATCCGCTATCCTCCGACCAGGAATGGCTCAGGTTATACTCTGGGGTCTGTTCATGGGTGGGCAACTATGGGGCATAATACCATGTGCAGGGGCCACTGTGGAGCATAATACCCTGTGCAGGGGCCACTGTGGAACATAATACAAGTGCAGGGGCCACTATGGAGCATAATACCCTGTGCAGGGGCCACTATAGAGCATAATACAAGTGCAGGGGCCACTATGGAGCATAATACCAGTGCAGGGGCCACTATGGAGCATAATACCAGTGCAGGGGCCACTATGGAGCATAATGCCGTGTGCAGGGGCCACTGTGGAGCATAATACCGTGTGCAGGAGCCAATATGGAGCATAATACCGTGTGCAGGGGCCAATATGGGGCATAATACCGTGTGTAGGGGCCACTAGGGAGCATAAAACTGTGTGCAGGGGTTGCTGTAGAACATAATACCGTGTGCAGTGGCCATTGCGGGGTATAATACCATGTGCAGGGGCCGCTGCGAGGCATAATACAGTGTGCAGGGGCTACTATAGAGCATAATACCGTGTGCAGGGGCTGCTGCAAGGCATAATACAGTGTGCAGGGGCCACTATGGAGCATAATACCGTGTGCAGGGGCCGCTGTGAGGCATAATACTGTGTGCAGGGGCTGCTGTGGAACATTATAGTGAGTGTAAATGGGGCGCTATAAACAGGGGCTATGGCGCCTGTTTATATTATACGCTGTCTGTTTATAGTGGCCGTGTGATGTAATTCCAGCCTTGTCACATACTGTAGACATGTACAGGACGAGGCTGTAGTTACATTACATGGCCGCTATAAGATGAATAACACTATGTAAACAGAGAAGCGGTCATGGCGCTTACACAGGTACCATTCAAACAGCTGATCAGTGGGGGTCCTGGGTTTTTGAGCCCCACTGATTAGTTTATTAATAACCTGGAAAACCTATTAATTAGTTAACACCTGGTACATTATTAATAAGGGGCACTATTTATACAGCGTACACACGGACATTATTAATATAAAGATGCACTTGGGAGTATTTTTCATTATGGGGGGTTATATCATATATTTTATTATTGAGGGTAGCAGCAGGATGGGTGTGTAGGTGAGGACAATGTGGGTCGGATGCCTGGAAAAGTGAGGAGCCAAAGATGTCTGTGTTGCAAACTTTACAGAGACACGTTACAGCTGGAAGAAGTGATCATGGCGGTCCAAAGGGAAGAGAAGGGAAATGTGAAGGATTAGTCAGAGACATCACCTGTAAGTCACAAAATGTTACTGCCCTGTATTCACCTAAATGATAGAGGATAAATACCTAATTGATGGGGGTCTGTCTGCTGAGACCCCCACTGAGCCTGAGAATTGGGTTTTTTCTCCCCACTGGGTGGGAATTCAGCAGACCACAGCCATATATATAGGTGTGTCACTTGGTGGATGGATGAACCCGCGTGGCTCTCATTCACTTTAATGGGAGTGCCAAAGATAGCTGAAGTCCAGTACTCAGCTATCTGCGGGGCTCCTATTATAGAGAATGGGGGCCACGTGGGCTCGTCCATCCACCAAGCAGAAGATGTCTGAAGTTACTTTCATTGTTAAAGCTCTGTTGTTGATCTGATACTGAAGTAATACAGGAAGAAGAATTCTTAAAAACTGTTTTATAACTTTGTGTATTGTGTATATTGTGCAATGATAACAGTGTGTTAAACTAGTAGCATGGAAACTAAATTTTTTTTTTTGGTGGGGGGCGTCTTTCTATAGTCCGCCTCAGGCAGCAAAGAGGCTAGGTTCGCCACTGGAACCACCTAATTTATAAATCTCCTGATCAAGATCCCCTGTTAGCAGGATCCCCATCAACTGTTTCCTGTAGGTGCAAATTAGATTTGCACAATCTTGAGGTGGAATTTTCGACCATTTCTTCTTGCAAATGTGTTTCTATTCATCAGTATTTCTGTGATGTTTTGCATGCACAACCTTAAGTTAAGGTCAGGCCTCTAACATGGCCATTTCATAACACCAATTTTTTAAACTACTATTTAGTTTAGTTTATTTGTCTGCTTTCAGTCATTGCTTTGTTACATCAGTTACCTTTTCTTGAGGTTATGGACTGTTATCCTTACAGTCTCCTGTAAAGTGTTTTGATACATCTTTGAGTTCATTGTTCCTTCAATGATTGTAAAGCATCCAGGACCTGGGTCAGAAAAGCATCCCCAAACCATGATACTCCTTCCACCATGATTCACAATTAGGATAAGGATTTAGTGTTGGTGCGGAGGGTTCTTTTTCCTCCATACATAGTGTTTCTCAACATTCAACTTTTGTTTCATCTGTCCAGAGTACATTTTTCTTGCTACTGTAGTTCTGAAAGGTTGAGAGTAGAATAAAATATGGTCAGTGTAGTCGTATACCTGTTTTCATAAAAGCTTTACACTTTACGCTAGGTTTACATTAGCTCCGACAGGGGACCCGATAATGGGGTCCAGCAAGTATCTGCTGAGTGTCCCAGTTTCAAAAATAAAAGTCCCCGTAGGACTTTTCTCTCTGCCGATTTTTGTCGGTACCTTAAAAAAAAAATAAAAAAATTGTAAATCTTTACTATTAAAAAAGTAAACAGGGGGCGTTTCTGGGCATGCTGGGGTTCAGACGCAGCTAGTTAGAGTTCCAAAAACCACAGGAGATATATTACATTAAACAAAACAGGATCCAAAAAGACTTTGGGAGGTTCCTCATCCTCCCAGGCACCTGATGTGCCCATTTCAAACTTTTTTCAGCCGATAGTTGAGAAGCCGATGTCCCTGTGTAGATGGACCTGGCAGGGGATTTAATTCACGACTCACCACCTGGAGATCCTCCTTCAGCCATGGCTCCGACCACCAATCAGCCTGAGCGTCCTGGAACCCTGGTGAGTCCTGCTGCTCCTCCACTACAGCCCTCTTCTTCCCCTACGGCTGGTGGAAGCCGGCGGCCATCTTTTCCGGCACATGCGCGGATAATGGCGCCTGCTGTCACAGCACCTGTTAAACTACGGGCAGGCATCTCTATAGTTGCTGCTCCACCGCAACCCTGTACTGCCCCAATTACACCTCCGCATTCCTCTAAACCAGGGGTCCTTCAGACCAGCCGTACAGGTGACTCAGATTGGGGCATAAGCCCCTCACCAAGAAATTCCTGTTCCAGTCCCTGGCACCTAAGGGATTCCGTGCGATCCGCTCACTGCTCCTTCCTGATACAGATCTATCCTCTGAGGAGGATGCCACACCACCATTAACATGCAGTTGGAATAGACCTAGGCCCTCCGACAATTCTCTCTGCCTGACTCCGGGGTCCCCTTATATCCTGCACCTACTGACGCCAGATGAAGCCGCTCATACATTGCAAGGTCATCCTGAGCTACAGGGCATACTAGCCCTCCTCCCCAGTAAGAGAGATATGGATGACTTGACTTGTCCTGAAAAAGGCATGGAGCTAGTCCTCTCTTCAACAATGAGTGGACAACTTGGAACTGTTCCAGACCTCAGCCTAAATCCAATCTTTTCAACAGTCTGCCTCCTCTGCTTCCACTCAGTACTGCAAACTGATGTCCAATGTCAACGATATTGAGAACTGAAATCACTGCAACAACATCAGGATCCGGGGTCTCCCTGAAGCCACCCCAACTTCTGACCTTATTCCTACCCTCACTGGTATCTTCAACATGCTATTGGGGAATTCAGCGGACACTAGCATTGAAATTGACTGTGCCCATCGTGTGCTTCGGTCCTGGAGCTCAGACCCTGCGAAGCCCCGTGATGTCATTTGTAGGGTACATTACTACACCCTCAAGGAAGAAATAATGCAAAAAGCCAGAGAGTGCAAGCTCATTGACTTAGATGGAGCCCCCTTTTCTCTATTTCTGAATCACTCATGCCATACTTTGCGTAAAAGGGCAGCTCTGAAACCTCTACTATCCCTCCTTCAAGAATGTGGGATCCCATACCCTTGGGGCTTTCCATTTGCCCTACAATTCAGACTTAGAGACACACTGCTAGTGCTCTCCTCTCCGAAGGACCTCCCTGCCTTTCTTCAGTCCCTTGATCTACCCTCGCTCCTCCTCCCCGGCTGGGATCTACTTCTGGGTGACCCCGAAGCATCTGAAAATCACCCCACAATGGGAGACACCGACAGCAGTCACCACCAGAGTTCTCCTTGACCACAATGAGGTTGCTGCAGATGAAGAGCTGCTCCTGATCGCGAGACTCCTGCTTGAAGAGGATCCTGTTAGGTGAGCTCCACTACCTGAACAGTTCCTGAGTTCCATTTTATTAATGTTGGATCTATCTTTGTTCTCTGATTGCCTTTCTCCTATTCTCCTGTTCATATTATCTCTCAGTTTCTTTCTATTGGACCCGGACTGTCCATGGCCCGCTTTTCCTTTTTCTGCCCTTCTAAGTCTAATAATAATAACAATAATAATAAATAACAATAACTTTATTTATATAGCGCCAGCATATTCCGTAGCACTTTACAAATCAGAAGACACATGAACAGACAATATGAGACATTACGATGTGACAAAGAAATAGACATATGAAACAATAGGAGTGAAGACCCTGCTCGCAAGAGATTACATTCTATGAGGAGATAGGGGGACACAAGAAGTCAGAGGACGTGTTTTCTACCATGGTCAAGCAATCTTTTAATAGAAAAGGTTGTGTAACTGAAGCTGTATGAACCCGTCACCAGTTGGTATCTGTGAATAAACAGATACTAAGCGTCTAGATGGAGGGGACAGGATCTGAGGAACAGAGGAGGAAGGATAAAAGGTGTTATTATTATGCACCTTCGCACGCTACACTATGATTAGGTCACGTGATAAGACTGACCAAACAGATGTGATTTTAGGGCAGTTTTGAATCTGCTATAGTTGGGGATTAATCGCATTGTCTGGGGTTAAACATTCCAGAGCACCGGTGCAGCTTGTGAAAAGTCTTGGAGACCGGAGTGGGATGATCGGATATACAGGGGATACAAGTCTAAGGTCATTGGCGGAACAGAGAGGACGGTTAGGGCGGTAGACAGTGACTAGAGAGGAGATATAGGGGGGTGCAGCGCTATGGATGGATTTCTGGGTGAGTGTAATAATTTTATATTGTATTCTGTAATGGATGGGCAACTAATACAGCGACTGACACAAGGTAGACGCGTCTGTGTACATGTTTGAAAGAAAGATGAGTCTGCCGGCTGCATTCAGGACAGATTGTAGTGGGGAGAGTTTAGTAAGAGGAAGCCCAATTAGAAGAGAATTGCAATAGTGAAGATGAGAGAAAATCAGAGTGACAATGAGGGTTTTTGTTGTTTCCACGGTGAGAAAAGGGCGAATTCTAGAGATGTTTTTAAGGTGCCGGTGGCAAGAGCGTGCAAGTGTGTGAATATGTGGGGTAAAGATGAGATCTGAATCAAATAGAACCCCCAGACAGCAGGCATGCCGCCTCAGGGTAATAGTAAGGCCACAGACAGAAATGGAGATATCAGGGTTAGGTCGGTTACTCTACCTTCCGACCACCTTTATCCCTAATCCCTCAGCTCCATACTTATTTCCTCCCCTTCATCACTCCAGATGGCAGACATTACCATTTTCTCTTTTAACGTCAAAGGCCTGAACATCCCAGAAAAACGTTCTCAGATTCTATACAACTGGTAGGACCCACATCTTATGCTTACAAGAGACTTCCTTATGACCCACATAATGATGCTCAAGAATGACTATTAGCCCATATGGTCCCATAGTAGCAGCGCTAAGGGGAAAACTAAAGGAGTAGCTATTTTCTTTCATAAATCCCTCCCTCTTTAGATAATAGGCACCCTGTCAGACCCAAATGCTCGCTATCACTTTATCATCTGTGAAATCTTTGGGGTCGCCTATACCATAGCTAATGTTTACTCCCCCCACTCTGGCCAGATACCCTTCCTGCTCTCTACCCTTCACACACTTCAAACTTTCACCTGTAGCCACCTCATTCTCTGTGGTGACCGTAATCTAACCATCAATCCTCTGATTGACTCATCCACAGGTAAAACTCAGATCCCTTATAATGCCCTCAATAAGCTTCACAAACGTCTACACCCGATGCTGCTGTGCGATGCTTGGCGCATTCTATACCCGGACTCCAGGGACTATTCCTTCTTCTCTCATGCCCATGGTTCATACAGCAGGCTGGATTACATTTTCATTCCACATGCCCTCCTGCCAGAAGTGACCGCAGGCGAAATTGGGAATACCATTCTCTCTGACCACACACCTGTCTCTTGTTCCCTCTGACTCCAACCCCCTTCTAGCTGCTCTGCTTCCTGGAGACTTAATGAGTCACTCCTTGATACATACTGCCTCACGGATCTCAGACAATCCATTGCTCATTTTGAGCATGATCATTTACAGGACACTACCTCTTCACTCTACCTATGGGTTACTCTGAAGTGTGTCCTGATAGGGGTCCTCAAGAAACGGGAACCAAGTCTGAAATTGAAATCTTTTCTGCATGCCCTGTAGGGACAATATAAACAAGATCTTCAGCGCAACACCCTCACAACGCGCCATGAGATCAAATCTCTCTAGGAGCAGTGACTCTTTTTCGGAGTGGGGCAACAAGGCAGGCCATTCCCTGGCACGCGCAGTCTGAGAGAGGCAATCCACTTCCCATATTAAGTCCATTAAAAGACCCTCCGGTCAGATCTCTCATATATGATATTGCCTTGACCTTTCACAACTACTATGAATCCCTCTATAACCTACCCCAGCCTCATACATATAATCAGAAACCAGACTCCCGATGTTTCTCTCCCCATACATAACTCACTTGGCCCTGCCCCTCCTCACAGCTGACAACGTTACACAATTGGATGCTCCATTCAACTCACAGGAACTAGAGATGAGCATCTTCAGCTTTCTGTCGGGCTAAAGCCTGGATCCTGATGTCTTTACGGCATGCTTCTACAAGGTCTACAAGGCCCTTTGCACGGAGTTAACCCCTTTCCTGTCCAGAGCTTTCAATGTAGTCTCTAATGATGCCCCTTTTCTTTCCTCCTTCCTTCATGCCCATATCACAAGTATACCAAAAGGACTCTGTGCCAGTTATAGGCCCATCTCCCTAATAAACACTGATGCCAAATTATTTGCCATACTGATTGCAAACAGATCGGGGAGACATATAGGAGACCTAGTACATCCAGACCAGGTGGTCTTCATCCCCCAGAGGGAGACATGGGACAATACCCTGAAGGCCTTCTCTCCGCTATCCATCATGCTCAACGCTTACAAATCCTAATGATGCTTCTCTCGTTGGATGTGGAGAAGGCCTTTGATACGGTTGAATCGGGGCTTCCTTGAGGCAGTCCTCAGCCAACTGGGCCAAGGCCCCATCATGCTCACTCGAATCTGTGCACATAATACCTCCCCACAGGCCCAAATCAAGTTTAATGGTATTCTCTCTACCCCTCTGTCTATCCACAATGGCACTTGTCAGGGATGCCCTCTGTCTCCAATTCTGTACAGTGACTTGCAAAAGTATTCATACCCCTTGAACTTTTTCACATTTTGTCAACTTACAATCACAAACTTAAATGCATTTTTTTGAGATTTTAAGTGATCAAAACAAAGTAGCCCATAATTGTAAGTGGAAAGTAAATTATATATGGTTTTCAAAATTTTAATCAAATAAAAATCTGAAAAGTGTGAAATGCAAAAGTATTCAGCCCCCCTCTACTCTGATACCCCTAAATAAAATCCGGTGCAATCAATTGCCTTCAGAAGTCAATTAATTAGTTAATAGAGTCCAGCTGTGTGTAAGTTAGTCTCAGTATAAATACATCTGTTCTGTGAAGACCTCAGTGGTTTGTTAGAGAATACTAGTGAACCAACAGCATCATGAAGACCAAGAAACTCACCAGACAGGTCAGAGATAAAGTTGTGGAGAAGTTTAAAGCAGGGTTAGGTTATAAAAACATATCCCAAGCTTTGAACAACCCAAGGAGCACTGTTCAATCCATCATCCAAAAATGGAAAAAGTATTCTGCAACTGCAAACCTACCAAGACATGGCTGTCCACCTAAACTGACAGATCAAGCAAGGAGAGCAGTGGTCAGAGAAGCAGCCAAGAGGTCCATGGTCACTCTGGAGGAGCTGCAGAAATCCACAGCTCAGGTGGGAGAATCTGTCCACAGGACAACTATTAGTTGTGCACTCCACAAATCTGGCCTTTATGGAAGAGTGGCAAGAAGAAAACCATTATTGAAAGAAAGACATAAGAAGTGCTGTTTTCAGTTTGCCACAAGCCATATAGGGGACACAGTAAACATGTGGAAGAAGGTGCTCAGGTCAGATGAGACCAAAGTTGAATGTTTTGGCCTAAATGCAAAGCGTTATGTGTGGCGGAAAAGTAATACTGCTCATAACCCTGAACACACCATCCCCACTGTGAAACATGGTGGTGGCAACATCATGCTGTGGGGATGCTTTTCTTCAGCAGGGACAGGGAACCTGGTCAAAGTTGATGGGAATATGGATGGAGCTAAATACAGGGCAATCCTGGAAGAAAACCTGTTGGAGGCTGCAAAAGACTTGAGACTGGGAAGGAGATTCACCTACCAGCTAAACAATGATCCTAAACATACAGCCAGAGCAACAGTGGAATGTCTTAGATCAAAGAATATTCATGTGTTAGAATGGCCCAGTCACAGTCCAGATCTAAATTCCATTGAGCATGTGCAATTTTGAAAATGTGAAATGCTATGTCTTTCAGATCCACCCAAATTAATTAATAAATAGTACCTACCACATCTCTGCTTTATGTTGGCATCATCTTTTATTCGTCTTTCAATTTACTTTGGACGTTAGATACTCTTTTCCAAATTTACAGGATAATTTCCCAAACCTAGTTTATAGGGACCACTTCAGTTCCAAAGGGAAATTTTAAGGCCTATATATTTATAAAAACAAAAAACAATAAATCACCTAATTCTCAAAACTGCACTCCTCAAATAATTCAAAACAGCATTTAGGAACTTAGGTTAGGTTAACCCTTTAAGTGTTTCACAGGAATTAAATGAATTAAAACAAAATGAAGGTGAAATTTAGATTCATTTTTCTGGATTTCATTTTTTCCAATAATAGGTCCATTTAATACATTTACAAGGGGTTAAAGGAGGAATTGCATCACACAATTTTTTATGCAATTTCTCCTGAGCATGAAAATACCCCACATGTGGGTGTAAACTGTTATTTAGGCACAATGCATCATGCAGAAGGGAAAAAGCGCCACTAGGCATTTGAAGAGCAGATTTTGTTTTCAATGGGAGGCAGAGATCGCAGCAGGGCGCGGAAAAAAGAAGCGTCCTGCTCCATCTTGCCGTGGATTCCGCCCGAGGTGTCTGCGGCTCAAGACACCCTCCTGATTAAGCCCATTCATCCGGGCCTAATCAGGAGCGGGATGCTGTGACGGAATGCTGATGCACTACCTCGGCATCCCGACGCAGCTAGACCACGGCGAAAATGCCGGCGGCGGAAAATGAAGAAAGTTCCTCTTCATTTTCCACTGTGTAAACATACCCTTAAAGTCAACAACACATTCTTCAAACCGTTCATTATTAGATATGGTATCAGTCAGCAGTGGCATAAATAAAGCCTTGTGGGCCCTGGTGCAAACTTTTGTCCGGGGCCCCCTACCCCCTCCCTACAGCAAATTCTTGATAGTGACGGTTACGGGGCCACAAACAGTATAATATGCTTGACAGTGGTGCCAGATAGTATTATATGCTCCATAGTGGCCCCCATACAGCATTATATGCTCCACATTTCTCCCCACACACAGTATAATGTGCTCCCCACAGTGGCCCCACACAGTATAATATGCTCCCCACAGTGGCCCCAAACAGTATAATATGCTCCACACAGTGGCCCCCACCCTGTATTATATGCTCCACAGTGGCCCCCACCCAGTAGTATATGCTCCACAATGGTCCCCACCCAGTAGTATATGCTCCACAGTGGCCCCTACCCAGCATTATATGCTCAGCAGTGACCCCCACCCAGTATTATATGCTCCACAGTGACCCCCACCCAGTATTATATGCTCCACAGTGGCCCCACCCAGTATTATATGCTCCACAGTGGCCCCACCCAGTATTATATGCTCCACATTGGCCCCCACCCAGTATTATATGCTCCACAGTGGCCCCCACTCAGTATTATATGCTCTACAGTGGCCCCCACCCAGGCTTTCCCCCTGTGACCGGGATTATTACGCCACTGCCAGTCAGGTCTGCCCTCTGTCTTCCCTACTCACTCTTTGTTCTCACAACAAAGCCTGAGACAGGAACCACTCTTGCAGGGCGTTAAATCAGGAACCCACGCAGTAACCCACTCAACTGTGTTGTTCGCGGAGGATCTTATCATTATCATGAGCCCAACTGTAGCTCTGCCAAGTTTAGCTTCACTATTTGATGCTTTCGGTTTCCTGTCCAATTTTAAAATCAATGCCTCCAAATCCGAATCCCTGTGTATCTCCTGCCCCACCTGAAGCTAAAAGAAACTCTGAATCACTTATCCCCATTCCCCCTCTGAACTGACTCAATTAAATACCTTGTTATCACCCACTCAGCACAGGCCAACCAGTGGTATGAGCTGAATTATGTCTCACTGCTAGCTCAAATTAATTCCACAATGACTTCATGGCATATACCCTATATCTCATGAACAGGCCACTCCAATCTTTTGAAAATATTGATCCTCCCCAAAATCCTATTCCTCTTTCAAATGCTCCCTATTCCTCTTCCCAAATCTTCTTTACCTCTACAAGACTGTTATTTACCAGTTATGTTTGGAACAGCTCCCGCCCTAGAGTAGCTTTCCGAACCCTGACAATGCCCAAAAAATCTGGAGGTATTGGCCTCCCATACCTAGAAACTTAATACCAAAATAAATCAACTATCTCGTACACTTGATTTTATCCACTGTTCCCCTAAGCTTTATGTGGCAGTGGAGAAGTCCACAGTAGGATTCCCTCTGATATCTCAATTATAGCTATATCAGAAGTCTGCTAGACTTTTTTTAAGTAAACAACATTCTGACCTCTGCTGCACACAGCTCTTGGCAGCTGACTAGATGCATTTCTCGCCATCCCCCTGGGCCCCTCTACTGTGATGTCGGTGCAGGACCTATTACTCTCTCAGCTGACTATCCGAGAGAACAGACCAACCTTGCCCAAAGTGGCTAGTACCATCACCTATGACTCGATACTTATAAATGGAGCTTTCCCCTCCTACTCAGAACTTAAACATTAAGATCAGATTTATCCGTTTTACCATATTATTAAGGGTGCATACTTGGGGGCATTGAAACTGGACACATCCTCCAAAGAAACCTTTTTCACTGATCTATGCAAATCTATTAAAAGACCTACAGATATAGCCCCCTTCCCATAGCAAGGCCTCAGAGGAAGACCTGCATTATTTCTATATAAGACAGTTAACTCAATAACTGTTTAGGTCCCCCTAGGTGTGCATGCATCTAGGAATCTATGTACAAACTTATACCTAAATGGTATAAGACCCCTGTTATGCTTCATAAATTTACGATTGATTCTTCTTCCCTATGCTGTAGGTGTTCTAAACATCTGGGTACATATCTTCACATATGGTGGGAATGCGAGAAAATATCCCCCTACTGGTCCTAGGTCCAAAACCTATTTTATCTTATATGAAGACTTTTGGTTCCTCTCTCACCCCCTTAGTCTTCCTAAACCCATGACCCTCACTCCTCACAGGTTTCTCAAAACAATTATGGCTTCAAATCTTGGCTGCGATGAAAGTCTGGAAGAGCTTTTCCATCTTGAATTGCGCACCTACCCTAAATTCCGGTCAATTTTGGCACCTTGGTTCGCCTTTCTAAACAACACCTCGAAACAATACTTGTGAATAGATTTCTCAACGAATGGTCCCTTAACAGACCTCTCCTTTTCCCCGATTCTGGTCTCCTAATCTCTTACACCACACCACGAAAATCCAAGACCTTAATGTTATTAGGGCACTACAGGAGAGTATTATGTGTTACATGTTCCATGTTTATGTTTTACTTTGCTCACTTACATATACCTTACTCTTGATATTATACCATTATATGATTTTGTTATTTGACTTAAAACTCCAATAAAAAGATATTTAAAAAGAAAAAATGCTCACTATATCACTGGATAAATTCCTTCAGGAGCCCAGTTTCTAAAATGAGGTCACATGTCAGGGGACTCCACTTTGCTGGCATTTTAGGTGCTCTGCAACAGTGGCATGGTGTCCAAGAACCAAACCGTCTAAATGCTAACTACTTCCCTTTTGAACCCTGCTGTGTATCCAGTCAGTAGTTTATACTGACATATGACATTGTGGGTATAAGTGGGGTATCCCGGATACAACAGTTTCATATAAGTGGGCATAACCTGCTGTTGGGCGCAGATGGGAGGAAGAACTGTTTGGCTTATAGAGCTCAGATTTAGATGTATGGTATTTGAACGCTGTGTCATGTTTGAAGAGCCCCTGAGGTGCCAGTAAAGTGAAATTCCCCTGAAAGTGACCCCATTTTGAAAACTGCTCCCCTCAATTAACTTTTCAAAGGGCATAGTGAGCATTATTTTTCAAAATCTGAATGCACAGTGGATAGTAAATACTAAATATGTAAGCTGTATGGATTACATAGGGCACACCAGATTCCCCACCATTTTCCCAGTAGCTCCTATGATTGGAGGGTCACTCTGGGGAGTCACTTCTGGTGTCTTTTCCCTCATCTCTAAACCTTAGGTATACCCTAATGTATCATTCCCTTCCTGCCACAGCCAGTTTTGTCCTGAAGATTTGGTGATTTAATTTTTTTTTGTTTTCGCCATTATACAAGCTATAATTTTTTTTATTTTTCTGGTGATGTATGATGACATGAATTTTTTAATAGCACCATTTTGGTATGCCTATAACTTATTGACTAACTTTTATTAACTCTTTCTCTTTCAATTCTGGCATTTTAAACCATACAGCATGCAACATGTTACCTTTATTCTATGGGTCACCATGAGTACACCAATACCTCAATCCATCTTCTCAAAGGAGTAACATTTCTATTTTTCCATTTTTTGTGGGTTGAGCTGTGCTTTTTATTGGTACAATTTTGATGACTTTTTTATCACTTTTTATTCCATACTTTATGAGATGAGAGTCTTTTTTTTTTTTTTTTTTTTTACATTTTATATGGGAAAAGGTGTATTTTGTTGGGGGGGGTATTTATTTTTTTCATACAAATTATTTTTTTTTATAACAGATTTTATTTTGTCACAATAGAGGATATAAATCATCTTCTGATTGCTGGTTCGGTATTATATACCATTATACATATTATAACGGCCATCAGCACATGCATAGGCTGCAGTCTCTAGGAACCAAATGTGCTTGTGATTACACAATTAAATACTTTCCCGCAGCATGGTATATTGAAACATGTTTATTCTTAGCATTTGTAATGCCTTCACTCTGAATAAATAAACAAAAACATAAACCAGATGTTGAAATACATGATTTTAGATCAGAAAAATTATTTAAAGGAGTATTTCTATCTAAATATTTAATCTACTTTCCTCTCCCTCTACTTCCTGGAGGCAAGGGGAGAGCCTGTAGGATGTTACCTTTAGTAGCCATTCAAACTCCTTTGTGTCAACTTCTGGGCATGTTACCAGGCCAAAATCACCAGGGTATGTGAACTTTTGAACAGGGTCATTTTGATGGTTTTGGTTTCATTATGATTTAAAAAGAGAAAACACAGAAGTTTGACAATAAATGGCTTCAACCAACCACTAACCATGAGCGGAGAAAAAGTTTTTGTGTTATCATTCATATTCTCTGAAAAAAGGCCAAAAAACCGAAAAATCTGCCAGGGTATGTAAACTTTTTAGCACAACCGTATATATTAGGGTGACAATGCGTTCTATAGAAAAAAATAAAAATTAGTTTTATTCAAAGTCTCACCCTCTATAATTGTTACAAATAATGATCTGTAATATCCTTTAAAAGATCGTTTCTTTTGGTTGTGTTTAAAAGGTTGGTCAATGTCAGCCTTTGAACATGTATTAGCCGTTAAATTAGGATTTGGGTAGTTTTAATATTGAGCAACAATAAGGGCCCCACCGCTCCTTGAAACTCTCTCCAATTTACTTATTTGTAATGTGTAAAGAATATTTAATATTATTAATATTAGTATTATTTTTCCTGTTTCAACGTAAACTTGCTACATTACAGACAATATTCAGTAGTATTCACTGTTTTAGGTAACACTAATCTCTAAACATTTACGCATCAGCCTACATCACTCCCACTATGTGTCTTTTACTATTTAAATGTTTGCCTGAAATTCACTTTCTTTAATTTATAATAGTAATTTGCAAGTTTTGATGAGCGATATTAGGGCGATTTGCTCGATAAAACCAAGTTTTCGACTGCAACGGAAGATAACATAGTTTCAACTGAGCTAGGTCAACTGAGCTAGGAGTGTCTAGTTGAATTTTTCACCAACCAGCTTACACAATGCCATGCAAGAGATGATTGCAAGGAATTGTTAACACTGGCACTCCTGTTCCTTGGTTCGCCGGCAAGCCCAGATGTACACACCAACACTCCAGGTGCTTGTCATCAGGCCCGAGGGATGGCCAAACTGATATACGCTCTGAAGATCTTCATGTTCCGTCATCAATTTTGTTTAATGTGACAGAGTTAAAAAATCTCCGTCAATTTTGCACTTTTACTGTCTGCTTATACTTGAAGGCTTGGTACCTTTGTCAGAACCCAGTCATATCGCCGCAAAATGACTTGACATTACTGCAAGAACTTATAGCATACAAAGGAATCAACGCGCCTGTTGCTGAGGCAGCAATAAAGACTTTCAGCAAACACCTGTGGTACCTCAGTGAGATTATGGTGGGCTTGGCTTTTTTTGACAGTGAGGTTCCAACCGCAGAAAAGGTTGAGATGGTATTGGCTCTGCAAAAGGAAGGCATCAATGACTGCTTAACTCGCGTGCAGCTTGCAGGAGACCTTGTGTCACACAAGAAGCTTCATCACTTCGTATTGTCCAACACAAAAAAACTGATCGTTGCACTGGAAATAAACCAAGATTTTCTTCATCAAGATCCTTGTTTGTAGCACACTAATGCAAGTTATATCGATGCATCCTCAAAAATCGTCGGATTGAAAATCGTGAATGATGCCACAGAACGCTCTATTGCACTCATGAGTACATTCAATTTGTCACTGAGTACTCAAGAAGACCAGAAAACAGTTTATTCTCCAGTGTATAGAGAAGCATCACCATGACTGTCCTGAACCAAATAAAGAGTGTTTCGCAAAAAAAAGTGAAACTGTGAAACCGCTTTAAAATTGTTCATTTACTTTGCTGCAAGACATTCATTATAAATAATTGTTAGTTTTGTGATGACTGAACCACCAGTAAACAATGTTGCAATGATACGAAATTTTGTGTATGTTACAATCACAACAAAGGAAATAATTCCCAGGAGTGAGACTTAAAAATTTGCACAAAAATTTTTTGACTGTCACCCTAATATATATATATAGATATATATGGATTATTGAACCATTCATCTCCTCACACATGCCACTTATATTCACATTAGATCGAAACATGATATATATTAGCAAGATGTTGAGTTGAGTTGTTGCTTGAGCAAATGTCTCTTAAAAGATTTGCATAATGTTAGTGAAATCTTTTGTTGGACACGTTTGACAATCATTGGTGATCAGGTTGGGGAGAAAGAATCAAAGTGGAAATGAGATGCGTAAATGTAAATATTAAACACTCAGATTTATTTTTCAACTCTGTGTTGGAGGCCAAGCTGATAAATATGTTTGTACTTGGTTATTTTGACTGGAAATTAAAAAAATGTAATGTAATATTAATGCAATGTAATAATCATAATAAAAAGCAGAAATTACTACAGAAGTTCATTTAATTATGAATTGCTAGGGAGTTTAATACAGCAGTTTCGACCTATAGAAGTAAATGTATACCCCAAAAAGATGCTTCACTTGTTTAACATTAGCTCCATATTAGTTCCACTTTGGAACCTTAGTATTACAAAACTAATATGGCAGCAAATACTCCTCAAAATGCTATATTAACCCCTTGCCAATATCCACTGTAATAGTACGATGGATATCGGGTCTTTGAATATGGGAGCCGCTAAGGAACTGAGCGGTGCCGTATCTGCTGGGTCTCTGTGGCATTATACAGTGGGGAAAAAAAGTATTTAGTCAGCCACCAATTGTGCAGGTTCTCCCACTTAAAAAGATGAGAGAGGCCTGTAATTGACATCATAGGTAGACCTCAACTATGAGAGACAAAATGAGAAAACAAATCCAGAAAATCACATTGTCTGATTTTGAAAGAATTTATTTGCAAATTATGGTGGAAAATAAGTATTTGGTCAATAACAAAAGTTCATCTCAATACTTTGTTATATATCCTTTGTTGACAATGACAGAAGTCAAACGTTTTCTGTAAGTCTTCACAAGGTTGGCACACACTGTTGCTGGTATGTTGGCCCATTTCTCCATGCAGATCTCCTCTAGAGCAGTGATGTTTTGGGGCTGTTGCTGGGCAACACGGACTTTCAACTCCCTCCAAAGGTTTTCTATAGGGTTGAGATCTGGAGACTGGCTAGGCCACTCCAGGACCTTGAAATGCTTCTTACAAAGCCACTCCTTCGTTGCCTTGGCAGTATGCTTGGGATCATTGCCATGCTGAAAGATCCAGCCACATATCATCTTCAATGCCCTTGCTGATGGAAGGAGGTTTGCACTTAAAATCTCACAATACATGGCCCCATTCATTCTTTCATGTACACGGATCAGTCGCCTTGGTCCCTTTGCAGAGAAACAGCCCCAAAGCATGATGTTGCCACCCCCATGCTTCACAGTAGGTATGGTGTTCTTTGGATGCAACTCAGCATTCACTCTCCTCCAAACACGACGAGTTGTGTTTCTACCAAACAGTTCTACTTTGGTTTCATCTGACCATATGACATTCTCCCAATACTCTTCTGGAACATTCAAATGCTCTCTAGCAAACTTCAGACGGGCCCAGATATGTACTGGCTTAAGCAGGGGGACACGTCTGGCACTACAGGATCTGAGTCCCTGGCGGCGTAGTGTGTTACTGACGGTAGCTTTTGTTACGTTAGTCCCAGCTTTCTGCAGGTCATTCACTAGGTCCCCCCGTGTAGTTCTGGGATTTTTGTTCACCAGACTTGTGATCATTTTGATCCTACGGGGTGAGATCTTGCGTGGAGCCCCTGATCAAGGGAAATTATCAGTGGTTTTGTATGTCTTCCATTTTCTAATTATTGCTCCCACAGTTGATTTCTTCACACCAAGCTGCTTGCCTATTGCAGATTCAGTCTTCGCAGCCTATTGCAGGTCTACAATTTTGTTTCTGGTGTCCTTCCACGGCTCTTTGGTCTTCACCATAGTGGAGTTTGGAGTGTGACTGTTTGAGGTTGTGGACAGGTGTCTTTTATACTGATAACAATGTCAAACAGGAGCCATTACTACAGGTAATGAGGGGAGGACAGAGGAGCCTGTTAAAGAAGAAGTTACAGGTCTGTGAGAGCCAGAAATCTTGCTTGTTTGTAGGTGACCAAATACTTATTTTCCACCATAATTTGCAAATAAATTCTTAAAAAATCAGACAATGTGATTTTCTGGATTTTTTTCTCATTTTGTCTCTCATAGTTGAGGTCTACCTATGATGTCATAGGTAGACCTCATCTTTTTAAGTGGGAGAACTTGCACAATTGGTGGCTGACTGAATACTTTTGTTCCCCACTGTACAATCCACTGATCAATGCCCACACTGATTGCGGGCATTAACCCTGCTAAAGCCTTGGTCAAAAATGAAGACTCCCAGGCTTGTCATTACACTACTTCTATGAAGGCTGTGCTAGGCACGGGGAAAAAAACAAAACTTGAAAATCAAAAATTGGATGAAGGCCATGGGTATAATATAACATAATATATTAATAATTAATCTGTTTTTGGGCATAAAAATTTTTGCTGTAATTTAAAAAGTAAGAATAAAACATTTCAACAAACTTTGAAGCAATAATAGAAATGTATAAATACTGCTTTAACCATGCATTTTTCAAGTGCTCTGTAGAGTTTAGACAAGCTGTTTTATGAGTGTAAATTTGTTATATGTAACTTTTACAACATGCCATTAAACTTAAATATGATATTATGTTTGTCTTGTTGGACATCCTGCTTTTGTAGAATGTGTGAAATAGCATAATAAAAATAGAATTTACAAAGTAATAAAATCTTGGCGCATCGGAGGATGGAGAAGGCATCCTGCAAGATTTTCCTTGGGCATTAAAAAAAGTGTTTCCAACCTCTGTTTTTCTAATAGTATAACTGTCATCCATAAGCAGCATTAAAATTGGCACTTTTTTCTGTTTTTCTGATAGGCGTCATGTTCAGCAATCTCAGAGAGATTCTGGGTAGAGATGAGCGAATTTCTCAAAAGTTCGATTCTGCAGTTCGATTCGAAGTTCCAAAAAAATTTGCTTTGATCTGAATTACTTCATGGCGAATATCGCTAAAAACCACCTATTTCCTAACTTCAGAGAGGCTGTATAGTGGTGTAGAACACTGTGCCTTGCAGTAACACGCATAGGGAGCCTACTGTGGTAGTCAAACAATACTGTGAGTCAGTATGACATGCACATGACAAGCGTCGCTCTTAGAACCGCTGCACACTTCACTTATTTGGACAGTTACAGGGCCAAAACTGACCAACTAACTCAAGTGTGAACTCAGCCTTACAGTTCCATGTTAGTGCCAGGTAGAAAGAACCGTGCAATGGCCCAACATCCTACTATAGAGTGAAAGAGCGCACTCCTTTTACACCGTTGTCTGTTGATTCCACATATATGTCTACAGAGTGGCAAGGCGACATAATGTGGAGTTGGCAGCAGCATGAGAAGGCCATACAGTGACCCAGTGGCAGCGGCATTAGGAGAACATACAGTGATCCAGCAGTGGCTGCGGCATGAGGAGGGCATACAGTGACCCATTGGCACCAACATGAGGAGGCCATACAGTGACCCAGTGGTTGCGGCATGAGGAGGGCATTCAGTGACCCAGTGGTTGCGGCATTAGGAGGGCATACATTGACCCAGTGGCTGCAGCATGAGGAGGGCATACAGTGACCCAGTGGTTGCGGCATGAGGAGGGCATTCAGTGACCAAGTGGCTTTGGTATGAGGAGGGCATTCAGTGACCCAGTGGTTGCGGCATGAGGAGGGCATTATGCCTAGGGCGCGGAGAAAACTACAGTGACCCAGTGGCGTGCGGGGGCACTGAAGAAGGCCATACAGTGACCCAGTGGCTGCGGCAGGGGGCAGCACTGCAGGAGGGCATACAGTGACCCAGTGGCTGCAGGATGAGGAGGGCATACAGTGACCCAGTGGTTGCGGCATGAGGAGGGCATTCAGTGTCCCAGTGGCTGCAGCATGAGGAGGGCATTCAGTGACCCAGTGGCTGCAGGATGAGGAGGGCATACAGTGACCCAGTGGTTGCGGCATGAGGAGGGCATACAGTGACCCAGTGGCTGCAGCATAAGGAGGGCATACAGTGACCCAGTGGTTGCGGCATGAGGAGGGACACCCGGCATGAGGAGGGCATTCAGTGACCCAGTGGCTGCGGCATGAGGAGGGAAAAAGGCGGGGCGGCATGAGGAGGGCACAGGACCCAGGGCGCGGCTGAGGAGGGCATTCAGTGACCCAGTGGCTGCGGCATGAGGAGGTCTTACAGTGACCCAGTGGTTGCGACATGAAGAGGGCATTCAGTGACCCAGTGTCTTTGGCATGAGGAGGGCATTCAGTGACCCAGTGGCTGCGGCATGAGGAGGGCATTCAGTGACCCAGTGTCTTTGGCATGAGGAGGGCATTCAGTGTCCCAGTGGCTGCAGCATGAGGAGGGCATACAGTGACCCAGTGGTTGCGGCATGAGGAGGGCATTCAGTGACCCAGTGGCTGCAGGATGAGGAGGGCATACAGTGACCCAGTGGTTGCGGCATGAGGAGGGCATACAGTGACCCAGTGGCTGCAGCATGAGGAGGGCATACAGTGACCCAGTGGCTGCGGCATGAGGAGGTCTTACAGTGACCCAGTGGTTGCGGCATGAGGAGGGCATTCAGTGTCCCAGTGGCTGCAGCATGAGGAGGGCATACAGTGACCCAGTGGTTGCGGCATGAGGAGGGCATTCAGTGACCCAGTGGCTGCAGGATGAGGAGGGCATACAGTGACCCAGTGGTTGCGGCATGAGGAGGGCATTCAGTGACCCAGTGGCTGCGGCATGAGGAGGGCATTCAGTGACCCAGTGGCTGCGGCATGAGGAGGTCTTACAGTGACCCAGTGGTTGCGACATGAGGAGGGCATTCAGTGACCCAGTGTCTTTGGCATGAGGAGGGCATTCAGTGACCCAGTGGCTGCGGCATGAGGAGGGCATTCAGTGACCCAGTGTCTTTGGCATGAGGAGGGCATTCAGTGACCCAGTGTCTTTGGCATGAGGAGGGCATTCAGTGACCCAGGGGCTGCGGCATGAGGAGGGCATTCGGTGACCCAGTCATTGCGGCATGAGGAGGGCATTCAGTGACCCAGTGGCTGAGGTGTGAGGAGAGCATTCAGTGTCCCAGTGGCAGCGGCATGAGGAAGCCATACAGTGACCAAGTGGCAGCAACATGAGGAGGCCATACAGTGACCCAGTGGCTGCGGCATGAGGAGGGCATACAGTGACCCAGTAGCTGCGGAATGAGGAGGCCATACAGTGACCAAGTGGCAGCAACATCAGGAGGCCATACAGTGACCCGGTGGTTACAGCATGAGGAGGGCATTCAGTGACCCAGTGGCTGCAGCATGAGGAGGGCATACAGTGACCCAGTGGTTGCGGCATGAGGAGGGCATTCAGTGACCCAGTGGCTGCAGGATGAGGAGGGCATACAGTGACCCAGTGGTTGCGGCATGAGGAGGGCATATAGTGACCCAGTGGCTGCAGCATAAGGAGGGCATACAGTGACCCAGTGGTTGCGGCATGAGGAGGGCATTCAGCGACCCAGTGGCTGTGGCATGAGGAGGGCATTCAGTGACCCAGTGGCTGCGGCATGAGGAGGGCATACAGTGACCCAGTGGCTGCAGCATGAGGAGGGCATACAGTAACCCAGTGGTTGCGGCATGAGGAGGGCATTCGTTGATACAGTGGCTGCGGCATGAGGAGGGCATACAGTGACCTAGTGGCTGCAGCATGAGGAGGGCATTCAGTGACCCAGTGGCTGCAGCATGAGGAGGGCATACAGTGATCCAGTGGCTGCAGCATGAGGAGGGCATACAGTAACCCAGTGGTTGCAGCATGAGGAAGGCATTCAGTGACTAGTGGCAGCGGCATGAGGAGGCCATACAGTAACCGAGTGGCTGCGGCATGAGGCCATACAGTGACCCAGTGGCAGCGGCATGAGGAGGCCATACAGTGACCAAGTGGCAGCAACATGAGGAGGCCATACAGTGACCCAGTGGCTGCGGCATGAGGAGGGCATACAGTGACCCAGTAGCTGCAGAATGAGGAGGCCATACAGTGACCAAGTGGCAGCAACATCAGGAGGCCATACAATCACCCAGTGGTTGCAGCATGAGGAGGGCATTCAGTGACCCAGTGGCTGCAGCATGAGGAGGGCATACAGTGACCCAGTGGTTGCGGCATGAGGAGGGCATTCAGTGACCCAGTGGCTGTGGCATGAGGAGGGCATTCAGTGACCCAGTGGCTGCGGCATGAGGAGGGCATACAGTGACCCAGTGGCTGCAGCATGAAGAGGGCATACAGTAACCCAGTGGTTGCGGCATGAGGAGGGCATTCATTGATACAGTGGCTGCGGCATGAAGAGGGCATACAGTGACCTAGTGGCTGCAGCATGAGGAGGGCATTCGGTGACCCAGTGGCTGCAGCATGAGGAGGGCATACAGTGACCCAGTGGCTGCAGCATGAGGAGGGCATACAGTAACCCAGTGGTTGCAGCATGAGGAAGGCATTCAGTGACTAGTGGCAGCGGCATGAGGAGGCCATACAGTAACCGAGTGGCTGCGGCATGAGGAGGCCATACAGTGACCCAGTGGCAGCGGCATGAGGAGGCCATACAGTGACCAAGTGGCAGCAACATGAGGAGGCCATACAGTGACCCAGTGGTTTCGGCATGAGGAGGGCATACAGTGACCCAGTGGCTGCGGCATGAAGAGGCCATACAGTGACCAAGTGGCAGCAACATAAGGAGGCCATACAGTGACCCAGTGGTTGCGGCATGAGGAGGGCATTCAGTGACCCAGTGGCTGCGGCATGAGGAGGGCATACAGTGACCCAATGGTTGCAGCATGAGGAGGGCATTCAGTGACCCACTGGCAGCGGCATGAGTAGGCCATACAGTGGCCAAGTGGCAGCAACATAAGGAGGCCATACAGTGACCCAGTGGTTGCGGCATGAGAAGGGTTTTCAGTGACTCAGTGGCAGCGGCATGAGGAGGCCATACAGTGACCAAGTGGCAGCAACATGAGGAGGCCATACAATCACCCAGTCATTGCAGCATGAGGAGGGCATTCAGTGACCCAGCGGCTGAGGCATGAGGAGGGCATACAGTGACCCAATGGTTGCAGCATGAGGAGGCATACAGTGACCCAGTGGTTGCGGCATGAGGAGGGCATTCAGTGACCCAGTGGCTGCAGCATGAGGAGGACATACAGTGACCCGGTTGAGGAGACAATGGAGGATGAGGTGGACATTGTTGCAGGAACAACGGCGTGAGAACATGGAGGCAGAAGCTGCGTCACCTGTCCAAGTTGCTGGTGTGTCTGACATATATTGTCCTTGACCGTAGTTACAGCTCCACACGTTGGCGCTGCCATGCACTTTGGCAGACATCAACAGGCTCAAGGACAGGCCCACCTTCTCTACTACATATTTGTGCAGGACTGGTACTGCCTTCTTGGCAAAGAAATGACGGCTTGGGACTCTCCATCTCGGCTCGGCGCAAGCCATCAGTTCTCTGCAAGGTACAAAGTCCTGTAAGTGTAAACGGAGTGACTGCAGCTTCTCTGTCTGACATACTGTTTGATGAAAAAACTTAATTGCAAAGGTCAAAGAGGCTTGTTATTTTCTACTTTGAAGAGAATGGCAAATATGCCCCTTATTTTTTAACCTACTAATGAACACCAATAAAAAAGTGGGATAAAGGCAGAGATTTGTTGCTCAGAATTATTGAATTATTTACAATACTATTGATAAATGGCCAGCAACTTTATACTGGTAACAAAAGGGTGAATATGGTCCTCCTTATGGGTTTACACACTAATAAACACCTTTAAATAAGTGATGATAACCGCTAAGAATTATTGAATTATTATTGACAATACTGACAAAATGGCCAGCAACTTTATACTGGTAACAAAATGGTGAATATGGTCGTTATGTCTTTCCCCACGTTAAAAGCATTTATTACAAATAAGTGCAGATATTATTGGATAATAATTCAGTTTTCTTTGGCAAATAGTACTGACTAATGTTATGCCTTGCAAGAACAGTGAATAAGCCCCTTATAATAAACGCCTTTAAAAAGGCTTTTTTTTACAGGTATGTGCAGATATGGCTTTGGAACAATAGTACTGAATAATTTTATGCTTTGCAAGAACAGTGAATAAGCCCTTTATAATAAACGCCTTTAAAAAGGTTTTTTTTACAGATACGTGCAGATATTAGTGTATGATAATTCACTGTTTTTTGCTGTACTGCACTGCAAAAGGCTTGTTGTGTTCCACCTTGAAGACACAGATATGAGTAATGAGCAGCAGTATAATGGCATTGAGTGCTGCAATGTGAATTATGCTGCAAATTCTTGCTGTAAATGACCCTGCAACCACCCCGAATTCTTCTCTCAATTCCTCCCTATCCTTCCCCTACACTTGTAATCCTCCTTCCCTGAACTTCTATCTGTTTTCTAAGTCTTTCCCTAGCTCCTGCCAACATCTGTCCCTACAGTAAGAGCGATGTGGAATGACTGTACCTAAAATGGCCGAGGGTTTTTATAGGGCTGTGACATCACAGGTCTGACTGGCTGCTGATTAGCTGCACGCTTGGCATTGTGGGTGATCCCGCGCTCCCAGAGTGCCTTCTCACTTGTTCTAACATGTGCGGAGGCCATTTTATAAAAAAATGCAATTCGATGCACCGAAGCGTGAGGAAATCTGGAATTGTGGTGAATCGAAGATTTCCTGAAATTTGGCTCGAATTCCATTTCTGCAGAATTGATTTGCTCATCTCTAATTCTGGGTAAATATGATCTGCTTCAATTATTTTGTTATAATTTTGTCAGTTTATAAAAGATGTACAAAGAGTACATAAAAGGAAAACCAAAACTATAACAAAAAATTGCTTCTAAACAAGACAATAATTAGACATTACTGCTGATATATTAGACTCTTTTCACAGCATGCCTTTCTGCATACATTTGGTCAGTATACCTCATTTTTAAAGGGTTTTTCCTGCCCCAAATTGATTTTTCATATTGACACACAGACCCCACACAGATCAACCCCTTGAATTGTATTGCAAAAACGTAATTAGACTTTTCAAAGTTAAAAAAATATACAGCATCTTTACTCAATGGTAATTAATAATAAATGTATGCAACTAAACAGGCATAAGGTGGCACATATCTGGGACACACATCTGAACAGCGCATTTTTCTGAAAATCCTATTAAACTACATACTCTTTATTTCAAAGAAGAAAAGAAACATGAAAAAATAACAAAAGGAAATGCTAAATTGTTTAGACCAGGCATGTCAAACTCAGGGTACCCCAAGGGCCACATGAGTAACAAGAGGTTGTTGCGAGGGCCGCACACAGCAGCTAATGTCACACACGTATTTTAACAGCAGTCATGAAAACAAGATATGAAGTAGTAATATGTAACAGCAACATATATTTGCAGTGCGCAACAGCAACTAATATATTTAACAAAAATACAGCAATTAAAAACTAAACATTTATTTGCTATCATTTTTTTCAATCATTTTTAGTGTTTTGTCCTGAGGCTTGACACCTCTTTGTGCTTTGTGCTAATAGGCCTATTCATTATATTATATTATTATATTATTATTTATATTATTATTACGAATTTTCAATATGTATTTATTTACTTTATATTTATTTAATGGGCGTCTGTAGGAGTTGTTCTTTTTGGTGTTCACCCCTGGTATTTGCCTCCAAGGGTGCACATGTATTTTAATTGCTTTTAATTTTTCCTTGTTTGCTGTGTTATTTAATAAAGAAATTTTGTGTGTGCTTTATATTGGATGCTGTTTCTCCTTTGTGTTCGATTGCATTTTTCATCCAATCAGCACCACTGTTTTTTGCATCACAATTATTTATAATCTGAGTGCTCACCCCTCTCTTTAGTTTTTAATGGTTACATACAGGAGGGCCACTCACTTGCTTGGACTTTGCCTGTGTGGCAGTGGGTCCCTTCTTCCTCAGCACGGTCACAGTATCCCAGTCACTCTCAGCCACAACTCTTCCTCCGCTCACAACAAAACTGACTTAGGTGATCAGCAGCCACGCGAGCCGCAGATGTACAAAACTCACGATCAGCACTTCCGGGTCGTCATTCATTGGCCCATATCCCTGCATATGACCTGCTTACGTGATCAGCAGCTGACCAAAGTACACACGTCATGGATTGACACCAGTGGCGTAACAAGGAATGGCTGGGCCCCAAGGCGAACATTTGACATGGGGCCCCCCCCAAGCCGCCCCCCCCCCCCCCCCCAAACCGCCGCCCCCCAACTCCCCCCACACACAAACCGCATTCCTGCGCACACTATTATGCCCCATAGTGGCCCCTGCACACGGTATTATGTCCCATAGTGGCCCCTGCACACGGTATTATGCCCCATAGTGGCCCCTGCACACGGTATTATGCCCCATAGTGGCCCCTGAACACGGTATTATGAGGCATAGTGGCCCCTGCACACAATATTATGCCCCATAGTGGCCCCTGCACACAGTAGTTTGCCCCATAGTGGCCCCAGCACACAGTAGTTTGCCCCATAGTGGCCCCGACACACAATCGTTTGCCCCATAGTGGCCCCTGCACACAGTAGTTTGCCCCATAGTGGCCCCTGCACACAGTAGTTTGCCCCATAGTGGCACCTGCACGCAGTAGTTTGCCCCATAGTAGCCCCTGCACACAGTAGTTTGCCCCATAGTAGCCCCTGCACACAGTAGTTTGCCCCATAGTGGCCCCTGCACACAGTAGTTTGCCCCATAGTAGCCCCTGCACACAGTAGTTTGCCCCATAGTAGCCCCTGCACACAGTAGTTTGCCCCATAGTGGCCCCTGCACACAGTATTTTGCCCCATAGTGGCCCCTGCACACAGTATTATGCCCCATAGTGGACCACCCATGAACGATTATTATACTCTGGGGTCTTTTCAGACCCCAGAGTATAATGATCGGAGACCCAGGGGAGGATAGAAACATAGAAAACACTGCAACTTACCTCTTCCTCGCTCCGGTGCACTCCCGTGCGCTACTTCGGCCACCTTCAATATTGGACCGGATCTCGCGCGATCCAGGCCGGCGTCGCGACGCATAATGACGTCGGATGACGTCTGGGACGTCACCAAACAGGCCCGAAGCCTGCGGAGCGGCGGATAGGTGAGTTACAGTGTTTTTTTATGTTCGCTCACCTCCCCTGGGCCCCCGATCGTTATACTCCGAGGTCTCAAAAGACTTTTGTAAAGTTTAGAGACAAAGTTTGAGACTTTTGTGCGGGCCGCAGATATGCCTGTAAAGGGCCGCATGCGGCCCGCGGGACGCATGTTTGACATGCCTGGTTTAGACTATATTTTGTGATTGTTTTTTTGTAAATTATTTTAGATGCTTTTTAATATTGTTATATGCTTTAAATATCAGGTAAGCTACAAATAGGTAACATTTACTATAGTCCTGTGTAATATTTTTTTTTTACAAAACAGTTACAATTAGATGCAACAAGTAGACTACATACACATTAAAGAACTGTATAATGTTGTATTGTTTGTAAACGGCTTAACATCAATGAAAATGACATCATAAGTAGAAAAGCAAGAAGTTTCCACATCTAAACGAAACTTGGTCATCCTACAAACAATTGAACCGAAGTTGTGAGGAATTGGAAAGTTACTGTATTCATTCTCTAAACCATTACAGAATATCTAATTATATGATTAAGGCTCAGGCAGCTACATGTAAGTCTGATTTGTTTGTTCTGATCTCCAGAGATGCATCTGATGCAGAAACAGGATGACGAAAGCTAACGTTCTTGTCTCTAATGGCTGAGAAATGTGTACTTCATGTTCACATTGAAATACATTGCCAGTTCTGTAAAATCACTTCCCCTTCTGTTCCTTTTTTTTAAACAAACAAGATGTAAGCAAGGAAAGACTGTGTGGCATTTTGAGGCAGGATCTCATTTTCAGGGTGACTTCATACAATGAGGTAATCATCAAGGTGGTAATCCCAACTAATTAGGAATTACTTCATGAGCTGCCAACATGTTTTATTGCTATTATTTTATAATCAATCCATAATTATTATGAAAGGGCATGAAAATAAAATGGCTTTGAATAGAAAGACTAAGGGGCTTTTATGAATACACAGTAATTGTCCTTCATGACTGAAATGTAAATAACTCCTTATGGTGTAGTGTATGATCAGAGTTAAATATAATTTATAAATGTCGGCTGCATTTCTAGGTTGCAGAAATGACGTGTGTGTTTTAAAGAAAAAAAAAATAAAAGGTAGACAAAGAAGAATATTTCAAAAGAACTGTTAACACAAGATCTAAAGGTTAGCCATGCAATGTTTTTGAGAATAAATCTAATAAAAGTAATTCTGAATTTAATCCTAAGGATATGCAGTTTTATATGTCGAAATTTCATATCCATTTTTAAAGTGCAAATGTAAAAGGAGAAATCAATTATCCTATTTTTCTTTTAAATCTTGTTTCCCTATGAATATCTGTAGCATTTTGAAATCATACCAATCCCTGATATAATAGGACACAAGTAATATGTCAGTATATTGAGAAAATATTTTTCGTCTATCAATAGGATGGAGCACACTTGTCAAACACAAGGCCCACGGGTTGAATCAGGCCTCCACATCATTTTAAGTGAACCATGAGGTCTCTCTCTTTAGGTCACTCACTTTCTCAGGAGGATGACTCGCTTTCCCAGGAGGACACAGAGAGTGGAGCCAGCACAGGGAGCATGTGGCCATCGTGGCATCATAGGGACTCAGATTGCAGTATTTCTACATAAGCCTGCAAAGTCTCTTACTTTCCCAGGAGGAAGCAGAGCCTGGCAGAGGTGGTGCCAGAAGTAGGAAGTAGGGAGTAGAGAACTGGGTCTATCTAAGCATGATAAGAACTCAGATTGTAGTATTTCCACATCACCACACACATCACCACACAAAGTCCTTACATTTTCCCAGTGCATGGCCGAAATGGTGGCCCCAACAAAGGGAGCGGAGGCACTATTTCCACATCAGTATTAGGTGGTTTTCCAATAAGTGGAGTTGAGAAATAATCACAAAATGTCCAACAAGAAGAAAATTTCATGCAGAGAGAAGGCAATTTAATGAAAGTTGGGAAAGTGAATACATGTACATGCGTCAAGAAGAAAAAAACGATATGTCTTTTGTGTTTTTAGGCAGTGTTGGTAGCAATAGAATAACATATATGTTGGCAATGTATTATCGAGTAGTTACATTTATAGTCTTCTAATTATAAAAGACCCCTTGAAGGCAGCCATAATCCTGATATGACCCTTGGTATAAAGGAGTTTGACACCCCCGGGATAGAAGATAAATTGCTGATCATGGGGGTGTGAATTTTGACAACCCCACTAATCCTGAGAGTGTTTTTTTTTTTTACCCCCATTTTAAATACAGTTACAGTAAAGGCAGCCGAACACCTGGTGGATGCAGATGCATCCCCGCTCCCATTCACTTATATGGGAGTTCCAGAGACAGCCTGAGTAATTAATGAAAGTTCTTTCATGGGATTACAAATAAGTAAAAAAAATAAATAAATTCAGTTTTGAAAAAAAGAATCATAAAATACAGAAAACAAATTTTTTAAATAAAATACATTTTGTATTTCTAATCTAGTTTCTCTTCTGATGGTGAGACTCAAATAGTTTCTTTGTTCATCTGGTCCAAATTAATATTACTTTGTTTAATACAGTGGATAGAAGGTAGCACATGAGTCTATGTGCTTGTGTATCAAGGCATTTTTCTGTTTATTCAAAACAATCTTATAGGTGTATAGTCAGTGGCGGAACTAAAGTCTTTTGGGCCCCGGGTGCAAATTTTGACCGGGACTCCCCACCAACTCCCTACAGCATATTCCTGATAGCGACTGTTATGGGTACTGCAGTAGTATCTCAGATACGTGAAAGGGATGGATACAACTATAAGTACTCACAACTGCGGTTATCAAAAATATGGTGGGTGAGCAACACAGCATCCAGCATGTAAACAATGGTGGGAGCTGCGTGTTCTGGGAAACAGCTGATCTGTGGGGATCCTAACAGTCTAAGAGATCAGTGGGGGCCCCTCCTCAGACCCCAAAGTATAATAAGTAGAGGGGAGGTGAGTAAAAATAACAAACACTTATATTTATCTTGACTCACCTCTCCTGTTTGTCTATCTCCAGCAACCTCTTCGGTCCTCTTCTGCCTGCAACTCAGGTCACACACCCCAGAGGTCATGGGGACCTGTGATTAGGCTTCAGAGGTCACATGGGGCACACTGACGTCAGTGACCGCTGCGACATGTGACCTCAGTCGCAGCCTGAAAGAGCCCCAAAGAGGATGTTGCCGACAATTGGAAGCCCAGGAGAGGTGAATATAAGTATTTGTTATTTTTAACTCCCCTGAGCAGGCTTCTATTGGGGTCTGGCGGCATGTACAGACCTCACATAATGCTCTTTTCCATTCATGAAATGTATAGTGGTCAGGAAACCAGGCTGTCCCTGGCTGCTATCACAGTCCTGTGGTGCCCTGGCCATCTCCAGCTGACTGCTAACTAGCCAATCTCAGACTCAATGCTTATCAGTAGTTTGTAAGCAGACATTCCACCGATGAAATGTCAGATGCCCAAGAGAGGTGAGGCAAGATGAATATAGCTGTTTGTTATTATTACTCACCTCCCCTGGGCCTCCAATGCAATTAATTTTTAATGTAATATTGGATGCATATTTGTGTCTGTTTTACTATTAAAAAACCAAATCCATTAAATGGATCTGCTGAACTGACAGCAGAAATGTGATGTGAATGGCTCCTAACTTGAACTGTAACACATTTGTCAAAATATTTATACCAAATATATATAGGTTTTTTTCTTACCCCTTAAAAACTTTTCTTGGAACCATGATATTCTGACATCCGAAACTTTATTATATTTCCATGCACAGGGATGCATAATGTATCTTTTCTTTTTTGCAGGGGCCAGATGTACTTTTTATTTATACCATTTGGAGGAATAACTATTTTTTTATCGCTTTTTATCCAAATTTTTATGGGAGTCAAAACAGCTCTTTTGATTTTTTTTTTTCCCGCTATGACGTTCTCCGTATGGGAAAACTTTTTTTTATAAGTGTATAGACCAGGTGTTTTCTGACACAGGGATACCTAATGTGTTCGTGTTTCACTTTATTCATTTTACTTTTATATGTGTTTTAAAGAAAGGGGGTGATTTGAATTTTTAATTATTTTTTTAATAACTTTTTTTTTACTATTATTTTTAGACCCCCTTGGGGGTCTTGCACCCCAGGGAGTCTGATCATTAATGCAATGTAAAAATATTGGCAGTTCTATTACAGACTGCTTACAGATCATGATAGATGGTACTTTTCTTCTACCACTATAATTATTTGCGCTATATATTCTCCTGAGTTTGTCTCTTCCCCTTCTTTCCTACTTTTTTTCACATTTTACTATTACATCTCTTCTCCTTTCTCATTCGACATGCATATCGTCCGTGCGTTCCACGGTGGAACGCATGCACTATAAATTCTATTTGTTCGCGTACAGGAAGTCACGTGCCCACACGACTTCCGCCCTTGCGTTCCAGCGGTGAACCGCATCCATACCATGGAAATCGCTATAGAGCGCGCAGTACCTACAGTGCCTTGCGAAAGTATTCGGCCCCCTTGAATTTTTCAACCTTTTGCCACATTTCAGGCTTCTAACATAAAGATACAAAGTTTTAATTTTTTGGTGAAGAATCAACAACAAGTGGGACACAATTGTGAAGTGGAACGAAATTTATTGGATATTTTAAACTTTTGTAAAAAATAAAAAACTGAAAAGTGGGGCATGCAATATTATTTGGCCCCTTTACTTTCAGTGCAGCAAACTCACTCCAGAAGTTCAGTGAGGATCTCTGAATGATCCATTGTTGTCCTAAATGACTGATGATGATAAATATAATCCACCTGTGTGTAATCAAGTCTCCGTATAAATGCACCTGCTCTGAGATAGTCTCAGGGTTCTGTTTAAAGCGCAGAGAGCATCATGAAGACCAAGGAACACACCAGGCAGGTCCGTGATACTGTTGTGGAGAAGTTTAAAGCCGGATTTGGATACAGAAAGATTTCCCAAACTTTAAACATCCCAAGGAGCACTGTGCAAGCGATCATATATAAATGGAAGGAGTATCAGACCACTGCAAATCTACCAAGACCCGGCCGTCCCTCTAAGCTTTCATCTCAAACAAGGAGAAGACTGATCAGAGATGCAGCCAAGAGGCCCATGATCACTCTGGATGAACTGCAGAGATCTACAGCTGAGGTGGGAGAGTCTGTCCATAGGACAACAATCAGTCATACACTGCACAAATTTGGCCTTTATGGAAGAGTGGCAAGAAGAAAGACATTTCTCAAAGATATCCATAAAAAGTCTTGTTTAAAGTTTGCCACAAGCCACCTGGGAGACACACCAAACATATGGAAGAAGGTGCTCTGGTCAGATGAAACCAAAATCGAACTTTTTGGCCACAATGCAAAACGATATGTTTGGCATAAAAGCAACACAGCTCATCACCCTGAACACACCATCCCCACTGTCAAACATGGTGGTGGTAACATCATTGTTTGGGCCTGCTTTTCTTCAGCAGGAACAGGGAAGATGGTTAAAATTGATGGAAAGATGGATGGAGCCAAATACAGGACCATTCTGGAAGAAAACCTGTTGGAGTCTGCAAAAGACCTGAGACTGGGACGGAGATTTATCTTCCAACAAGAAAATGATCCCAAACATAAAGCAAAATCTACAATGGAATGGTTCACAAATAAACGTATCCAGGTGTTAGAATGGCCAAGTCAAAGTCCAGACCTGAATCCAATCGAGAATCTGTGGAAAGAACTGAAAACTGCTGTTCACAAATGCTCTCCATCCAACCTCACTGAGCTCCAGCTGTTTTCCAAGGAAGAATGGGCAAGAATTTCAGTCTCTCGATGTGCAAAACTGATAGAGACATACCCCAAGCGACTTGCAGCTGTAATCGCAGCAAAAGGTGGCGCTAAAAAGTATTAACTTAAGGGGGCCGAATAATTTTGCACGCCCCACTTTTCAGTTTTTTATTTTTTACAAAAGTTTAAAATATCCAATAAATTTCGTTCCACTTCACGATTGTGTCCCACTTGTTGTTGATTCTTCACCAAAAAATTTAAATTTTATATCTTTATGTTTGAAGCCTGAAATGTGGCAAAAGGTTGAAAAGTTCAAGGGGGCCGAATACTTTCGCAAGGCAATGTATGTCGTAACTTCCGGTACTACACAACTTCCGGTTTCACGAATTAGCTGCGCCTATCATGTTTCACATTGTAATTGTGCGCTCTCATTTAAACCACACTTTTCCAACAGTTGACGTTTTCACAATCCCTCTAATCCTCCAACGCTGTAAGCCATCCCTCTGGACCACCAATGGTATGTACAACATCCATTTATTTTCTCCATTATTTTGTATAATGCATGTTGCAAATTTATTACCCTAGAGTCCTTTTACCTTACAATTCTGTCTTTATACTTTGTATATACCTCAACTATACTCCATTACTACACTCTGAACTCTGCCGTCTTACAAGCTGCCTTTACTCATATTCTGGCCCCACTTATCTCCTATATTCTCTTGTTATAAATAATGAAAAGAAAAAGGTTTTATTACCACACTGGCGCCTCTGGTGGTCCTGTGGGGACCTGGATAGTAATGCCTCGGGATTAAATATGGTAAAAAGAGAGAAAGAGTCTGGCAAGTTACTGCTCCCCCTGGGACCACCTGTCTGTAAGACAGTGGTAGTGCAAATAGTAAAGTAGTGAAAAAACAGGGTATGTATGAGCGCTACTTAATCAGCCAGACATGTGTTAAAATGAAACTTTTTTTATTGGATCACAATGTTACTCCACAAGGTGGCGATACAAAGTATGGCAACACGTTTCGACGTCTTAACTGACGTCTTCATCAGGCCAACTGGATAAGAATCAAATAAAACAATAGTATAATGTATAATAAATAATATAAGATATAATAAAAACATTGTTGTACATAAGAAACAATCTACATGTATATACATAGACACACACAAACACATGTATGTATGTATGTACACACATATCCCAGCACACATATAAATGTACACATATGGTGGCAATCAACAAATGGTAAATGTATAAATAAGTAAAATGAAAAGTGAATGGATTGGTATAAGAACAAATATGGGTTAGATAAATATGAGAAATAGTTATAGTTAATGAGAAAGAGGAGATGGGGGATATATATGGTACCAAGATTAGATGATTAGGTAGGTAATAATAAAATAGGGGGATATATATGAATACATCCAGGATATAATGGTAATGAATGAAAAAAAGGGGGGGGGAGGGATATGGTTGTGACATACAATAGATGGGTGAGTAGTCAATAAATCTGGTTGTTTATAAAAGATGGTGGAGTGTGAGAGTGTATCTAATTGATACAATAAATAATTAGGATAGGGATGGGATAGTTGATAAAAAATGGAGTGAAGGATAGTTGATGAAAAAATGGATAATAAGCAGGTAATGAATGTATATATATAGATACATGGATGATTAGATGAATGAGCAATAAATAAATAATTCAATGGATAAATCATGGGTACATGAGCATATAAATGGAACATCAGGTAAATAGATATGTAATGATAGTCCTAATAATTGATTGTAAATGTTTGTAGGGTTAGGATGAGAAATATACTTAAAGTAGACTAAATAGTGGATATAATGTTTGTAGAAGCAACTACTGATTTGATATATACAGAGTTGATGTAAAAAATAAATAGATAAATGTGACCTTAAAAGCATATAATGAATAACTAAATGGATATGGAGATGAAGGTTTAGACTTACCACGCTAGATCATGGAGCAGGCACAAAGTGTGCCCCTCTCATGATACTAGCGCTTTAAATAAGGGCTTGATTAGTGCAGGTGGCATTGAAAGAAAAAAAAAAAAAAGGGTACATGTTTTTTTTAAAAATTGGATTCTACAGTGTCATTAAGACCATGGGGCATGAGTGTATTAAGTTTGTAAATCCAAAAAGATTCACGTTGGCGGAGTTGTAAAAAAACGGTTGGGAGCAGTATTAGGGATGTGTTCAATGGGGATGATGGAAATATGTTTGAAATCTTTTTGGTGTTTGAGAGAACAGTGTAGGGAAAGGTTATGTTTTTTGAATCCCTTGGTAACATTTGATCGGTGGTTGTTAATGCGTAAGTGCAAAGGTTGGATGGTGCGACCAACATATTGAAGGTTACAAGGGCATTCTAACACATAAATAACATAATTGGTATTACAATTTAAAAATGAATTAATGGGGAAACTTTCGTTAGTAGTTTTGGATGTAATGAAGGTTTATTGGTGTTTAATATTACTACAGCAAGCACATCGTGGGTGTCCACATCTGAAAACTCCTTTTTTTAGTGATAAAGTGTTATCTGTTTTATTCTTTTCCATACGGATTCGGCTGGGGGCTAAAAGATTTCGCAGGGTAGTGGCTCTTCTGAAAGTAATTGTGGGTCGTTTGGGAAGTTTTGCTGAAGATAGCAGTCACTCAGAAGAATATCCCAGTGCTGGGTTATGATAGATTTTATTAGTTTATGACTAGAGTTGTATGTGGTTATAAAACTAGACCTGTGTTTGATGGGAAGGGTTGAAGGATCCTGTTTTTGTTTCTCTATTAAACATGAAGCCTGTGATAATTCAGAGGTTCTCTTAATCGCATTTTGTACTACAGATTTTGGATAATGTTTATCCATGAATCTGCGTTTTAATATTTTGGACTGGGTTCTGAAGGTGTCATTGTCATCACAATTTTTTTCGAATTCTTTTTAGTTGGCTAAATGGTATATTGTGAACACAGGGAATGTAGTGAGCACTGCGGTAGTCCAAATAACTATTGACATCCACAGATTTAAAGTATGTTTCGGTGGAAAATGTATTATCTATGGTTTTAGAGATCAGGAGATCTAAAAATTCAATACTGGTCTGAGAGTAATGATGGGTGAATGATATTCCCATTTCATTATTGTTCAGAGATGTGATGAAATTTGAGGCTGATAATTCATCACCGTCCCAAACAAAAAACAAGTCATCAATATATCTTTTATAGAATATTATATGTTTATTGTTCTCGCCTGGGGTTTGGATGTATGTTCTCTCAAATAAACCCATGAACATATTTGCGTAGGATGGCGCAAACCTCGTGCCCATGGCGCAGCCCTTTGTTTGACGGAAAATGTTGTTTTGAAATGAAAAGATGTTATGTTCAAGTATGAATTGGATCCCATGTAAAATGAATCCTCTTTGTGTTGGAGGCATTGAGGAATTATTGGCAAGGAAATGATTGATTGCTGCTAGACCATGGGGATGGGCTATATTGGAGTATAGGGCCAATACATCTGCTGTTAGGAGGGCCCAATTGGTTTTGGTAGCATTTCCATCATTTAAGGTTTTTAGATGGTTAATTAGTTGGGTTGAGTCTTTAAGATATGAAGGAAGGTCAAGGACCAGTTTTTGAAGATGTAAATCAATAAAGTGTGAAAGGTTACTGGTGAGAGATCCAATGCCTGAAATTATTGGGCGGCCAGGTGGGTTGGTAAGTGATTTGTGAATTTTGGGAAGGTGGTAGAAAAAGGGTAAGGGAGGTTCCATGACTTGTAGGAACTTCTTTTCTTTCTTAGTTAGAAGGCCATTGCTGGTGGCTGAGTTAATAAGGGTTCTATATTCAGAAATGTATGTAGGTAGTGGGTGTCGAGTTGTTCATAAAATTCTTTATCCTTCAAGAGGCGATTAGCTTCTAGAATATAATCCTCGCGGTTTTGTAGTACTATGCCACCTCCCTTATCGGCAGGACGTATTATAATGTTGGTATTTTCTTTGAGGTTTTTCAGGGCTTTAAACTCTGCTAAGGATAAGTTGTCTGGGGTTTTACGAGTAGTGTTGAGTTTATGAAAATCTTCATTAACCAAAGAAAAAAATATTTCAATAGCTGGACCTCTGTGGTATGTTGGATTAAAGTTGGACAAGGGATGTACATCAAATGGGATAGGTACAGGCGTAGAGTTAGTGGTAAGAGTGGTAAATTGAGGGTGTATTGGATTTTCAATGATAGAAAAATGTCTAGTTAGGGTTAGTTGTCTAATGAATCTATTGAGGTCCAGAAACAACTGGAACCCATTAGGTTGAGATGTAGGGCAGAACGCCAGACCTTTGCTGAGTAGTTTAGTCTCGTCCAGATTAAGTATGTGACTGGATAGGTTGAAGATTTTGTTTTCAGAGGGGGTATAAATACTTAGGTCGGTGGGAGGTTTCTCCTTTTTGGATTTTGATTTGTTCCTTCCACCTCGACATCCTCTGGGTCTGTTTCTCTTTTTGTTTTTGTGCAAACTCGACGGCTGGTTTGGAAGAATCGGGTGATAGTGGTGGAACTTGTGATTGGAGGCAGAAGGGTGGTGATGGATTGTTGTACAGGAGGATGAGGGGGAATGGGAGGCATTGTTAGTTGGGAAGGAAGGGCTAACAAAGAGTCAATGGAGTCAAGTTCCACCACTATCACCCGATTCTTCCAAACCAGCCGTCGAGTTTGCACAAAAACAAAAAGAGAAACAGACCCAGAGGATGTCGAGGTGGAAGGAACAAATCAAAATCCAAAAAAGGAGAAACCTCCCACCGACCTAAGTATTTATACCCCCTCTGAAAACAAAATCTTCAACCTATCCAGTCACATACTTAATCTGGACGAGACTAAACTACTCAGCAAAGGTCTGGCGTTCTGCCCTACATCTCAACCTAATGGGTTCCAGTTGTTTCTGGACCTCAATAGATTCATTAGACAACTAACCCTAACTAGACATTTTTCTATCATTGAAAATCCAATACACCCTCAATTTACCACTCTTACCACTAACTCTACGCCTGTACCTATCCCATTTGATGTACATCCCTTGTCCAACTTTAATCCAACATACCACAGAGGTCCAGCTATTGAAACATTTTTTTCTTTGGTTAATGAAGATTTTCATAAACTCAACACTACTCGTAAAACCCCAGACAACTTATCCTTAGCAGAGTTTAAAGCCCTGAAAAACCTCAAAGAAAATACCAACATTATAATACGTCCTGCCGATAAGGGAGGTGGCATAGTACTACAAAACCGCGAGGATTATATTCTAGAAGCTAATCGCCTCTTGAAGGATAAAGAATTTTATGAACAACTCGACACCAACCCACTACCTACATATATTTCTGAATATAGAACCCTTATTAACTCAGCCACCAGCAATGGCCTTCTAACTAAGAAAGAAAAGAAGTTCCTACAAGTCATGGAACCTCCCTTACCCTTTTTCTACCACCTTCCCAAAATTCACAAATCACTTACCAACCCACCTGGCCGCCCAATAATTTCAGGCATTGGATCTCTCACCAGTAACCTTTCACACTTTATTGATTTACATCTTCAAAAGCTGGTCCTTGACCTTCCTTCATATCTTAAAGACTCAACCCAACTAATTAACCATCTAAAAACCTTAAATGATGGAAATGCTACCAAAACCAATTGGGCCCTCCTAACAGCAGATGTATTGGCCCTATACTCCAATATAGCCCATCCCCATGGTCTAGCAGCAATCAATCATTTCCTTGCCAATAATTCCTCAATGCCTCCAACACAAAGAGGATTCATTTTACATGGGATCCAATTCATACTTGAACATAACATTTTTTCATTTCAAAACAACATTTTCCGTCAAACAAAGGGCTGCGCCATGGGCACGAGGTTTGCGCCATCCTACGCAAATCTGTTCATGGGTTTATTTGAGAGAACATACATCCAAACCCCAGGCGAGAACAATAAACATATAATATTCTATAAAAGATATATTGATGACTTGTTTTTTGTTTGGGACGGTGATGAATTATCAGCCTCAAATTTCATCACATCTCTGAACAATAATGAAATGGGAATATCATTCACCCATCATTACTCTCAGACCAGTATTGAATTTTTAGATCTCCTGATCTCTAAAACCATAGATAATACATTTTCCACCGAAACATACTTTAAATCTGTGGACGTCAATAGTTATTTGGACTACCGCAGTGCTCACTACATTCCCTGGGTTCACAATATACCATTTAGCCAACTAAAAAGAATTCGAAAAAATTGTGATGACAATGACACCTTCAGAACCCAGTCCAAAATATTAAAACGCAGATTCATGGATAAACATTATCCAAAATCTGTAGTACAAAATGCGATTAAGAGAACCTCTGAATTATCACAGGCTTCATGTTTAATAGAGAAACAAAAACAGGATCCTTCAACCCTTCCCATCAAACACAGGTCTAGTTTTATAACCACATACAACTCTAGTCATAAACTAATAAAATCTATCATAACCCAGCACTGGGATATTCTTCTGAGTGACTGCTATCTTCAACAACAACTTCCCAAACGACCCACAATTACTTTCAGAAGAGCCACTACCCTGCGAAATCTTTTAGCCCCCAGCCGAATCCGTATGGAAAAGAATAAAACAGATAACACTTTATCACTAAAAAAAGGAGTTTTCAGATGCGGACACCCACGATGTGCTTGCTGTAGTAATATTAAACACCAACAAACCTTCATTACATCCAAAACTACTAACGAAAGTTTCCCCATTAATTCATTTTTAAATTGTAATACCAATTATGTTATTTATGTGTTAGAATGCCCTTGTAACCTTCAATATGTTGGTCGCACCATCCAACCTTTGCACTTACGCATTAACAACCACCGATCAAATGTTACCAAGGGATTCAAAAAACATAACCTTTCCCTACACTGTTCTCTCAAACACCAAAAAGATTTCAAACATATTTCCATCATCCCCATTGAACACATCCTTAATACTGCTCCCAACTGTTTTTTACAACTCCGCCAACGTGAATCTTTTTGGATTTACAAACTTAATACACTCATGCCCCATGGTCTTAATGACACTGTAGAATCCAATTTTTAAAAAAAACATGTACCCTTTTTTTTTTTTTTCTTTCAATGCCACCTGCACTAATCAAGCCCTTATTTAAAGCGCTAGTATCATGAGAGGGGCACACTTTGTGCCTGCTCCATGATCTAGCGTGGTAAGTCTAAACCTTCATCTCCATATCCATTTAGTTATTCATTATATGCTTTTAAGGTCACATTTATCTATTTATTTTTTACATCAACTCTGTATATATCAAATCAGTAGTTGCTTCTACAAACATTATATCCACTATTTAGTCTACTTTAAGTATATTTCTCATCCTAACCCTACAAACATTTACAATCAATTATTAGGACTATCATTACATATCTATTTACCTGATGTTCCATTTATATGCTCATGTACCCATGATTTATCCATTGAATTATTTATTTATTGCTCATTCATCTAATCATCCATGTATCTATATATATACATTCATTACCTGCTTATTATCCATTTTTTCATCAACTATCCTTCACTCCATTTTTTATCAACTATCCCATCCCTATCCTAATTATTTATTGTATCAATTAGATACACTCTCACACTCCACCATCTTTTATAAACAACCAGATTTATTGACTACTCACCCATCTATTGTATGTCACAACCATATCCCTCCCCCCCCTTTTTTTCATTCATTACCATTATATCCTGGACGTATTCATATATATCCCCCTATTTTATTATTACCTACCTAATCATCTAATCTTGGTACCATATATATCCCCCATCTCCTCTTTCTCATTAACTATAACTATTTCTCATATTTATCTAACCCATATTTGTTCTTATACCAATCCATTCACTTTTCATTTTACTTATTTATACATTTACCATTTGTTGATTGCCACCATATGTGTACATTTATATGTGTGCTGGGATATGTGTGTACATACATACATACATGTGTTTGTGTGTGTCTATGTATATACATGTAGATTGTTTCTTATGTACAACAATGTTTTTATTATATCTTATATTATTTATTATACATTATACTATTGTTTTATTTGATTCTTATCCAGTTGGCCTGATGAAGATGTCAGTTATGACGTCGAAACGTGTTGCCATACTTTGTATCGCCACCTTGTGGAGTAACATTGTGATCCAATAAAAAAAGTTTCATTTTAACACATGTCTGGCTGATTAAGTAGCGCTCATACATACCCTGTTTTTTTACTACTTTACTATATTCTCTTGTTGTCTATACTTTTATACACCTCCAGCTATATCATAGTTGATGCATACCTCTATCTGTATTTTCTGTCTCATGCACTGTCAGTCTTGTCTTTCTTTTCTGTCCTCCCTATCTACACTATGTCAAAACCTTTTGTTGTCTCTCATTTTTTCAATTAACATGCAGATTTTTTACCATATATACACTACTGTACATTAACTTTAATGTAAGTGAAATTGTGAATTCTTATGGCTATTTTATGATTATACCTAGGATCATGCCTGATGAAGTTCGCTGCTTAGAACGAAACATTGCACGTTATTTTTGATCCTATTGTAATTCATGTCCTAAACTACATGGCGTTGTGATATGTGGAATATATGGCATAATTCACCCATACTGTGTGAAAATAAATGTTACACTTCTTTCACCTGAATCTCTACGGTGTGTGCAGTGATTTGGAAGCACTGTGTAACGGGTTGGAGAACCCTTCATCTGGCACTACCAGCATTAATACTATCAGTGTGCGATACTGGCAAATTATATGTACGCTTTAATTAAAATATGGCTGCTTTCTGCCACTAGGTGTCTCCCTTCTAGCTAATTTAATGTTCAGTCCTTTGTTACTAAGCAAGTCCGTCTCTAGATACATTCCATTCCATCTTGCATATCTCAGTGAGTGTAGGGGCCTGTCCTTTTCTCTCTTCACACAGTGAATGGAGAGGGGAGGGGATGATTCTGCTCACAGCCTGAAAAGACATGTCGGAAAACTGCTGGAGTGTACAAAAGACTGAGGAATCTGCAAATCTCACAGCAAACAATGTAAGAAAATTCTTCTCTATACTTCTGGCTGCTTGTGTGATTACAGATGGGATATTATTCACACACAGCAAGCAACTTTACTGACTGTGCTTATAGATTGTTCTTTTTTTTTTTTTCTTGCATTTTATCTGCTTGGTTGCATGTATTTGCCCTGTATTTGCAGTCTAGTGTTCCTGAACTTTTGGTCACTTGCACTTCCTGAATTTTATATTATTTATATAATTCAGGGCACTATCAGTTCTCCTAGTATGTGCCCCAGTGCTGGAGATATCAGTGCAGTTAGTTTCAGCACCAATATCTCTCCACTGTCAGAAAGGCGGGCCTTATGGTCTAGCTGCCTAGCGGGTACTTTTTGACTGCGGCTTGCTACTTGGGGCCTTAGCCTTACTGAGTGGGTCCCTGTCCTCTTTGGGCCTCCTGAATGACATCAGAAGCCCCTAAGGGCACCTCTGAGGCCTGAGATTGGGAAGAGACTAGAGAGGATAATAATGATTTGTGGGTTGTGAACCCTAAAAATCTTGGGTTTGGCCGAACCAGAAATTTTTGGTACATTTGTTACAAAGTTAAATTCAAAATTAAAACGTGCTTGTCAGCTGCTTTACTGCTTCACCCTTCAGTGGGGCTTGCAACAGAGTTAAGGGCCACACACAAAAATGACCCTTCTTACAATGGTTTAGAGCTTACATTTGGGTACTGCTCTAAAAAGTAACATCATCTGTGTATTTATTTCTAACATCTTAAAACCAGGGTTACTCTAATGAAGATCTATTTATTTAATAGTTTGGTTTGCTGTGTACAGTATAAAGTGAAAGATTTTATAATACATTGAATAGCAGAACATATTATGCCATATGTATTATCTATATATGACATTTATTCTAAGTGACCATCACTAAGTTGTGCAGTATGCATAGGTAGACCTGTACTTTTAATATTATTAACCCTTTAAGGACAAAGGATACTTTGGGCGATAAGACATTTTTCATATTTTTTCATCTCTCACTTTCAAAATTCATAACTTTATTTTTTCTTTATTTTTCTGTTGCTCTATAGCCCTATGAAGTTATGACAACTTACACTTCTTGTTCGCACCATTTCGGAGTACACACAATATTTTGATGAGCTTTTACTAACGTTTTGGGGGTCTATGTGAAAAAAACGTACAATTCTATCAACATGTTTTGCATTTTGTTTTTAAAGCATTCATTCTGCATTAAAAATTACATGGCAACTTTTTGATCACTTGTTATTGCTATTTTTGGAGAAGGAAGGGTGACCGGGTGACCAGAGCACACACATTTGTGCGCATGCGCAATCAGTGCAGTGCAGTCTGGAAAGGTCTTAAGTCAATTTCTGGTCATAGCCAGTCTCCCATGTAGAAGGAGATGTTAATTGGCTTACTGAACTAAATCTATTCTTCAATAGATTTAATCACACACCAGCTCCTCCCATCCCAGCATGTCATTCAATCCCCTCTCCCACACTGTCATCACCTCCTGCTGCTATTTCCTACCAGACCAGTAAATCCAGTCTGACCTTCACAAGTGCCCAGGTGAGAAAGGAGTTGAAAAAGATCAAAGCTGGGAAACCATCAGTGCAAAGCTAATTAAGACTTGCGGGGACCAGCTGTGTGCTATTATTACATATATGTTTACTATTGGCCTGAAGCTGGGAATGGTACCAGAATTGTGGAAATCTTCTTGTTTGGTATCGGTTCCAAAGACATCCCACCTGATGAAGATCTTAGAGAGATTGGTTCTCACACACCTCTGCCCTCTAGTGAGCTCAGCTATGGACCCTCTACAGTTTGCTTATCGGCCCGGGCACTGGGGTGGATGATGCCATCATCCACCTTCTGCACAGAGCTCTTTCTCACCTGGAAAAACCAAGGAACACTGTGAGAATAATGTTCTTTGATTTTTCCAGTGCTTTTAACACCATACAGCCAGGGCTACTGAGAGACAAGCTGGCCCTTGTTAGAGTGGACCACCACCACTCCAGTTGGATCCTAGACTACCTCACAAACCAACCTCAGTATGTGAGAGCCTGGGACTGTGTGTCAGATACCGTGATCTGTAATACGGGGGCACCTGAGGGTACAGTTCTTGCCCCTTTCCTCTTCAAACTGTACACTGCAGATTTTAGGTGCAACTCATCCAGCTGCTACCTACAGAAGTATTCTGATGACTCTGCAATAGTAGGCCTCATCACAGATGATGATGACACGGAGTACAGAGAACTGAACGGGTATTTTGTAGACTGGTGCCAGCGGAACCACCTGAAGATTAACGCTGGGAAGACCAAGGAGATGGTGGTGGACTTTCATAAATGCAGATACCCTCCTAAACCAGTGGACATCCAGGGGATGGGCATTAAGATTGTCAACACCTATAAGTACTTGGGTGTGCTCCTCAATAATAAGCTGGACTGGGCAGATCACCTGGATGTACTGTACAGGAAGGGCCACAGCAGGCTCTACCTGCTTAGGAGGCTGAGAGCCTTTGGAGTCCAGGGGGCACTTCTTAGGGCCTTTTTCAACTCAGTAGTGGCATCAGCCATCTTCTTCGGAGTGGCCTGCTGTGGGAGTAGCATTACAACCAGGGATAGGAATAGACTCGACAAGCTGATTAGAAGGGCCAGCTCTGTCCTTGGGAGTCCTCTGGACCCTGTGCAGGTGGTGGATGACAGAAGGATACTGTCCGTGGTGAGCTCCATGCAAGAGAATAACTCACATCCCATGCATGAGAAGGTGATAGCGCTGGGCAGTACTGTCAGTGACCGACCACTTCACCCAAAGTGTGAGAAGGAGCGCAACCAACACTAACCTAAGCGGAGATCATTCCATACAGAGAACTGAAAGATCTTTAAGTTGTGATATCCCCTCTGCTACTTTTTTACTTGTACCTTTCTATCTGTACTTACTGTCACTGTAATGCCTCTACCTTGGAGCGTTTTGTATATATTGTATTTGTATTATCTATGCTGCTGTAACACACTGAATTTCCCCATGGTGGGACTATTAACCCCTTAACGACATTGGACGTACTATTACGTCCTGTGCGCTTGGTACTTAGCGCAACAGGGCGTACTAATACGCCCTGGGGCGGCCGCCCGCTCACTATGTGAGCGGGCGGCATCGGAACCGGGTGTTAGCTGTAACTGACAGCTAACACCCTGCTTCATATCCCCCGGTCGGAACTGATTTCCGATCCGAGGTTTTAACCCCTTGGATGCCGCGGTCAAACATGACCGCGGCATCCAAGGGTTTCCACTATGTCGCCGCTCCAATCGGCACCCCCCGCGGCGAGATCGGGGGGGTGCCGATACCTATAACCTGCAGCCCGGGGTCTGCTCAGTGACCCCAGGCTGCCTGGAGACCCCACTACCTGGTTGATCCTGCCGAGACCTGCGGAAGTGAGGCTATGCGTCTGCATAGCCTCACTTCCTGTATAGACTGCAAGACACTTGTAAGCTCGTGTCTTGCAGTCTACAGTGCTGAGCCAGCAATCAAAGCATTGCTGGCTCAGGTGTCCTAATGGGACACATGAAAAAGTAAAAAAAAAGTGAAAAAAAATAAAATAAAGTGTTCTAAAAAAATTAATAAAAGAATAAAGCCCCAAAAATTCCCTTTTGCTATATAAAATGAATTATATAAAAAAAAAAACCTAAAAATTAATAAAAACAATGCATATTTGGTATCGCCGCATCCATAACAACCTGTACAATAAAATTGAAACAATATTTAATATACACGGTGAACGTCGGAGAAAAAAAAACGGAAAAAACTCGCCAAAAGTAATGATTTTTTGCCATCTCACCTTACAAAATATGCCATAAAAAGTGATCAAAAAGTCATATGTACCCCAAAACAGTACCAATAAAAAGCACAGGTTCTCCCGCAAAAAATAAGCCCTAAACCAACTCTGTAAACCATAAAATAAAAATGTTACGCATCTCAGAAGATGGCGATGCAAAAACAATTAATTTATGTCCCCAAATGGGTTTTTGTTCTGCAAAATTAGTATCGCATAAAAAAAACAGTATAAATTAGGTATCTCCGTAATCGTACCGACCCATAGAAAAAAGGTAACATGTTACTTATGCTTTATGCCGCATGGTGAAAAATTTCAAAGGTAAAACGCAGTGTCAGAATTGATGGGGTATTTTTTAATCCAACAAGAAAGAGTTAATAAAATTTATTCAATAGGTTATAGGCGCCCAAAGATGATGTCATTACAAAATAAATCTCACCCCGCAAACAACAAGCCCTCATATGGCTACATCACCAGAGAAATAAAAAAAATATAGCTCGTACAATGTGAAGACAAAAACCCCCAAAATCGCCAAATCTTTAGAACATAACTGGCTGCGTCAGGAAGGGAATGTATAAGCTGTGTGAGCAGATATCAGGGGACACCCCAGATTTAGAGCTTATGAGGGAAAATAAACCAGAAGTGACCCCCAGAGTGACCTCCCCAATAATAGGAACTACTGGGGAAATAGTAGGGAATTTGGTGTTCCCAATGCACTTCGCACAGCTTACATATTCACTTTTCCCCATCCGCTGTGTATTCACGTCTGGGATACTAATGCTTACTACACCCCTTGATAAATTCTTTGAGGGGTGCAGTTTTCAAAATGGGGTCACTCCTTTGGGGAATTCACTTTTCTGGTACCTTACAGGCTCTGCAAACATAACATGGCGTCCAGATCCCAAACATCTGAATCTGCACTCCAAAAGCCACATAGCGCTCCTTCTCTTCTGCGCCCGGCTGTGTGCCCAAACCGCAGTTTATACCCACATGTATTACACTTGTCGTACCCAGAATAACGTACTTAATGTCATATGTGGGTATAAACTGCTGTATGGGCACAGCTGGGCACAGAGTGGAAGGAGCGCTATTTGGTTTTTGGAGCACAGGCTTGGACGGTTTGGTTTTTGGACGCCATTGCACTTTTGCAGAGCTGAAACGCCAGTAAAGTGGAATCCCCTGACATGTTACCCCATTTTGGAAACTACACCCCTGAAGGAATTTATCCAGGGGTACAGTGAACATTTTTAACCCCCAAGTGTTGCTATAATTTATTATCCGTAAATGAATACGCAGCTGATTGTGAAAGGTGAAAATGACAATTTTTCCAGGAATACGTCATTTCAGTGCGTAATATGTTGTGCGCGGCTTGTATCAGAGATGAACGCTCCAAAAGCTGTTGTGCCCGGGATACCCGCTTAACAGTTTTTGGAGTGTGTGTCTCTGCAGACATAAGCTGGGCACAACATATCGGGCACTGAAATGGCGTATCTATGGAAAAATGTTATTTTTAACTTTTCATTATCATCTGTGCATTCATTTCTGGAAATTAAAAGAATGCAACACTTAAGGGTTAATAATGCTCGCTACACCACTTGATAAATCCCTTGAAGGGTGTAGTTTCCAAAATGGGGTCACAAGTCTGTGGATTCCACTTTACTGGCAATTCTTGGGCTCTGCAAAAGTGAAATGGTGTCCATAAACCAAACTGTGCTCTAAAAACCAAAATAGCGCTCCTTCCCTTCTGTGCTCGGCTGTGCCCAAACAGCAGTTTATACCCACATATGGCATTAAGTACGTTATCCTGGGTACACCAGTGTCATACATGTGGGCATAAACTGTCATTTGTGCACACAGCAGGGTGCAGATGTGAAGGAGCGCTATGTGCTTTTGGAGCGCAGATTTAGATTGTTGGTTTTTGGACGCCATGTCACATTTGCAGAGACCCTAAAATCGCCCCTACAAAATGGGGGTCACTTCTTGGGGAATTCCAGTTTACTGGCACCTCCAGGGCTCTGCAAAAACAACATGGCGACCAGAAAGTCCCTCTAAATCTGTACTCCAAAAGCTAAAAAAACACAGTGCTCCTTCCCTTCTGAGCCCTGCTGTGTTCCCAAGCAGCAGGTTACACCCACATATATAATTTTTTTCCCCCGGGATAGCCCACTTAATAGTTTTAGGAGTTCATGTCTCTGATGCCACAAAGTGGCCGCAACATATTCTGAAATTGGATATTTCTAAAAAAACTTCAATTTTCACTTTGTACATTAATTTTTGGGAAGCATTTTTAGGCTCAAAATGATTATACCCCTTGATACATTTCTTGGGGGGTGTAGTTTCTAAAATGGGGTCCCTTTTGAGGGGTTTCCATTGTATTGGTACTTTAGGGGCTCTGCAAATGCGACATGGCACCTGAAAACTATTCCAGCCACATCTGCCCTCCTAAAGCTAAATAGCGCTCTTTCCATTCTGAGCCCCACCATGTTCCCATACAGCAGATTACAACCACATATGAGGCATTTCTGTGTTCAGAAGAAATTGTGTAACAAACTGTGGGGTGTTTTTTCTTCTTTAACCACTTGCAAAAATTAAAAATATGCCGCTAAATGGACGGTTTATTGGAAAAAAAAGTAATTTTTCATGTTTACGTCCCAATGATGATAAAATCTGTGAAACAGCTGTGAGGTCAAAATGCTCACTATACACCTATATAAATTCTATGAGGGGTGTAATTTCCAAAATGGGGTCCCTTTTGAGGGGTTTCCATTGTATTGGTACTGTAGGGGCTCTGCAAATGCGACATGGCACCCGAAAACTATTCCAGCAAATTCTGCCCTCCAAAAGCTAAATAGCGCTCTTTCCATTCTGAGCCCTGCCATGTACCTATGCAGCAGATTACAACCACATATGGGGTATTGCTGTGTTCAGGAGAAATTGTGTAACAAACTTTGGGGAGATTTTTCTCCTTTGCCCTCTTGTGAAAATGAAAAATTTGGGGCTAAATTGACAGTTTATTGGAAAAAAATAAATTTTTCATTTTCATGTCCCAATGTTAATAAAATCTGTGAAACAGCTGTGGGTTCAAAATGCTCACTATACCCCTTGACATGTTCTGTGAGGGGTGTGGTTTCCAAAATGGGGTCACTTTTTGGGGGTTTCCACTGTTTTGGTACTTTGGGGGCTCTGCAAATGCAACATGGCACCTGAAAACTATTCCAGCAAAATCTGCCCTACAAAAGCAAAATAGCGCTCTTTCCATTCTGAGCCCTGCCATGTACCCATTCAGCAGTTTATGACCACATATGGGGCATTGCTGTGTTCAGGAGAAATTGTTTAACAAACTATGGGGTCCTTTTTCTCCTTTAACCCCTTGTGAAAATGAAAACTTTGGGGATAAAGTGACGTTTTAGTAATTTTTCATTTATACATCCCAGTGTTAGTAAAATCTGGGAAACAGCTGTGGGGTCAAAATGCTCACTATACCCATTCATGAGTTCTGTGAGGGGTGTAGTTTCCAAAATGGGGTCACTTTTAGGGGGTTTCCATTGTTTTGGTACTTTGGGGGCTCTTCAAATGCAACATGGCACCTGAAAACTATTCCAGCAAAATCTGCTTTTCAAACGTCCAGTCTCGCTCCTTCCTTTCTGTGCACTGCCGAATGCCCAAACATCAGTTTACACCCACATGTGGGGTATTTCTGTGCTCGGGAGAAATTGTATAATAAACTGGGAGATGCATTTTCTCCTTTAACCCTTTGTGAATGTGTTAAATTTAGGGCTAAATGAAGGGATTAGTGGAAAAAAATGAAATGTCTAAATTTCACCTCGATATCGTTTTAATTCTTGTGAAATGCTTAAAGGGTTAACAAACTTCCCAAATGCTGTTTTGAATTATTTCAGGGGTGCAGTTTTGAAAATGGGGTGATTTATGGGGGGTTTCTAATATATAGGCCTTTATAATCCCCTTCAGAACTGAAGTGGTCCCTAAAAAATTAGTTTGGGAAATTTTCTTGTAAATCTGGAAAATCGCTGTTACACTTGTAAGCCTTCTAACATCCAAAATAAATTAAAGGACGATTAAAAGATGATGTCAATATAAAGCAGAGATATGGTAGATAATATTTACTAATGTATTTGGGTGGTATGACTATCTGTCTGAAAAGCAGAGACTTTCACATTTTGAAAATTGCGATTTTTTTCCAAATTTCCATCAAATATCCTATTTTTTTTATAAATAAATACAAAAATATTGATTAGTGTTTATCACTAACATGAAGTACAATGTGTCACGAAAAAACAATCTCAAAATCACTTGAGTAAGTTAAAGCGTATCAAAGTTCTTGCCACATAAAGAGACACGTCAGTTTTGAAAAACAAGGCCTGGTCCTTAACGCACTTTTGGGCTGTGTCCTTAAGGGGTTAAAGGATAATATTATTTTATCTTATCTTATCCTATCTTATCTTATCTTATGCAGTATTTTTTACAGAATTTTCCATATGGAATAAATAAAATTAGTTTTGGATAGTGCAGATTTATACTTAAAATAACTTTATTTTAAACTTTTTAACTTTGCATTTTAATTTTTTCCTGCTCCAGAAGGGTGCTTGAACCTGGGATCACTTGATTACATTATACATCTGCTCCATATATGTAATAGAAAAGGCAAACAGGAAGCCATTGAAAGGCCTCCTGGCTGCCATTGCAACCCCTCAGACTCTGCAAATGATACCTCTGGAAATTTTACAGGTAGCACTGTTATATTTCATATGAAAGAGAATCTCTTCTTTCATATGACATCATAAGTACTTTTTTTTAGGTTTTATAATGCCGAAAACATAACTGTTTGAAGTGATTCCCCAGAGCATTAAGGGATTAAGAATTATCTGATCCTGAGCAACTTTGGGGTTTACTTTTTTTTGTAGATGTCAAAATATGGGGTTGTAATAATAATAATAATAATAATAATAATAAAGACTAAACAAATCTGCATTGAATAACACTCAAAAGTCTTTTTCTTCAGATAAATATTATAACATTTTTGTTGATGGAAAATATTTCAGCAGCTAAAACTCTAGAGATATTTCTAAGAAGTACAGTCATATGAAAAAGTTTGGGCACCCCTATTAATCTTAATCATTTTTAGTTCTAAATATTTGGGTGTTTGCAACAGCCATTTCAATTTGATATATCTAATAACTGATGGACACAGTAATATTTCAGGATTGAAATGAGGTTTATTGTACTAACAGAAAATGTGCAATATGCATTAAACCAAAATTTGAGCGGTGCAAAAGTATGGGCACCTCAACAGAAAAGTGACATTAATATTTAGTAGATCCTCCTTTTGCAAAAATAACAGCCTCTAGTCGCTTCCTGTAGCTTTTAATCAGTTCCTGGATCCTGGATGAAGGTATTTTTGACCATTCCTCTTTACAAAACAATTCCAGTTCAGTTAAGTTTGATGGTCGCCGAGCATGGACAGCCCGCTTCAAATTATCCCACAGATGTTCAATGATATTCAGGTCTGGGGACTGGGATGGCCATTCCAGAACATTGTAATTGTTCCTCTGCATGAATGCCTGAGTAGATTTGGAGCTGTGTTTTCGATCATTGTCTTGCTGAAATATCCATTCCCGGCGTAACTTCAAATTCATCACTGATTCTTGTACATTATTCTCAAGAATCTGCTGATACTGAGTTGAATCCATGCGACCCTCAACTTTAACAAGATTCCCGGTGCCGGCATTGGCCACACAGCCCCAAAGCATGATGGAACCTCCACCAAATTTTACAGTGGGTAGCAAGTGTTTTTCTTGGAATGCTGTGTTTTTTGGACGCCATGCATAACGCCTTTTTAAATGACCAAACAACTCAATCTTTGTTTCATCAGTCCACAGGACCTACTTCCAAAATGAAGCTGGCTTGTCCAAATGTGCTTTTGCATACCTCAGGCGACTCTGTTTGTGGCGTGCTTTCAGAATCGGCTTCTTTCGCATCACTCTCCCATACAGCTTCTCCTTGTGCAAAGTGTGCTGTATTGTTGACCGATGCACAGTGACACCATCTGCAGCAAGATGATTCTGCAGCTCTTTGGAGGTGGTCTGTGGATTGTCCTTGACTGTTCTCACCATTCTTCTTCTCTGCCTTTCTGATATTTTTCTTGGCCTGACACTTCTGGGCTTAACAAGAACTGTCCCTGTGGTCTTCCATTTCCTTACTATGTTCCTCACAGTGGAAACTGACAGGTTAAATCTCTGAGACAACTTTTTGTATCCTTCCCCTGAACAACTATGTTGAACAATCTTTGTTTTCAGATCATTTGAGAGTTGTTTTGAGGAGCCCATGATGCCACTCTTCAGAGGAGATTCAAATAGGAGAACAACTTGCAATTGGCCACCTTAAATACCTTTTTCATGATTGGATACACCTGGCTATGAAGTTCAAAGCTCAGTGAGGTTACAAAACCAATTTTGTGCTTCAGTAAGTCAGTAAAAAGTAGTTAGGAGTATTCAAATCAATAAAATGATAAGGGTACCCAAATTTTTGCACCGGTCAAATTTTGGTTTAATGCATATTGCACATTTTCTGTTACTACAATAAACCTCATTTCAATCCTGAAATATTACTGTGTCCATCAGTTATTAGATATATCAAATTGAAATGGCTGTTGCAAACACCCAAATATTTAGAACTAAAAATGATTAAGATTAATAGGGGTGCCCAAATTTTTTCATATTCCTTAAGATCACCAAACTGTATTAGTTCCACAGGAATGATTAAATAGATTTATGAATTGTTTGTACTTTTATAATGTAATTTAACCAGTTTTCCAGACATATTTTCCAGCATGCTTAACATGAACAGAAATCTCTCAGTGCTATATATTACTATTTGAACATACATTTCTATTTGCAGATTTCAAGTAAAATGTAAAATGTCTGTGTGATGTAAAATGTTGTTTTATCTTTAGAGATGGGCGAGTTGATTCAACCATAAACAAGTTCAAACCTAATGATCAAATTTGTTCAGGTAACTGAAACTGCACAAATGCCAATTCCTCTCGGATCGACTGAAATGGCTGCCTCCACAGGTATTGAGCAGGAAATACAGAAGAGACAGGCAAGTCACTATGTCACGTTCTAGCACCACCTGACATCAGCTGACAGCCTCTCAGCCAATAGACAGGCGGACACCTTACAGTGCTGATGTCATATACACTATATAAGGTGCTGTAAGCATGAACACGAAGCATTACAGTAATTATCGAGCTAGAGAAGGGACTTAGAATTATCTCACTGCATCATACAGAGCACTCAGTTCTGAAAATTGCAAATAATAGTTAGGAATAGGAGACAAGTTTAGTGGTAGAAATCATAGATAGGAATGAAGAAGCATATCTATTCTGCTGTATACAGATTGTTTAAATATGCTTTTTACTGACAGTGAGTCCTGCTAGTGAAAAATCTTTTGTTAAGAGTTTTTTTGGGCAAGAGATTACACTTTTTTAATTAAATACATACAAACAAACTGCTATTCTAACAGCAAAGCACTGATTCTGCCTGCACAAATCTAAAAATAATATCTGTTATTTAAGTGTTTTTTTTTTTTGTTGTTCGCCTAATAGACTGCACTAACCTGAAAAAAACTCTTCTAATTTATTGTTTTTTTTCTGCACTGCTTACCCAATACAGTGTGACAGAGTGTTAATCTGAAAAAATATATATACAGTCTCGCAGCCTGAGCTAATCAAAAAAAACTCTTTCATTTAAAGCTGACTTTTCTTGAAGTACTTCTTTGCCAATAAAAAAACATACACACAGTGTCAAAATTGTTAGCAATCAGTATCTCTATTATAATTAAGCAGTGTACAGTATAGAAATGAATGGAAACAAACTGGGCAGGGGATAGGCAAAAGAAGGGGGGGGGGAACACTTGTACAAGTACTAACAATAAGATTGTGGGTGGCAACAAAATCACTACTTCTGGTTTAGGTGACACCACCAGTAGTGACAGGATTGTTGTACTTCCTGAGAATGAGGTTCACATCTGATTCTGCCAAAAATCAGTGGAAAGAAAAGTCCTAAACAGAGGAATTTTCTCTACGCAGGTTTCAGTATAAGAAAAGGGCACACCCCATTATAGTTTATGTCTGTGGATAACACTGTTTTAGCGGAGAGCCCAAAACAATTGTGAACCTAGTCTCAAGATGAAGTTTTTGATTAATTAGCTTGCTCATCTCATTACAGGAGGTTATTGCTTCTGAGAGTGATGGGATCTTGAGTAAGGTTTCTGTGTTCCTCCTCTTCCTCCTACATAACATGTAGTTTGCCACAAGGCCTTTCTGGACTGTCAATCATATCTTGTTCATATTCACAGATCCCTGGTAGTGATGTGGCACCTGCTGAAAAATTTATTTCTCCTAGTCAAAGCAATCTTCCTCTTCTTTTTGATGAGCTGGATGAGACCAGCATTGTGTACAAGTAAAGGATGAAGACATGACTGTTGGTGGTGGAGGTAACAGTGGCAGGGGGTGTGGTACTACAACTGGTAGTTGTTCTGGTAGGGGAGTTAGGGGGAAATCTGGAGGTGGGAATTCTGAGAGTGTGTAGATATCCCATGGCCATGATGTAACAGAAAGAAGTTGGGAAGATCATGACATTGCCGGTGATGATGATTCGTTTGTGGATAGAACCTGGCAACCGGGTCAGGGTGACAAGGTGACACCATATGAAGGGGCTGGTGGCAGTAGGGATAGTATCAATTGCAGACATTGCGCAGGGCCAAAAACCAAAAAGACTTCCCTCATTGCTTTAGGTACAGTCATCCCTAGAGTGCACCTATATTTCAGCAGTTAACTGTGACTCCATGGAATTCTGGGCCAATAGGTTAGAGCAATGGAAGGAGCAAGCCCAGTTTGCCATGGGAGTTTTATCTTGTCCAGCCTCAAGTGTAATGGCTGAGAGGGTGCTCATCCATCATATCATTTCATGCTGCACTGCCATTCATGTTGCCACAGCTACCACTACTCAGCTAGATATGAACTGTGGTCTGGTCCATCACATTCTACTATAGCAGACTGTTGTTGCCACAGTGTTGGTATTAAAGAGGACCTTTCATGTCCTCAGGCACATGCGGTTTTACATACTACTAGAAAGCCGACAGCACGCTGAATTCAGTGCACTGCCGGCTTTCCCGGTATGTGCCCCGGGGCTGGAGATATCGGCGGTGTAAGTTTCACAGTTTACTGTCAGAAAGGCGTTCCTGACAGTCTAGCTGTGCTGTGAGGAACGCCCTCCCTGACAGTTATCGTTCATAGACTTGTACTGGGGGGGCGTTCCTTACCGCCCAGCGATGACGCTCAGCTGTGAGGAACGCCCCCACCCCAGTACAAGTCTATGAACGAGAACTGTCAGGAAGGGAGTTCCTCACAGCGCAGCTAGACTGTCAGGAATGCCTTTCTGACAGTAAACCGTGAAACTTACACCACCGATATCTCCAGTAAGACTGTAAAGTCAGTCTTCAACAAAGTCATACATAAAACAGAAAACATGTAATTTATTTGTTCAATGAATCTAGAAGAGAAAACAAAGACATTTTACAAATAGTCTTGCTGAACCCCTTCCCACTGGTGATATTTATTATTCTATAAAATGTACTGCGAAGCTTGAAAAAAAAAAATCAGAATGAGGTAGAATTGGAGAAAAAGTGCATTTTTGCGACTTCTTTACGGGCTTCATTTTTACAGCGTTCACTGTGCAGCCAAAATGACATGTCACCTGTACTCTATGTTTTGGTACAATTCTGGGGATACCAAATTCATATAGTTTTATTTACATTTTAAGCCCTTAACAAAAATCTAAAACTTTAAAGTTGCCATAACTTTTTTTATATTTCCATGTACGGAGATGCATAGGGATTCTTTTTATGCAGGGCCAGTTGTGCGTTTTAGTTATACCATTTTGGGGAATATCTATTGCTTTGGTCACTATTTATTCAAATTTTTATAAGAGACGAAACAGTGAAAAACGGCAGTTTGGTACGTTTGATTTTTTTCCCCATTGTGGCATTCACTGTATGGGAAAAATATTTTTATAAGTTTGTAGACCGGGTGTTTTTGGACACAGGGATAACTAATCTGTATGTATTTCACAGAATTATTTTAAATTTTAGATATATTCTAGGGGAAGGGGGGTGATTTGAATTTTTACTTCTTTTTATTTTTTAATTTTTTTTTAACTTTTTTTTTTTTATATTGCATTTATTAGACCCCTTAGGGTCTGATCATTAATGTAATGCATTACAATGATAATGTATTGCAATGCATTGCAAAATCTCAGCATTTGTATGAAAGGCTGCATAAAGCATCCTGTTATACAAATCATAGCCAGACAAGCTGTAAGGGAATTGCCAGTTGAGCAATTTCCCAGTGCTGCTGCAGAAACCTGAGAGGAAGGAATGACAGAGACAGTGTGTCCTAAACTCACCCAGCCCCTGTCCCTACCTATTTGCCACACTGTCCTAATGACAGGAGCAACTGGGCGGCAAAACCTTTCCTAGAAATAAGTGACAACACAGAACGCAGACAGGACAAACAACAACAAAGGGAGGCCAGCTAGCCAAGGGGTTGGTAACAGTCGAGTAATGCAGTACCAAAACGAAATCCAAGTGAATAGTCAAAGTCAAAGCCAGAGGTCAGGAATAAGAATACAATAATAACAAAAAAGGAGCTAGCAGGGACAAAGTCATAAGACAGAATCTCAATAGCCAGCGACCATGTGAGGGCTGATGACCTGTTTATAGCAAGTCCAGGACCTGCCCCAGACTTGATTGGTAGACAGGCTGTCAATCACACAGGCAAGGCTAAGATTAACTATTGAGGAGCCGAAAGAAACAAGGTGGAGGAGACGGGAGTGGCTGAAATTCAATTACATAGTCTAGGACAGTGTTCAGACTGAGCAACAAGAATCTTAAGCAAGAAATCAAACTGAACATGCCTCCTGCGCTGCAGCGTATAGGCGGAGGGTGGCGCAGAGACCTGAACAGGCAGAGACGTTACACAAGCCTGGAAGCCTTCAATAGGCTCCTGGCTGTCATGGCAATGGATTGCCGGCCCCAGATCTCATTCTGGGCGCCAGGAATCCTACCCAAAAAGGCTGCGCCTATGCACTAGCCTGGAAAATGGCGCCTCGGTCAGCTTTGACCGAGGTGCCAAGAGTCTTAATGCCCGTGATCCGCGGAGATCCAGTGGCTATGGTGGCCGCACAGCTTCTGAGCGGCCACCATATTCAAATACCTGACATCTGTTGTACTGTTAAAGGGGTATATGGGGTTTTCCCATCTCCCTCTCTCACCAATTTGCCTCCTCTCAGTTCCTGCATTCATTCATTTGACTGTTTGATGGACACTATGCAGTACCTCAGCGGACATAGACATCTCCTTTACCATTAGAGATTATTTATTATGATTACTAAAAATCTATAATAATGATATGCACAGTAAATGTATATTACATTACAAAGGTTAGCTGACCTGATTGCCTGGGACCTTATAGCAGAAGATAACAGCTCTGAGTGCAAGCACGATCCTAAAGACTCAGGCCCCCTCCCCTCCAGAAAGCAGTGAGTTACTTCATCCTAGATGCTAGATCAAGAGAGACGCCAGGCCGGGTACTTTGACAACATTGTGTAAACAATGGGGAGGAACAATCTAACAAAGCAGGTAAACAAAGCAGCATTTCTAAAGCAATGTATTTGGGGAAACACTTGAATTTACATAAGCTAGCAGTTTAGATAGGATCATTGAGATTGAATTTCCCCTTTAAGAATATTCTACCAGTTGTATGTATATATATGTATGTTTATTTTTATGCAAACCTATGTGTCTTTAAGCTGTGTGATCCTGCAATTATATGCCCTTGCCACTAACACCAACATCTTATTAAAGGTAGTCTATCATTAAAAAAAAAAACACCTTTTAAACTAATGTCACGTTGGAATTACCACCTGCCGTTTTCCGGTGGTCTGTTACAGCGCTGCATCCGATGCTTGAGAAAGGCAGAAGATACAGAGAACAGGAAGAGGGGAGTGAATACAACGGACTAAGAGGCGGTGGAAAGCTATGACGCGGGGGGTGCTCGCAGCACAGGAGGTACACCCAAGGTGCTCTGTTATGGTAATTAGCATAACTGAAGAAACAAATTTTATCAGAAACGGCTGGGAGAAGAAAATAATGGAAGGCCATTCCAACGTGACATTAGTTTAAAAGGTGTTTTTTTAATGATAGAATCCCTTTAACTTACATTGACCAGGTTACTTAGAAGTAAGGAGAAGGGAATACAATGTATGACTGTAGGATCAGACTACACATATTATTTGTTTGTAGCCTATAGCTATGGAGACACATGTATAGGAGCTGCAGAAAAATGGTAAGATATTGCTAAACAACACCATTTGCAAATTAGTTCTTTCATTTTTTTTTATATTTTATTTTAGCATTAACCCTAAGGCGCACCAGGACGTACAGTTACATCCTGGTGGACGTGACTAAACATGGCTCTGAAACAGAGCGGCCACACTAGCTGCCGGGTCTGAGCTGTTTCATACAAGCAAGGACCTGGCAGCATTGCCCGTGATCAGAGATGACTCTGATCAGAGGCATTTAACCACTCGGATGCTGTGGTCAAGTGCGACCGCGGCATCTGAGTGGTTACTTTCACTTTCCTTTCCTTCTTGGTAACGGGACGGCCCCCTCGCGGTGCGATCACGGGAGGCATCCCATCACCATGGCAGCTTTGAGCCTTCTGAAGCCCTGCCATTGTATTGTAACTACTGAAACCTGCGTGCACCAGGCTTCAATAGTTACATAGCAAAACTACCATAGACTGCAACAAAGTAGTATTGCAGTCTATGGCACAGGTTAGCTAAAGATCGCATGTTCAAGACCCCTAGGGGGACTAAAAAAAATTTAAAAAGAAAAGAAAAAAAGTTTTTAACAGTGTAAAAAAAAAATAAAAAATAAAAGTTTAAATCCCCCCATTCCCTAGATCACATATAAATATAAAAAATAAAAGTAAACATAAACACATTAGATATCCCCAAGTCCGAAAATGCCCAAACTATTAAAATATAAAAACATTTGTCCCATACGGTAAACGCCGTAGCAGGAAAAAAAAATCAAAATGGCTCATTTGGCGTTTTTTCGCCAAATTACATTCCTAGTAAAATGGAATAAAAAGTGATCAAAACATCATACAACCGCCAACATGATATCAATAAAAACTATATATCGTCCCACAAAAAAAGACACCTTACACAGCTCTATATGCTGAAATATAAAAAAGTCACAGGGGTCAGAATATGGTGATTCAAATAACTTTTTCTTTCTTCAAAATTTAGAATTTTTGTAAAGTTATTAAAACATGAAAAAAACTATATAAATTTGGTATCACTGTGATTGTACTGACCTGCAGAATAAAGCTAACATAGCATTTTTACCGCAGAGTGGAAGCCGTAAAAAAAAAGACATAAGAAAACGGCGGTACTGTGTTTTTTTCTCAATTCTACCTCATTCTGAATTTTTTTTCCCGCTTCCCGGTACATTGTACAAAATAATAAATGGTACCACTCTGAAGTATAACTTGTCACGCAAAAATCAAGCCCTTATACGTAAACAGAAAAATGAGAAAGTTATGGCTTCTGGAATATAAGGAGTAAAAAACGAAACACAAAAATGAAAAATGTCTGCTTCTCTTAAGGGTTAAAACAATAAAATGTACTTTTTTATAAAGAATTTCCCACCATTAAAGGGAAGATGCCAGCTATACTGACATGTTTGTTTTTGTTCATCATAACCTAACAATACAGGAGCATTCCCAAGTGAAGCATTCTGAATAGGTTAAACCAGGTGTAAATGCAATAATTTTGCAAAAATTATGTCAAAAAAACTTTGTGTGGTGAACTTAGAACAAATTTAGTTAATATTTGACTGGAGTATCATGAAGAACTGAAGATCATTCAGCCTACCATTATTTACGCTATTCTTTCAATGCTACAGTATTAAATAGTACACCTGACATTGAAGTTTTCTGCATCATTTCAGATATTGCTGTCAGACCTACTGACACAACATGTACAATGAAAAGGAAGTCGCTCCTGATGGATGGATGCAAACAAGCTACAATGCCATGTGTGAGTTCACATAAAAGGTGATTGAATCAATGGAGAAAAATAGCTCCAGATGCTCTGGTTCAAATTAAATAGGAAAATTCTTTGGACAGCAAAAAAAAATTAAATTTATGATCATTTCATAATGTTTAGCCTATGCTCGGGCAGAAGTGGTACATGAAACATACTTAACATGGGTTTTCACATTATATCTTTCTCTAACAGCATCCCCTATGTATTGTTAATAAAACAATATTTGTAAGAAACATCTTTTATCACCCCATGTCTTTGCTATAGAGCAGGGATCAGCAACCTTCGGCACTTCAGCTGCTGTGAAACTACAACTACCAACATGCTCCGTTCACTTCCATGGGAGTTTCAAGAACAGCAGAGCAAGTATGCATGCTGGGAGTTGTAGTTTTACAAGAGCTGGAGTGCCGAAGGTTGCCTTCAGAATGATTTGCACTTGTTATATATGTTGTGCCTTTAAAGGGAGTCTGTCAGCACAATATTGAGATGTAAACTAATCACAGTACCTTGTAGGGCTGTTGGCACAGTTTACAGTGATGTATTCCTTATTCAGGACTGCTGCTCCATTCTTGTAAAAGTCATCTTTTTATCCCTATGCAAATGAACATAAAAGGGCTTTAGGGACATGGCTTACCTTCAATGGGCTTCACTGTCTACTGCTACAGTGCTGGCCAAAAGTATTGGAACCCCTGCAATTCTGTCAGATAATACTCAATGATTGCAATCACAAATGCTTTGGTAATAATATCTTCATTTATTTTGCTTGCAATGAAAAAACACAAAAGAGAATGAAAAAAAAAGTCAAATCATTGATCATTTTACACAAAACTCCAAAAATGGGCTGGACAAAAGTATTGGCACCCTCAGCCTAATACTTGGTAGCACAACCCTTAGACAAAATAACTGCGAACAACCGCTTCCGGTAACCATCAATGAGTTTCTTACAATGCTCTGCTGGAATTTTAGACCATTCTTCTTTGGCAAATTTCTGCAGGTCCCTGAGATTTGAAGGGTGCCTTCTCCAAACTGCCATTTTGAGATCTCTCCACAGGTGTTCTATGGGATTCAGGTCTGGACTCATTGCTGGCCACTTTAGAAGTCTCCAGTGCTTTCTCTCAAACCATTTTCTAGTGCTTTTTGAAGTGTGTTTTCGGTCATTGTCCTGCTGGAAGACCCATGACCTCTGAGGGAGACCCAGCTTTCTCACACTGGGCCCTACATTATGCTGTAAAATTTGTTGGTAGTCTTCAGGCTTCATAATGCCATGCACACGGTCAAGCAGTCCAGTGCCAGAGGCAGCAAAGCAACCCCAAAACATCAGGGAACCTCCGCCATGTTTGACTGTAGGGACCGTGTTCTTTTCTTTGAAGGCCTCTTTTTTTTTCCTGTAAACTCTATGTTGATGCCTTTTCCCAAAAAGCTCTACTTTTGTCTCATCTGACCAGAGAACATTCTTCCAAAAAGTTTTTGGCTTTCTCAGGTAAGTTTTGGCAAACTCCAGCCTGGCTTTTTTATGTCTCTGGGTCAGAAGTGGGGTCTTCCTGGGTATCCTACCATAGAGTCCCTTTTCATTCAGACGCCAACGGAAAGTACAGGTTGACACTGTTGTACCCTCGGACTGCAGGGCAGCTAGAACTTGTTTGGATGTTAGTTGAGGTTCTTTAGCCACCATCCTCACAATCTTTCATTGAATTCTCTTGTCAATTTTTCTTTTCCGTCCACATCTAGGGAGGTTAGCCACAGTGCCATGGGCTTTAAATTTCTTGATGACACTGCGCACGGTAGACACAGGAACATTCAGGTCTTTGGAGATGGACTTGTAGCCTTGAGATTGCTCATGCTTCCTCACAATTTTGCTTCTCAAGTCCTCAGACAGTTCTTTGGTCTTCTTTCTTTTCTCCATGCTCAATGTGGTACACACAAGGACACAGGACAGAGGTTGAGTCAACTTTAATCCATTTCAATTGGCTGCAAGTGTGATTTAGTTATTGCCACCACCTGTTATGTGCCACAGGTAAGTAACAGGTGCTATTAATTACACAAATTAGAGAAGCATCACATGATTTTTCAAAGGATGCCAATACTTTTGTCCATCCCCTTTTTTATGTTTGGTGTGGAATTATATCCAATTTGGCTTTTTGACAATTCTTTTTGTGGTTTTCTATTGAAGACAAATTAAATGAAGATATTATTATCAAAGCATTTGTGATTGCAATCATTTTCTGGAAGAAATTGAGTATTATCTGACAGAATTGCAGGGGTGCCAATACTTTTGGTCAGCACTGTAAGTGCTGCTCAGCTCCACTCACTAACTGTACTGTGCATGTCTGATGATGACACACTGCACCCAGAAACGAAGGAAGCTGGCTTCAGCTGCCCCCACCTGAAGCTGACAGACTCCCTTTAATTTGCAGAGTTCAGCTACAGGTCTGTGACATAAATAGAGGACTTTAGGACTACATGTCATACACAGAGATCGTGTTAACAAAAGCATGTGCCAATGTCCCAGACACTGCAGTGTAACTAGAAAGACACAGCCTGATCCCTGCAGTTGGATACTACCTAGAAAGAGTTAAAGGGATTCTATCATTGCAGAAATGCATTTTTAAATAAGCATATATTCCAATAGCCTTTAGAAAGGCTATTCTAGGCATACCTTTTTTCTTTATTTCTTTGCAGCCGTTTTGGAATACATTTGTAATTCTTGATATGCAAATTGAGCTCAGGGAGCACAGGGGGCATTACCCCTGTGCTCCGAGCACTGCATCGTCATCACCTGAAGAACGCCTCCGGCTCCTTTCTTCTATGCCCCCTCCTTTGAAAAAGATCGCTCCTACTGATCCTATTCACTGCATAACGAGCAGCAAATGATATTGCCGAGATCAAAATCTTGCGCATGCGCTGTATGCTCATTCAATAAGAAAAGGAAAGATGGCTGCCGGCCATCTTATTGAATGAGCATACAGAGCATGCACAAGATTTTGATCTCGGCATCTGCTGTTCGTTATGCAGTGAAGAGGCCAGTAGGAGGGATCTTTTCAAAGGAGGGGGTGTAGAAGAAGAAGCCAGAGGCGTTCTTCAGGTGATGACGATGCAGTGCTTGGAGCACAGGGGTAACGCTCCCTGAGCTAGATTTGCATATCAAGAATTACAAATTTATTCAAAAATGGCTGAAATATATGCTTATTTAAAAATGTATTTCTGCAATTATAGAATCCCTTTAAAGTATTGTAACTGTTTATAAACTGGAAGATACAGTGCCTTGCAAAAGTATTCGGCCCCCTTGAACTTTTCAACCTTTTGCCACATTTCAGGCTTCAAACATAAGGATATAAAATTTTAATTTTTTTTGGTGAAGAATCAACAACAAGTGGGACACAATTGTGAAGTGGAACGAAATTTATTGGTTATTTTAAACTTTTGTAAAAAATAAAAAACTGAAAAGTGGGGAGTGCAATATTATTTGGCCCCTTTACTTTCAGTGCAGCAAACTCGCTCCAGAAGTTCAGTGAGGATCTCTGAATGATCCAATGTTGTCCTAAATGACTGATGATGATAAATATAATCCACCTGTGCGTAATCAAGCCTCCGTATAAATGCAACTGCTCTGTGATAGTCTCAGGGTTCTGTTTAAAGCGCAGAGAGCATCATGAAGACCAAGGAACAAACCAGGCAAGTCCGTGATACTGTTGTGGAGAAGTTTAAAGCTGGATTTGGATACAAAAAGATTTCCCAAACTTTAAACATCCCAAGGAACACTGTGCAAGCGATCATATTGAAATGGAAGGAGTATCAGACCACTGCAAATCTACCAAGACCTGGCCTTCCCTCTAAACTTTCATCTCAAACAAGGAGAAGACTGATCAGAGATGCAGCCACGAGGCCCATGATCACTCTGGATGAACTGCAGAGATCTACAGCTGAGGTGGGAGAGTCTGTCCATATGGCAACAATCAGTCGTACACTACACAAATCTGGCCTTTATGGAAGAGTGGCAAGAAGAAAGCCATTTCTCAAAGATATCCATAAAAGTCTAATTTAAAGTTTGCCACAAGCCACCTGGGAGACACACCAAACATGTGGAAGAAGGTGCTCTGGATAGATGAAAACTAAAATCGAACTTTTGGCCACAATGCAAAACGATGTTTGGCGTAAAAGCAACACAGCTCATCACCCTGAACACACCATCCCCTCTGTCAAACATGGTGGTGGCAGCATCATGGTTTGGGCCTGCTTTTCTTCAGCAGGGACAGGGAAGATGGTTAAAATTGGTGGGAAGATGAATGGAGCCAAATACAGGACCATTCTGGAAGAAAACCTGTTGGAGTTTACAAAAGACCTGAGACTGGGACGGAGATTTATCTTCCAACAAGACAATGATCCCAAACATAAAGCAAAATCTACAATGGAATGGTTCACAAATAAACGTATCCAGGTGTTAGAATGGCCAAGTCAAAGTCCAGACCTAAATCCAATCGAGAATCTGTGGAAAGAGCTGAAAACTGCTGCTCACAAACGCTCTCCATTCAACCTCACTGAGCTCGAGCTGTTTTCCAAGGAAGAATTGGCAAGAATTTCAGTCTCTCGATGTGCAAAACTGATAGAGACATACCCCAAGCGACTTGCAGCTGTAATCGCAGCAAAAGGTGGCGCTACAAAGTATTAACTTAAGGGGACCGAATAATATTGCACGCCCCACTTTTCAGTTTTTTATTTTTTACAAAAGTTTAAAATAACCAATAAATTTTGTTCCACTTCACAATTGTGTCCCACTTGTTGTTGATTCTTCACCAAACAATTAAAATTTTATATCTTTATGTTTGAAGCCGGAAATGTGGCAAAAGGCTGAAAAGTTCAAGGGGGCCGAATACTTTCGCAAGGCACTGTAAATACTGTGTCTGACCATACTGTTGACTTGATCAGGGAGGCTATTGATTGCAAAAAAAATTGTTACAAAAGAAAAGGAACTGTCTCCTGCTTTTAACCACCTGGCCCTTTTCACTATGTCTTTCTAGAAGCCCTGAAACCTTCCATACATATAGTTTTATAACACGTTAGGCCACTCATATTCAAATCCAAGACCTAATAGGTCATACACAACAATAGATTATCCAAAATAAACTATAATTCAAAATGATAATCCAAAATGATAATCACAATAATACATTAATATATAACCTTTAATAAATTGATTAAAAAGTATAAATATCACAGAAACACATTCCAACCCTAAAACAGCACAGTTAGTTGTCCTCAGAATATCAAATATATAAATTCAAGAAAGAACAGCATACAAAAACAGGCACGGCAGCCTGGAATAGGATAAACCAACCACGACACTTACCGTGATTCAGATGATGCCTATGTTGCTGAATAACATATACCAGAAGGAAAGAGGGTAAACATGGTCCAAGGTTCAATAATTCTAGGAGCACCAGTATAAACGGTCTATATAAGGAAGAACATGTATCCCGACTATCCCTACTGCACCCTATACCAAGAAACTGGGTTGACCCTAATGTCCTATCTCGGGGCCACCGTCCTAAATAGCAAGTGCCCCCAACTGGAACCTGGCCCTAATTATTGAAAATCCCTATGGCCAAAAGTTTTGAGAATGATACAAATATTAATTTTTACAAAGTCTACTGCTTCAGTTTTTCTAATGGCAATTTGCATATACTCCAGAATGTTATAAAGAGTGATCAGCTTAACAGCAATTACTTGCAGTCAATATTTGCCTAGAAAATGAACTTTATCCCCCAAAACACATTTCAACATCATTGCAGCCCTGCCTTAAAAGGACCACCTAACATCGTTTCAGTGATTGCTCCATTAACACAGGTGTGGGTGTTGATGAGGACAGGGCTGGAGATCAATCTGTCATGATTAAGTAAGAATGACACCACTGGACACTTTAAAAGGAGGCTGGTGCTTGCCATCATTGTTTCTCTTCTGTTAACCATGGTTATCTCTAAAGAAACACGTGCAGTCATCATTGCACTGCACAAAAATGGCCTAAATGGGAAGAGTATTGCAGCTAGAAAGATTGCACCTCAGTCAACAATCTATCGCATCATCAAGAACTTCAAGGAGAGAGGTTCCATTGGTGCCAAAAAGGCTCCAGGGCGCCCAAGAAAGACCAGCAAGCGGCAGGACCGTCTCTTAAAAGTGTTTCAGCTGCGGGATCGGGCTACCAGCAGTGCAGAGCTTGCTGAGGAATGGCAGCAGGCAGGTGTGAGTGCATCTGCACGCACTGTGAGGCGGAGACTCTTGGAGCAAGGCCTGGTCTCAAGGAGGGCAGCAAAGAAGCCACTTCTCTCCAGAAAAAACATCAGGGACAGACTGATATTCTGCAAAAGGTACAGGGAGTGGACTGCTGAGGACTGGGGTAAAGTCATTTTCTCTGATGAATCCCCTTTTCGATTGTTTGGAACATCTGGAAAACAGCTTATTCGGAGAAGAAGAGGTGAGCGCTACCACCAGTCTTGTCTCATGCCAACTGTAAAGCATCCTGAAACCATTCATGTGTGGGGTTGATTCTCAGCCAAGGGAATAGGCTCTCTCACAGTCTTGCCTAAAAACAGAGCCATGAATAAAGAATGGTACCAGAATGTCCTCCAAGAGCAACTTCTCCCAACCGTCCAAGAGCAGTTTGGCGCTCAACAATGCCTTTTCCAGCATGATGGAGCACCTTGCCATAAAGCAAAGGTGATAACTAAATGGCTCAGGGAACAAAACATAGAGATTTTGGGTCCATGGCCTGGAAACTCCCCAGATCTTAATCCCATTGAGAACTTGTGGTCAATCATCAAGAGACGGGTGGACAAACAAAAACCAACAAATTCAGACAAAATTAAAGCATTGATTCTGCAAGAATGGACTGCTATCAGTCAGGATTTGGTCCAGAAGTTGATTGAGAGCATGCCAGGGAGAATTGCAGAGGTCCTGAAGAGGAAGGGTCAACACTGCAAATATTGACTTGCTGCATTAACTCATTCTAACTGTCAATATAAGCTTCTGTTACTCATAATATGAATGCAATTATATTTCTGTATGTGATAAAAACATCTGACAAACACACATAAAAACCAGAGGGCAGCAGATCATGTGAAAATATAATATTTGTGTCATTCTCAAAACTTTTGGCCATGACTGTACAGCTTTCTGCAGCTCAGTTCCATTCAAGTGACTGAGTCTGAGATGCAGTACTAGGCACAGGCAGAGTTTTACATATGGCTCTGTGTCTGGTAAGTAATGAAGAGGGCGCAGTACTTCACTTCTGATTCAGCGGATTGCTGGGGGTAGGGAGTAGAACCTCCACCAATCAAATATTGATGCTATATCCTAAAAATAGCCCCTCAATGTTAATGTTTAATTCTAGAATTAAAGATAGCAAAACACACAGCAATAATAAAACACTAGTGTAGTAGGGAACAATAGAAGCAAGCTTACAAGAAAAATTGTAAAAATACATTCAATTCTAAAAGATGCTCATAAAAATGAAACTTAACCTAGTTATAATAAAGTGCTGCAATGTATGATACAGCTAAAAATAGCATCATATAGAGTAATATTGGGAGAACAGAGAAACTTGATACAAAAAAGGCTAAAATTAAAACTGAAAGAAATTAGAAGGCTAGAAGCCAAACCTAGGCAACATTATTTTAAATACAGTTGGGTTTCTTCATATTGCTTTGGTCTGGATTTCATTGAAGCGGTATATGCCTGCCTTCATAACCTGCCAATGTTTTAATGCACCACAGAAGCACAAGTACCACTTAAAATATCAGTTGCATTATTGTTTATCGGAACTTCTTAATGTCTAAAGGCAGGAGATCTTGTTAGACTGTAGCAATTTTCAGATACATGACAAAAACTGCAATATTTTAACATAACATATATTCTGCAACTACAAAACATGTTTCATCAAATATAGCACTATTCTGAGTCACCACAGATACATGTTACCAAATCAATCTACAGCAATATACTTATGGAAAATATTGGTTTCAAATTCAGCAACTTATACTTCAGAGAAAACCAAAGAAATCTGCAAATCAATTGCTTTCTTATATACAAAATTTATTTATGAAACTCACAGATTCATTTAAGTATTAAGAATAGGATATGTGCACATGGCCAAAATACAAACTTCATGCAGGAGTTATATATTAGGCCTTATGCACTTAGCTGTAATGTTTCTCTCATGGCAGTGAATAATGGCCGTGCGACATCCATATTTGAAATGGTCGACACATGGCCATTACTGAACTGAATTTCAGTGGGTCGTTTCATATGACACTATATCTGTCTGTCTTGTATGTCAGATTTTTTTTGCAATCGTGAAAAATGGGTTGTCAAAAAACAGCCATGTAAATATAAACATTGGATTCAATGTGTTGTTAAAATGGCCGCGCAAAAAACATTACAAAAACGTTAGTCATATGCAGTGGCGTAACTAGGAATGGCTGGACCCCAAGGCAAACATTTGACATGGCCCCCCCCCCCGAACAGCTGCCCCCAATCGCCCCCCCCCCCCCAGACCGCCCCCCTCCAACCCCCCCACAAAAAAAAAACGCGTTGCTGCGCACACTATTATGTGCCATAGTGGCTCCTGCACACAGTATTATGCCCCATAGTGGCCCCTGCACACAGTATCATGCCCCATAGTGGCCCCTGCACACAGTATCATGTCCCATAGTGGCCCCTGCACACAGTATCATGTCCCATAGTGGCCCCTGCACACAGTATTATGCCCCATAGTGGCCCCTGCACACAGTATCATGCCCCATAGTGGCCCCTGCACACAGTATCATGTCCCATAGTGGCCCCTGCACACAGTATCATGTCCCATAGTGGCCCCTGCACACAGTATTATGCCCCATAGTGGCCCCTGCACACAGTATTATATCCCATAGTGGCCCCTGCACACACTATTATATGTCCCATTGTGGACCACCCATGAACATTTATTATACTCTGGGGTCTTTTCAGACCCCAGCGTATAATGATCGGAGACCCAGGGGAGGATAGAAACATAAAAAAACAACTTGCTTACATGTTCCCCGCTCCGGTCCACTCCTTGCTACTTCGGCCGCCTTCAATGTTGGACGAGGCCGGCGTCACGTGATGCGGGCCGGCGTCGCGACGCAAAATGACGTCCGCTGACGTCTGGGACGTCACCAAACAGGCCCGAAGCCTGGAGAAGTGCAGGAGAGGTAAGTACATTGTTTTTTATGTTCCCTCACCAACTCCGGGCGTCCGATTATTATACTCCGGGGTCTTTTCAAAGACCCCGATGTATAATAATAGCAGTGATTGTGGTGTTCGGCCCGCGGCCTCACATACCGATCCCCACTCCTGCTCACATCCACCTCCGCAGAATCGGAAGCGCAGGCGGCCGTGACCAGGACCCCAGGGATCGGTAAGTATATAGGGCCCGTTACCTGCTGGGGTTACTCCAGCAGGTAACGGCCTATTAAAATAAAAAAAGTATCAGGGGTCCGCGGGGCCCCGTAATGTCCCGGGCCCTGTGGCAGCTGCTACCGCTGCTACCCCGATAGTTACGCCCCTGGTCATATGGCAGTTTTTTACAGTCATGTAAATAAACCCTTAGTGTCTTCAGTGAAATCTAAAGTCTTTCCTGAACCACCAAGAAATAAATTTATCCTGCCCTTGGTATTAAATAAATGGCTTTATGTAGACTTTAGTAGGGATGACCACTTTTATATGGTTCAGTAGTAGTCATTTCAAGATCTGCTGCATAAGAATCATTATTCACATGTATTGGTAATGTTTCCATTCAAATCAACAGCTTTCATCTAGTACCTAGGTCAAAAAAGTGGTGCTGGGTGGCACAAACAAAAGAATACAGATGCACCAGCATGCCAGGTGCACCAGCAGCCCTGTTGTCCATATTTGTAGTGTATGGCTGGGTTCACACCAGCGCTTAAACTCTGTTCGGGGTTTCTGTCCCTAAACCCGCTTAAAAAATGCAGAGAGCAAAGCGCTGCAAGCAGAGCTTTTCTCTCCGCATTTTTCACCCCTTTGGGTGGAACCAGGCGGAAACCCAGCGGACCCATTATAGTCTATGGGTTTACCGCTTTTTTAAGTGGATTAGGTTTCCGTTCGGGGGTCCCCAAGCAGACTTCCCGAATGGAAACTTGAACGCTGGTGTGAACCTAGCGTAAGTTGGATGCACAGATTCCCTTTGGTTCTGTGTAAAGGGGTTGAATACACTATGCTGGCTGTTTCTGTCATGTTATCTACTCTAAACAAGTCCCCAAATATGGCAAACAATGGGACATTTCCCATTCTCAAAGATCTAGTATGAAATTAGAGACATACAAAAGTGGAGAATGGGGCTGTGGAATCTTCCCCTCTGGGGAGATACAGTAGCTGTAAAGAGAAGGCCCTAGACACTTGGGGATAGGGACTACATGACTGGGGGGAGGATTAAGGAACGAAGGGGTTAAGCAGTAGGAGAGTTTGAGCGGTAAAAATGGGGGTGGGATCTTAGGTGTTAAAAGGTGATGCTGGGGTGAGCTAAGGGTCAGTCAGGCAGTGGCAGAGTCGGGAAGTGGACCGTCTGTGGGACAATACTCACCATGGCTGATCTTGAAGCGTTGCACTCTCTCCTTCAGGCGGCGGCGGTGGTCCATGGCGAGCAGGTCATGGAGGATCTTCTGGCGGCGGTCAGGATCTTCTGCCCTGGTCCTTTCTCCTCACGCTCGGCGGTCCCGGCCGCCGGAGTGTTACCCTCCCTGACCAGGGGCGGGCAACGCGGCGGCGTTCTAGGAGCCCCAGGAGGGACCCTCCGGCCATGGGAGCCCAGGCCAGTTCCCCTGGAGAACGCCTGGCGGCCGGGAGGAATCCTCGTGGAGGCCGCAGTCGTCCGGAGGGAGGCCCGGTTACCACGCCTCCTCCCTCCTCTTCGTCTTCCAGGACCCGCGCAGCAGTCTCCCCGAGCTCCGGCCAGGGGGCATGCCCGGAGCGTGACGTCAGTGGGCGGGGACCGCCCCCCGGGCGCGCTCCCTGGCCTCCTCTCTGATGCCGCAACTGAGCGCGCTGGAAGTGACGCGGCTGGTACTTCCGGCGTGGCCAAGCCTTCTCGTCGTGGTGATTCGGGCCTGGGCTGGAAGAGGCCGGCTGAAGATGGCGTCGGCAGTTCTGCGGCGGGGCGGTGGGTGCGCTGCATGGCAGGGCCTGCCTCCTCTCCTCGTGATGGCGCTGGTGGCTCTAGCGCTGAAGATGGACAGTGTTCCCCGGACGTCGAGGATGAACCGCCTGAGGAGTCAGGATCGGCGGCGGCTGATCTGGGGCACCCCCCCGACACAGCCTGGTGAGCAGATGGGGTTTCTTTCCTTTTCTATGGGTGGGGGCTCTGGGGTGAGCGTGTCGGGTGCTGCGGCAAGTGCGTTAGGGCCTGCAGGGTCCGGGAGGGTAGAGTCCCTGGGAGGGTCAGCTGCGAAGGGGGCAGTATGGGGCCGGTTGCTGTGCCTGCTTCAGCAATTGGTGGGCGAGTGGCGTGGGGCCGCTGGGCCTGCGGGAGCTTGGGTGGGCACGGATGCGGGTGTTTCCCCGGGGTCTGGGGGGGTTGTGGTCCCGGTAGTTCCTATTGCTGGCCCGCTGGGGGAGGTTGTGTCGGTGCCTGTGGAGCCCGTTTAGGTGGGTGGAGGGGCCACTGAGGGTTCGGATGCTGTGGCGGGGGCCAAGGGTAAGGAGAAGGCGGTGGATATAGTGCGCCTAGATGACCGAGCAAAGGGGGAGGTTTACATCTGCTTTGAGGGCCCGCTTGGGGCACATTTGAAGCAGGAGGTGCAGGACAAAATTTGAAAAGGGGAGTATGTGGAAATTTTTTCCCTGCTCCCTCTGGACAAATTTAATTTGGACAAGGTTAAGCCTAGTGACAGCGAGAAGGAGGACGAGGAGAAGCATCACTACCGTCTAATACCGCGTATGTTCGTCAATTCGCTGCAAGCGTTTGCCATATTGGCGAGTGTGATTGGGGAAAAGGAGCCTGAGCACTGTTCAGCTCTTTTTGGCTATATGGACTCTATTGGGGAGGTGCACCGAGTGTACAGCGGGATGGCGTGGCTCCGATACGACGAGCAGTTCCAGCAGCGTAAGGCGGTGCGTCCGGGCCTGTGGTGGGCTCACAAGGACATCTCCTTGTGGATGCGGCTTATGTCGGCGCCTGCGGCGCCGTCCTTTCGCGAGGGGGTTCGGGCTCTGCGACCGGATCCTCAGCTTCTCAAAAAAATGGGTACTGTTGGTTGTTCAACGAAGGGCAGTGTAAATTCGGTGATTCCTACCCCTTCAAATATGAGTGCTCCGGTTGTGGGGATAGCCATGGGCTTCACAAGTGCTTTAAGCGAGGAAAAGGGAAAGGTGGAGATGTTGTCGAGAAAAGGGAAGACGCCGGTGAAGGTCGCAGTAATGCTTCCTTTTCTAAGTAGATACCCCAATTGTGTGGCGGCATGGTTGTTGGCGGAGGGTTTCCGTATTCCTTTTGATGCAGCGGCCCCCGTTTTTCGCTCTGGGAATCTTAAATCAGCTAGGGATCACCCTGAGGTTGTGGGGGTGAAGTTGATGAAGGAGGTGGGTTTAGGGCGCATGGCGGGGGCCCTTCTCGGTCACTCCCTGGCCTCATTTACGGGTTTCACCTTTGGGTGTGGTCCCCAAGTGTGAGACCTCTCAGTTCCGCCTTATTCATCACCTTTCCTTCCCAGCTGGGGCGCGGTTAACGATGGGATTGATCCTTCCCTGTCCTCCGTCTCCTATGCTTCATTTGATAAGGTGTTGGCTTTGGTGCGTCGGGAGGGTCCTGGGGCGCTTATGGCTAAGATGGACATAGAGACGGCATTTCAGCTTTTACCTGTTCACCTTGAGAGCTTCCATTTGTTGGGATGCATGTGGGAGGACCAGTTTTTTATAGACTGTTGTTTGCCTATGGGCTGTTCCATCTCTTGTGCTTATTTTGAAGCTTTCAGTTCTTTTCTGGAATGGGTGGTCAGGGACTTGTCTGGTTTGGCGTCAATCATTCATTATTTAGATGATTTCCTCTGTGTCGGGTCTGGGGGTTCGTCAGACTGCTTGGTGTTACTGCGTACGGTTGAGTGGGTGGCGGGTTTGTTCGGGGTCCCCTTGGCCCCCGACAAGACGGAGGGTCCAGCATCAGTGTTGAAGTTTTTGGGCATTGAACTTGATTCAGTGCGGATGGAATCCAGGTTGCCAGGGGATAAACTGGAGGACCTGCGGTTGACTGTTCGCAGGTTCCAAGGGGTCCGGAAGGTTCGGCTGCGGGAAGTGCAATCGTTGCTGGGTAAATTGAACTTCATCATGCCGATAGGACGAGTGTTTTGTCATCGGTTGGCTGCGCTGACAGCGGGGGTGCGGTCGCCACATCACTTTGTGCGGCTTACTGCTGAGGTGAGGGCGGACTTGGTGGTTTGGGATGATTTTCTGGGGCAGTTTAACGGGCGTTCTTTATGGCTTGCTTCTGTTCTTCTGTTATTTCTAGTGAGGAGTTGAATTTGCATTCCAACGCAGCTGGGTCGGTCGGGTTTGGGGCATATTTTCAGGGGCGTTGGTTGGGTGGAGGCGGGGTTGGTGGCGAACTTAGCGTTGTTGGAGTTGTTCCCGATTATAGTTGCAGTGGAGTTGTGGGGCGGCAAATTTCGGGAACGAAAGGTGTGCTTTTATTGTGATAATAGTGCTGTGGTGTTCGTCATCAATTCCCAATCTGCAAAGTCCCCTCCGGTGGTGTCGCTGCTTCAGCATCTTGTGCTGCGCTGCTTAGAACTGAATGTACATGTCTCAGCGCGTCACGTGCCTGGGGTGCTTAATTCTGTGGCTAATTCCTTGTCTCGGTGTCAGTTTGGCAGGTTCCGGGAGTTGGCTCCGGAGGCGGCGGAGGTGGGCGAGGACTGTCCGGCCCACTTGTGGTCCCTGGTGTCAGTTCCGTGACGGAGCTCGTCCGGCGTTCTGTTTCTGTCGTGACTTGGAAGCGTTACCAGCAGGTTTGGTGTGACTGGGAGTGTGACTGCCTGTCGGGCGGGGGGGGTGCGTTCGGATTAAGACCGGGTGGTGTTGGTTTTGTCTTGGATTGGTGTGGCGTTTGCGGAAGGGCGCTCGGCCGCGGTGGTGTCTCAGCATCTGGCGAGTCTGGCGTTTCTTTTTTCACTTACAGGGTTTGCGGGATGTCACGAAAGATTTTGTGGTGCGCCAGGCTATGAGGGGTTTTCGGAGGGGGCCGGGCGGCGCGATCTTCGCCGCCCGGTTTCCTTTGCGTTATTGGGGCGTTTATTGGAGTGGCTGCCAAGTTTGTGTTTTTCAGAATATGAAGTGCTGTTGTTCCGGGCAGCTTTTTTACTGGCCTTTTTTGGGGCTTTTCGTGTTGGGGAGTTGGTTAGTGATTCAGTGGAAGATTTGGTAGGTTTGCAGTGGAATGAAGTATCTTTGTCTGAGGATCAGGTGGAGTGCCATTTACGTCGCACCAAGACGGACAAGGTGGGTCGCGGTAGGTTAGTGGTGCTTCATGTGGTTGGGGGGGACCCCTGTTGTCCGGTGTCAGGGGTGTCTAATTTTCTTCGGGTTCGGGATTCGCTCCCTGGGTCCCTCCTTTGTCACGCGAGGGGGGGGGCTTTTTCTAGGTTTCAGTTTGTAGCCGTATTTAGGAAGACCTTGGTCCTAGTGGGGGAGGTCCCTGATGATTATGGCTCTCACTCTTTCCGAATCGGTGCAGCCATGGAGGCCTCTCACTGGGGTCTGGGGATGATGTCGTGCGCCGCATCGGGAGGTCGGAATCTGATCGGTTCTGCCTTTACGTGCGTCCGGCCCTATTGCGGTGAGTTGGTGGTGTTCCTGGGGGTGGGGGGTGAGTGGTGCTGAGGAAGGTGGTGTTGGGAATTTTTCCTCCTTTTCCCCCTTTTTTGTTGCTGTGTGGTATTTGGTATTTAGTCTTCTTTGTTCTTGTTTCTTAGGTCCCTGTTTGATCTGGATATTGGGTCATTCTTACGTTTTTTGGGGCGCACTTCGGGCGGACGTCCGGCCTGATGGGCGACAGCTGGGTCTTTGTTGGGAGGATGCCGTGGTATGGTGGATCGGGGTGCGCGGTATGATTTGGAGTCGGGTTTTGCCCGAATTTCATTTTTATAGTTGGGTCGATCGACCCCCACATGTCGTTGTTCTGCATGTTGGTGGAAATGATTTAGGGGTGTGCTCATCCTTGGAACTCATCAGGGACATTAAATTTGATGTGTTGTATCTGCTGACCGAGTTCCCGGGCTTCATTGTCGTTTGGTCTGACATGGTTGTGCGTTTGGTATGGTGCAATGCGAGGTCGGAGGCCCGTTTGGAGAAGACCCGTATTAAAGTAAATAGGGCAGTGGCTCGTTTTGTGGTGCGGAAAGGTGGGATAGTGGTCCGGCATTGGGACTTGGAAGTCCCCTCCCTGGATCATATGTGCCAGGATGGGGTGCATTTGAATGCGATAGGGACGGATATGTGGATGCTGGGTTTGCGAGATGGTGTGGAGCGAGCTTTTTCTGTGTGGCGGGACTCGCAGGCATAAGGGGTCGTGCCCGTGAGTCTGTGGCTGGGGGTTGGTGGGGTTAGAGGCCTATCAGGCACTGTTGTAGGACCTCATCGGTGGTATGGGAATTCTGGAGGGGAATGTGTAAGCCTGGGAAGTCCCCTAGTTGGGCTTAGGTCCCTTTGGGGGGCCAGGCTTGTGGTCATACAAATGGTTAAAGGTCTGCCCGAGGTGGGGGTTTTGCGCCTGGGCGGATTAGTGGTGGTGCCTATCCCCGTGGTGGGGTGGGTTGTGATATAAGTATTTTTAAATGGTGTTAATTTTGTATACAGTTGTTACGGTTAAGTATTGGTTTGTATTTATATACCGCCCGTTTTATGGCGGTGTTATTTATATGTTATTTATATGGTTAAGGTATTTATATATATATTTTAATAAATCGGCCTGGACAGGCCAATTTTAAATCCAAAAGGTGGTCCGAGTCTTTATTGGGGAAGAAGTGGAGTAGGACAGGATGTAAACCGGGCTGTGGTAAGTCAGCCGGATTGAGGATATATTCCTCCTCCCCGAGTCATGGAGTCATGCTTACTGCAGGCCAAAGAACACATTCTCACTCTCTGCAGGACACCATTTTTTACTGATACAAATTTCAACAATACAGTAGCAATAGCACAATGTTTGCAAAAGTCTCTCACAATTAAATGTCCCCTCCTGAGACAGAAACTATTACACTTGTTGCACAAATAAAGCATATGAGTGTAGTCTTCAATCAATTGGTCTTTAAGCAAAATATCTTAAGCAAAATCTTTAAACATATTCTCTCAAGCAATTGTCTTACAGTAAATAGGTCTTACAGTACTGAAGGCGGTCAGGAGAAAGCAACAGAGGAAGCACTTTCAGTGGTAGCTAATATCTTACTGTATCTGTGACTCATTGACTGCACTTCAGAAGACAGCATGGAGGGCTGTTAATTTTAATGCCACTGTACCTGAACTCTTGAGTGACAAGCACACCTACTGATGCTAGGTTAAAATTCGAGACCGCGGTTACACTGAGCCCAGCAGACTACAAATGGGGTTTGTCGGATGTCTGTCGTTTTAAAATTGAAACCAGCAGAGGAAAAAACCCTCTGTGCAGGACTTTTTCCTCCGCCGATTTTTGGCGAACACTACAACAGAGTATCTAATGTAGACTCCAGCACACATATGAACGTAGCCTTATAGAGTAGCCACTCCACAGTGTAAGACCCAGTGTACGACCATAGCTACACTGAGTCATACCATAGACAAGCTACAGCAAACCCAGCCTGGGGTACAATGCTCAGTCATAACAAAGGCTCCACCTCCCCAAATGCCCAATGAGAGAAGTGGCAACATAATACAATACATAAGATAGCATGGCCCTCTTAAAGGAACATGCATTTGACTATCACAAAGTACACAATATACTAGTCATATATATATATATATACAGTACAGACCAAAAGTTTGGACACACCTTCTCATTCCAAGAGTTTTCTGTATTTTCATGACTATAAAAATTGTAGATTCACACTGAAGGCATCAAAACTATGAATTAACACATGTGGAATTATATACTTAACAAAAAGTGTGAAACAACTGAAAATATGTCTTATATTCAAGGTTCTTCAAAGTAGCCACCTTTTGCTTTGATTACTGCTTTGCACACTCTTGGCATTCTCTTGATGAGCTTCAAGAGGTAGTCACCTGAAATGGTTTTCACTTCACAGGTGTGCCCTGTCAGGTTTAATAAGTGGGATTTCTTGCCTTATAAATGGGGTTGGGACCATCAGTTGTGTTGTTCAGAAGTCAGGTGGATACACAGCTGATAGTCCTACTGAATGGAGTGTTAGAATTTGTATTATGGCAAGAAAAAAGCAGCTAAGTAAAGAAAAACGAGTGGCCATCATTACTTTAAGAAATGAAGGTCAGTCAGTCTGAAAAACTGGGAAAACTTTGAAAGTGTCCCCAAGTGCAGTGGCCAAAACCATCAAGCGCTACAAAGAAACTGGCTCACATGAGGACCGCCCCAGGAAAGGAAGACCAAGAGTCACCTCTGCTGCGGAGGATAAGTTCATCCGAGTCACCAGCCTCAGAAATCGCAGGTTAACAGCAGCTCAGATTAGAGACCAGGTCAATGCCACACAGAGTTCTAGCAGCAGACACATCTCTACAACAACTGTTAAGAGGAGACTGTGTGCAGTAGGCCTTCATGGTAAAATAGCTGCTAGGAAACCACTGCTAAGGACAGGAGACTTGTTTGGGCTAAAGAACACAAGGAATGGACATTAGACCTGTGGAAATCTGTGCTTTGGTCTGATGAGTCCAAATTTGAGATCTTTGGTTCCACTAACCGTGTCTTTGTGCGACGCAGAAAAGGTGAACGAATGCACTCTACATGCCTGGTTCCCACCGTGAAGCATGGAGGAGGAGGTGTGATGGTGTGGGGGCGCTTTGCTGGTGACACTGTTGGGGATTTATTCAAAATTGAAGGAATACTGAACCAGCATGGTTACCACAGCATCTTGCAGCGGCATGCTATTCCATTCGGTTTGCATTTAGTTGGACCATCATTTATTTTTCAACAGGACAATGACCCCAAACACACCTCCAGACTGTGTAAGGGCTATTTGACCAAGAAGGAGAGTGATGGGGTGCTACGCCAGATGACCTGGCCTCCACAGTCACCAGACCTGAACCCAATCGAGATAGTTTGGGGTGATCTGGACCGCAGAGTGAAGGCAAAAGGGCCAACAAGTGCTAAGCATCTCTGGGAACTCCTTCAAGACTGTTGGAAGACCATTTCAGGTGACTACTTCTTGAAGCTCATCAAGAGAATGCCAAGAGTGTGCAAAGCAGTAATCAAAGCAAAAGGAGGCTACTTTGAAGAACCTAGAATATAAGACATATTTTCAGTTGTTTCACACTTTTTTGTCAAGTATATAATTCCACATGTGTTAATTCATAGTTTTGATGCCTTCAGTGTGAATCTACAATTTTTATAGTCATGAAAATACAGAAAACTCTTGGAATGAGAAAGTGTGTCCAAACTTTTGGTCTGTACTGTATAGTTGTGCTAAAAAGTTTACATACCTTGGCAGATTTTTTGTTTTTTTGTCCTTTTTTCAGAGAATATGAATGATAACACAAAAACTTTTTCTCTACTCATGGTTAGTGGTTGGTTGAAGCCATTTATTGTCAAACTTCTGTGTTTTCTCTTTTTAAATCATAATGACAACCAAAAACATCAAAATGACCCTGTTCAAAAGTTCACATACCCCAGTTCTTAATAGCGTGTATTGCCCCCTCTAACATCAATGACAGCTTGAAGTTTTTTGTGGTAGTTGTGGATGAGGCTCTTTATTTTCTCAGATGGTAAAACTGCCCATTCTTCTTGGCAAAAAGTCTCCAGTTCCTGTAAATTCCTGGGCTGTCTTGCATGTACTGCGCGCTTGAGATATCCCCAGAGTGGCTCAATGATATTGAGGTCAGGAGACTGAGATGGCCACTCCAGAACCTTCACTTTCTTCTGCTGTAGCCAATGACAGGTCGACTTGACCTTGTGTTTTGGATCGTTGTCATGTTGGAACGTCCAAGTACGTCCCATGCGCAGCTTCCTGGCTGATGAGTGCAAATTTGCCTCCAGTATTTGCTGATAACGTGCTGCATTCATCTTTCCTTCAACTTTGACCAAGTTTCCTGTGCCTTTGAAGCTCACACATCCCCACATCATCAGTGATCCACCTCCGTGCTTTACAGTAGGAATGGTGTTCCTTTCTTCATAGGCCTTGTTGACACTTCTCCAGATGTAACATTTATGGTTGTGGCCAAAAAGTTTGATTTTTGTCTCATCACTCCAAATTACGTTGTTCCAGAAGTTTTGAGGCTTGTCTCTGTGCTGTTTGGCATATTGAAGATTATTTGTGGCATATGCGCAGTAATGGCTTTCTTCTGGCAAGTCGACCATGCAGCCCATTTTTCTTCAAGTGCCTCCTTATTGTGCATCTTGAAACAGCCACACCGATAGTTTTCAGAGAGTCCTGTATTTCAGCTGATGTTATGTGTGTGTTTTTCTTTGCATCCCAAACAATTTTCCGGGCAGTTGTGGCCGAAATTTTGGTTGGTCTACCTGGCCGTGGTTTGGTTTCTGGGCATGTTATCAGGCCAAAATTACCAGGGTATGTGAACTTTTGAACAGGGTCATTTTGATGTTTTTGGTTGTCATTATGATTTAAAAATAGAAAATACAGAAGTTTGACAACAAATGGCTTCAACCAACCACTAACCATGAGTGGAGAAAAAGTTTTTGTGTTATCATTCATATTCTCTAAAAAAAAGGCCAAAAAAACAAAAAAATCTGCCAGGGTATGCAAACTTTTTAGCACAACTGTATTAAATGTTCTACTACAGAAATACCTGAAGCAATTAAAATGCTTATTTTGAGTAGTGGCCTACCTATTAGACTGACCCTAAAAAGTCACGGTTCCCACCTAGTTAAGACAAAACACAGGGGTTGGTTTCACCACCTTACAGGGTGATAGATTGCTATGACTGCCATGTTGTATAGACCAGAGATCCATAATATAGACATGTATAGTACTAGAATCTAGACCTAGAATCGTAAATACTTCATGGAGACACTTGAGTAGATGATTTGCAAGATATTGACCATTGCAGGACTTCACTCAGACAATTTTCTGGTTGCCTGGCAATCCAGTGAGGGGGAAAAAGCAATGTGGTGTAAGACTCATAGCTGGGGAAACCACAGGTTTGTCAGCTCAAGAACGAAGGAGAAGGATGTAATCTGATCTACTTTTGAGGGCCAATGCTACAGAATTTTCATTATGTGTTTCCATTTTTAGAAATGTAAATAACTATTAAATGAAGTTCAATATGTTTTATGTCCATTGTTTGAAAGGACGTGTATTCATCTATGAATAGAATAGAAAAGCTAAATGCTATAATAGTAAAACAATAGGAAAACTCAAACATGAATTTGCTGTAAGGCAGGGTTATTTAAGGAGGTCCATTAAAGAGGTGATCTGTTGTTTTTTCTTTAAAGGTTCAAAGTGACATTTAAAAAAAGAAGCCATACTCCATCAATGGAGGTAAGTATGACTTCTTTTGATTTATGTCACTTTGAATTTTTAATAAAAAAAAGGAACCAAACAAACGCTAACTTTCCCCTTATGAACAGTCTATCAAGGTTTTGCTCTCTCTTATTTTAATTTTAACTAAAGCTAAAAATATTAAAAGAATTCACATACACGTGCCTTCTATAAAGTGAATATACATTTAACAAAAACACAATACACATAGCATGGTGCAAGCATGAGCGCTTATAAGGCTGCCCTATATTCCTACAGCACAGTGATTGTGTGGTCACAATAATACATCACCACACACCTACTGTAATGGTGGAAATCAGAGAAACTTCTTAAATCCACCATTTAGCTCTCAGTATTCCACAAAGATGATTGTGTTGAACAGGGACAAAGAAAAGAGGGAACCCCTGTGATGCAATCTGTACTCTATCATATCATATGTAAACAACCTACACTTACTGATCGGCAAACCTCTCAAGTTTTGTTTCAATTTGGTCCCAAGAGTCATTTTGGTCCAAATAAATTTGTTCAGAATTTGAGTTTAATTTGGCATTTCTAACGTTGATGGCCTATCCTTAGGAATATGTTAGGGATGGGCTGCATCTCAATAGGGAGGCTCCAGATGTTCCAGGTGAAAGATGGCTAGATGGTTGGAGAGGTGTTTAAACTAGTGACTGGGGGGGCAGTAAAATATGTAGAGGGCAAGATAGTATAGATATGGAACGGGGGCTAAATAATCTAATAGGGAGTTCAGTGTAAACAGCCAGGAAGCAGAGAAAAACATAAAATGCATGTATACTAATGCCAGAAGTCTCACTAACAAGATGGAGGAACTAGAAGTTATAATGTTGGAAGAGAAATATGACATGGCTGGACTTTAGTTATGACTAGTCTGTAAATATACAGGGGTACAATATGTTTAGAAAAGAGCATACAAATAGGAAAGGGGAAGGGGTTTGCTTCTATGTAAAATCCTGCCTTAAGCCGGTCCTGCGTGATGACATCTGGGAGGAAGATGACTATCTGGAGTCCTTATGGGTGGAAATTAGGGGAGGAATAGAGAATGAATAATAAAATACTGAAAATATTCTAATAAGACAAATAGATGAGGCCGGAAAGCATAATGAAGTCATTATTATGGGGGATTTCAACTATCCAGATATAAACTGGGAGGTAGGATATTGCAGGTCCAACAAAGGGAACAGGTTTTTGTCAGTAATAAAAGAAAATTACCTATCACAACTAGTGCAGGACCCAACAAGAGATGAAGCACTTTTAAACCTAATTTTAACAAATCAACATGACAAATTGTCAAAAGTGGAAGTTGGGGTTCTAGTGACCACAACATAATAAGTTTTCATGTATACTTTAAAAAGATGTTAGTAGAGGGGGGTACAAAAACACTAAACTTCAGGAAAATCAATTTTCACCAGTTGAGAAAGGAGCTTAGAAGTATAAAGTGGGACAATGTCCTCAAAGTGAAGAGAACACAAAGAAAATGGGACCTTTTCAAAAGCCTATATAGCGCCAGTGAAAAACATATACCTTATGGGAATAAGTGGGTTAGAAATCATAGAAAACAGTAAGGAATGCAGTGAGGGATAAAAAGCATTTAAAGTATTAAAACAAGAAGGTAGTAATGCAGCATAAAAAAATTATAAAGAGAAAAATAAAAGCAATGGGTCTCTATAGAGGCCAAATTGCTTTCCGCTCACCTTCCCTCTCTGCCCTGGGTCCGTCCCACTTCTGCTCTAGCACCTTTTGGCATTCTGTGCTGTCCTCCCACTTCCTTAGGGTCTGGGATGTGGTGTGCACGGGTGGTCGCATTGCCAGGCTCAGTATTGAGTAGAAGCACCCTTTTGAGCTAGTACAGCCATGAGTCTTCTTGGGAATGATGCAACAAGTTTTTCACATCTGGATTTGGGGATCCTCTGCCATTCTTCCTTGCAGATCCTCTCCAGTTCCGTCAGGTTGGATGGTGAACGTTGGTGGACAGCCATTTTCAGGTCTCTCCAGAGATGCTCAATTGGGTTGAGGTCAGGGCTCTGGCTGGGCCAGTCAAGAATGGTCACAGAGTTGTTCCGAAGCCACCCCCTTTTTTATTTTAGCTGTGTGCTTAGGGTCATTGTCTTGTTGGAAGGTGAACCTTCGTCCCAGTCTGAGGTCCAGAGCATTCTGGAAGAGGTTTTCTTCCAGGATATCTCTGTACTTGGCCGCATTCATCTTTCCTTCAATTGCAACCAGTCGTCCTGTCCCTACAGCTGAAAAACACCCCCATATCATGATGCTGCCACCACCATGTTTCATTGTTGAGATTGTATTGGGCAGGTGATGAGCAGTGCCTGGTTTTCTCCACACATACCGCTTAGAATTAACACCAAAAAGTTCAATCTTCATCTCATCAGACCAGAGAATCTTATTTCTCATAGTCTGGGAGTCCTTCATGTGTTTTTTGGCAAACTATATGCGGGCTTTCATATGTCTTGCACTGAGCAGAGGCTTTCTTTGGGCCACTCTGCCACAAAGCCCCGACTGGTGGAAGGCTGCAGTGATAGTTGACTTTGTGGAACTTTCTCCCATCTCCCTACTGCACCTCTGGAGCTCAGCCACAGTGATCTTTGGGTTCTTCTTTACCTCTCTCACCAAGGCTCTTCTCCCACGATTGCTCAGTTTGGCTGGACGGCCAGGTCTAGGAAGAGTTCTGGTCGTCCCAAACTTCTTCCATTTAAGGATTATGAAGGCCACTGTGCTCTTAAGAACCTTGAGTGCTGCAGAAATTCTTTTGTAACCTTGGCCAGATCTGTGCTTTGCCATAATTCTGTCTCTGAGCTCCTTGGGCAGTTCCTTTGACCTCATGATTCTCATTTGCTCTGTCATGCACTGTAAGCTGTGAGGTCTTATATAGACAGGTGTGTGCCTTTCCTAATCAAGCCCAATCAGTTTAATAAAACACAGCTGGACTCCAATGAAGGAGTAGAACCATCTCAAGGAGGATCAGAAGGCAATGGACAGCATGTGAGTTAAATAGGAGTGTCACAGCAAAGGGTCTGAATACTTATGACCATGTGATATTTCAGTTTTTCCTTTTTTTAATAAATTTGCAAAAATATCTACATTTCTGTTTTTTTTTTCTGTCAAGATGGGGTGCTGAGTGTACATTAATGAGAAATAAAATGAATTTTTTTGCTTTTAGCAAATGGCTGCAATGAAAGAAAGAGTAAAAAATGTAAAGGGGTCTGAATACTTTCCATACCCACTGTACTGCGAGTTGCACTGCTCACTCGCCACACAAACTGTAGTGGCAAGTATGGGTTCTGCTGCACTGCCCTATAGATTTCAATAGGACAGCGCTGCAGTATGTACAACAATACCGCAAGCTGCGCTATCTGGGTATCAGTGATCTGTGGGGATCCCAGGTGTCGGACCCCTGCAGAGCTAATATTTTAAATAGTAGATAGTTACATAGTAGATGAGGTTAGATGAAGACATAGGTACATCAAGTCCAACCTATAACCCTACAGTGTTGATCCAGAGGAAGGCAAAAAAAACCCCATGAAGTTTATGCCAATTGCCCCATGTCAGGGGAAAAAATTCCTTCCTGACTCCAATCTGGCAATCAGTATAAAACCCTGGATCATTTGTCCTTACCAAAATCTAAAACCCATAACCCGTAATATTACAGACAATACTGAGAGCCGCGCTGACTAGATACCGATGATCTGCAGGGATCCCGGTTGTTAGAAACAGGATAACCCCTTTATTACATGGTGGTTGATATTCTCAGGGTTCCTAGGACACTATCTTCCCATTTCTCTCTAAGGCAAACACAGGTAAAGTAATCTGAAAGTGATAGTAAAATGGATGGTATACAGTGGAAACAAACAGCTTGTTTAATCCCTTCCCAACATCCACCATAATGGTACAGCAGATATCAGGTATTTAATTATGGTGGCCACTCAGGAGCTGAACTGCCACCATAGCCACCGAGTCTCCGCTGTATTATACTGATTGCAGCATTAAAGCCCCAGGTGCCTCAGTCAAAGATGACCGAGGCGCCATTTTCCTAGCGGTGCATGGGCATCCATTGCCATGACAGCCAGGAGACTATCCAAGGCTCCCAGGCTTGTCTGGCATAACCATGTATTATAGGCTGCTTTATGCAGCCCATAACACAAGTTCCGTCAATTTGCAACACATAGCAATGTATTAACATTGTAATGCATTGCATAAGTGATCAGACCCACTGGGGTTCAAGATCCCTAGGGGGACTAATTACAAAAAAAAAAAAAAGTAAAAAAAATAAATAAAAAGAATTAAAAGTTAAAATCACCCCCTTTCCCTAAAACACATAAAAAAGTAAAAAAAAAATAAAGTGAATGTCATACACACTAGGTATCCCTGTCTCCGAAAAGGCCCAGTCTACAAACTTATAAAAATAGTTTTCCCATACTGTGAATGTTGTAGTGGAAAAAAAATCAAAAGAGCTGAAGCTCTCTTTTTTTGCTTAAAAATTTGAATACAAAGTGATTAAAGCAATAGACATTGCCCAAAATAGTATAACTAAAAAGTACATCTGACCCTGACAATAAAAGATGCCTTTTGCATCTCCATACATGAAAATATATAAAAAGGTACGGTTGTCAGAATATAGCAACTCCAAGAAATTTTTTTTTTTTTTTTGCAAAGATTTGCATTTTTAAGGGGTTAAAAAGTAAATAAAACTATATAAATTTGGTATCCTCGGAATCATACCAGCCCATAGAATACAGGTGACATGTCATTTTGGCTGCACAGTGAAGGCCATAAAATGAAAGTCATACAAACACAGTTTTTCTGAAATTCCACCCCATTCTGAATTTTTTTCCAACTTTCCAGTACATCATACAGAATATTAAATTGTACCATTAGGAAGTACAATTTCTCCTGCAATCATTAAATCATATGGCTCTGTTAATGGAAAAATCAAAAAGTTATGGGGTTTGGAAGGCGGGGAGTCAAAAACAAAAATAAAAAAATGGCTGCAATGGGAAGGGGTTAACTACACACTGCACTTTTTTTTTTTTTTATATTTTTTTAAAATTAAAATCCTCTGGGGCTGTTTTGGGGCCAAATTCCTGGCTGTTTTTTTATACACATGTGACAGGCAGGCAAATACACCACACTTGCCCATGTTTGACAACCTATATATATTCTGAATGAATACCCTGGAGTTTGTGATGAGCTGTACAGTTGTATATAGTTGCACATTATATTGTACGAACTAATGCCTGCAGTATTGCCCTTTGGTCACAAGATGCCACTGTTACCCCCTATTGTTCCTCCACAGACTTTGTTAGAGATTTGTTGGTAGGAGGAAGTGCTTCACATGAAGCTCTGATGTGGCCATTTTAGTGAGTTAGTCTCCAAGGATCGGTGAAAGATGATGCTGGGATAGGAGCTGTTGCCATCCACACTGGGAAACTTTCTGCCGGAACCGAGAGTAGTGCTGGTTGAACAGAGACGACCTCTTCTGCACTCCTCACCTTAGATGGGAGAAGATCATGCAGGAAAACGACGCTGGGGAGTGACGAAAGCCGGGCCTCGTGAGGAGCCGCATTGGGAGCTGTGACTGAACGTATGACAGTGGAGGAGACCCCGCATCAACAGCAGCTATTTCAGCCGGAAAGGTCCACGATCTGGGCCGGTAAGCGTGAACTCAGGTCTGCCGCGCAGTGTTGGTCTACAATATGCATGCAACAATAGTTAGCTTTGGCGCCAAAGTATAAGATTAGGGTGCTAGCACTTTCTATTGACACTCAGTTCAGCCTGTTGCTATCAGTTCATTATTATTTGCATTATTAAGGACTCTGGATTCTTCATCGTTTCCTGTTGCAACCTAACCTCAGAGGATCCTGTGCCTTTCTGAAATATTACCAAGTCCATCAAATTGCCTGTTTCTACTTGCTCAGGACTGGATACTGATATTCATTAGGGGTGATCAGGGAGGTCTGGGCTTAGAGTTTTCTATAAATTTGTTAGCCCCATGCTGCATCACCGGTAAACCAGCTTTACACACAAAAGACTTTCTTCTTTATCAGAGGTATCAATAGGTAATTGGGGCGGCCGTCCTAGATGGGCTTGTCAGTAGGCAAACTATAGTGAGGTAGTTTGGACATATAGAGCCTACCAGGTTATACAGTGCCTGGGTCTCGGCTATCCAGTCGAGTGTGTGTGAAATTCTGTGTGGTTCTTTTAATGTAGTCTTAGTAAAATACGTTTTTAGCTGAACTGGTATTGGGTCGTTCTTCTTGTCTGTGACTTTGCTGTATTCTGGGGAGCCCACCCCTGTCATGGCTTACACACACACAGCGGTTGTAGGAAGTAATGGCTTTTACAAGCTCTCTGAAAATTATCCCGTTTTAGAAATTTGCAAGTTCAACAGGTTTGGTGTTATTGTGAAGATGTTAGTGCCTGGTTAGCTAAGAGGTGGCTTAAAAAAAACACCAAAAATTATCCCTTTAATGGAAGCAGATGCCACACCAACATAGCTCTGCAACTGGAAGAAGATCAAAAGCAAGTAGAAAGAAATATGTAGAACTCAACACAATAACAACACTTAAAAACAAATGCCTCTGGCAAGACAAAAACAGACAACCAGATAGCAATGATATATTTGCTCCTGAATACAGAGGAACAGCTCCTCTGCTGTGTGGCTTCATGGATCCAGGCTCATTAACTCTAAAACTTCACGGCAGTGATTCACTTTACATCCATGGTGAAGTTGGTGTCAGGAAGTGATCAATTGAGGATTGTCACTGTTAACAATCAAAACATTGATCCAGTGTGCCATGAAAGCCATGTATTGTTCCTACTCATAATTGCAGCTCCATGTGTTAAAGCTGGCAGCATCTTTTCCCACACTGACATATCCAAGGAGCTTGGCTGGTTTTAGACAAACTGTGGCCCTGGGCAAAATTAAAAGTGGGGCCCCAAATGCTCATATACCAGCAACAACTTTATATTTCCAGTTGCAACCCCTATAATAACAATACCCCTTTCTGCCCCCAAAACAGTAACAACCACCCCCCTTATGCTCACACAATATTCAAATAACCACCTTTTTACCGCCTAATAGATTTTTGCACCCCCTCATCAGTTATTATAGCGCCTCCTTATAAATAATAGTCCCCATATCAGTAATAGTTCCCCCTTATCAGTAATAGCCCCCCCTCATAAATAATAAAGTCTTCCTCTTATAAATAAAAGCGACCACATTATAATAGCCGCCTCTCTCTCTCTCTCTATATATATATATACAGTGCCTTGCGAAAGTATTCGGCCCCCTTGAACTTTTCAACCTTTTGCCACATTTCAGGCTTCAAACATAATGATATAAAATTTTAATTTTTTGGTGAAGAATCAACAACAAGTGGGACACAATCGTGAAGTGGAATGAAATTTATTGGATATTTTAAACTTTTGTAAAAAATAAAAAAACTGAAAAGTGGGGCGGGCCAAATTATTCGGCCCACTTAAGTTAATACTTTGTAGCGCCACCTTTTGCTGCGATTACAGCTGCAAGTCTCTTGGGGTATGTCTCTATCAGTTTTGCACATCGAGAGACTGAAATTCTTGCCCATTCTTCCTTGGAAAACAGCTCGAGCTCAGTGAGGTTGGATGGAGAGCGTTTGTGAACAGCAGTTTTCAGCTCTTTCCACAGATTCTCGATTGGATTCAGGTCTGGACTTTGACTTGGCCATTCTAACACCTTGTTAAGTTTATTTGTGAACCATTCCATTGTAGATTTTGCTTTATGTTTGGGATCATTGTCTTGTTGGAAGATAAATCTCCATCCCAGTCTCAGGTCTTTTGCAGACTCCAACAGGTTTTCTTCCAGAATGGTCCTGTATTTGGCTCCATTCATCTTCCCATCAATTTTAACCATCTTCCCTGTCCCTGCTGAAGAAAAGCAGGCCCAAACCATATTGCTGCTACCACCATGTGTGACAGTGGGGATGAAATGCCCGAACTATTAAAATATTAAAATATTTATCCCATACGGTGAACGGTGTAGCGGGGAAAAAAATCAAAATGGCCAAATAGCGTTTTTTTCAACACTTTGTCTCCTATAAAAAATTGAATAAAAAGTGATCAAACCATCAGATCTTTCCCCAAGTGGTATCAATAAAAACGTCATGTTGTCCCGCATAAAAAGACGCCTTACCCAGCTCCATACATGTAAATATGAAAAAGTTACAGGTGACACAATATGGCGATGCAAAATTTTTTTTTCTATTTAGCAAAGTTTTTAATTTTTTAAAAGGTATCAAAACATTACAAATACTATATAAATTTGATATCGCCGTGTTCGTACTGACCCACAGAATACAGGTAACATGTCATTTTTACCACACAGTGAATGGTGTGAAAATTAAACCCATATTAATTTGGCGCAAATGCAGTTTTTTTCCAATTGCACCTCATTCTGAATTTTTTTCCAGCTTCCCAGTACATTGCACAGAATATTGAATAGTGACAATACAAAGTACAATTTGTTTCGCAAACAATAAGCCATCATGTGACTCTGTGAACTGAAAAATGAAAAAGTTATGGCTCTTGGAATGTGGGGAGGGAAAAACGAAAATGCAAAAACAAAAAATGGCCCGGTCATTAAGGGGTTAAAAATCAGACAATGTGATTTTCTGGATTTGTTTTCTCATTTTGTCTCTCATAGTTGAGGTCTACCTATGATGACAATTATAGGCCTCTCATGTTTTTAAAGTGGGAGAACTTGCACAATTGGTGGCTGACTAAATACTTTTTTTCCCCACTGTATAATATATAAGGGGACTAATATAAGGGGGGAACAATTATATACAATAGCCCCCTATATATATACAGTACAGACCAAAAGTTTGGACACATCTTCTCATTCCAAGAGTTTTCTGCATTTTCATGACTATAAAAATTGTAGATTCACACTGAAGGCATCAAAACTATGAATTAACACATGTGGAATTATATACTTAACAAAAAAGGGTGAAACAACTGAAAATATGCCTTATATTCTAGGTTCTTCAAAATAACCACCTTTTGCTTTGATTACTGCTTTGCACACTCTTGGCATTCTCTTGATGAGCTTCAAGAGGTAGTCACCTGAAATGGTTTTCACTTCACAGGTGTGCCCTGTCAGGTTTAATAAGTGGGATTTCTTGCCTTATAAATGGGGTTGGGACCATCAGTTGTGTTGTTCAGAAGTCAGGTGGATACACAGCTGATAGTCCTACTGAACGGAGTGTTAGAATTTGTATTATGGCAAGAAAAAAGCAGCTAAGTAAAGAAAAACGAGTGGCCATCATTACTTTAAGAAATGAAGGTCAGTCAGTCCGAAAAATTGGGAAAACTTTGAAAGTGTCCCCAAGTGCAGTGGCCAAAACTATCAAGCGCTACAAAGAAACTGGCTCACATGAGGACCGCCCCAGGAAAGGAAGACCAAGAGTCACCTCTGCTGCGGAGGATAAGTTCATCCACCAGCCTCAGAAATCGCAGGTTAACAGCAGATCAGATTAGAGACCAGGTCAATGCCACACAGAGTTCTAGCAGCAGACACATCTTTATAACAACTGTTAAGAGGAGACTGTGTGCAGCAGGCCTTCATGGTAAAATAGCTGCTAGGAAACCACTGCTAAGGACAGGCAACAAGCAGAAGAGACTTGTTTGGGCTAAAGAACACAAGGAATGGACATTAGACCTGTGGAAATCTGTGCTTTGGTCTGATGAGTCCAAATTTGAGATCTTTGGTTCCAACCACCGTGTCTTTGTGCGACGCAGAAAAGGTGAACAAATGGACTCTACATGCCTGGTTCCCACCGTGAAGCATGGAGGAGGAGGTGTGATGGTGTGGGGGTGCTTTGCTGGTGACACTGTTGGGGATTTATTCAAAATTGAAGGAATACTGAACCAGCATGGTTACCACAGCATCTTGCAGCGGCATGCTATTCCATCCATTTTGCGTTTAGTTGGACCATCATTTATTTTTCAACAGGACAATGACCCCAAACACACCTCCAGACTGAGTAAGGGCTATTTGACCAAGAAGGAGAGTGATGGGGTGCTACGCCAGATGACCTGGCCTCCACAGTCACCAGACCTGAACCCAATCGAGATAGTTTGTGGTGAGATGGACCGCAGAGTGAAGGCAAAAGGGCCAACAAGTGCTAAGCATCTCTGGGAACTCCTTCAAGACTGTTGGAAGACCATTTCAGGTGACTACCTCTTGAAACTCATCAAGAGAATGCCAAGAGTGTGGAAAGCAGTAATCAAAGCAAAAGGTGGCTACTTTGAAGAACCTAGAATATAAGACATATTTTCAGTTGTTTCACCCTTTTTTGTTAAGTATATAATTCCACATGTGTTAATTTATAGTTTTGATGCCTTCAGTGTGAATCTACAATTTTTATAGTCATGAAAATACAGAAAACTCTTGGAATGAGAAGGTGTGTCCAAACTTTTGGTCTGTACTGTTTTTATATATATATATATATATATATATATATATATATATAATCTTTTATAATAACCCCCTTATGTATAACAGTTTCCCTTTATATAGTACCCCCCCTTATATATAACAGTTACACCTTATAAATAATACTTCACCCTTACAATAGCCCCCCTTATATTTAATAGTCCCCACTATAAATAATAGTTTGCCCCCTTATCAGGTAATCCCTTTCCCTTACCAGAAAACAATAAATCTTGTACTCACCTTACCGCGCTCCCACTATGAGCGGAGCAGTCGAAGTCTCTCCCTGTAGTAGTGGCACAGGTGGCGCAGTGCAGTGACGTCATCACGCCACCTGTGCCGCGATGTCCTGTGCATTTCCATAGGTCTTCTATGACAGAGCAGGGACTTTTCAGCTTAAACTGTATTGGCATGCACACAGGGGCGCACCGCTAATGAGGCGAAGTGAGGCGGCCACCTCGGGCAGCACTGTCCGGGGGGCGGCATTTTTACTATTTAATGTAAACCAGCCCAGGACAGGCCGCTTTAAAAAAAAAAAAAAAAACAGAGCTGAGCGGGGCCTGTCCTGGGCTGGTTTACAAGACGTCGCATCTCAGCGCAGGCGGCGATACAATGATGTCATCACGCCGCCTATGCTGAGACACAGACGTCGCGGACAAGAAGAAGAGGCGGCGGCGGCTGCATCAAGGCATCGCAGGTGAGTATAGCTTTTTTTTATATATATAAATAGGCCGTAACCTGTTGGAGTATCCCCGGCAGGTCAGGGCCTATTTATTTACCTACCCCGCATCTGCTCGTGGCCGCCCCCGCTTCCCCTTCTGCTATGGGCCGCAGAAAGGGAAGTGGATGCCGCTGTGAGCGGCCGCGGGGGATCGGTAAGTTAGGCCGCGGGCCGCAAATACTACTATTATTATACTCCGGGGTCTATTCAGACCCCGGAGTATAATAATCGGAGGCCTAGGGTTGGTGAGGGAACATAAAAACCAGTGTAACTCACCTCCTGCGATCCGATGTAACTCCGAGCAGGCTTGAGGCATCTAGTGACGTCATCAGGTCGCGTCGCCGGCCTGATCACGTGACGTGTGTGCGCAATTAAACGGGGCCGAAAGCTGCAAGGAGTGCACCGGTGTCCAGGATAGGTAAGTAACTCTGGTTTTTATGTTTGTATTCCCCCTGGGTCTCCAATCATTATACTCTGGGGTCTGAAAAGACCCCAGAGTATAATAATATTTCATGGGTGGTCCACTGTGGGACATAATACCCTGTGCAGGGACCACTGTAGAGCATAATACCCTGTGCAGGGGCCACTCTGGAGCATAATACAAGTGCAGGGGCCACTATAGAGCATAATACCCTGTGCAGGGGCCACTATGGGGCATAATACCCTGTGCAGGGACCACTGTAGAGCCATAAACCCTGTGCAGGGGCCACCTGGAGCATAATACAAGTGCAGGGGCCACTATAGGCAAAACCGGGTGCAGAGGTCACTATGGAGCATAATACAAGTGCAGGGGCCACTATAGAGCATAATACCAGTGCAAGGGCCACTATGGAGGATAATACCAGTGCAGGGGCCACTATGGAGCATAATACCAGTGCAAGGGCCAATATATATAATAATAACAGTGCAGGGGCCACTATGGAGCATAATACCGTGTGCTGGGGCCACTGTGGAGCATAATACCGTGTGCAGGGGCCAATATGGGGCATAAAACTGTGTGCAGGAGTTGCTGTGGAACATAATACCGTGTGCAGTGGCCAATGCGGGGCATAATACCGTGAGCAGGGGCCACTATGGAGCATAATACCATGTGCAGGGGCCGCTGAGAGGCATAATACAGTGTGCAGGGGCCGCTGCGGGCCATAACACTGTGTAATACTGTGTGCAGGGGCTGCTGTGGAACATTATAGTGTGTGTAAATGGGGCGCTATAAACATGGGCTATGGCACCTGTTTATATTATACGCTGTCTGTTTATAGTGACCGTGTGATGTAATTGTAGCCTTGTCACATACTGTAGACATGTACAGGATGAGGCTGTAGTTACATTACATGGCCGCTATGAGATGAATTACACTATGTAAACAGAGAAGCGGTCACGGCGCTTACACAGATACCATTCAAACAGCTGGTCAGTGGGGGTCCTGGGTTTTTGAACCCCACTGATTAGTTTATTAATGACCTGGAAAACCTTTTAATTAGTTAACACCTGGGGTATTATTAATAAGGGGCACTATTTATACAGGGTACACACGGACATTATTAATATAAAGATGCACTTGGGGGTATTATTCATTATGGGGGGTTATATCATATATTATATAATTGGGGGTAGCAGCAGAATGGGGGCTTTGTGTAGGTGAGGACAATGTGGGTTGGATGCCTGGAAAAGTGAGGAGCCAAAGATGTCTGTGTTGCAACCTTTACAGAGACAAGTCACAGCTGGAAGAAGTGGTCATGGCGGTCCAGAGGGAAGAGAAGGGAAATGTGAAGGATTAGTCAGAGACGTCACCTCTAAGTCACAGAATGTTACTGCACTGTATTCACCTAAATGATAGAGGATAAATACCTGATTGATGGGGGTCTGTCTGCTGAGACCCCCACTGAGCCTGAGAATTGGTTTTTTTCCCCCCACTAGGTGGGAATCCAGCCTGACCGCAGCCATATATATAGGTGTGTCACTTGGTGGATGGACGAACCCGCGTGGCTCTCATTCACTTCAATGGGAGTGCCAAAGATAGCCGAAGTCCAGTACTCAGCTATCTGCGGGGCTCCTATTATAGAGAATGGGGACCACATGGGCTCGTCCATCCACCAAGCAGAAGATGTGTGAAGTTACTTTCATTGTTAATGCCGTGTTGTTGATCTGATACTGAAGTAATACAGGAAGAAGAATTCTTAAAAACTGTTTTATAACTTTGTGTATTGTGTATATTTTTCGACGATAACAGTGTGTTAAACTAGTAGCATGGAAACTCAGTTTTTTTTTTTTTTGTTTTTTTTTGGGGGGGCGTCTTTCTATAGTCCGCCTCAGGCAGCAAAGCGGCTAGGTTCACCACTGCATGCACAGCACGCCAATACAGCAGTGGAGCTCCCAGGATTCAAGCCATCAGGCTAAAAACCTGATGCTCCGGATCGGATCCCGGGGCCCGCTTTGCCCCTCAAAACTGTGGCATTATAAGTCAAGGATAGCTTTTCTAAAGAAAAAATGGCAGCTAGGTATCTTCCATCGAGGCTAAGCACATGCCATTAGTTGGTGAAGCATAGTGGAATTCAATAAGTGGTACAGCAGCGACTGCACCACCAACAGCTTGGCCAGGTGCAAGTTAAGTTGACGAACCATCAGATTTATGGGCACATATTGCTGTTTCCTAGACATGCATTCTATCATGGATGTCAGGCATTGCGATAGAGAAGGAGGAGTAGAAGGAGGATTAGAAGTAGAAGAAGCACATTTATGATGAAGATGATAACCATGTGCTAGTTGAGGACGTTGTCTAGCTACAAGAAATGCCACTGGGAGGAGGAATAGGGAAATTTTGCTCACTTTGCTTGCTACTGCCAATTCTATTTTGCCAAATTAGCTGTGGATGCCTAGTCACTGGAGTATGGATTTGCATAGTTTCTACATTTGTGACCGCACAACCATGACTTATTTTTGGTTGCAGATCTTGCAAAGTGCCATGGAGATGACAACACAAAACCACCACCAAAAGCACTTGAAACATATCTGCTAGTTCGGCATGTCTGCCACTTAAAAAGTGAAGTGATAAAGAATTGACATTATAAAAAAGCTACCAAAAATTGTCTCTTTATGGGAGCAGATATAGCACAATTACAGAATTTGAAGAAAAAATTGTGACACATTATCAGCGTGCCTGGCTTGCAAGCTGAAAAAGCTAGAATATACTCTGAAATGGAAAGGATTCTATGATGGTGAGAACAGCACTAGAGAGCCAGAAAAGAACATGGATTATCCTGCCGCTTATCCTTGTATGGGAACATATGCCACATCAACATCATGTTGGTGGAGAGACAATTTCCAGAATTTGAAAAGAAATTTGTGGAACACTTTCAGTGTGCCTGGCCTGCTAACTGAAATAGTTAGAATATTTTCTGAAATGGAAAGCATTTTATGACCCTGAGAACAGCACTGGGGAGTCAGAAAAGAACCTGGGCTATCCTAGCTGGTTATCACTGTATTACTGGATTTACCCCTAGTGCATCTACCAGTATGTATACCAGTAGCGCACCTCTTGCCATTATTACCTCCACCAATACTCATATCTTTAACCTCTACCTGCATGTGTTTCTTTTCCTGCAGTGCGTGGAGGAGATTTAAAATGTCATCTGTTTTCCTGGTACTATAACACTTTGCCTTACTTGTATATCAGCAAGCACAGCTACATTAATTATACTGAATGATATCCTTAAGAGTTGAGAAGGTGCTGGTTAATCAAATTGGCACCATTAAGTGAAATATTACTATAATCTGGTCATAATTGTGTATAATAGTCATCCATCTTTACATTAAGTTCATGACCCATATGTAAAATTCATTACATCAACCACTATGCCACAGTATTGTTTTTTCAGCTGGCCTGATATTATTAATAAATTTGTCTTTTTTTTCCTTTATAATTTTTAACATTTGATACCATTTTTAACGCTTTTAAACAACATTTTAACTTTTACACTTAAAGGGGTATTCCCATCACCACAAATTTTCCCCTTACTATAGTAAAGGACATAAGTTGCAGATCAGTGGTGCGTCCATCGACCTGTCCACCTCTCTGTTCTGAATGGGGTTCTAAGCTCCTCTACCGTCCTGATCCGTGGGGGTTTGAGCAGTGGACCCCCACCAATTTGCAAGTTATTCCCTATCCTTTAGTGCATAAATTGTTGGGACTACTCCTTTAATCCCAGGATGTTAATTATCCTGGGATACACAAATTCTAACTAATGTTATTGTGTAATGATGTACAAGTGCAGTGACAACAAATGCTGAAGACACCTGGCTCCAGTTTATAATGTTTTTGCAACACACAAAGTGGTCATAAACAACACATATAACAATTTCCTTACACCTTTGTAGCACGTTGTATTTGTTGACAAACCAGTGGGGAGGGAGTCTCCCTTTCCTCCAACATGAAGTTTCCTGAGGCAACCTCAGAACCTCTCCTTTGTTAACATGTGTAATAATAATCTCTTAGTAGAACAGTTTGTTATATGCAGTTCGTTGAACAACAGGTAATGGTATGCTTGCTAACAGTTAATCAGGTTATGTATTCATAACTATGTAACCATAATGCTTAGCACTTAATGCATTAATATTAGGGTTCATTGGTAACTGGTGTATTGTCTAAATACCACTTGTACCCCAAATCTTTCCTAAGTTTCCAGCAGAACAAAAGAGCTCCCTCGATGTCTCTGTCCAGATAAAAGACACAGCTTACCCTCAGCTCTAACACCACGGTCTATCCTTCCCTTCAACAGGGCTTGTTGATAATCCATCCCAACCACGAATGGCTCCTTATCCCATCATCTCTAAAAGTAATCTCAGGCTTTCTGGAAATAGAGAATCAGCTTCCCCTAGTGGCTTGGGGGTGAGATTGCCACACTATAATTGAATGCTCAGTACTCATAGTAATTACAAAATTAAGCCTTTCCTCTAATCCATGAATACAGCCTGATTTGAAGCCCTAACTGAAAAAGTTAGAAGTAATAGAACTTTTGATTTGTTTACACTGCTTGAAAAAGCATTCGCACCATTATTGCATATTTGTGAAACATATAGACAGTGGGACACATTTACTAATGCTTTCTAAAACTTAGACAGTGTCAAGTTAAACTAGACAGTCCTCACCCCTGAAACTACAAAAATGCTAGTCCATGCACTCATAATCTCCCACTTAGACCACTGTAATACCCTTCTCCATGGCCTCTCAGCTAATGCTTTTGCCCCCCTCCAGTCCACCCTAAACTCTGCCGCCTCCTTCATCCACCTCTCCCATCCATTTTCATCAGCCACTCCCCTATGTCAATCCCTTCAACTGGCTAACCATCACCTAGCAAATACAGTTTAAAATTCTATCCTCTCCATACATCTCTGAGGTCTAACGGAGAGTTTTCTAGACATGCTCAGTGCAGGGAAGAGAGTAAATAAGCTGTGACATCAACTACTGACAGTAATGGAAGCAATGATGGCTCTGTGATGTAATGAGATGATTGCTGCAAAGAAAACCCCTACAGGATTAGCACGTTTCAGGCTATTATGAAGTTTTGTGCCCAGAGTGAAAAGTGCAGGATTTAGTACTTTTTTAAAATATAGATAGTGACATGGAAAATTATTTAAAATGTCATCCAAAACCCTTGAAAAATATTTTAACATGAAAACACAGTTTAAAAATAGCTCATTTTCTGGCGACAAATTCCCTTTAAATTTACACTTCTTGCTTGTTGGCACCAGAAAAATGTGCCAATTTTGACGCATGCTGACAAACAATGTTGTGAATTAGACCAAGCCCACTTTCCACTAACCCACACCTCTTTCCCTTAAAGGCACACCCATTTTCACAAGTCATAAAATTGTGTAAACAGTGTCTAAAACAGTTGATAACTTTGATGCATGGCATGTTAGGCAATTTGTTTGCCGCAAATTACTTCAGAATTCTGGTGTTTATCATGCATTTAATTTTATTGATCTTTTTTTAAGGATTAAGGATTCATTTTCTCAGACAGGGCTAGTGACAGTACAAGGGGATAATCAAGCTTGAAGTTGTGGCAAAAATGGGATTGACTGTTTGGGGGAGTATCTTATAGAAAAAGGTGTAATTAAATATACAGAGAAAAGAGCAGGCACGATACATAGAAAATGGAATGTGTGCCATACACAGATAGAGGAGCACACCCTCTAACAACTTGCTATTTCTCTTCCACAGTTCATCTCCTCACAGACCCCCATTCCCACCCCACAGCTGTAGTTGGCCATCCCTCTAACACCCAACAACAAAATGGCTATTGTATACAAAATATCGAGATGCTTGTGGATCATGTAATGATAACCAAAGACAAAAGATCATGAACAACAAATAATAAAATTACATTTTATTGAAACTTATTTAAAAATATACATATAGAAGTAGAAACATAGAAATAAATGAGTAATTGGAGATACCACATATATATAAAGGCTAGATGAGCCATGCAGGAATGTACACATTAATAAAGTCTGTACATGGGGAGGAGAAAGTAATACTCTGAATGAGCACTGACACTGTATACAGTACTGGTATATGTCATAGGGAATGATTCCCTTTCAGGTCCAATACCACTTTAACAGTACACAATGTGAACAACTCCCTAACCCACAAATGATCAACAATACAATCAAAAAACCAGCATGTAAACTCACCTAGCCACACTCCACCCCGACACACGTTTCGCCGGAAGGCTTCGTCCTCTGAACAGAGATATGTGAAAGGGGGAGTACAAAGTTTCAGGGGCGGCAATGTGCAATCCAACAGGTGTTCTGTTAGTGGAGAGAGCAGGACACTCTTCCTTGGCTGTGTGGCCCTCATAGTTTTATACCAACATCGCTGTCATTTAGCTGAGAAGATTGCAGTAATAAATAGCATGTTGACGCCAATGGGCCTTTGCAGATTACAGAAATTTACAGAGCAATTGAAGGTGAAAAACTAAAAAGCAAAAAAAAAATTTTGTGTCCTGTCATGCCCTGGCTGTAACTAAAAAGTGCAACTGCAGTGCCCTGGGGCACACCCTGGATGGATGACTTTTTTCTCCTCAGTAATGGACAATGGCCAAATGGAATATTGGAGTCCAAACGTACCCTTTTGACTATAACTGGGTCCATCAGGTGTCCATTCTTTTTAACTGAACAGCTGAACAGCTTGGAGGACTTTTTCATCTGGTGATTTTAAAGGACACTGCAACGGAGTCTCTGAAAGGAGACTCTGACACAGATGTGAACCCAGTTTTACTCACCTTGTCACATTCCATAGCTACACTTATCATATCAATTGACAGCTTTCTGTTCTTACCACAGTCCATAGCCATTCTCTTCTCGCTGCTGGCACTCTCCTGTTCTCTATTATTGTCAGTGTCAAGTTGCTCATTATGTATTCAAATTGCTTATCCTAAATACAAGGTTTGCTTGAACTTGTTCCTGCCTTGAATCTACAGATTTACTTCTGGTACCTTCACTGTTCAACTACCTGATAACATCCTTGCCTCTTTCTTCATACTACATGTCGGATTATAACCTAACCTTTGGTATTGACTTTTATGAATATCCTGGCATATCCTATCTGACCTTAGGTGAAGTGGTTTCAGTGTTTGACACTTAGCCCTACATGTCTGCATCTCAATTTGAAAACCTCAGTGCAAATAGGTTCTCTTCATTCATATCCCTTCTAGATAAAATGTGAGAAAACAGTGTTCACACGTCTTACTTTCTACAACCAAAAATATTTCGTAAGGCGTTACTACAAACAACATATTAACTAACATAAAACAATGTTACATAAAATACATATTTTAACTAAATTGCACATAGGAAACAACTTCTTGATATAGCATTAAAACATGTTAGTTAACTAGTCTAATGTGATCACCCCCAGAAGCATGCTAGAAAAACCTAACCATGTGTGTTCAGATGGACATCCATGCAACCAGAGACACCCCCACCTTGGTGTATGCAATTTATAAATAACTGGTCATTTTTACATCATCATATCATTTCAGGACAAAGACATTTTTCTAAGCGAGGGACTTCTCATGTCAGACTGGACCCAGACCAGACCAAAGGCTCATATTTCATCCATATCCTGTAGAGATTGGGTTTGTGGCCAATGCCTATGTAACATACTTGTGACAATGGACGGTCAACAAAATGGTCATGTGAATAGCTACATTGAAACTAATGTGTTTTATAAAAGAAGGCCTCAGACTCCTTGCCCTGGTCAGTCAGAGTCAAAGTGGTTGCAGCACAAGAACTATCTCACTGGTAATAACTACCTGTAACAAACCCATTAAATGATGGTTTTGATTGTTGCAGGTTGTTTTTTTCCTAAAAAACTGTAAAAATTAAGTGTGATAAATATTTAAAATGCAGGCTACCTGGGGCATAGAATAACAGAACAGTAGCATAGATACACTTTGCATAACTCAGTTGTGCATCTTTCAAAAATTTGGCAAGTAATACAACATTACCCAAAGCAGGATGTTCTGATTTTCCAAGATGAGAACATGAGACAGGTGACTGTCAACACTGTCTACTGTAAGTAACACGAGAAGGAAGTAAATACTTGTGCCAACTGATTGTATGTCAGGAACTGTAACAAAACAGGGACTTGTTCCATAGATCAGTCATGAATTGTGTATTTGTGAATGATTTAAAGTTGGTCTGAACTATTTCATTTATAATTTGTATCGACAACCACATGTACAACACATTATTATTTCAATGCTGTTCTGCCAGGGCTTGGAAATCCATGTTTTCTTGTTTGTTTTGTCTGTTGTCTCTGATGACAAATAATTACTATAGTCAATACCAAAAGACACAGAGGTTTAAGCCAGAATTTATTTTTCTCCCAGAGCATAGGAAAGAGAAAAGATGAAATAAATGATTGAGTAAGGCATAACATTCAAAATGTGTAAACCAAGCTGATAGTATTCCTTGTATTAAAATTTTAATCTGCATATACTGTAATAAAAGATCAATCTGAAATTCAACTAAGTGCTGGACTTTTTCTTGTGTTGAAATATTATTCCATCTTATTGGCCAAATTGATATTTGCTTTTGAATTGAACAATAGCACTGACTCTCTAGAGGGTTATTGCAGGGCCCTCAATCCCATTGTGTGAATTGACTACAAGTATTTCTCTGTAATGTATCTTTTTGTCTGTACTTGAACACTACAAATTGTAAAGTGCTGCGCCATATAAATAAAATGTATTATTATTATTAAATGGACAAGATGTGTGTCTACTACACATAGCATGTTAGGCAAATGTAAATTTGCTTTTATATTTTGGACTACCATTTCCTAATGCAGTATGCAAAGAGAATAGTAAGAAAGACACATTTCAGTCAACAATTCCAAACCTAGCCTTAGACTAAGGTCCTACGTAGCAGGCCGCAGCAAAAAAGCCCTGCGGGTTTTCCCACAGCGCTTTTCACAGAAAGTCTGCAGAGTTTTCCTTTGTGGCCTTTCTACTTCCATTATACCTAGAGAGAAACCGACAGCGTTTTCATAGGTATAATTTACATGCTGCGATTTCCAAAACCGCAACAGTTTTGGAAATCGCAGTGTGTCCACTGTATATATTTTTCCGCAATGTGTGGATGGGATTCGCTGGGATTTGCAGGGGCTGTAAAACACCATGGTTTCTGCCGCGGCCAAATCGTGGCGTTTTTACGCCACGTTGTCCCCCAGCAATAAAAGGTTTAAGAAAACAGGCATATTGAATACAATGTCTCTGCTAACCTTAACTTAGTAAAATTAAATAGGTGTTTGTCTGTTACTTTTATAAAAATTGGTTATATATTTTAATTACAACAATTACTGTATTTCTTCAAATGCACCCAATTTTCTTATTTCCAAAAATATTGAAATTCTCTAATATTCATGTGATCTCAGAGAAACATAAGTAGCAGACTTAAAATAAAAGGGCATTGGGTACCTATTCCTTGCCTAGAATTCAAACCAGTATTTAATCGTTTGAGAGTGCCAGGAACAAAAAAGTAAAAATAGTTATTAGGGGCTTTATGGAAACTATAAGAATGAACGGAAAGCCAAATAAGAAAAAGACAATTTAGGGTTGGATAGAAGCCTGAGATCTTGAAATAATAAAACTCAAGAAAGTAATGTAATTTGTGATCAACGAAAGCTGTAAGAAACCCTGCTGTTCATTTACTTTTTAAGTGTAGGTTAAGTAGCCTAAAGAGATTTCTGACATTCCATGGTTAAACACTTCTACAGCTCATTGTATATGGACATTATACTTCATGCAGGGGCCACTATAGGACATCATACTTCATGGAGTGGCCACTATACTGCGTGGAGGGGCCACTATCGGACATTATAGTGCATAGAGGGTACACTATGACAATTATACTGCGTGGAGGGCCACTATGGGACATTATACTGCATAGAAGGCTATTATGGGACAATACTCTGTCACAGGGATCTTTGGCATGAATGGAGGAAGCTGTGCTTTCTGAACAGCCAAGAGGCCCTTGATCTGCCCCTGGGAATTGTATTATTAGAATGCAAGGGGGGGGGGCGTCAGGAATTGAACTAGTAGTCATATAAAGAGCATGAAAAATAAAATAATAAACCAGGCCCTTCCGTCTTGAGTGGCAAAACTTGATAGGATAATGGAAGGTTGATTTTGATATTTTCTGGGGGTGTTCATATGATCTATTTATGCTACTATTGTACTTCTGCTAGTAAACTTTGTGTATTAAGAAAAAAATTCAAAACCCTTCTTTAATCTATGAACACTCTTCTGCTCTACAAACATTCTATAACTTATAAAGTAAAGTAACACTTTTATATTTTGAGCTGCTATCACTTTCTTTCAGCAGCAATTATTGACCTAATGTTCTATGTAGAGCATTATCAGAAAAGCATCAGCAGTTTCCATTACCGTAATTGCACTCTATATAGAAATCTAGGTCTGTACTCTTCCATTCAACAGAGTGGATACATTTAATTTCAACAACCTTTTCTCAAAATAGACAACTTTCGTTAGACTTAAAGGGGTTAACCAGCTTCCAAAAATGATCTGCAAATACATCCACAGCAGAGTGATGCATATGGTAAATGTAGTTTTTTCACAGATTCACTGCATGTAAATAACAACATCTAAATTAGCTTCCTATTTCTTCTCAATTTTTTCAACTACATTTTCATTGATTTCTTTGTAAAACATTTTTCACGACAAAATATCGTTATACAAAAACAATTAGACATTTGACTGTGGTCATTAAGTGGAAGAGCAACCTAATGGCCATCTTATCTACTAATTAAGGAGGAAGGTTGAGGAGGTACTGAACTAGGTCCAGTGGCATATGAGACTGAATATACTGTATATGAGCCAGTGGACCTCATGTAAAAAAGAAATAATCAACAGGTACTCACAGAACACAAGGAAGATGGAACCCCAAGGTAAGTACAGTGCCAGCATGTGTTAGGAATGGCAGGGTTTAATTTATATAATAGTTCCGGTATGGTATATCACCAAAAGTTTACTTTGGTTTTCTTTACACAGAGTACAGAGAGCTCTTTTTAAGCTTTTGATCAAATAATTGTACATAAGTCCTGAGAAGGCTCCCTGCCTAGCCAGGACAACCACCAGCCTATTAAGGGGTCAGCTATGTCATGATAAAGTCCAGCTGCAGACCAATATCTGGACATCACAGCCGACAGACTATGTGGGTAGTGAGGGATAAATAAAAAATGGCATGAAAGTCTTTGATCCAACAGATGATATTGCATTGAAGACCTTCAGGGTGTTTTCGGCAAGATATCTATGGGTCCTTCCCATCTTGACAGGGGTATCAGCAGGTCTTCCAAGAATCTGATTGAAAAGTTCTTGGAGGATGGGGAACAAATCGTCCGCACCCCGGGGTTTTGGAATCCCTTGCACCCTAATGCTGTGGTGGTGCCCTCTGTTGTTCAAATTCTTTATGTGGCACTGCAAGTCCCTGATGGCAGAAGCTTGAGATAAGACTCAAGTTTGCATTTGACAGGCTGTGTTATTGTCATCCTCCATCTGATGGAGCCCTTGAGCCACCTGTGTAACATCCTGATGTATTGCCACTATTTCTGCCCTGCAGGTATCTCTAACCTCATGAATAAACTCATGGAAATCTAACTTGTTGGGCAGTTGACAGATGTGGTTCCACCAGTCAACACATGAGAGAGTTCAGGGTCCCCTATTTTAAATCACATTCCAAGCTGGCCCAAGGGTGTTTTGAGGGGTGCAAAAAGTGCACTTGTAAGAGTGTCTATGAACTGGTCAGGTGGTACTGAGAGGTGTACCTGCTGGGTACAGTGTAGAAGAAGCAAGGTACCAGAGAACACTGCAATCTGGCCAACTTCAAGGAGCGGCAGAAGCTAAGATATAGCTGGAGGGTCCAGTGCCTGCTGTGGTCATGGCAATGAAGATTTCAAAAGGAGTCCAGAAATAAGGTGGCATGAGCCCATGAGGAAGAACGGAGCACAGATGGTCTGTCTGGATGTGCAGAGACTCTGCCACATTGAGGTCAGTGGTGAATTCTGGGGTGTAGATAGTGGATGGGGCAGCATAAGCAGCACCCTCAGAGGTGGCAGATACTGACAGAGCAAGTGGAGCACAGGACTTATCACTGGAGTTAGACAGGCGGTGTACTGCCGACAGTGACATCAATGATTTGGAGTGTTGGGGTATCAAAAAACTCTATGTCAGACTGCAGAGCTTTCAGAGGGGCTCTGGGGGAGCAATGGAAGGTTAAAGCATGATTTGGCACTGGTGATATGAGACAGAAAGTAGTGCCATCACCTACTGGCGGGGATGTGGGTGAATCTTGTGGCGGAGCCAATGAACCCAATGACATCTTGGAGGTCCGCTCCAGGGCCTTAGCAAGTTTCACCAGATAATAGACCAGGATGAGAGGAGTTGACAGGGAAATACTAGGGATGTCTTGGCTGCCATCAAGGCAGTGGGGTTATCTTTAGTTAGGCTAATTTAGGTTTCAGGAAATAGAGCTGTAGTCAAGATTTTAATGCACTATTTTTTTATTAAATGGAAAAATCATGCCTTTTTCCTATTTAATAAAGGAAAACACCTGGAAAAAAGTGTGTGTGTGTGTGTGTGTGTAAGGGGCAGCTTGAGGTCCTGGTCAGGGAAGAACACAATGATCTAGTTGGTGTGGCTAAGACATGGCTAGATTCCATATATGATTGGGCTGTTAACATTCAGGGTTTTACACTCATACAGGGTTTTTTTTTTTTCCACATAGACAGGGCTAAAAAGGAAGCAGATGGAGTGTGCATGTATGTCAGAAATGGCATGAAAATGAGTATGGCAAATGCGGGTGAAAATGTGGGTGAAGAATGTGAGAATGTGGAATCTTTGTGGGTGGAATTACATGATGTGACCACTCATAAAATAATTTTTGTCATAATCTATATAACCCCCCCCAACATAACTGAGGCGTTAGAGGATGAGTTGTATAAGAAAATTAAGTGGGTGGTGCAGACAGGTACAGTGGTCTTGATGGGAGATTTATCTACCCGGATATTTACTGGCATCATGGTTCTGCATCATCTGCAAAGGTGAGGAAATTCATCAAGTTATTGCGGAACAATTTTATGATCAAGCTTGGAAAAGATCCAAATAGAGGGCATGCTTTGCTGAATCTGATCATTTCTAATAGCGTAGGACTTGTTGGAAATGTCACTGTTGGGGAAAACCTTGGTAATAGTGACCATATTCTAATCAGATTCCACCCAAATTGTAAAAAATAAACAAAGATTAGGAGGGCAAAATACCTTAATTTTAAAAAGGCTAATTTTTCCAAGTTAAGGGCTGCACTTCAGGATATAGACTAGAAGTAGCATATGCCGGGTTTTTAAAGATGACGACCACCATAGCTATGGGGTCTCCACTGTAATGTACAGCGGAGACCCTGAGCTAATACCCATTATCATAGTCCACTCTGATTGCGGGCATTGCTAACTGTGAGTACCGCGGATGTCGGGTATTTAAATATCGTGGCCGATCAGGAGCTGAGCGGCCGTCATAGCCTCCCAGGCCTGTCTGTAATTGCAATAGAAGTATTGATATTTTGTAATGCATTGCAGTGCATTAGCATTGTAATGCATTGCATTAATGATCAGACCCCCTGGGGTTCAAGATTCCTAGGGGGTCTAATAAGTGCAATAAAAAAATAAACAAAATATAAAAAAACCCCAAAAAGAACTAAAAGTTTAAATCACCCCCCTTTCCCTAGAACACATATAAAAGTACATCGGTACTGTGAAACACATGCACATTAGGTATCCCTGTGTCCAAAAATGCCTGGTTTTTCGCTGTTTTGCCTCTGATAAAAATTTTAAAAAAAAAGTGATCAAAGCAATAGACATTCCTCAAAATGGTATACCTAAAAAGTACATCTGAATACGCAAAAAAAGACACCCTATGTATCCCTGTACACGGAAATATAAAAGGGGGTTAAAACGTAAATAAAACTATATAAATTTGGTATCCCTGGAATCGTACCGAAACATAGAATACAGGTGACATGTAATGTTGGCTGCAGAGTGAACAATGTAAAAATTAAACCTGCAAGACAGTCGCACAAATGCACTTTTTCTCCAATTCCCCTCCATTCTGAATTTGTTTTCCAGTTTCCCAATACATTGTACAGAGTAATAAATGGTACCATTATGAAGAACAATTTGTCCCGCAAACATTAAGCTCTTACATGGCTCTGAGAATGGAAAAATAAAAAGTTATGGGGTTTGGGAGGAGTCAAAAATCAAAATCAAAAAATGTCACCGGCAAGAAGGGGTTAATTTTTTTTTTTTTTTTTTTCAAAAAGTTTTGGATTTTTTTTTTTAAGGGGCTGAAATGTAAATAAAACTATATAAATGTTGTATCTCAAGAATAATGCCGAAACATAGAATACAGGGTGACATGTCATTTTGGTTGCACAGTGAACCATGTAAAAGTTAACCCTGTACGAAAGTAGCCCAAATGCACTTTTAATCCAATTCCACCCCATCCTGAATTTTTTTCCAGCATCCCAGTACATTGTACAGAATAATAAATGGTACCATTATGAAGAACAATTTGTCCCGCAAACATTAAGTCCTCATATAGCTCTGTGAATGGAAAAATAAAAAAAAAGTTATGGGTTCGGAAGACAGGGAATCAAAAACGAAAATCGAAAAATGCTTCCAGCGGGAATGACTTAAAAAACTTATCCAGTCATTGCTGTAGCCCTGTTCTTAATTTTTAGGGGCTCTATAGTGACTGGTACAGTGTCAAGGGACTGGCACAATGCAAATGTGGTGGCCAGTTTAACCTCCATTGTGGGATAACTATTTGAGGGGCTCTGAAGACATTATATACAGGAGTATGTGACTGCACATAATATTATAAGTGACAGACAGCATGGTTTTACTAAAGACAGAGGTTGTCAGACTAATCTGATTTATTTTTATGACAAGGTGAGTAGAAGTCTGGACAGAGGGAAGGCTGTAGATATAGTGTTCCTGGACTTTGCAAAGGCATTTGACACTGTCCCTCATAGACGTTTAATGAGTAAAATCAGATCCATTGGCTTGAAAAATATAGTTTGTAATTGGACTGAAAACTGGTTAAAGGATATTATCCAGAGAGTTGTGGTTAATGACGGCAGCTCAGACTGGTCCTGTCTTTTAAGTATAGGATGCAGTGTCAGGTCCGCTGTTATTTAACGTATTTATTTATTTTATGGAATTAATAGCACTGTCTCTATTTTTGCAGATGACACCAGCTATGTAGTACAGTACAATCAATAGAGGATGTATGTAGTTTGCAAGCAGACTAGTGCAGACTGAGTGTTTTGGCATCCACATGGCAAATGGGGATAAATGTAAAGTTACAGTGCCTTGCGAAAGTATTCGGCCCCCTTGAACTTTTCAACCTTTTGCCATATTTCAGGCTTCAAACATAAGGATATAAAATTTTATTTTTTTGGTGAAGAATCAACAAGTGGGACACAATTGTGAAGTGGAATGAAATTTATTGGTTATTTTAAACTTTTGTAAAAAATAAAAAATTGAAAAGTGGGGCGTGCAATATTATTCGGCCCCTTTACTTTCAGTGCAGCAAACTCACTCCAGAAGTTCAGTGAGGATCTCTGAATGATCCAATGTTGTCCTAAATGACTGATGATGATAAATATAATCCACCTGTGTGTAATCAAGTCTCCGCATAAATGCACCTGCTCTGTGATAGTCTCAGGGTTCTGTTTAAAGCGCAGAGAGCATCATGAAGACCAAGGAACACACCAGGCAGGTCCGAGATACTGTTGTTGACAAGTTTAAAGCTGGATTTGGATACAAAAAGATTTCCCAAACTTTAAACATCCCAAGGAGCACTGTGCAAGCGATCATATTGAAATGGAAGGAGTATCAGACCACTGCAAATCTACCAAGTCCCGGCCGTCCCTCTAAACTTTCATCTCAAACAAGGAGAAGACTGATCAGAGATGCAACCAAGAGGCCCATGATCACTCTGGATGAACTGCAGAGATCTACAGCTGAGGTGGGAGAGTCTGTCCATAGGACAACAATCAGTCGTACACTGCACAAATTTGGCCTTTATGGAAGAGTGGCAAGAAAAAAGCCATTTCTCAAAGATATCCATAAAAAGTCTTGTTTAAAGTTTGCCACAAGTCACCTGGGAGACACACCAAACATGTGGAAGAAGGTGCTTTGGTCAGATGAAACCAAAATCGAACTTTTTGGCCACAATGCAAAACGATATGTTTGGCGAAAAGCAACACAGCTCATCACCCTGAACACACCATCCCCTCTGTCAAACATGGTGGTGGCAGCATCATGGTTTGGGCCTGCTTTTCTTCAGCAGGGACAGGGAAGATGGTTAAAATTGATGGGAAGATGGATGGAGCCAAATACAGGACCATTCTGGAAGAAAACCTGTTGGAGTCTGCAAAAGACCTGAGACTGGGACGGAGATTTATCTTCCAACAAGACAATGATCCCAAACATAAAGCAAAATCTACAATGGAATGGTTCACAAATAAACGTATCCAGGTGTTAGAATGGCCAAGTCAAAGTCCAGACCTGATTCCAATTGAGAATCTGTGAAAAGAGCTGAAAACTGCTGTTCACAAACGCTCTCCATCCAACCTCACTGAGCTCGAGCTGTTTTCCAAGGAAGCATGGGCAAGAATTTCAGTCTCTCGATGTGCAAAACTGATAGAGACATACCCCAAGCGACTTGCAGCTGTAATCGCAGCAAAAGGTGGCTCTACAAAGTATTAACTTAAGGGGGGCGGAATAATATTGCATGCCCCACTTTTCAGTTTTTTATTTTTTACAAAAGTTTAAAATAACCAATAAATTTTGTTCCACTTCACAATTGTGTCCCACTTGTTGTTGATTCTTCACCAAAAAATTTAAATTTTATATCTTTATGTTTGAAGCCTGAAATGTGGCAAAAGGTTGAAAAGTTCAAGGGGGCCGAATACTTTTGCAAGGCACTGTATATATCTGGGTAAAAATATTCTCCATGCAATTTATGTCCTAGGGAAAGTAAAGCTGGGTTGAGAAGGACTTGGGTGTACTGGTAGACCATAGGTTAAATAACAGCATGCCATTTAAATTGGCTGTTTCTAAGCCAGCAGGATATTATCATGTATTAAAAGAGGTATTGTTAGGGAATTGCCTGTTGAGCAATTCCCCAGTAGCTGCTGTTGGAACCTGGGAGGAAGGGGAACAACAAAGACAGTGAGTCCTTATGCTGAACCCACCCCCAGTCCCTTGCCTCAACTACCCTAGGCATTAGAGAACAACTGGACGACAGTCCCTTCCTATGATGCAAGTGAAGACATGAAACACAGACAGGACAAACAAACAGGAACATGTAGTAAAGAGAGCCAAGGGTCCGAACCAGTTGAGCAGCAAAGTACAAAATCAGAACCAGAAGACTAGTCAGAGGGAATAGCCAAGGTCAGAAATATATATAAACAGCAAACAGTATAGAGCCAGCACGCACAGAGAAGCAATAGCAAGCATCAAGGAGCGGGCTGGAAAACTATATAAAGTGAATCCGCCCTAGGCTTGATTGGCAAGGAGGAATGTCAATCAAATAGCTACAAACTTTAATTCCATCGTAACTAGAGGACTAATAGCAATGGCTGAACTGACACACAGCAACAAATACCCAGCTGTGCTATAACAGCAGAAGCAAAGAATCACAAATGGACACGCCTCCTGCGCCATAGCATTCGACCGGTGGATGGCGCAGAGGCCAGAACGGGCAAAGATGTTACAGGTATATGAATCTGTGGAAAGCCTTCCGCAGGAGCTGGTCACAGCAGCAACAGCTGACAGCTTCATAGAAGGCTTAGATGCCTTTTAAAGTAAAATATCATTGAAGCCTATGGAAATGTAAAGAATACTTAGTTCCTTCAGTCATGCCCTTCCCCACCCCTTGATTGAACTTGAAGGACATATGTCTTTTTCAACCGTACTAACTATATAAACCTATAAATAATTGTTAATAATCTGGTAACAGCATAAAAACAGTTACAAAATACATTTTTAAAAACACCAAAACCATTTTTAAAAAGTGTCAAAACTTCTAATACAACCCCTGATATTAATTTCACTTTGTGGAATACACAGAAGGCCTATTCTAGCTCAGAGTAGAGACTACAGATCTGCATGGAGTCTGTGATGGAGATCTGACTTGTAGATCTGAGAGAGACTTCACTGAGGTTATACCACTAAACATTACCAGATAGCTCAACTCCTCTGTAAGACACGTGGAAGATGTTCAATTGAAGGTTTATTCAAGTGGAACTCTTGATAGATGTGCCGCAACCCAGATCTAGGAGACCGGAGGATGGGAGTTGTAGTGGCTGAGGATGTGCCACCTACTAGGCCGAGCACGATCACCAACCACTCCAGCCTCACTCCTGGGCCAGCCAGAGTCAAGGGGGGTCCTGCAGCACTATTGGATGGTGGTGGTAGTAGTTCTTTCCACTGGGGTGCTTCCAGTTGGAGAGGGGACCTCTCCTCTCTAAGCCGGTGTGATGGAAGTCAGAAGGGCCCTGGTGTTGTAGCAGGCATGACTCAGGCAGCCAGTGGTAACAGTTGAACCAGGAACAGTTTTTATTAGAACAACTGGAAACAGGCAACGGCAGCTTCTGAATGGAGGTAGTAGTAAAATGTCCAATTCCCCCCAGCCTTGGTTCTAGGAGGATGCCCAGGGATGTTACAGGCTCCACAAAATAATCCACCACTACTCCTCCTCTCATGCCTCTCCCAGCCAGGTATACTGGGGACGGAGTCACAGGGAGTCCTGACAGGGATCTGGTTACCTGTAGACTAGGCCCACTCGTGGTACTCCTGTCAGGGTCCTCTCCTGCTCCTCTTGGTACGGCACCGAAAATGTCCATCAGCTTAGACAGCTTTTCTCCTTTGCTCAGGGCTGTCTCTGGATGAGCCTGGGGCTGATGTTATTCCTCCTTGAGGCTGTAAGGCTGACCGTTGGGTCTCAGTCCAGAAGCTGGTGGCAGGGAAACTCTGTACACCTTCTCCAGCTAACTGCACACACTAGACTAAAGACCAACCGTCGCCGGGGAGACTAGATCTCCTTACAACCCCGCCCAGTGGCCTATGATAGGCCAGGGCTGAACCAAGGCAAGGTTTGAAGAATGCAGGGGGGGGGGGGATACAGAGGATAGCTGCATAACAATACATTTAACATAGAACGGAAAATACCAACAAAGCCCAGAGGCACAAATGACAAACAATTAAAAGTAGCATTCTCTGGGATGCTGCAGATGTAATACAGGGTGTAAAAAAGATGGTAGTTTTGCAGAACCTGGATGATATCACAAACAGGAGGGGGAAGCAAAGATTGCGTAAGGGAACAAAGATAGGACAAAATTAGATGAGAAGCAAAGGTAAAACAATGTATGACAATAAACAGTGAAGCACTGTATGCATGACCCAAGGTGGGACATGACAAGGCCTATATATGAGAAAAACTAATCAAAATTGCAGCCTTCCATAAAAAAAAAAAAAAAAAAAACAGAGGCAAAAACAAAAGGCAGAACTGGTAAATGATATCATAACCTTTGAAACAGAACCAAAAATAAACCCAAAGCATCACACTCATCAGAAATTAACTGATAACAGAAATAAACTTAGATCCCTACTACTCTATAAATACAAGATTAACTTAATGAAACTCAGAGCCAATTATTATAATCTTAATAATAAAGCAAACCCTTTCATGGCTAAAAGAAGCATTGTTAGATAAAATTAATCTCCCCCATCTATCAAAAGAGAGATTAACCTTAACACTCTATTTTACCACACTGAAATACTTGAAGCCATAACTTCTATAAAAACAAAAGAACGCCCCAGACCAAGATGGGTATACAAACAAGTACTTCCAATCCTTTAAACATATATTAAGCCAACACCTATGCAAAGTATTTATCAAAGTTATGGCGATAGGCTCATTTCTGAAGGAAATGATACAAGCTACTATTACCACAATTCCAAAACCAGGAAAAGACCCAACAAGACTTACTAACTACAGGCCTATATCTCTTTCGAACAGAGATGTTAAATTATATGCTAAAATAAGAGCCCAACACCTGCTAAATATTCTTCCTGCACTGATAAAGAACTATAGATCAAGTAGAATTTGTTAAAAATAGACAAGCTTTGGACGCTATTTGGAGATTCATTAATCTACTAAATTGGACAGAACATACGAAAACTCCAGCCCAATTTTTATCTGTAGATGCTCAAAAAGCATTTGAAAGATTAAATTGGTCATATGGTTTTTAAGCTCTGGAAAAATTCAGATTCTCTGTATAGATCCTACAAGCAATCAAAGCCCAATATTCTTCTCCATCTGCTAAGATATTAACAAATGGTCTACTGTCAAAACCATTCAACATAACAAAAGGAACAAGACAGGGAAGCCCCCTTTCCCCACTGATTTTTATCTTGGTTGTAGAACCATGTGCCCCGTTTATCAGAACAAACCCTGACATCCAAGGCATTTGGGTCTTTTCGCAGACAACATCATTATCGCATTCGAAAACCCTTTGGTCTCTCTTAGAGCAGTTCAAGAATCTATTCATCTCTATCTCATACTATAAAGTCAACAAAACTAAATCCTTGATATTGGGATTAAATATAAAGCCAGATATGAAAAACTACATTAGACACAACGTATAATACAAATGGCAAGATAAATGAATACCATAGCTAGGAATCAGTATCGTTTTCCCAATTAATGATATGATACACAAAAAATGGAAACCGCTCATATGTGAATTACAAAAGGACCTAAATAAAATAGGAAAATGCGACCAATCCTATGTGGTAGGATAAACATCTATAAAATGATGATTCTGCCAAAAACATTATGCAAACTCCGCATAATTCCCATAGCTCTTCCTAATAAAATAATCAACCAACTTCATTCCCAAATATCATCCTTTATTTGGCAAGGCAAAAAGGTAAGAATTGCTTTAAAAAATTTAACCTGACTCAAATCACTTGAAGGATTTAGAGTACCAAATATTAAGGACTATCATGTAGCTACGATATTAGATCAGATCAAAATGTGGTGGCAACACACAACATGTAAGAGATAATTTTGCAAACCGATAATCTGAGAGATAGCCAACACCCCCCTCTACACTATCCAAACCACCCTCAAAATCTCGAAAGACTTCATAGTAAATCAACCCTGTAACATACCTTTCTCTACTGAAAAGTTTCCAATTACTGTACTTGAAAAACTCATCCCCGAGTGAGAGATTACACACTGAGGTGACAGCGGCATAAGATATATGTAACGTCCACACCAGTTCGGACTTCAACGCCATCCTCTGGCCGCATGCTACGGTGCAGGAGGCGTGTCCGGCTATGATTCCTTGCTTTAGGTTCTTGTGTACCCTGTCTGAACTCTGTCCTATTCCCTCACCTCTGTAAATGATTTTCCACCACACCCATCGCTTACACCTGGCCTTGTGATTGACAGCTTATCTGCCAATCAAGCCTGGGGTGGGTTCTAGACTTCCTATTTCCTATCAGCTCACACTTGGTTTGCTGGCTATTGACTCTGTCCTTGCTAAGCGTTCTACTTGCTCTTTATTGTAAGATAAGATAATATAATCCTTTAATAGTCCCACCATGGGGAAATTCAGTGTGTTACAGCAGCATAGATAATACAAATGCAAAAAAAAAGCTCCAAGGTAGAGGCATTACAGTGACAGTAGGTACAGATAAAAAGGTAAAGGTAAAAAAAAAGTAGTAGAAGGGATATCACAACTTAAGATCTTTAAGTTCTCTGTATGGAATGATCTCCGCTTAGGTCGGTGTTGGTTGTACAGCCTAACCACAGCAGGGAGGAAAGACTTCCGATAGTGCTCCTTCTCACACTTAGGGTAAAGCAGTCGGTCACTGACAGCACTGCCCAGTGCTATCACGGTCTCATGCATGGGATAGGAGTTATTCTCCAGCATGGAGCTCACCACGGACAGTATCCTTCTGTCACCCACCACCTGCACTGGGTCCAGGAGGTTCCCCAGGACAGATCTGGCCCTTCTAATCAGCTTGTTGAGTCTATTCCTATCCCTGGCTGATATACTACTCCCCCAGCAGGCCACTCCGAAGAAGATGGTTGATGCCACTACTGAGTTGAAAAAGGCCCTAAGAAGTGCCCCCTGGACTCCAAAGGCTCTTAAGCAGGTAGAGCTTGCTGTGGCCCTTTCTGTACAGTGCATCCAAGTGATCTGCCTAGTCCAGCTTATTATTGAGGAGCACACCCATGTACTTATAGGTGTTGACTATCTCAATGCCCGTCCCCTGGATGTTCACTGGTATTGGAGGATATCTGCACTTGCGAAAGTCCACCACCATTGTATTGTACTTACTGACTTCTGACCTTAGGCTTTTCTTGTTACTACTCTTTTGGATTGCGATTTGGTACTGTTTGTCTCTCTGGTTGACCTCGGCTTGCTGACTCCTCTTCTGTGTTGTTTTGTCTTGTCCTGTTCTGAGTCACACTTATCATAAGAAGGGACTGGGGACCAGTTGTCTGCTGTCACTTAAGGCAGTGAAGCAAGTAGGCAGGGACAGGGGGTGAGTCTAGTTTAGGACTCACTGTCTCTGTCATTCCCTTCCTCCCAGGTTTCAGCAGCAGCACTGGGGATTTGCTCAACTGGCAATTCCCTTACAATATATAACTGATCTATACATTTCTTTCCCTCTGCGTCTTAAAATGTCCCATTAAAACCACAACCCACAAATCTTCAATGTGTGGCCACTGGGAGATCTGTTCTGCTGTTATTAATGGTGAAGCTGTGTGAGTTCATGTGTTGACTGAGTCTCTGCCCTGTTTCCACCACATGCAGAGGGAGAGAAAGGAATGGGAATATAAGTTAATGCAAAAATTTCAAACTCAGCAATTTGGACTTAATATTCATGCCAGTTTCATGTCACACTATGTATGAACTGTGAGGGTCACAAATCACCACCTAATAGCAAACAGATAACAGCAAGAATTACTGATCCCTCCTTCATGCCTCACAAGTTTCCAGATTGTTTATTTTTTGACCTGTTGTAAATAACTTCTCTACTTATATTGCATTTTGTTTTTTTTAAGGATTCTAAGATCCTTTGAAGGTCCATGTCTTTAGTATATAAAAAGTTTGTGAGTTTTCAGTTTCTTGTATAACACTATGTCTGATGAAGGGAGCTAATACTCTCGAAAGCTCACCATCAAATATACTCAGTTAGCCTCTAAAAGGTATCGCCTAATTTTTTCACTCTTCCACAGCTGGTCTTGGAAGTCCAGTGGAAGTGAGTGGCAAAAGCATTGTATTTTTAGCTATCATTAGTCAGTACCCTGTTTTGGAGATAGATGTGGGTTCTGGAGATACCTATCAGATATTTATTATATTTGGATGTGTCATAAATATCGGTAATTACAATGAGTAATTATAATGAGAATATATTTTTAAGATCCTTCACTGAACATACAATGAAGGAAACCTGCCACATTGAACGTGGTGTCTGATCTGCAGGTAGCATGTTTGAGAGTAGGAGAAGCTAAGCAGTTGGATATATAGTTTTTTTGAGACAATACAATTTGTTATTTGACAGCCTACTCTGTATGACTGTGCATACAGAGATAATGTCAGTCACTAAGTTGACCAAGCTCTCCTAAGCATAGAAAAAAAAACTTTTACCGAATAATCTCCTACAAAACTACATTTCAATCTAGTACTCCTCCTGCACACAGAAAGGACTGCAACCGTAGAACAGTATCATAGACTGTGAAATGATAACTACATGGAATGTGTATGTTCTCCCCGTGTTTGCAAGGGTTTCCTCTGGGTACTATGGTTTCCTACCTCATGCTAAAAATATATTGATGGGTGAATTTACTTCCTGTAAAACTGACCCTTGTGGGTGTTGGGTTTGAGCGCCTGTATGGCAGCAACTCCCCTAGTCCACCAAACTCCCTGGTGAAAAAAGTGCATTACAAATGTCAGTGTCATAACTTTATGCCTCATCGTGTACATGTAAGTACAATGGGTGCATTAAATTTTTATATAGCTACAGTATGTGCATGCTTAAGCATAGGTTTTGGTTCATAAAAATGTTGTAGAACAATAAGCTTGGTGCTTACTATGTTATGCTGCCTTTGAAGGCCCTCTTAGAAGTTCTCTCTAAGATATTCGCTAAGTCTACAATTTGTGGTTAACCCGTGGTGTAAAAGCCAACAGTGTCTCTGCTTTTATCTAACCAAAAACAATTAGACTTGGATATGATACACTTGGTAATTGAAATATTAAGGGAAAATGATCTGATTCTCATAGTAACAGAATTAGTAACTTTAACCTCCAGTTTTTCCATTTATAATCCAAGGCAAGTTTAACATAATATTTTGTAACGGTTAAAATTTTCCAGGAGACTTTGACAACCTTGAAAACATATCTGCTCAGTTATGCTTTTATTTTAAAGTTGTATCACCAGTTTCAGCTGTTTTGTATTAAATAGTGGGAGACAGATCTTTTATTGATTAACAATAGATTAATAGTCTAAAAAGGGAGAGACTGTAAATTCAAATTATGATAGAAATGTAAAAAGCTCCTGGTATTCAGGATGTTGTAGAGTTAGGTCACACATTTGCAGTAGTATATTATTTGGCTGTATTCAGAATTAACAGTATATTTAAGAAAAGTAAGGCACTATTACTTGGTACTGTGTAGCTGTGATATCTGCAGACTGTATGGCATTGTAGGGATATGACCTGGGATTCTGAACTATATATAAGTACCTCATTACAGGTATTAAAAGGTGAAGGTGAAGAACATGGAGAATCTTTAGACTCTGTGTCCCAGTCTATCCAGAGCCAAACCAGTTTGCTTTTGGAATCAACCTCCATGACCATGGACTGATTTTTATCCACTGGAACTAAGCAGAATGAGTGACAGCAAGTAGAGATCTAGAAAATCAGGAGGAATTGATACAGAAAGTATATTGGAAAATTGCATAACTTTTCATTATACAAACAATAACATTTGCTGCTCAATATTGGTCTAAAACTGGACAACCCCTATTAAGGATTCAGTAATGACTGTGTCTGTTCCACAGAATTAGCGCATAGCATAATGTGGTGCCCTTCTTCAAAATGGAGTCTAAAAGTGATCTTGGAAACTATAGGCCTCAGTGGTAGGTAAGATATTTCAAGGTTTTCTAAGAAATGATGTCCTGGAGTATCTGAATGAAAAGGTCATTTCTTGACTGGACAAGGGTAATGCGGTGGACATGGTGTATCTGGACTTTTTAAAGGCTTTTGATACTGTACCACATACTGTACCACCTTATTTTGGCATACAAAATGAGAATGTTGGAACTGGAGGAAAAATATGACTTTGGGTTCACAACTGGCTCAGTGATAGGAAAAAGAGGGTGCTTGTTAATGGGAAATACTCAGACTTGATCACAATCACCAATTGGGTATCACAGGGGTCAGTTTTGGGCCCTTTCCTTTTTAATACGTTTATAAATGACCTGGTAGAGGGTTTACATAGTAGGGTTTCCATATTTGCAGATGAGACTCCGTAAGGTAATCAAAACAGAGGCAGTTTGTAGTATAATATAGAATGTTCTAGGGAAGTTGGAAGCATGGACGGAGACTTGGCAAATTAAGTTTAATGTAGAAAAATGTAAGGTTACACATTTTGGTCGAAGAAATAAAATGTATGATTATGTACTTAATAATAAATTACAGGGTAAGACTGCCACTGAAAAAGACTTGGGGATTTTGGTGGATAGTAAGCTTACCTTTAGTGACCAGTGTCAGGCAGCTCCCGCCAAGGAAAATAAAATTATGGGATGCATCAAAAGAGGTATAAATTCTCTTGACAAGAACATAGTTATGCCTCTATATGGCCAGGCATAGACTATTGTGTGCAGTTTTGGGCATCAGTGTACAAGAAGGGCATAACTGAACTAGAGAGAGTACAGAGAAGGGCAACCAAGATAATTAGGGGAATGGGTGGATTGGAGAACAGAAATAGGTTAACAAACTTGGGGTTATTCAGTTTAGAAAAAAGATGGCTACAGAGTTGATCTAATAACAATGTACAAATACATGAAGGGACAGCAAAAAGAACTTTGTAATTATCTCTTTACTATACTGATTGACAGATTTGGAGTCGGCAAGGAATGGGGCATCAGTCTCATGTATAAAAAATCATACAAAATATGTTTAACATAAAAAAGTAACTTGTTTTTAAAATTATGTCATTTTCTGGTGACATGTTCCCTTTAATGAAAAATACTTACTCTTTAGCTATTAAAGGCACTGGCCATAAATATCTGATCATGGGGAGGAGGGGGAGGGGGACAGGCAGCCACACACAGATTAGCTGTTTGAGGCCAATTCCAACGTCTGTACTATGCACTGCAAAGAGTCGGAAGCAGATAGCTCTGGTCCATGTATAGCACCTGGAAGCCAGTACTGAAGATCAGCTCACCTTGACGTCATTCGGAGCTGGACTGCAGTTACAGTGCCTGGCTAGTGTACAGGGCACGGAGCCATCTGATTTAATCTCTGTGAAGTATGGTACAAGCATAGGAAGTAGCCCTAGACTACTGATCAGTGCTGAGTCTGCCAGTAAGCCGCCCACCAATTATATATTTATGGCCTATCCTAAGGGTAGGCCATAAATAAGCATTCCCTGACAACCCCTTTAAGCAGAAGACAATTCATATTTAATAAATGACATTCTAGCCTTTAAAAACTAAATGACGTCAATATTCTTTTCAGTGTTCATATATTTAGACCAGATTTTCATTGCGGTGAATCTGAGTGCAGTTGGAGACCTCAAGGAGATCTGGAGAAGCCAAGTCAGAATGCCAGTTGGCCAAAAGATATCTTGTGCTTTTCAAGATTTCTTTCTTTATAAAGCTTTTAGTTTAGCTATCTCTGCGAAAAACTGCATGATATATTGTAAAAAGCATTTGTATTCCATGGCTTATATAATGAAATGATCCATTTGTCTGTAAATGACTTTATACAAGTATTCTATATAAATGTTTGGTTGAAATTAAACATATAGTCCTTATAATGCAACTTTACAATTAAATATCAAAGTTCTGTGGATGAATTTAAAGAATGAATATGTTCTCCAAAATCAAATACTTGGGGAACTGAAAGCTCCTACATTTCAGGACATATTAAGAGTCCCAACACACAGTCAATCAAGAATGGGATCTTTTGATATCTTCCATTGGCATACAGTACAATTATTTGCTAGATTTTTAATTCAAATGGAGGATAGTTTTAAACTTTTGCTTACAGATAAACCCTATCCAGCTCAATACTGATGTGTTCAAGGGTCTGTGATTTACTCTGTTACAGAGCCTTTTGTTCTTTGCAGTAAATATACAGTAGCTCTTAATGAATTGTGGTCTTGTGTTTGTTGTCGTCTTGCAGAATAGGTCCAATCAATTAAAAGAGCCATGGTGGTACTGTGTGGTGGATGAATATTTCCTTGTAATTCTTAGCATTTAGAATTCTATTAACTTTGGCAAGTTGGCAACTCTTTTTGCAGCCTCACACCTGTAGGAAACCACCAATGTGTTTTAGGGATGGATTCAGGAACATAACCGTCTAACCAGAGGCGTAGCTAGAGGTTCGGCACGGGGGGGAAAACATATCCAAGTGCGCCCCTACCTGGGTATACCAATGTTATCACTAAATGGTGACCATATAGTGATAGATATTGGCTGTACACAGGGCTCTGCAGTTTAAGTAAATACAGTACAGGAAAATATTGTTACCTACAGGTGACGTTTCTGACTGTATCTCTTCCATCTGGACTGCAATGACCACTTCTTCCAGCCGAAACTTGTGTCTGTAAAGTTTGCAGCATGCAGCACAGACATATTTGGCTCCTCACTTTTCCAGACAGATGACCCACATTTTCCTCGCCTATACAAAGTCTCCATCCTGCTGCTACCCCCAATTATAAAATATATGATATACAAATCCCCTGTAAAGGAATGATTCCCCCATATGCATCTTAAATTAACAATGTCCTTTTGTGCACCTTAATTCATTCCTCCTGTGTGCCCCCTTAAAGGGATTGTTTGGGATCAGAAATATTAGTGCAGGCAGCAGGCCAGGGTTGGGAATAAAAATGCATCCGCCCCTCTGTCCCTGCCCTGGGCCATCCATCACCTTCACTGCACTATTTGTATACGGAGTGGCTACAGCACTGATGTCAAGCTGACGAGACCGCTGCAGCCAATCACCGCTCTCTACAGTACAGAAGTACAGTACAGAAGTATATAGTGTTGGGCTGCTGCAGTTCCGCTGTTGTGACATCTTGCTGTAGCTGCTCTGTATATAAGCAAAGGTGACAGCCCAGCGCAGTTAAAGGTGAGAATGTACATTATAATTCTCCCCTGCTGCCTGCTTTAACATTTATGATAGTACAACCCTTTAAATTAATAGTGCCCCTCAATTAATAATGCCCCCGTGCCCCCAATTAATAATACTCCTGTATGACCCCTTAAATCAATAATGTTCCCCATGCCCCCCCAAAAAATACTCCTATATGCCTGCTTAAATCAATAATGCCTCAGCTAATATTGCTCCCTAATTAATAGTTCTCCTGTATATTCCCTTAAAGGGGTTGTCCAGGAAATACAGAACTGGGGCAGGAGGCCAGGGAAGGTGAAACATAAAAAAAAAAAAACATAACAAAACATACTCTCCTGTCCCAGGCACTTCGGTGTCCCCTGTTGCTGTCAGATCCAGCGTCGCCCGGGGGCTTGTTCTGTTGGAAGTCCTTGTTGCATGTGGCCTCAGAGGTCACAAGAAAGGACCCAGGACATCACTTGCATACATCACTGGTGATGTCCCGGGTCCTTTTCTGTGACCACTGAGGCCACTGATTGGCTTCAGCAGTCATGTGTGGTGAGGACTTCTGCCAGAACAAGCCCCTGGGTGGCATTCGACCTGACAACGGTGGGGGACATCGGGGCGCTGGAGACAGTTGAATATGTTGTTTCACCTTCCCCTGGACAATCCCCAATTCCTGGACAACCCCTTTAAATCAATAATGTCCACCTTAAATTAGTATAGCCCAATACTCTCTTACACCCTTACATAAATACTGCCTCCCAATATCCCCCTTATATTAATAATGCCCCAGCTTGTTACATACCTCCCAACTTTGAAAGGACAGAAAGAGGGACAAAATATGCGCGCCGCAGCAAATGTAGCTCCACCCACTTCAGTGTTGACTCCACCCATTCACATCTATTTTTCCATGTGCCCCCACACAGTATAATGCTTCTACAGTCACCCTAACATTATACGCCCCACATTATAATGTTCCCCTCCAATTGCCCCACAGTATTAAGTGCCTCTTCTCGTGCCCCAGTTTAAACTGGCGGAAACATCTGCCCCCCCCGTTTAATTCCCCCATCCATCTGCCCCCAGTTTAATGTCCCCCTTTATCTGCCACCATCTTAATGTCCCCCTTCATCTGCCACCATCTTAATGTCCCCCCTTTATCTGCCCCCAGTTTAATTTTCCCCTCCATCTACCACCAATTTAATGTCCCCCTTTAACTGACACCAGCTTAATGTCCCCCTTTATCTGCCACCAGTTTAATTGCCTATTCATCTAACCCCAGTTTAATTGCCCCCTTAATCTGCCTTTAATTTAACTGCCCTACATCTGCCTTCAGTTTAACTGCCCCCTACATCTGCCTCCAGTTCTCCTCTCTTGCTCACACATGCTGTCTCTCTGTCTCTTCGATCACTCTGGTTCCCAGCAACTTTCTGTGTAACATCACAGTCTGTCCCGCAGTATCCAGAATAGCTCCGCCCACACAAGTCTGATCACATGGTCATGAAGTCATCAAAGGTCCTTTAGCCCACTGGATTTAGCATCTACCATTTAGCCTTTACCCTCCCCTAATAAGGTTTGTTAACAGCAAAACACTTCAGGGGCATAGCGGGACAAACTGCAAGCTATCTGGTACAGCGGGACAGCAGTGTAAAATCGGGACTGTCCCGCCAGATGCGGGACGGTTGGGAGCTATGTGGTTATAATGACCCTTTATGGTTATTGGCCCTTAATATTTTTAAGGCCTCCCCCCTCCCCAACAAAAAAAAAAAACCAACAATAATACTCACCTGCCTCCAATAACCTTGCTTGGACTTGCTACCACCAACTCTCCTTGCTCTATCCTGCAGCCTACAAGATGCCATTACCACAGGACGTCTATGTCCCAGCTCAGGCGGTGCCAGGATGCTGACATCTTAATTTTCGCTAGGGAACCTGTAAGCTGCAAACCACTACAAGCCTGTGGCCTGTGGTCCCCAAACTTTTTCGCACCAAGGACCAGTTTTCCGCAGCCTTGGGGGGGGGGGGGTGGAGGGTGTTGCTGGTTGGGTGAGGTTTTTGGGTTGCAGGGCCACCTCACATGTAATAGTGCCCCCCTCCATGGTTAATAGCCTCCTCACATCTATAATGCTATTACTTGTTGGGGGCACTATTACTGTAATAGTGCTCTAATACCTGTTGGAGATATGCAACAGCCAGCTTTGTCTCTATATTTGCTGGATTGACTGCAGTTCACATTTATGACACTAGATGTAGCTGTTACTAAATGTTTATCTGTAGATACTCTGTACTTTGTTGTTTTTGATGTTATTGATATACACTTCCTGTATTTTTAGTGTGTTTGCTGAACTAGATCTGTTATTCACCATGTGAGGTGATCTTCTCTTACTGCATTCATGTTTCACTAAAGTCTGTTCTTGTTATGTACAAATGTCTATCTGGTTTTGACTCTGCCACATCCAGCAATCACACTCTGCAACAACACCAACCCCAAAGGTAATAGTTCCCTCCCCCACATAAATAATGATGTTACCTGTGGGGGGCACTATTACTGTAATAGTGAGCTAATAGCAATCTTCTGCACAGGTTATAGTCCCCCTCCCTCACATACCATTCCATATACTGTTTCTCTGTATAGTTATATTGTACTTACAGAGCAGTGATGGGGTGGTTAGGACCTCCTCTTGCACACAGCCTGTGCACATCTACTATTTTCTTCCCACTGTAAACATAGAATAGGGATCAAGGTTCCGGGCGGGACCTCCTCTTGCCCACATTCTGTGCGCATCTTCTACTTTCCTCCAGGAACTTTGACCACCTATTCTATGGAACCACTGGGAAGAAAATAGAAGATGTGCACAGGCTGTGTGCATGAGGAGGTCTCGCCCATCCCATCACTGCTTTGTAAGTACAGGTTTCTGTTCTACCATGTATTTCAACTGCATCGGTGCCAATACAGTTGAGATTTTTGTGTGCACTTGCCACGGTCCCGGAGTGGGCCCCACAATGTCAGTGGACCCGGGGTCGCCGCCTCCCCCCCCCCCCCCCCCCCCTTAGCTACTCCTCTGCGTCTAACATTCCAAACTCTACAGAATTCAGCCACCTTTTTTATTCCCCTCTTCAAATAATATACAGTATTTCTATATGTTTTAAAATGTCACGCCTTTCAGCCTGTAATTTTACATCTGTTACAATTTTTAGAAGAAAATTGATCTATTTTATACAAATAATAAACTCTTTTGACGTTATGGTCACGCTAGCGACAGGCTCTCTGTAGTTCGGGTCTGTCGGAGGACCCGAATGACAGAGAGCCAGACCACCTACAACAGTGGTTACACATGGACACCAGCGGACCCCATTGACTACAAAGGGGTCCACCAGGAGTCTGCTGATTCAAAACTGAAAGCGGCAGAGAAAAATGTCCAACGGAGACTCCGGCACAGATGTGAACCCAGCCTGAAATGTATTTTTCTTTCATTTGATAAATCCCACAAGAATGTAAATAAAATGCATATTTATTGATACGCAATAAAAACAAGAATGAGTATAATGACATACAAATAGTATAGAAAATGTAAAATGGGGAGAAGAGACTAATAAGACTAATGTCTCAGGACTGGACAAGCTAGCAACCAAAGACGTGGTAAGTGGGATGGCAAACACAGGAATTAGTGACTATGTCAAAGTATACAGTACAATGAAGTCAGGCTGATAGATATAAGCTGTGCTGAAAATAGGTTACAAAAAATGAATAATATGCACAATGCATTGCAGACAGCATAAACAACAGCTAGAAACACACATTAATGTTACAGACAGACATAATAGTAAACCATACCAACCCACTACCACGCACGTCCGACGCGCGTTTTGCCTGGGGATAGGCGTGCGTCGGACATGCGTGGTAGTGGGTTGGTATGGTTTACTATTGTGTCTGTCTGTCCTGAGACTTTTATTAGTCTCTTCCCCCATTTTACATTTTCTATACTATTCGTCATTATGCTCATTCTGGTTTTTATTGAGTATCAATAAATATGCATTTTATTTACATTCTTGTGGGATTTTCCTTGATTTACAAACGTTTATATCCAAATCTCACTATTAGTATTATTTACCTGTTTTTATGATTTTTTTTTTTTTCATTTGAGAAAGACAAAAATGGTGCTGGACCAGTAGTATGAACTGTCACAAGAAATAAAGTGAAGAAAAAAATATATAATTTGGTGCCTGATGTGCTATTTAAGCGTGGTAATGTCTGAAGGGCAGTGTCAGACGGGGTGTGATTCAGAGCTCCGATCACAGGCAGCCAGTGTAAAAGCTCAGAATCACACCCTTTGCCTACTCCTACCTGACACTGCCCTCCTGACAGTACAGAGCCTAAGTAATATATCAGGGATAAAATAATAACAGCAATGATTGCTCAGGAATGGAGGTTAGAGAAAACAAAATCAAACTGTGCCAGAATCATTGGAGCAGCATCTATTAGCAGATGCTTAGAACTGGAGTTGGTAGAGGTGATGAAAGGTCTCTTTAATACAAGGGGGTATTATTATTAAAGACTGGGGAATTGTGCAGTATTAATTTAATGTAGCACTCAGGTGCATTATTAATAATTAGGGAACATTATTAATTGCAGGGCAATATTAATTTATGGGGGCATATGGTAGCATCATTATTTTAAATATGCATGTTATCTATAAATTATACATGTAGAAACATATTTGTGAGTTGTAATATATATTTTTTAATGTTTTATATGTAAAAAATAAATAGAAAATTATTTTGATCAAAAGCTTATGCTCTTCAATTCAGGATTGTGTATCTGCATAATTTAGTAAATATTATAAACCCTTTGTATTCTGAAAGAGGTGGATAGTTATAGTGACCTATAACATTCAAACCTCAATTTATTAAACAATTTTTTAACTGTAATTTTATTTGAAATTTTCATAAAGAATACAAGATAAACAAGCACAGAGCACTTACAAAGTGCCTTAAATCAAGTACATCCAGAAGCTAGTGAAGACACTAAAAAATATACATGCTCTAACCTCAGAGGGAAGTGGGAGACTGTGGTCAGAGGCCCTGCAATATACAATAGGTGTCCCATGGAGCCCAAATAGATTGGAATGCTTCTACAGTATTATTTAGTGTTACAGTTGGGTATTCCAGGCTGCGGATATCTTTCATGCAGGCCAGAATATTAAAATATGTTAATGTTTCATACATAAAAAGAGTTTTTGCTCCCTTGAATATCCAAACCCTTTTTCTCTCATTCCATTCACTTTCAACTACATCACTCATTCAGCTCATGGAATGCAAGCTAGCTTAGACTTCAATGGATGCTTCTGTATGTTATCACATTTTTGTCTTTACCCTGTAGTGATAAAGATGTCTGGACACGGCTTATTTCTTCAGCTGTTTACCATTAAAACATTATACTGAGAGAAATCCCAATCTGACTGAAGTATAGAAATACTAAGCCTATTGCTTGAAACGCCATAATGCCTAAGAAATCCTATCAGTGGGTTCAATATTTATAGCTAGTGATTCATTTTGGTAAAGCAATTTAAACTTATACTAAAGAAGAAAACATTCAAAAAATATTTACTGTATAACTCTTTGAGTAAAAATGTTAAATAGTTAAAAAGGCTATACCGTTATAACAGGTTTTATCCTATTTTAGTATAGATATGAGACTACGAAAATAACTGCTATTGAAGCTCCATCAAAGATCGCCACCCAACTTTTTAGAACCTTTCTAATGCCTGGAAAGTAAATGCCTAACACTGCATACAAAAGCTTCCTTGACCATATTTATGTATACACAGTTCTAGGATAGCTAATTACTAATTACAAAATAGTTCTGTAAATATGTGAAAAGTCTCAGAATGTGCTTATCTGAAAACTATAATGTTACAATAGTTTCAGAAAGAATTGAATTGAATTTACCTGTGCATGCAGACATGCTCCAAAACACTGTAAACGCAAATCTTTTTTGTGTTAGTTTTATAGAAAGGGTCAGGGTGGGTTCACACTTGCGCCGGAACTCCGTCCACCGCGAATCCGACCTAAATGTCGGAAAACTGGATACACACTGGATAGGGGAAGGTTTGTGACGCATTGCTTAAAACCCCATTCACTTGAAAGGGGTTTAAAGGCAATGCGCGGGTGTGCGCTTACACCCTCTGCGCCGCAAAGCCGTTTTTTTCGCTGGAAACAAAGTCGGACATGCAGGACTTTGTTTCCCGCGAAAAAAAACGGCTTCGCGGTGCAGAGGGCGTAAGCACATATCCTTGCATTGCTTTAAAACCCCATTCAAGTGAATGGGGTTTTAAGCAATGCGTCGCAAACCTTCCCCTATCCAGTTTTCCGACATTTAGGTCGGATTCGCGGCGGACGGAGTGCCGGCGCAAGTGTGAACCCACCCTCATTATGTACACATTGATGCTGAATATGCATACTATTCATTGTTTTTATATATATATATTTTACATACCAAATCATTGTTAATTTTGGCCTTTTTCGAGGTTTTAATATTTGCTGACATTTTATTTTATTTTTACATTTTTTTATTCGTATTATGGATTGATCAGCAGGGGCTTAATCAACTGATATAATATAATGCAATATGCCTGTATTATACCTCTCTCTCTGCTTAAAAAGGATTTGTCACCAAGTAAAATACTAAATGTCATACGTTATTTAAAGGGTACCTGAGTTTTCATGAAAATTTGATATGCAGGGTATTGCTGGGTAGTCTGTCTGAAATGACCATTTAATGCTCCTTATCAATTTGGTGTTCTTATTTTTAAAATCCATCCACCCATTCAAAAGATATGGCCCCCTGGATGATTATATATAAACTAACGTTCAAGTGGGCGGAAACCTTTTGTTTTTCTTATAGAAAATAAAGGGTTCCCATCCACTTGGGGAGCTAGTTTACATATAATCTTCCAGGGGTCAAATATTTTGAACTGGTGGACGTTTTTTAAAAATAAAATGCCAAACTGGATCGCAGAGAGCATTGAAAGATCTATGCATTTAGTACTTGGTGACATATCCTCTTTAAATAACTTTCACCTTGAAAACTCTGCTGAATTCTGAATTGCTAGACCAAGAGGGACAAGAGGACACAGAGGTGTCATATTGCAGCTTTCAATCCCAAAGTAACGCAAATAACGTCCACAAAAACGCCATCACACATTAACATGGAAAAATAATAAAGTTATGGGTCTTAGCATGGCATGGGTATGGCAACCAAAAAACAAATACTTGTTTTTTTAAAGTGTTTTTTGTTTTTAGAATGTTACTTTTAACATTTTGCAAAATTTACACTCCACATAAAAATAAAAAAATATGGCTCCTGGATAATGACAGTAGAAAAATTAAAAATAATTCTTTGTCCTTAAGGTCAAAATAGGCTGGATCCTTTAGGGGTGAAGTTCTAAGTTCAGAGACTTCTCTGAAAATCAGCCAAGTATCAAGCTGAAGACCAAGATGCATACAAAATTCACATAAATACCCGGAGTAACTAGCGACTGCTAAAGAAACCCAGTGGACCACATCTACAAAAAAGGGCATCTGGTGTGCAGAACAGGTAATGTAAATGTAGTTTGAGTTAACAAACACAAAACTTCCCAAATCTGTGCTGTAGACTCTTATTTAAATATTTGGGTCTATAAGGCTCTATCCACATAATAGTGTCAAATGGAAATTTTAATAACAATAAAAGTGAATGGTTCTAATTACATGTCTGTTTTTTAACAGATGTTTTTTCATGGGTGTAAAAAAAAAAATACATGCTCTATCTACCGTTTTAACAAACAGGGCTAAGTGAATGTACCCATTGACATTAATGGACTTTAAAATGGCCATCACACAGCTGTGAGACCATGGGCTAAAAATCAAGCCCAAGAAGTGCCAACTGTTTCAGCAGCGAATAGAGTACTTGGGACATGTGGTCACTCCGGAAGGGGTACAACCAGCCCCCAGCAAGGTGGAGGCCTTCCAGAAATTGTCGCAGCCAAGAACCCTACGGGAAGTGCAGGCCTTTTTTACGATTGGCCTGTTATTACAGGAGATTTATATCCAAGTTCTCTCATCTCACTGGTCCACTAAATGATCTGCTGAGAGGCACAGCTGGAGGACCCAAGAGTCGCCCCATTGAGTGGGGGCCATGACAGCAAGGAGCCTTTGAGGCGTTGAAAAGAACTCTGACCATTGTCCCGATCCTGGCCTATGCACGGTTTGATAGTCCGTTCTTGTTGTACATGGATGGAAGTCTACATGGTCTTGGAGCCGTGCTATCTCAAGTTCAAGACGGACGTGAGAGGGTGATTGCCTATGGCAGTCGGTCTTTAAGGCAGTCGGAGTACAACCCTGACAACTATAGCTCCTTTAAGTTGGAGCTTTTGGCACTGGTATGGGCCATGACTGAAAAATTTGCAGAGTATCTGACGAGTGCAGAAGTGACTATGATGATGAACAATAACCCGTTAGCGCACTTAGAGAACGCCAAGCTAGGCGCCCTTGAGCAGTGATGGATGGCTCGTCTTTCTAAGTACCAATACCGCATCCAGTTCCGGTTAGGAAGGGAGGACGGCAACGCTGATGCCCTCTCCCGAGTCCCTGTAGGATTGCCGACCAAGAGTGGGGAAGAAGGGCTAGAAGACATTGAAATCCCACACCTTGGTAGAGTACCGCCATTCCAGAACATAACACATTCAAGTGGGGTGGCTTCAGGGATGCCGATGGTGTTGGGGAAGATGTTGGAAGATTGAGAAAGGGTTCAAAATAGCTGCCCAGACCTCTGGAAAGTGAAAGAGTGGATTCGGACTAACATCTGGCCCCGCCCGGACGAGTGGGCCAGCCTAATTCAAGAGCGTCAGAAGTTACTGAGACAGTAGGATAAGCTGAGTGTTATCCAGGGACTCCTGTTCTGGACCATATACTGTATGTACAGTCAAAGCTGCACTACCGGCAACAGGTTGTCATCCCTATGTCATTAGGACCAGCGGCCGCTCAGAAAGCCCATGAGAGGGGGGCTCATTTTGGGAGTGCTAAGACGTACCGATGGCTCCAGCGATTCGTATATTGTCCAGATTTGGGAGAAATGGTAACCGAGGCATGCTTCAAATGTAGGTCCTGCGGGCTGAGTAAAATCCCCGAGCAACGGGCCCCTGTACAAACTATTCAAACATCTTCCCCCCTAGAAATCTTAATGATTGACTATGTACAGATTGGGTACTCTACCTCAGGATACGCTTACTGTTTGGTTCTGATGGACCACTTTACAAAATATGCAGTGTTTAGGTGTCCACAGAGAATCCATTCAGGTCAGGGGGCATGTTTTCAGGGTGCTTTGATGAGTGAGCTGTATAAACTCTACGGTAGCCAATGTTCCCGCATGACCCCATATCATCCGCAAGAGAACGGGGCGTGCGAGCGGTTCAACTGCACTTTGATACAGATGCTGCGGACTTTAGAGGATAATCAAAAAGCTCGGTGGCCAGAGTACTTACCTGCACTGATGTGGTCCTATAACAATAGAGTACACAACACCACTGGTTACTCTTCACACATGCTTATGTTTGGGAGAGCAGGCCAGGAGATCGAGGATCTCCACATGCCAGATCCGATGGAGCACTACTGCACCGTCACCGACTGAGAGCAGTACATAAGGTTGTGGGTGAATGCCTGAGACAAGTAGCGCACCCCAACCCAGGGCTGGTGCAGAGGAATGAGGCCAACTGGAAAATTGGATGGGCGGTAGGAGGCAGTTCCATATATAGTGAAGCGGAGGGTAGACCCTGATATCCCAATGTATGAGGTAGAGCCAGTAGGGACTGGGGGACCCTCAAGGAACCTCCACCGTAATATGTTTAGAATCTGTAACTTTGAGCAACCATTGGCCGACAAGGAGGTGCTTGCCCCTAACTCTAGTACTAGGGAACCTCCCTTAGACGATAAGTGGTGGGTTGTCCCTGCCCCAGTCACTCTGGGGACCCCAGTTGTGCCGAGTTTGCCACCCAGGGAGAGAGTTGCACAGCCTGCAGAACAACCATCATTGGATGTGCCCGATACCCCTGATCCTGTGATTCTGCGTAGGACGGCCAGGTCCAATGCTGGCGTACCCCCACAGCACTATGCGCAGGATGAGTTTGTATGGGGACATCAACCTCTAGTGGGGTGGCATGTAAGATGGTGAAACAGCCCTCATGTTGTGAATGTACCTGTTTCTGTAAATAAGTTTATTTTTTTATAAACTGACACTTGGTTGTTTGACCACAAGAGGCCACTGTTACCTCAGAAATGGGAAAAGACTGTAATTCCCTGGAGTAGTGACATGGAGACCCTGTTCTGCAGAGGTGAAGCTATAAGGAGGAGCAGAGTGTGTGTGGCAGCCATCTTGACAGTGTGGTTTGAGCTCTAGAAGGAGGAGGACTGGAGTGTGAGTAGGAGCAACCCTAAGGGACCAGAACTATAGCAAAGTGGAGCTGAATCAGAGACTGTTACAGGGTTTGTTCAGACAGCATCCTGAAGGAGGAGATTGCTATCAAGGACCCGGCTGAGAAGTGGCCCTGTCTGTGAGACAGCATGTTTTCTGGATGAGCCCCGCTTCCAGCTGTTCCAGACAAAAGCTAAAGATACCCAACAGACCCAAGTCAGTAAGAGAAGTAATCGTGCACGCACCGCATTACGTTTTTGGCGCCAAATTGCTTGAGACTAAGTAAGGGCCTGTAGTTAGATTAGTTAGGCATATTCGTCTTCATAGGCCACACTGCTGGTGAATTATCTACCTATTCGGTATTAAGGACTAGGACTAGAATTCTATTTAGTTGTAACTTTCAGAAACGATCTTCTAAGGAAGTCTAGAAGCGACTTTTTATGAAATTTCACATCTCTTTGGCTTGCAAGCTGACCTACTATTATATTTACTTGGTTGTACTTTGTTTGGGGGGAATAGGGCTATTTTGATAAGCTTGTAATCTCTTGTGTTATACCGCCAGTGCCCCTATCACAGTCACTGAATTGTTCCTGTGACTAGGGTGATAAAAAGGTAACAAGTGGCTGGTTAGTTGCAGCCTGCAGATAGGTAAAAGCTTGGAGTATATTGGAGGCCCTCATTAGAGGGCACCGCGCTGCACAACACCAGGGCCTCAGCTTCCTGGCTGAGTGTATGTAAATATCTGGGAGTGTTCTTTTTGATAAAGGGGTGTTACTAAACTAAGTAAAATCTACTTTTTATTAAATTGAGTTGCAGTCGCTTCCTTTGTTCGTGACTTCGCTGTATCCTGGGGAGCCCACCCCGGTATACGGCTTACAGCTATATAACCTATAATAGTATATGGCGCAAGAAACAAATTTTTCTGTATACTGTGCAGAAGATGTATTACTGCTCTCCTTCAAGTGCCTGGGTAACTCATTTAACATGAACTATAACGGAAAGGAATTTAAAATCCAAGGGGATGCTTAGTCGTAAAACTATAGAGGTGATATGTAGCATATGCAAGTGCCCCTGTGGCTTCAAGCATGTCTGAAGAACTCAGAAAACGCAAGCACATAATGTCATGTTACCTAAAAAAAGTTTATACATGCTTTTCAAAGAGATTAAAATTTGGAGGCTCCCAGACCAGTCATAGTAATATTTTAAAAGTTTATAACCAGCCTCAATAGTAATGTACAGAATATCCCATAGACTGCTATACTGTTGTATTGCAGTCTATGGGACTTGCAATCAAATGATTGCAGGTTTAAGCCCCCTAGGAGGGGCTAATAAAATAGTTAAAAAAAAAGCTTAAAAAATAAAAAACTAAAAGTTCTAAATCACCCCCTTTCCCTAGAATACATATGAAAGTAGAAAATTACTGTGAAACACATACAACTTAGGTATCCCTGTGTACGAAAATACCCAGTCTACAAACTCAAATACAATGCCCGGTCTACAAAATATTTTTCCCGTAGGGTGAATGTTGTAGCGGGAAAAAGAAACAAAAGTGCCGAACTGCCGTTTTTTTCACTGTTTCGCCTATGATTTGAATAAAAAGTGATCAAAGCAATAGACATTCCCCAAAATGGTATAACTAAAAATTACACCTGACCCCACAAAAAAAGATGTCCTATGCATCCCCATACAGCTGCAGAGCCACCTGTCAATGTGGCCTTGAAGCTGTTGCAAAACTACAACTCCCATATATTAAATATTTTACCAAATTTTTTGCTTCAAAATTTTTTTCCCTATTTTCCTCCTCTAAAACCTAGGTGTGTCTTATCGTCCGGTGCGTCTTATAGTCCGAAAAATACGGTACATTCAAAGGGGTGGGGTATAAAATGGCAATAATTGAGAGAGAAGATAGTAAGGAGCATCTTTGCATGCCTGGCAGGTTACAAGAATATATTTATGCCTGTATTTTATGCCTTTGTAAGTATAGCAAAAATTTTCCAAGGAATTTGCCTTGTTGAGCTTTTTCAGCCTCTAGATTCGGCTGAGGTGAGAGTTCAGGAAACACCTAAGGCCTTATTCACACAACAGTAATGTTTTTGATGGATCTAGCGGCTTTTAACCCCTTAACGACCCAGGGCGTAATAGTACGTCCTGAGTCGCATGACGATGTATGGCGAGCGCTCAGGAGCTGAGCGCTCTCCATACACCGCGGATGCCGGCTGTATAATACAGCCAGGACCCGCCGCTAACAGCAGCGATCGGTGCCTGCACCGATCGTGGCTGTTAACCCTTTAGATGTCGCGGTCAAACGGGACAGCGGCGTCTAAATTACGCAGCTGCCACAGGTTGGTTGCCATGACAGCCGGGAGCCTATTGAAGGCTCCCAGGCCTGTCATTACATTACAGGTATTACGCGATGCCAGAGGCATCGTCTAATACCAGTGAAGGCATTTTGCTATTCACTGCGATACAGTAGTATCGCAGTGAATAGTATGATCGATCAGACTCCCTAGGTTTCAAGGTCTCTAGGGAGTCTGATCATACAAGTAAAAGTATAAAAAAAAAAGTTTTTAAAAGTATGAAAAAATAAAAAAAAACACAAAAGTTCAAATCACCCCCCTTTCCCTAGATCAGATATAAAAGTAAATAAACAAAAGTAAGCATAAACACTTTAGGTATCCCCACGCTCCAAAATGCCCAAACTATTAAAATATTAAAATATTTATCCCATACGGTGAACGGCGTAGCAGGGAAAAAAAATCAAAATGGCCAAATAGCGTTTTTTTCAACACTTTGTCTCCTCTAAAAAATTGAATAAAAAGTGATCAAACCATCAGATCTTTCCCCAAATGGTATCAATAAAAACGTCATGTTGTCCCGCATAAAAAGACGCCTTACCCAGCTCCATAGATGTAAATATGAAAAAGTTACAGGTGTCACAATATTGCGATGCAAATTTTTTTTTTCTATTTAGCAAAGTTTTAAATTTTTTAAAAGGTTTCAAAACATTACAAATACTATATAAATTTGGTATCGCCATGTTCGTACTGACCCGCAGAATACAGGTAACATGTCATTTTTACCACACAGTGAATGCTGTAAAAATTAAACCCATATGAATTTGGCGCAAATGCAGTTTTTCTCCAATTGCACCTCATTCAGAATTTTTTTCCAGCTTCCCTGTACATTGCACAGCATATTGAATAGTGACATTACAAAGTACAATTTGTTTTGCAAACAATAATCCATCATGTGACTCTGTGAACTGAAAAATGAAAAAGTTATGGCTCTTGGAATGTGGGGAGGGAAAAACGAAAAAGCAAAAACAAAAAATGGCCCGGTCACGAAGGGGTTAAAGACCATTGTACATGTCTGTTTTAAACAGCCATTTTGCATTCATTCTATTCTATTTTTTTTTTTTTTTTTGATGGCCGAGTGTCATCCGTTTTGCATCAGTTTTTTTTTTTTTTTTTTTGTTTTTTTTTAATGTAGGATTAACAACAACATAAGGTACCACAAGTGCAAGAATAATGAGGTAAAAAGAAAACAGGTAGTAAAACCGTAGCATACAGTATTGGAATAGATAGAAGAGAAGGAGAGGAAAAGAGCATGAGGAGAGTGAGGAAAACAGTCAATGCAGGGGGAAAAAAACAGACAAGGGAGCAAGGTGAAGGAGGGAGGAGAAGGGAAGAAATAGTAGAAATAAGGAACCAAACAAAAAAAGGGAGAGGGTTAAGGAATAAAAAAAATGTGTCACATATGGCTGCGGACACCAGAGAGGTACCCCCGCAGAAGCGCGGGTCAGTAAGGCAACACTTCCCAGGAGCCTACCTGAGGGTCCAGGTTAAGGAGCAGCAGATCAGAGAAGTGCTTGGTATTCAATGGACGACTAGAACTCCATCCAGTAGTTCCACGTTTTGTAGAATGTTTCATAAGAATCCTTTAGAAAAGATATCAGGGTTTCCATGCACATGAGCTTGTTGACATTCAAAACCCACAGGGCAAGAGAAGGAGGTTCCACTTGCTTCCAGCAGAGTGGAATGCAAGTGTGAGGTGCCATAATCAGGAATCTCAGCAAGGAGTGTTTGTATTTAAGCACCGGAGACTCACAATGATGGAGGAGAAACAAGGTGAGGCCAAGGTGATGCGAGGTCTCAGTGACCTGACTAATGATTTGCTTCACACCATCCCAAAAAGAGGTCAGGATTTCAGGGGCATTGTGGGTCTCAATTGAGAGAGTAGGGGGTGAGCTTTTTGTAGAGGCGACGATTGTGCTATATAGGAGAGAGCTTTTACTGGGGGTGAGTGCTTGGATGCCCCACAGCGCCAGGGGAGGTGAACATGGCCATATGTTCAATCTGTGGGCAAATGGTTAAGCGTGGCCAGGGTGCCAATGTTGGCACCACCATAAAGTGGCCTGGGAGAACCGTGGCTCCAATGTGGTGGTCCAGCCTGCTACATCACCCAGTGGCATGCACCCCATTTCAGGCAGTCAAGGCTCCACCACCTCAGCCAAAGGAAGCTGTGTGTCCTTCCCATCATCTGCTGGTCCTAATGCTCATCCTCCTCCTAGTCAGTCATTGTGTCAGCAATCGATCACTGAAGCGATTTAGAAGAGACAACAGTATGCGTGCACTTATCCAACAGTGCAGAAGCTGAACATGCTCCTGTCCAAGTTGCTGGTGCTGCAGTCCCTCCCTTTCCAAGTGGTGGACTCTGCACCTTTCAGAGAACTGATGGCTTGTGCCGAGCCGAGGTGGAGAGTCCCAAGCCGTCATTTATTTGCCAAAAAGGCAGTACCAGCCCAGCACAAATATGTAGAACAGAAGGTGGGCCAGTCCTTGAGCCTGTCGGTGTCTGCCAAAGTGCATGGCAGCGCTGACGTGTGGAGCTGTAACTACGGTCAAGGAAAATATACTGTATGTCCTTTACGGCCCACTGCGTGAATGTGGTTCCTGCCCAGACACCAGCAACTTGGCAAGGTGACGCTGCTTCCGCCTCCACATCCTCCACTGTGTCCTCAGCCTCCACTGCAGGGACAATTCACATTGCTCCTCCAGCATACCACATGTGCAGGGCACGGCGGTGTCATTCTGTTCTACACCTCGTTTGCCTGGGCGAACGAAGTCACACAAGAGAGGAACTACTCTGTGTCCTTCATCAAGAAATTGAATTCTGGCTTTCTCCATGACAACTCAAAATCGGAAGCATGGTGACCAACAATGGGAAGATCATGGTGTCGATGCTGCGTCAAGGAAGGCGTCCCACAACATAGGCTGATATGCGACGATTCCACCCTTTGGAATTCCACCCTCCATATGTCGGACTGACTGTACGAACAGAGAATGGCCATAAACGATTTTTTGATGATCCAAGTGGACAGAGGTACTCCACGGTGTAACTTCAATGTTAGCCAGTGGCAGCTCATGCATGACGCCTGCCGTTTGCTCATGCACTTTATTAGTCATTCGCCAGGACTACGGGATGAACAACGTCATTTCACTGATTAATATCCAGGAAAAGATGCTGGTAAATCTGACTGGTCAGGGGACTGGAGAAGTCGCGACTACATCTCACAGCCAAGTGAGCCCTGTGGGGGCTAAACTGGAGGAAGAAGAGGAGGAGGACATTGGAGCACAAGCAATGGGTAGCAAAATGGGTGTTTTTTTTACACAGGTGACAGGAGAGGAGGAGCAAGAGCAGCCGGAAGAGCAAGAGGGAGATGAGGAAGACGAGGCAGATGACCCAGACACAATGTGGCAGTATGCAGTGGAGATGGATGCAGGAAGTCCCTCCGAGTCACGGCTCTCCACCATGTTAGACCCTCCCTATCGGTCAAAAATGGGGGCCTTTTTACACCTGCTGAGAGGGAAGACAAAGTGAACTACTATAGAGACATCCTATGTAGTCAGTTGGCCGCTGCCTTGCACTGACATGGCTGCTGTGGGTGGGGGGGCAGGAGCAGTATCAGCTCCATCAGCAGCAGCCTGAGCCTAGAGTTGCTGATGAGCAGCCTTCTTCACCCGCATAGTGAAGAAACTACTCACCAGCAGCTAGACATAAAGCAGAACCTGAACCAGCAGGTGATGGCACATTTGGAGTGCCCCCAGCCACCCATCATCAAAGAACCGCTGGACTACTGGGCAGGGACATGGCCAGTAGTGTGGCTACAACTGGCCAAGTGTTCCCTGGAAAAGCTGTCCTGCCCGGCCAGTAGTGTGGCATCAGAGTGGGTGTTTAGTGCGGCGGGGACCATAGTTACCCCAAGGAGAACTTGCCTGTCCCTCCAAAATGTGGAGAGACTGACCTTTGTCAAATCAGCCACCAATGCCTGATGCATCAGATTAAATCATTCATGCTGCCTCACCCAAACCTTGACAAAAGAGACCATTTTTTTCTGGCTACCTGCCTCAGCTACTATTCTGATGCTGCCACCCGCCTGATGCCGCACATCTGATGCCAAGTGCTCCTTCTTACAGCCACCATCAGCAGGTACTGTTTGTGCCACCCACCTCCCCACTCTGTCACCAGGTCACTCTATGGCCTCCTCATGCTGCTGCCACCTCCACATTATGTCACCTTGCCACTCTGTGGCCTCCTCATGCTGCTGCCACCTCCACATTATGTCACCTTGCCACTCTGTGGCCTGCTCATGATGCTGCTACCTCCACATTATGTCACCTTGCCACTCTGTGGCCTCCTCATACTGCTGACACCTCGACATTATGTCACCTTGCCACTCTGTGGCCTCCTCATGTTGCTAACTCAACACTAGGCCACTTCTCATGGTGTTCTCACCCTCCCCACTCCATGCCTGGTCCACTATTTTGCCTTTTTGGCCTATTTGACATTCTTCCGATCTGTCAGAAGGAAGGAAAAATGAGACACAACGGATCCTGTCTGTGTAGCAGCTGTAAGGCCTGTATGGTCCCATCAGAATTGGCCTATGATTTGGTAGCCAAAAGCAGGAGTGGGTACAAAACACAGAATACATGCAAATATTCCATTCACGTGTTATCTCTGTTTTGGATCCACTCCTGTTTTTTTTTTGGCATCAGCAATACTGATGGATTACTGACCAAATCCTGACAGAGTGAAGGTGGATGCTAGACAGACAGGATCCGTTTTTTGGGGGGTTACTGTTATCACGGATCAGAGGAAGGGCAAAATAATCAGTGATGTCAACACAAACTTACTGCTGACACCCTCTCCACTCTGTCAGGGGGGCTCTACTTGTATAAGCGTTTAATAGAACAGGTTCTGTAGACATCTATGTGGAATCAGCACACGACGGTGTAAAAGGAGTGTGCTCTTTCATGCTACAGTAGGATCTTGGGCCTCTGCACTGTTCTTTATACCTGGCACTAACATCGACCTGTAAGGGTGAGTTCACACTTGAGTTAGTTGGTCAGTTTTGGCCTCCTAACTGGCCTAATAAGTGAAGTGTGCAGTGGTTCTAAGAGCAAAGCCTGAAATATGCTTGCCATACTGACTCACAGTATTGTTTCACTACCACAGCAGACTCCCTATGAGTGTTACTGCAAGGCACAGTGTTCTACACCACTATACAGGCTCTCTGCAGCCAGGAAATAGCTGTTTTTTATCGCGATTCGCCGCAAATTAATTCGGATCGAATCGTTTGGGAAAATTCGGCGAAGCGGCTGAATCGAATTTTTGAAAAAATTCGCTCATCTCTACTGGTAATATCTGGGTTAGCACGGATGTGTCGAAGGAGAGGTTCAAGCATTAAAATAAAAAGAAGTGGTGATAGTGGGCTCCTAAGTGCGTACCATTGGAAATGTCTAAGTTTTGTGAGAGCTGTCCATTAACCCAAACCTGTGCCGATGGATGGGAGTAAAGGGAGAGTATCCAGCTCATCATACCTTATGGAAGACCAATATGCTGCAAAGTTTCCTCCATATACAGCCAAATAACTTGATCAAAGTCCTTCTCTGCATCTGTTGAGAGGAGCATGAGAGTCCTTCCAGACATCTGGGCTCCATGGATCAAATTGATGTCTTTAGTGGCATTGTCCCTAGCCTCTCTATCGGGCATAAATCCGGCTTGGTCAAGGTGTATGATTGCCCCTAGAGAGGTGTTAATCATGAGAAAAATGTTTTAGCAAGCAGTTTAACGTCAGTATCAGTAGTGAGATTGGGCGATAACTGGAGCAGAGCGGCCAATCCTTACTAGGTTTAGGGATCACTGTTATGTGAGCATGAAGAGAGTCTCTACCAAGCATCAAACTTGATGCGAGTGAGTTAAATACCTTTAGAAGATGGGGTAAAATCCCCTGTCCCATTTTTTTGTAGTAGACGAATGGTAAATAGTTGGGGCGCCTTGCCCGTAGCAGAATCTTTAATCACTTTTGTAAGCCGAGGATAGGGACATATGATCTGGTTTTGTCACATTGATGACTGTCTTCTTTTCCTGCCAAACCTTACATAAGGCAGCAGCAGCCCATGATGGTAGTAAATAATACCAGGAGAGGGCAGTTAAGAGGCAGCAGCTCCCTGAACTGTTACTTTAAGCCTGACAATTACACTTTCATTCAACAATGAAGGCAAAAAAAAACTTACTCCCAAGTACACTCTTGCAGTGCTGCTTGCTGGAGCAGTAATACTTCTTCACCCTCTCCTGAAGCTACACTAATGCTTTTTCTGGGGGAACCAAGGTAGATGCCCAACCTCAGGCCTGTTTATATCTGTATCCCTCTCTCCTTTCTAAAACAGTGGGGTGCCACTTCTATTTACAAATGTGAGAAAAGTCAAAATGGCAGTATAAAAATTATAAACAAGTGAAAAACAAAGCAAACTTGTACCTTGAATGACATCCATCATATGCACACCATACATGTTTAGCATATAGCTATGAAACACTACACCAACAGAAATTTGGGAGCTGGATTACACCGAGGAAATAAAAGGCCTACTGCATTAAATGCCACACCAAATGTATAAGAGTCTGCTAACTGTGTTACCAATCTACGGTATCAGCACTGTGGATAAGATTTAAACAAACGTCATCGCAGGAAACTAATGGGTCCATGGAGGGCATGGACGGTTTATATGTCCCTCATGCCGTTTTCCCATGGACCCTACAATTCACTCATTTGTGTGCATGTAACTTTAATGCTTTATTTCTATTTTTTTAAAGTGCTAAATGAATTGCATTTAAAATAGTTATATATGCAAATGTATATTTCTTTAATATATATGCAGTGTCCCAGAACGGGATGTTAACATTCTGTTTAAATCGTCATTATGCCGCCATAATATCTTGTATTTTGTCAGGTGGTAATTTCTCATATCAGCCTTTTTTTGTGTGCTGTATATTGTATTCTACTGCATTACTTAGCATACACTGAGGATTGTCTGCAACAGTGTAAGGGTTAACTAGCTTTGCACCTTGTCTTAGCTCTGTAAACTCACAAGTCTAGTGTGCTGCTTCAGTCACATGTTTTGCTCTCAGCCTACAGAAGCACAGGCTGCTTCTGGGCCAAGCCAAGACAAGTCCCTAGTCCAACCCCTGCCTGCACAGGGAGAGGTTATTGCAAAGAGAGTCTCAGCCTGGCCTCCAGCCAGTGCACATGTCTGCCAGCATTGCTCCAAGCTGATAAACTAGCTGCTGTCCGTGCTGCACAGAGCAGTTGCTCTGGATATAAGCTGCTTGTCATAATAATGTAACTTGACTCTCTATTTCACTAAAAGTATATATTATCGTCATTATGTATACAATTGTAATGTAATGTAAACCCCACCCTCCAAAATATATATTGCTGGCCATACTGCGAATACTTGATTTAACTGGTGTACAATAATACTAATAATATCTCAATATTATAATGTTAAAATCTTCTCTGTGTAATACCATTCCAGATACCCTTTTGTTAGTCATTGTATATAATACTTTCTACTGTAGTGAGCTCACAGTACATGGTCATTTGAACTGTTGCCATATATCTCCCCGGCAGTTGATCACTGTAGGTTTTGTAAGAGACAGCCAATGTTGTCCTAAGCTTCATTTGTCTGTATAAACTGTTAATGTTGAATGTATTTCTGTGATTCTGTTCCTTTGAGACAGCAGCCATTGTAATTGTGACATGATGCTGGAGTGAGACCCCCCCCCCTTTTATGTCAGCCTGCCTGTTCTGCAGACAGAGTGTGAGCAGAGCAGCAGGAAGTGACGAGACAGAGAGCAGCAGCCATCTTGGCAAGTGTTGTATTGAACTGGTGTGGAGATTTTTCTGTACAGCTAAGCTGTATCTTGGTCCAGAGACAAACAGAGTGTAAAGAGACAACAGGACTAGTGAGTCCAGGTGAAAGGAACTGTGCTCAGTGGCTGATCAGTGAGACTGGCATTGTGACTGTGTATATGGATACCACAGATAGAGACTCGCAGTGCTGTTGATGTACTGGACAGCACCTGCTAAACCCCGGCTTACATCCCAGCTCAGTGTATGGATTCGGCAGGACTGTCAGTGTGCTGAGTGGAATCTGCTGTTGGATTACATTGCATTCATTGGGTTTCCCTGTTAAAGAGGACTTCATTTCTCCCAAGATCCTGATAACAGTGAGGAGAGGACGCTTCACTATAAAAGAAAGGAACGACTTTGGGCCCCACCGCGCGCTTCTACGGACTGTAAGCGGTCCACCTGGACCACTGGGGAAAAGGGGGTGCACCCAAATGTGATGTCAGGGTCAGTTAGGGATAGTTTTGAGTATATTGTTCATTCAGTGTCCATACTGCAGAAGTGGACAGAGTAAAAGTAGAAACCATTGCAGAATTTGCCTTGAAATTGTTCATGCTATATTGTATATTTTGCTTGTCTTTATCCCTGTCATTTTACCTTCAAATAGCCTTTATTAACTTATAGTAAATATATATTCTTTTCTTGAACTACCGCGTGTGCGTTCATTTCTGGTTGCGGAGTCCAAACCACCTGCCTTGCTCTCGGTTCACAGTTTGAACCCAAAAGTCTGGTGGTTCTTATTCTATTAGAACGTATAAATCAGACTCTTGAACTGTTACCTCAACAATTGTATTGCCCAGACTGCAACATATGTTTGTACACATCCAAAGGCAAATACAACAACCAATTCCAATGAAGTTGGGATGTTCTGTAAAACATAAATAAAAACAGAATAAGATGATTTGCAAATCCTTTTCAAACTATATTCAATTGAATACACTACAAAGACAAGATATTTAATGTTCAAATGGATAAACTTTATTGTTTTTTTGCAAATATTCACTCATTTTGAATTTGATGCCTGCAACACGTTCCAAAAAAGCTGGGCCTGGCGTATGTTTACCACTGTGTTACATCACCTTTCCTGTTAACAACACTCAATAAGCGTTTGGGAACTGAGGACATGAATTGTTGAAGCTCTGTAGGTGGAATTCTTTCCCATTCTTGCTTGATGTACAACTTCAGTTGCTCAACAGTCCGGGGTCTCCGTTGTCGTATTTTGCGACCAACATTTTCAATGGGAGATAGGTCTGGACTACAGGCAGGCCAGTCTAGAACCCACACTCTTTTACTACGAAGCCACGCTGTTGTAACATGCTCAGAATGTGGCTTGGCATTGTCTTGCTGAAATAAGCAGGAACGTCCCTGAAAAAGACGTTGCTTGGATGGCAGAATATGTTGCTTCAAAACCTGTTTGTACCTTTCAGCATTAATGGTGCCTTCACAGATGTGCAAGTTACCCATGCCATGGGCACTAACACGAACCCATACCATCAGAGATGCTGGCTTTTGAACTTTGCACTGATAACAATCTGGACAGTCCTTCTCCTCTTTGGCCCAGAAGACACGACGTCTATGATTTCCAAAAACAATTTGAAATGTGGACTGGTCAGACCACAGGACACTTTTCCACTTAGCGTCAGTCCATCTCAGATGCGCTCAGGCCCAGATAAGCCGGCGGCGTTTCTAGGTGTTGTCGATATATGGCTTTCGCTTTGCATGGTAGAGATTTAACTTGCACTTGTAGATGTAGCGACGAACTGTGTTCACTGACAATGGTTTTCTGAAGTGTTCCTGAGCCCATGCGGCAATATCTGTTACAGAATTATGTTGATTTTTAACGCAGTGCCGTCTGAGGGATCGAAGGTCGTGGGCATTCAATGTTGGTTTTTGGCCTTGCCGCTTACTTGCAGAGATTTGTCCAGATTCTCTGAATCTTTTGATGATATTATGTACTGTAGATGATATCCCTAAAGTCCAGTGTTGTCCTTAAACTGTTGGAATATTTTGTTGTTCAAAAAGTGGTGAACCTTGCCCCATCCTTGCTTGTGAACGACTGAGCCTTTTGAGGATGCTCCCTTTATACCCAATCATGACACTCACCTGTTTCCAATTAACCTGTTCACCTCTGGAATCCTCCAAACAGCTGTTTTTTGAGCATTCCTCAACTTCCCCAGTATTTTGTTGCCCCGTCCCAGCTTTTTTGGAACGTGTTGCAGGCATCAAATTCAAAATGAGTAAATATTTGCAAAACAATAATAAAGTTTATCCATTTGAGCTTTAAATGTATTGTCTTTGTAGTGTATTCAATTGAATATAGGTTAAAAAGGATTTACAAATCATCGTATTCTGTTTTTATTTATGTTTTACACAATGTCCCAACTTCATTGGAATTGGGGTTGTAGGATGGGAGAACACAAGAGAGGGTTCTCTATCCTGTCACATGATTCTCTGCAAGCAAAAACATGGGCTAATCCACAAAGTAATAGGGGCTGAGGCAGCCACCACAGCAAAGGCTTGGTGTCAATTATGTCTGCCTTTAGTATAGAGGCTAGAGAGGCTCATAGGGAGGATTTGCATCTGTCACATTGGGGCAGTGGAGGATGTTACAGAGGTGTGATAGAGATATCTCCACAGAACAATTAGTGCCTCCTCAATTTAATTTGCCTAGGTGTGCATCACCTGATGAAACAAGCATCTCTATTAAGACGGGAAAAACAGTATGGAAATGGAAAAGGCAGGCAGGAAGGAGTTAATATATAAATAATAACAAAAACTAACCTTTATTGAGGCCCTTATTAAAATAGTGTGGCAGGGATACTGGAGAAATAGTAGTGGGCGGCCCCTTGTATTCCCTCATCCATTGCCAGTAAGAACTATAGAGGGATAGGAAAATTATATGGTTTGCAGCAGAGATTGGCTACTTTTATGCTGCATATATATGTTAATTGCCATGTGCATATAGTATATCCAATGTAATTAACTGGATATAAGGGATGCCATTCATGTAACATGAATGTTTTCAGAAGACAAACAGCAAATATGGGTGTACATGACCTGCAAGGATGGATTCATGCCCAAATCAGTGTATAGTGCCTTCCATATAGATAAGTGTTCCTAGAGAATTCCAAAAATGGTTCATCTGTCAATGAAGCAGAAAATGTGACTCATCAGAAAAGGCAACCCAAAAGCCAATAATCGTCCCTTTTTACAAATATGATAAATTGCCCCTTTTACCCATGACGACAAAGAATGTTATGTTTTCAGACTGAATATCGCACACCTTATACACCCACTAAGCCAGCCCATGACACGTCACTTTCTTCAAGGACTATGCGCTGCCGATGTTAAAAGTAGGAGGTGGTCATAATAATGTGGCTCCACTGTGTATAAATAATGTTTAGGGGTATTGTTTGCTAGCCCACTAGGCATCAGGGATGTTAAACTTAAAAACTTAAATTAGGAATCATTATTGCTCATTCAAATAAATGGGTGCCCTGGAGAACATATGTCAGCACTTGTTAAGCTTCTCACCCCAAGTGTGCATATTTAAATGGACAAGTCTGTCCCATTAACAAAAAATTAGTACTATTCTCTTCAGCAAAATTTTTACATTTACATTTTCACACTTCTTTATTCTATAGTCCTGAAGTGAACTCAAAATTTGTGATTAAAACATGTAGCAAATGCAATAACACATGAGACATTAACAGGCAGTGCATAAACACCTTCCAGCCCTCCATCCAGACTTCTAAAAATAAATGGAAAGAAGCTTAAGAACATGAAGAAAAGATTAAGTGGAATACCACAAAGAAGGACTTGGTTTTATGCAACCCCTGGATATGTATTGCTGACATATGCTCATTAATAAGACTTGTTTACTCAAGTCACCATGGTACTTGGAGACAAAACAATGGAAAACAGACTTTCTCTGCATCACTGTCAATGATGAATGGGTATATCTTTTGTAACACTAAAATATGTATTACTTACAGTAGCATTGCGGTATTTTTGTATATCATACAACTCACTAAATATCTCTTGAAACCACACAGATATTAATTCTATGAACTAATCTCATAGAGAGGTAATAACCTTTTTAATAGAATATTCCTAGAAAAAAAATATGGAAAGGTTAACATAACAAAGCACTGTGTATTTTATACTTAGGCTAAGGCCCCACGTTTCTGAAAAGCTGCTTTTTTGTTGCAGATTTTGCTGCAGTTTCTAGAGCCAAAGTCAGGAGTACCTTGAAAAGGAATGGAAAATATAAAGGAAGAACTTATATACTGTATGTCTCTTCTGTTAAATCCACTCCTCACTTTGGCTAAAAAAATTACAGCAGAATCTACAAAAAAAGCAGCTTTTCCATAATGTGGGTCTTAGCCTTATACTGATTTTTGTTCTCATTTTTATTCCCTTTCATATCTCAGGAAGGACGATTACTTTAGATGGTTTGTCAACGATTTTAACCAATATACTAAAAGCAGAGAATGTTGTAAAATTAAAAAAATAAATAAAAGTATACTTACCTGTTAATTTCTCTGCTACTCAATTGGCTGCAGCGGTCACATGTGTATGTATGGCACATCATCATTGCAGAGCAAGTGAAAGACCAGCAGGCAACCAAAGAATATACTGAGAGGGACAAGAAACTGTGGGGGCAGCTGAAGGGGGACAATATGTACTGTCTGGGCAACCGGAGGGGGACAAGAAAGTGGAGGCAGCAGGAGGAAGACAATTTATAATGTGGGGGCAACTGTAAGGGAACAAGAAACTTTGGGGACAACTGGAGGGGGACATTATACTGTTGGTGCAACTGTAAGGGGACAAGAAACTGTGGGGACAACTGGAGGGGGACATTATACTGTTGGTGCAACTGGAGGGGGACATTATGCTGTTGGTGCAACTGGAGAGGGACAGTATAATATAATGTCTGGAGGTCTGCTTCGGGGACAGGTTATTGTCTGAGGAGCCACTGGGTGGAACAGGTTAATGTCTGAGGGCCACTGGGGAGGACATGCTAATGTGTGACCGTCCATTATGTTATACGGGGCCATTGCAGGGGCATTTGACTGTGAGATGAGCCACTGAGGGGCATTATATTGTATGGGGCCACTAAGGAGCCATTATAAGGGGGCATTATAATTTGAACGGGTAAGGTATGTCTAAGTGGTGATGATGGGGTGAGGCCACTTATGAAACCTGCACTGGCCCCACCAAAATGTTAAAATAGCCCTGGAGCAATGTAGTGTACTTCTTTTCACCACTTTAACTGTTGACTGACAGACACAATGTATCTGCTATCAAAATGCTGTTTTTCTAGGACCCAATCATTTTAAAATGATGTTGTAAATATGTGCTGCACTTTGTGATGGTTATTTTCTACAATAATTTATTTGTAATCCTTATGAACTTTCATATGTGTTCATCAAAATGACTGCTACTGAATATTCATTATTGGGTTTCATCCCTATCTAGTTTTCTTTATCACTTTTCACACTGCATCAGGCCATCACATTAACCCTTTAAGGACACATGGTAGTTTGTACGTTAATGCTCGGCAATTTTTTTCATATCCCCCCCCCTTCCAAAATTCATAACTTTTTTATTTTTCTATCGACATAGCTATGTGAGGGCTTATTCGTTGTGTGACTAGTTGTATTTCATTTCCCACCATTTTTGGGTACATACAGTGCCTTGCGAAAATATTCAGCCCCCTTGAACTTTTCAACCTTTTGCCACATTTCAGGCTTCAAACATAAGGATATAAAATTTAAATTTTTTTGTGAAGAATCAACAAGTGGGACATAGTCGTGAAGTGGAACGAAATTTATTGGATATTTTAAAATTTTGTAAAAAATAAAAAACTGAAAAGTGGAGTGTGCCAAATTATTGTAGCGCAACCTTTTGCTGCGATTACAGCTGCAAGTCGCTTGGGTTATGTCTCTATCAGTTTTGCACATCGAGAGACTGAAATTCTTGCCCATTCTTCCTTGGAAAACAGCTCGAGCTCAGTGAGGTTGGATGGAGAGCATTTGTGAACAGAAGTTTTCAGCTCTTTCCACAGATTCTCGATTGGATTCAGGTCTGGACTTTGACTTGGCCATTCTAACACCTGGATACGTTTATTTGTGAACCATTCCATTGTAAATTTTGCTTCATGTTTGGGATCATTGTCTTGTTGGAAGATAAATCTCCGTCCCAGTCTCAGGTCTTTTGCAGACTCCAACAGGTTTTCTTCCAGAATGGTCCTGTATTTGGCTCCATCCATCTTCCCATCAATTTTAACCATCTTCCCTGTCCCTGCTGAAGAAAAGCTGGCCCAAACCATGATGCTGCCACCGCCATGTTTGACAGTGGCGATGGTGTGTTCAGGGTGATGAGCTGTGTTGCTTTTACGCCAAACCTATCGTTTTGCATTGTGGCCAAAAAGTTCGATTTTGGTTTCATCTGACCAGAGCACTTTTTCCACATGTTTGGTGTGTCTCCCAGGTGGCTTGTGGCAAACTTTAAACAAGACTTTTTATGGATATCTTTGAGAAATGGCTTTCTTCTTGCCACTCTTCCATAAAGGCCAGATTTGTGCAGCGTACGACTGATTGTTGTCCTATGGACAGACTCTCCCACCTCAGCTGTAGATCTCTGCAGTTCATCCAGAGTGATCATGGGCCTCTTGGCTGCATCTCTGATCAGTCTTCTCCTTGTCTGAGATGAAAGTTTAGAGGGACGGCCGGGTCTTGGTAGATTTGCAGTGGTCTGATACTCCTTCCATTTCAATATGATCGCTTGCACAGTGCTCCTTGGGATGTTTAAAGTTTGGGAAATCTTTTTGTATCTAAATCCGGCTTTAAACTTCTCCACAACAGTATCACGGACCTGCCTGGTGTGTTCCTTGGTCTTCATGATGCTCTCTGCCCTTTAAACAGAACCCTGAGACTATCACAGAGCAGGTGCACTTATACGGAGACTTGATTACACAAAGGTGGATTATATTTATCATCATCAGTCATTTATGACAATATTGGATCATTCAGAGATCCTCACTGAACTTCTGGAGTGAGTTTGCTGCACTGAAAGTAAAGGGGCCGAAAAATATTGCACGCCCCACTTTTCAGTTTTTTATTTTTTACAAAAGTTTAAAATAACCAATAAATTTCGTTCCACTTCACAATTGTGTCCCACTTGTTGTTGATTCTTCACCAAAAAATTAAAATTTTATATCTTTATGTTTGAAGCCTGAAATGTGGCAAAAGGTTGAAAAGTTCAAGGGGGCCGAATAGTTTCGCAAGGCACTGTATAATATTTTGATTAGCTTTTACGTGTTTTGGGGGTCCATGTGAAATAACACACAATTCTATCATGATTTTTTGTATTTTATTTTTACGGCTTTCACTCTGCATTAAAAATGACATGGAAGCTTTGTCTGGCGGGTCATTATGATTACGACAATACCATACTTATATTGGTTTTTATTACGTTTTACCACTTTACAAATAAAATGTCACTTTTTGAAAATGAACGATTTTCCTGGGGTCACCGGATTCTGATCCCGCCTATGACTTTTTTACTGTACTGTTGACGGAGATATGTCAGGGCTCTTTATTTGTGGGACAAGTTGTACTTTGTATTGGTACCAATGTTTGGTATGTATGACTTTTTGATCACAGTTTAATGTTATTTTTTGGGGAAAGCAAAGTGACCAAAATACGTTGATATGTGCTTTGCGGAATACTTTTTTTATGGAGTTCACCGTACGGGATAAATAACGCTATTTTTGGATAGTAGGGACTTATACGCATGTGGAGATAATGAACATGTTTGTTTATTTTTGTTTACATTATATATTGTTTAAATATAAAGGTGTTTTTTTTTTTTACTTTTTATTATTTGTTTGTTTATTAGTATATGTTTTTACTATGTTTGTGTTCTGTTTTTTTTTTTAACTTTTTACATGTCCCACAAGGGGACTTGCAGCTGGGATCTCAGATCCGCAGTGCAATGTACTGCAATACATAGTATTGCAGAACATCGCATGTTAGTTTCTATTGGAACTATGCAAAGGCAGTCAGGAGGCTGTGGCCCAGCCTCCTTGCTGCCATGGCACCCCTCTGAACCCGCGATATTATCGCGGGGGTTCCAAGGGGCGACAGAGAGGGGCGATCTTGCCCCTGGTTGCCATGATTGTTATAGATCACAGCATCCACAGGGTTAAGCCACTGGAGCCAAAGTATCTTCCGACTCTGGTGGCTGGTCCCGGCCCTTGGCAGCATCACACAACTGGAAGTAATTCTGCAGGTACTATTAAGGTGCTGAGCATTAATTATATGCTTAGCGTGATGTACTAGTGTGTAGCAGAGCATTAAGGGTTTAAACAGACCTATAGGTCCCATTATACTGATGAAGGTCAAAAGATCTCATCTCAAACGCATCTAGTAAAAAATGTATACTGTGCAGTATATGTTTTATTAACATGGAACCCTTTAGGTTGCAGATGCTTAAAAATGGGGTTTTCCCAGTGGATACATTAACCCTCTAACAGTCACATTAAAATTGCAAAAACCCTCCCAAAAATGGAACTTTTTATATTGAAGTTATGGCTGTGCAGCATCCCAAAGTGCTCATGCTTATAATGTGTTTGTCTTTGTATGTCCTGTCTATATGTTATGTGTTAAGTGTAATTGTTTGCAGGTCTCCCTTGTATATTTTTCCTGTGGTTCCCTCCTTGTTCAACCCCTATTCTTGGTACAGCCCTGGCTTATCACAGGCTATTGGGAGGGTCCGGCAGACTTAGGTCTCCTAGGCAGTCGTTACAGCCTCAGTTGTGATCTAGAGTGTTAGCAGAGTGGAGTTGGAGTCAGTGCATGTGAACACTGTGCACTGAGGCTTAGCTGTTCAGCCCCTGTGGAGGAAGATTCAAGCCTAAGACTCTATTTGAGACAGCCCTGAGACAGGGAATTCCAACTGACATTTTGGACATTGTGCCAGGAGGAATAGTGGAGTCTATTGACAAGAGGTGTTATCCTGGCACCGTGAACAAGGTAACCCGACCCCTGCCAGGATTATCCTGGAGTACAGCCCCCCATTATTAGCTGTTGGAGGAGGCTGAGGACTGGAGTTAGCTTTGGAATGGAGTACAGCACTAGAGCCTAAACATCACTGGGTATCCTCTCAAGACCAAGGCCGGGGAGGTTGAATACTGGAGGACTACACCCCCAAGTTAGAAGCTTCTGGTTTTATTGTTCAGTTGCTGAAGTAAAGTTCAAACCTATTTCAACTGCACAACTGCCTTCCTCAGTCGTTCCTGCATTATCATCAGGGTCCTTCCGAACACCACCACACTGGCTCAGAGTAGAGAGGTCCCCTCTCCAACTGAAATTTCCCCGGGGGAACTACTACCACCATCATCAGGTAGCACAGCAGGCAGTGTCCATCCTAAGAGCAGAGCTGGGGAGAGTGGTTGAGAGTACTCGGCCTATCTGGTGGCACATCATCCTCCACTACTGCTCCCATGATTAATGGTAGATTAATGGTACATAACTCTGGTGCCTTATGTGTATTTTAACCCTTTGACGATCTAACACATTTTAGCCTTAAACTACAGTAGTAACGCTTTATTCCTCTCTGCATTGCCACATTCATAATTTTTTACTTTTATTTCAATGTACATTATACATTTTATTTCAATGTAGCTTTATGAGACCTTGTATTGTGTGGGTTCATAAGACTTTTTGATCAGTTTTTATTACTTTTTGTTTATGAGAGGTGAGATGATCAGAAAACATAAATTCTGGCACCTGAATAAATAACATACTAATTTTATTTTAGCGGTTGATACCAATTGTGTGTTTTTTTTGTTTGTTTTTTATGAACATGGGGGAAAAATATCTATTTTTACTTTTTTTTCTACAAAATTACTTAGCATATAAGGGGTTAAATGGCAAATATGCTTCTGATTAATAATGAAGGGGGGGGGGGGTAATATAATGAACAAAAGTCAATGGTGCCCTTTTCCCTGGAGAATAATAAACTAATTTTCGCCTCTCCCTGCACACTGTCAGCTGCACATGTTTTACTGCACCCTGGTTAAAGTGAAAGTGAGATTCCCTTACATCCAACAGCTGCACAATATGGGGTATTTCTGCCTCTGTGTGCTGGTAGGATAGGCGGAATTTTTAATTTACATAATTAATTAAGTGATACTCCCCTATAAGAGGCAAAAGAGAACTTCCCCCCACTGTGTTTTTTTCTGTCCTGTGTGGTGGGACAGGTGGAGGGAGGTCTCTTTTGTCCTCCCATTTTTTCCTAAAAGGATTTGGAGGGCTGGGCAGGTTGTGCATGCAGTGTGTGTCTGCTTCTGAGCCTTGGAGGCTGTATTGCAGGGTTAATATAAACCACTATGCAGCTCCTGGCCTGGCTGAGCGATTCAGCAGAGCTTATGATTCAGGTGTTTTTGCTCAGCTACAACAGATCACAGCGTCTCAGACATAAGTTCCCTACACTGCCTTCTCATGCAGTTATGGTTCCATCCCAGACTGCCACAAAAACACACTGCACCTGCTATAGGAGTGGAATCAAAACGAAGAAGAATAGAAAGGTTTTAAAGCCAGGGGAAGTGATGTTGTCATTTCAGGCTCCAGAACCTTTTTGCTGGTCCTGTTTTCCTGGGACCCTTTTTTTCTGTTACACTTCTGCAGCCTACTCCCAGTAGCACTGGATTGCGCTACCGGACTAGTTTTAGGCCATTCTCTTTGCTGCTGTAGCGGTATTAAAGACCCCATTGTTAAGGGTCTCTAAAAGAGTTTGTGTATAAATTTTCGAAGTAAGTATGGTCTTTCCTCCTGAGACAATGGTTGTCCTCTTATATAGGAGAAGCCTCTGTATGCTTCCTTTTGTTTGCTACTGTCTGCATTTTTTCCGATCTCCTGATACTGTTCTGACTGATGTCCTCCTCTGCTTCCGGTGGCAGCGGCAACTCCACAAGGGAAAGGTCCTCTAAGCTGAAACATTTCGCTTATACAGAGTGCGACATCCCTCTGCCTGATGGTATGACTACAATCGCTGTTGCTAATGCCGTGGGACCCCATCTGAGGATCCATCCATCCGTGACGTAATTGTGTGGGTCAAGGAGCATGAAGAAAATCCGGGACTCAATGTCTCTGATCTCTAAGAAACCTCCTACTGAGAGACATTCTCAGTCAGTTCCATCAGAGGAGGAATTTCACGTACTCAATGAGACGCACTTGTCTGATGAAGACACTTCGGGAATTCCAACAGGCCTCTTTTTTCCTTGGTAAGGATGTTTAGGCTGCTGAAGTCCATCTGGTCAGAGACCATGATGTTGAACTTGGGGAAGCCGATAGTTCCACCAATAGGGGGCCTAGGGAGTAGAGACATCTCAAAAAGGCAACCTATTTTATCCAGGAGGTTTAGGACCCTATTTCCCTCAGCAGGATCATTGGGGTCCCCTGCCTAAGGTGGATATGGCGGTAGCTAAATTGTTCCACCGTTCAGCGGAAGATGGCTCCAATCTCCAAGTCTCTATACATAGACACATGGAGTACACCCTTAGGGGGGCTTATTCCTCGGCCTCTGCTCAGGCTTCTGTGGGCATCGCCTCCAACGAGGTAGTGAATTAGCTGCGCTCCGTTCTGGCCCAACTGGAGTGGGACATTGATTCCGGAGTCTCCAGATGATTTATTATCTTTTATGGGTGTGGTTTCCTTGGCGGCAGACTATCTAGCAGAAGTTTCTGTACACCAAGTAAAGATGGCCGCCAAATCTATGGCCCTCTCTACAGCTGCTATAAAGCCATTATGGTTGAAGCCTTGGAGAGCGGACAATGCGTCCAAGTATAACTTAGGCCTGGACTTGCAATAAAGGATAATAAAGGATAAGTGCCTTCCGCAGTCTTTTAGAGGAAAAGCAGGACCTTCTGGCCGGGGCAGAAGTTATCAGCAGCCGCCTTAATCTACGCTCCAATATCAGAGTCGTGCTAGATATCAGCCCAGAGGGGCTAGATGTAAGTTTCCCAAGTAAGGGGAGAGAAAGAAGCCTGGCTTTGAAGCCATCTTCACACCTCCTGTAGCAGCAAATACTCCTGTTTGGGGGTGCCTCTCCCCTTTTTTCTCTCCTTCTGGCAGGAGAAGATCCAAGACCTTTGGTCTTACAGGTAATACAGTGGGGTTATGCAGACGATTTTCTTCGGCCGCCAAAAGACAGATTCAACCCACTTTCTTCCTGCACTGAAGCAGGTTGAAAAAAAGTTCCCCCCTTAGAAGAAGGTTTGGGGTCTACTCTCCAGACTTCCTGCTACCAATATATGTTTATAGTCCTAATATATCTAAGTCTCTTCATAAGGAAGAGCGTTTCTGAAGGGAGACCGGGAAGTTGGTCACATTCTTTCTGTAAAGCGATGTTCTTGTCACTCTCGACCTAAAGGATGCATACTTACTGTACATGTTCCAGTTATCCTCCTCACAGAAGGTATCTGAGAATTGCTGTATCAATTGCTGGCCACAGGTGACATTTCCAGTTTGCGGCTCAGCCCTTCAGCATTTCCTCGGCTCCCACCCCTTTACCTAGGCGGTGACTCCAGTAACAGCTGCACTCAGACTTCAAGGTCTGTTCATAGTGCCATATTTGGATGACTGGCTAATAAAAGCCTAGTCAGAAACCATCTTGCTCCAGCATCTGCAGACAGCTGTGTCTTTTCTTCAGCATCTATGCTGGCTAATAAACCGGGAGAAGTCAGAGGCGATTCCCTCCACATGGAAGAAGTTCCTGAGGTTCAGTCCAACTCTGTCAGCCTAGAAATATCTTTACCTCTGACAAGGAGAGAAAAGATAATCAGAGCGCTTCAGTATCTTCTTAAGATGCGTTGGATGTTCATCAGAACAACTATGAGAGTCCTAGGCCTCATGTCAGCCTCCGCCGATGCAGTCCATTGGACTATATGGCATATGCGTCCCCTCCAGTCGGAAGTACTAGGGGTCTGAAATCATGGCCCTCTGAGTCTTGACAAGAGGGTCAGACTTTCTCCCAGAACCCGTCTTTTTTACAACTGGTGCATACACCTGAAAGTCAGATGTCCACGGTGCAACCTTGTTGGACCATGTTGACCGACACATCCTTTTCAGGATGAGGAGCCATCTGTATGAAAAGACTGTACAAGGAGTCTGAAGCAGGCTAGAAATGATGACATTATCCATCTGGAGGGAACTCAGAGCAGTTTACCTGGCACTACTCCATTCCTCTCCTCTTCTCAGAGGAAGAGCTGTCAAGATCTGGTCCATCAACATGGTGACTGTAATTAACCGGGAGGCATCAGATCGTTATCCCTCCTCAGGGAGGCAGCTCTGATTTTCACCTGGACAGAGAAAAATCTGACCCATCTCTCTGCAGACATCAAGGGCTCCTTGAACATAGTAGCAGATCAGTTGAGTCGGGGTCTTACCATATCAGGAGAATGGTCTCTCAATCAAGAGTATTACACCAGATCACCCTGAAGTGGAGTCTTCCAGAAGTAGACCTTATGGCGACCAGACTCAATGCCAAGGTAGAGATGTTCTGCTCACTGTATCAGGAGGACTATCCCTTGGAGGTTCAGGCTGGCGTACATCTTCCCTCCACTTTCAATGATACCAAGAGTATTGATGAAAGTCAGACAGGACCAAGCCTTTGTGTTAGCCAAAAAGAGCTTGGTGTTCCCAACTCATGCTCATGAGTTGAGGGATCTATTGGAGGCTTCCCCCAATCCAGAACCTGGTTTCTCAAGGAACTCAGAAGTGCCAGGATCTGAGAAGGTTCAACCTGACAGCCTGAAGGTTGCTCAGTCCCTATGGAAATCTAGAGAACTGTCAGAAATCGTCCTGAAGACCCTTTCCTGCGCAAGAGCACAATTCACCGATAAAAGCTATGTAAGGATAGGTAATGTCTTCAAGCAGTGGTGCTCCAGACAGGAACTGAATAGTTCGAATCCTTCTACAAGAGTAATTCTAAATTTTCTTCAGGATGGCTTGGATAAGGGTCCTTCCCCCCTGCCACACTTAAGGTACAGGTTTCAACCTATCCACCTGCTTGACCAAAAGATTGTCTTAGAACCCCTTAATTCACAGATTTCTTAAGAGTGCTATGAGACTTAGGTCAGTTGTTGCAACTCCCGTTACTGGGATCTATCCACAGTTCTTTCTGGCCTCTGCAGCCCACCATTTGAAGCATTGAAGGAGGTGGATCTTAAGTTTCTGGCTTTCAAAACCACCTTTTTGCTAGCTATTACCTCAGCAAAAAGAGTGCGAGAGTTGCAGGCTTTTTACTAAAGAGCCATATAATTTTTTCCGTTAGGGTCCAGCTCAGATTTCTTCCTGGGTTTAACCCTAATGGCTAATATCAACCAGGTGGTTTCTTTACCTTTTTTCTTTCCCAGCTACATCTTTCAAGATGGGGGTAAAACTCCATACACTGGATATAGTATTATGTCTCCAAATTTATCTTCTGCATACACAGCCCTTCAGAAGACTGGAAAACATCTTAATTAATATATATGGTAGAGGCAAAGGTCTCAAAGCTTCCAAACCCTCTTTATCTAGATGGATTAAGGAAACAATTAAAATTTCTTTTTGCTCGCGGGTTAAAGCCCCCGAGTTCATCAGAGCCCATTCAACCAGGGGTGTGTCGGCCTCCTGGGCTGAGAGTCGGTCTTGCCTTTTGAGCAGATTTGTGCAGCTGCTTTAGGTTATCCCAACTAACCTTTATTAAACACTACCGGTTAGATGTCCATAGTTCAGAGGCTACTGCCTTTGGACATTCATACTGTACTGTAGTAAGAGAGAACCCTCCCTAGGGGATCTACTTGCTACGTCCCCATATTGTGCTGCTGTTGGACGTAAGAGAATCATTGATTATGTAGATAATCTGTTTTCCCTTAGTCTGAACAGCAGCACAAGTTTTCCCCCCCTGTGCTGCTGTTCGAACTAAGGGAAAACAGATTATCTACATAATCAACGATTTTATGCACTGCCAAGATTCCTGGCTTTAAAACAAGACCAGGATTGCGGCTCTAGCCCCGGGGGCTCCAGAGTAAGAGGTGTTTAAATTTTCAGTGTCTCTGAACGTGTCCTGCTCTGGGTGAACTGTAATGCACTTTGCTCAAGCCCCCAGTCCTGCTTGTTCAGAATTGTAGGGGGTTAAAGGATTTGTCCAACACATGTTTTTATTATTTAATAGTACTGCTAGTGGGGCCACAAAAATAACAAAACATCCGGTTCCAGGTCTTCTAACTGATGTCATCAGTCACAGGTCCTCTAGCTGGCATCCCATTTGTGTGAGGGGAATGCTGCAGCTAATCACAGGCACCACTATTAAATAATTTAAAAAAAAAACGTGTTAGACAACCTCTTTTAACATGCAGACAAGACACAGTATAATAGGAATGTGATGATTCTGCCTAAATATGGCCATAACTCAGCTATATTTTGGTCTCTGGGTATAGGATATCCCTTCTTCCTTGCTTGCATACTGTGTGCAGCTACAAGCCTAGGTGCATATTGGCAGTAGCATCTAGGCTGGAACAATAGGGCTCCATTGTATTCCTATACAGCCCTGGCTGATCAAACAATAGTGCATTGTTCACGCCTGGGCTGTTGATCAGATATGACTGATAACAGGGTATCAATTCACTTTGTCTCATCTACATACAAAGGGTCTGAACGTGATTGAATTAACTCATCAGACGTACTGTCGCCGGTGACCTCATTCTGGGAGGGGGCATAAAGGGTATAACAGATGAGGTAAGAGGTCTGTGGGAGGAGATTATGCAGGAGATTACACTAAGAGATCATGCTATGGAGTTTTGGGCGGAGACCATCACAGACTTCCACTGAGAGAGACTTTGACTGAGATGCTACTATGAGCAGGCAGGTTGGAATGCTGCTGCTGACGATGATGAGCCTACAAGAGACTGTGAGAGACTGTAAAGAGCATGCAGGCTGGATTATTGTACTGTGATGCCACATGCTAGGAGTTAATGCCACATGCCAAGAAGCCTCCACTGGTGACTCACACATGCCATGTGTGAGTGTTGGACTATAGAACCACATCAAGGACATGTGTGGTAAAGTAATCATTTCACCTTTTATCCCTTTTATTTTATTTGTACTGTATCTTGCAACTAGTAACTGTTAATGCTTGCATACGTCTGCATATCTGTTCTGATCTGTATATGTTAGATTTTAATACCGACCCATTCAGGGGTTAATAAATATATAAAATTTAGAAGGCTTGTCTTGTATTTATCTGGTGAACCCGGCACTCACTGGCGGTGAGTGTGGTTTTTATATGAAAGAGGACTCAGGGTGTGGCCAACGCGGGTTTGGCGCACGGAGGATCTTTCACAAGGAACTTTAGATAATGCCTGCAGAATGGCTAGTTGTGTTGTTCTGCAACAGTGATTGTCAGTAGTCGAAATCCTCACTGAAAATTAGACATGTGTTCTAAGTAACAATGAAAAATGCAAACCTTCCAACATTTCCAAGAAACAAAGAGGGGCAAGTCAAGTTTTAAGTACAGTGCACTGTGACATTTTCTTTTTATCTTAAGGCACACACCCATCCTTGCCAATGTCCCCTTTGAGCCACACAGTAATAGTGGTGCTCCTTGTGCAACACACAATTTAATGCCCCCTTAGTGACCTCCACACAGTATAATGCCCTCTTAATCTCCCCCGCATAGTATAATGCCCTCTTAGTTACCTCTACACAGTATAATGCCCCCTTTGTGTCTTCTATAGTATAATGCTTCATTAATGTCCACCACACAGTATAATTCCCACTTTGTGTTCCCCACATACTATGAGTATATTGCCCTCTTAGTTGCTCTCACACAGTATTATGTCCCATTTGTTTCTCCCACACAGTACAATGCCCCTTTACTGAGCCCCTCAAAGTATAATGACCTTTTACCATCTCTCACACAGTATAATCCCTCTTAGTTGCCCCCACATAGTATAAGGCACCCTGAATTTGCAGGAAGTAGCTTGGGGGTTAGATGATCCATAAATATGATGAGGTTCATGATTTCTTTTGTCAGATTCTTTGGAGCCACATCTAGCGTGGGATCCGTCTATTTCCTTTTATGATTGAATCTGGGTCAAATGTGTGTGTGCAGGGAGTAAGGTGAATGGATAACCCCCAGAAATGGTATACAGTGAGGGGATATAGCTGTGGGTGGGATCCTGATCCCTGACACTGCCTGGGGAGGCAGGACAGCTCACAAGATCCAGCACTGTCCCGCTGTATCAGGGATGGTTGGGGAGTATAAAATGGCCAAATGAACTCTACAGAAGTGAAAGATGCCACTTAATAGAACCTTACTATGAAAACTATTGTCTTATAATATTAATTACAACTTTAGAACCAATGAGAGATACTGTGTAAAGTGGAGCTATCAGGTTTTTTGATATGTATATTTTAGTAAATTGAAAACTTGGTGTTAATATATTCCTAGTCAATATGGTGTGTCACTACACACTTGGACACTGTCAGCAGTGAGTAGGCAATGTCAACCTATACAGTGATACATACTAATGATAAGGAGGTAACAACCATTGTCAATTTATTCATATATATCCAAGAGAAATAAGAGAAGAACAGTACGAGTTGTGAAAGACTGCTTTTTTATTGCAGATTTTGCTGCAGTTTTTTGAGCTAAAGCCTGAATTTAGCAGAAGGGAGAAGTATTAGTGCTTCCTATATATTTCCCATTCCTGTTGAAGTTAACCTTGGCTTTGGCTAAAAAAAAGCAGAAAAATCTGCAATGAAAAAAGTAGTTTTGTTGTTAATTGTTATTTTATCTGGAATGCAATTGTCAGGAGAGCTGCTAGATTCTTTTAAATACTACAGTGCTTTGTATGGACTGACAGAGAAAATGAAGCAAAGAAAGTTGAATATATATTTACTGCAGCAGAGACATGACTTTAATTTCAAACGATCTCATGTAAATTGTAAAAAAAAAAAGTGCTATGAACTGTGTTAGAATAAAAAAAGAAATATTTAGGATCATAATTATTATTGCACTTATTACTTAATAGATAGATACCAAAAAGTAAATAAATGAGTGCAAAAATATACAATAAACAAATTGCCAATGATTGACATTACACAGTACTGTACATGTCAAGCTTACAGTCACATGAGTTTCAACATTAGAAAGTCAGAGAAGTAATATACTGTAATACAGTTGTTTGAAATTACAAAATATTTTGTCTGGTCAGCCTGCCAGTCAGTATGCTGTGCCATGTACCATGAAAGTAATATAACATAGTCATTATTTGTGTTAATGGTTCGTATTATATTGCTATTAAATTTTAATAGCAAGAACAACTTTACAACTTTCCTTCTAAATAAATGAATCAAACATTTTTCCTTTGAATAAACCAAAACTATTTGTTTTATTCTGTTCAATCCCTTGTTAAAAGTACAGTTTTTTTTTTTTAATAAGGCCAATGCTTAGTTCCAGTGCTTGGTACTCGTTCCGTTTTCCATTAAAACTGTTTATTGAAACAAATGTAGATGATTTCTCTTAAATTACAAGACTATTAAAACTTGGATTGAGAAGACTGTTAGCAGCTACGTTTTCTATTATGCTCTCTAAATTTCCCAGGGCTGGTACGTACCAAGACTGATTGTTAAAGAACATTGGTTAAATATACTTCATTTCCCATTCTCATTATTTTTTTGCTGCGTGCCTATACAAATAAAATATATAATACCTTATATAACATTGCTCACTTTGATTTAATTTTATTAAAAATTAAAGTTTAATAAACATAATTGGCAAACATTGGTTTATGAACTTTATTTTCTATAAAGATGCTTTTGACACTACCATTTTTGTATTACTGAACATTGTCACTGGGTTATTAGTCTAGCACATAATGAATGGTTAATGCTTGTAGTATCCATTTAATACTTAAATACACTACATGCAAAGTACTGTATAATGAAAACGACTTCTTACAATTATAGTACCACTCCTGTTTATAAACTGTGTTGGATATTGCTGCTCATCCCTATTCACTTGGATAGGGTTGAGCAGGACTGCCAGATATAACTCAAGGACAAGATTGGCACTTTTTCCAGGAAATAGCAATAGCAAATAGCAAACATATTTTTCTAGTCTCATACAAACAAAATTCTTACTATGGAGTTAGGTTTTGATCAGTTTACTTCAAGGTTAACAAAGAATAGTATTCGTGAAATTTCCTATTGCCATTTCCCAGTCATTTTTGTTAAACCATAAGCATAAAAATAAATTCACCTTAAAATCTTAAAGAGCCCTCAACACCTCCAATAAGTCCAGTTCTTTACATCATTTAATAGATGCTGCTCCACTGATTCTGGCACATTTTTTTCTCTAGCTCCCAATCAATGGTGTTAGTTGTGGTTCCTGATATGCTGTTTAGACTCTGTACTGTCAGAAGGATGGTGTCAGGCAGAAGCAGGCAAGGGGTGTGATTCTGAGCTTTGACACTGGTTGCCTGTGATAGGAGATCTGTATCACACACCCTGTCTGATACTGATATCTGACATTACAGCACATTAAATAGCACATGAGACACCAAAGCTAGCAGCACTTGTTGTTCAGGAACGATGGGGGCTAAGTAAAAAATTCCATCTGCCCTGGAATCAGTGGAACAGTGCCTATCAACAGATGAAAAGAACTAGAATTGGTGGAGGTGCTGAAACGTCCTTTTTAAACAGACTACACTTCGGTTAAGTGAGTACTTCTCATTATTCTCACCTACATGAACTGTGCTATACTGTACATGGTCAGCAAACCTGTGAATATGCGCCAAAGTTTGCTCAACAATATGCAACCCAGCAAAGCTATCCCACCCACACAAGTAATGTACTGTGCCTATTCTAGCTGCATTCCTGCCATCTAGAAATGTTGCCTCATTGAAAGTCTTTGGGGTTAAGGCCAGGGAGATCATTTGACCCCATACTTCAATTTGTCTGAGGATAACTGACTGTATACAGGGATCCATGTCTTCAATAAGAATGAAAATACAAGTGTTCCATTACTGATTCAGTGTGTTAGCATTAACTGTATGCATTAATTGACAAAAAATAACGCACCAAGAAGGAGTTGCCGGAATCAAGTTAAGTTTCCTATGTATGAATGTAATGATTAAATATATAAGCGATTACAATATTAGAATGAAAGGATATGTTTATTGGACAAAAGTGTACAATTAAGAGGAGGCGCTAGTACACTGTTGGGCTGCCTCTAGCCTGGACACAAGTTGAGATAAAGTTGGACATAGAAGTGTACAGGATTCATATGTTATCCTGTGGAACATTTGCTCACAGATGTTGCAGCTGGGCCTGTAGATCCTGCACACTTGTAGGTTGCCAAAGTTGGCATCCCAGTAGGTCCCTTTAATGCTTGATTGGCAATAAATATGGCAGGCCAAGGAAATGTTGCAAGCCTTTTTGGACATTTCTATAGATATTAATGATATATATTATACATATTTTTCGCTGTTTTACACAAGGTCACTGACCCTGAATGCTGGTATGTATGTTGTTGCAGCTCGTAGTGGTTTTGATGATTACAGGGTTAATGTCATAGAATGCGTATTCTGTGCCTAGATTTGATATGTCATCTTTGAGTACAACATATTTGCTTGCTATTTTGGTCATGGTCTTGTAGCCCCCAGAGGTGTCTCTGTTTAACTCAGAGGCATTGTCAGCTAGAGGGCATCACTAAATGTGAGCGAAGTGCATGTCATAGCTGTGTTGCCTCAGTTCAGCATGGCGGTGGGGTTGATGTATTAAATAGCCAGCGTCTTGCTCCTACTGCACAGCCATACATTAGTGCCAATGACAGGGTAAATACAGTGGCTGTCGGGATTTGCAGAGCACATTACAGTGATTACCCCTATGGGGTACATAACTGTAAATAGTCCATAACATCCATCTCTAATAAAGCACTAGGGCTCATTGAAACATGTTAAGTGGATTATAAAAACATTCATGATATTAGCTATTACTCTTAGTTGGAGCCAAAAATTTATGCTATAGTGGAGGGAGAAAGCTTGTAAATACTTCATTATTTGAACTATTTATACCCCTGTAGCAGATCATAGAGATAACAGAAGGCTCCCACTGAGACCTGAATATTTATGGAATTTATTTGGGTGTCTAATTCGACCCCTGGTTTTAAATGGATTAGTTTCGGTCTGTCATGACCTTTATCAAGTACAATCTGAGCTTGATAAAGTTCATGTCAGACTGAAACATCACTTAGTTTCTTACATGTTGGCAAGTATATTGTTAGCACCAAGCAAAGGGATGACTACTGGATCGCTGTGCTAAAAGGCAGCCAGAAAATTAATATGTAACACATATTTTTATAGAATTTTTGGTGAAGTTTTTAAAATTTCTCCATGTTATTATCTATATTAAAAAAAACTTAAAAATACTGCATACTAATATGTTGAGACTTCCTGTTTTCTATAGGAGATTTTTTTTTTGCAGCAGTTACCTCACTTATTACCACACCGATGATCACTAATATCATGTATATGTAGATAAGACAGAATCCACCAATCATAATAGGGGATTTCACAGATTATCTTCTTCCCCCTCTACACAAATTCTCCCATACAAGTGAATAGGGTCTGCTCCAGACCAGTGTCTATGGCGTATGCTCTTTCTATAGGAAACAGGAAATCACAGTGTTTTAGGCTTAGTTGGAATTACAAGATTTTTAGGATTTTTTTTTTTTAAATATGGCTATTAAATTGGAAAAATAAAAGATCACAAAAAATCTTTAAAAAATGTGTTTAACATAAAAATATGATTGAAATAATAGGTGATTTCCTTCGAATGGTGGCACATTCCCTTTAAGGCCTCTAGCTATAAAGCCGAACTTGGGGAAATTTTTCCTGCTTCCAAAAGGGAGGTAAAATTGTCACATTATTATGCTCTGTACACAGCTTCGCACAACTTTTAGGAACACAACAGTCAGTTCTACCCAGGAGGTCCCTCTCTGCTCCCAGTTCTCCTCACTCAGCCAGCACTCCACTGCCTCTGTCAGAGCCACCACTACATGTAGCAGAAGAAACAACAACTCCAGCAGCAGCCAGTACAGTATCTAGAACATTATGAACCACAAATGTTTTACCTCGCAGATCATGTGTGAGTAAAATCACCATCTGGTTAGTCCAGAGGTCCATTCTACTCTGTGCTAAATATGTTAGTTGCTGCACTGCTTTTCAGCTCTCTCATACACACTCACCATGAGTCAGTACCATGAAACTACCATAGGTGATGCTGCATACTTATCTGATTGAACTAGACTTTCATTATTTGTTTCAAAGTTGAGGTACTCGGAGTGCCGGTCAATAATTGTAAGTCTGACAACCCCTGCACAAGGTATTATGTCCCATAGCGGCCCCTACACACGGTATTATGTCCCATAATGGCCCCTGCACATGGTATTATGTTCCTTAGTGGCCCCTGCACACGGAATTATGTCCCATAGCGGCCCCTGCACACGATATTATGTCCCATAGTGGCCCCTGCACATGGTATTATGTCCCATAGCGGCCCCTGCACACAGTATTATGTCCAATAGCGGCCCCTGCACACGGTATTATGTCCCTTAATGGCCCCTGCACATGGTATTATGTCCCATAGCAGCCCCTGCACATGGTATTATGTCCCATAGCGGCCCCTGCACACGGTATTATGTCCCTTAATGGCCCCTGCACATGGTATTATGTCCCATAGCAGCCCCTGAACATGGTATTATGTCCCATAGCAGCCCCTGCACACGGTATTATGTTCCTTAGCAGCCCCTGCACATGGTATTATGTTCCTTAGCGGCCCCTGCACACGGTATTATGCCCCATAGCGACCCCTGCACACGGTATTATGTCCCATAGCGGCCCCTGCACACGGTATTATGTCCCATAGCGGCCCCTGCACACGGTATTATGTCCCATAATGGCCCCTCCACACGGTATTATTTCCCATAGCGGCCCTTGCACACAGTATTATGTCCCATAGCGGCCCCTGTACATGGTATTATATCCCATAGTGGCCCCTGCACACGGTATTATGTGCCATAGCAGCCCCTGCACACGGTATTATGTCCCATAGTGGCCCCTGCACACGTTATTATGTCCCATAGTGGCCTCTGCACATGGTATTATGTCCCATAGTGGCCCTTCCACACGGTATTATGTCCCATAGCGGCCCCTGCACATGGTATTATGTCCCATAATGGCCCCTCCACACGGTATTATGTCCCATAGCGGCCCCTGCACACAGTATTATGTCCCATAGCGGCCCCTGCACACGGTATTATGTCCCATAATGGCGCCTCCACACAGTATTATGTCCCATAGTGGCCCCTGCACACGGTATTATATCCCATAATGGCCCCTCCACACGATATTATGTCCCATAGCGGCCCCTGCACACAGTATTATGTCCCATAGCGGCCCCTGTACACGGTATTATGTCCCATAGTGGCCCCTGCACACGGTATTATGTGCCATAGTGGCCCCTGCACACAGTATAATATTCTAAATTTTATAATATTCCAATTATCGCCACTCACTATCTATTATTATACTGTGGGGTATCTTCAGACCCCACAGTACAATAAGTGGAGGGCCAAGAGCGATGACAAACATAAAAAATAATGTTAACTCACCTTTTGCTGCGCTCCGCAGCCACTTTGTCTCTCTCTTCGGGCGCTTCTTCCTGAAGTCAGCGACCGCTGATTTGAGTCTCAGTCCCTGAGGCCCTGTCAGCGGTCTCTTACTGCAGGCAGAAGCGCCCGAAGAGTACAGAGTGACTGTGGATCCAGGGAAGGTGAGTTAACATTATTTTTTATGGTTCATCACCTCCCTGGGGACTCCGCTTATTATACTCAGGGGTCTGAAGAGACCCCACCGTATAATAATAGCAGTTTCGTTTCGGCCGTGTTTGGTCCTATCGAAACTGGTGGGTGAGGACTCGGGCTGCTGTGCCAGGTAAGTAAGCCTCGCGTGCCACTCTTGGCACGCGTGTCGGGGGTTGCCGACCCCTGATCTAGATGATCACAGCAGTGATTACAGGCAACAGCAGCAGGGGCAGGTAAACATTTTTTATTTGTTTTTTTCAAACTCTTCAACCCTCTCCCCTGCCGCCATCAGACAAACATTTTTCTGTGAGTTGTGGGGGGTGGTTTTTGGACACTAATGGGCTGACAGCATAGTAGATGCATAGGGAGAGTAAAGGAAATGAGCAACACGTGTTCCTCTCAATAAATGTCAATGTTTGATCATAAGCATCATGCAGGGTCTTGCTCACACTGTGTTCACAACATGCGTTTTTGCCCAAAATTCAGATATACTGATAAAAACTCATGAAGTTTTAAAGCAAAAATGCACCATGTGAACACAACCTTATTGAGAAGTGTTGTATCATGGGACCAAATTGTGCACTTTACAGATTTTCTCGGGTTAATATAAATAAAGATATGCATGCATATTCTTATTTAGTATCTATGCACATGCATACACATATAAATATATAGATAAATATATAAATGCACATATATAGGTAAATATGTATACAGATTCATATATATATATATATACATATATATATATATATATTATACATTTATATGCTGTATATAGATATATGTGTGTATATATATGTATACACTAATATAAGTAAATATAAATGTACATAAACCCAAATGTATATATACACACATACTGAGCAGGGAAAAAGCATGTGAGGAGGGTGCACTGGCATGAATGAAAAACTACAAGGCGGTGCACTGGGTGGAAGCTAGGAAGGGCTGCCTGGAAAAACAATGAAATTCCCACAACCAGGAATTGTAAACCAGGAAAGATAGCATCAGCCTAAAAATGTGAGGAATGGTAAAAAAAAAGTCCAAAAACACATAAAGGTACTAGTTTGTCAATTCATATAATAAGTATTTAATTTCTTTAGTCACATTTTCTTAGTCCTGGAAAATCCCTTTAACTTTGCAGAGTTCAACAAGACACTGCTAGTTTGTGGTATAAGTGATTGTCCTTTTAACCCCTTCCCGCTGGTGACATTTTTCGATTTCCGTTTTTCGTTTTTGACTCCCTTCCAATCCCAATAACTTTTTTATTTTTCCGTTCTCATAGCCATATGAGATCTTAATGTTTGCAGGACAATTTTTTTTTTCATGATGCTACCATTTATTTTTCTGTACAATGTACTGGTAAGCTGGAAAAAAATTCAGAATGAGGTGGATTTGAAGAAAAAGTGCATTTGTGTGACTTTCTTACTGTGCAAAAATATATTTTTTTAAGTCACCATATTCTGACACCCGTAACTTTTTTATACTTCCGTGTACGGGGATGCATAGGGTGTCTTTTTTTGCGGGGCCAGGTGTGCTTTTTAGTTATATAATTTTGGGGAACGTCTATTGCTTTGATCACTTTTTATTCAAATTTTTATCAGAGGCAAAACAGTGAAAAAACGGCGGTTTGGCACTTTTGATTTTTTTTACCGCTACAGCGTTTACCGTATGGGAAAAATATTTTTATAGATTTGTAGACCTGGCATTTTCGGACACAGGGATGCCTAATGTGTATGTGTTTCACAGTATTTAACTACTTTTATATGTGTTCTAGGGAAAGGGTGGGTGATTTGAACTTTTAATATTTTTTATTTTTTTTTATATATTTTTTTGTACTTTTTTTTTTATGTTTTATTTTGCATTTATTAGACCCCCTAGGGGTCTTAAACCCCAGGGGGTCTGATCACTAATGCAATGCATTACATAAAAACGGCGCTTCTATTGTAGGCTACATAGAGTAGCCTGCAATAGAAGTTAATGAAAAACAGGCCTGGGAGCCTTCAAAAGGTTCCCAGCTGTCATAGCAATGGGATGCCGGACCCGGAGCTTGCTCTGGGTGCTGGCAATCCCCGGAAAAATGGCAGCGCCCGCACGCCGCCGGTAAAATGGCGCCTCAGTCAGTTTTGACCAAGTTGCCAGAGAGGTTAATGCCAGCGATCATTGCGGGTACTGATCACAGGCATTAGCACCAGGTGTCTACTGTATAATACAATAGAAACCCGGCGGCTATGGCGGCTGCTCGGGTCCCGAGCGGCTGCCATATTTAAGCACGTGGCATACGCCGTACTATTATGGCAGATGTCGGGAAAGGGTTAAACCATTAGTAATAATCAGACATATTAGTGACCATATAACAGGTTAGATCTATGATCTCAGCAGTATTCTAGAGCCAGAGAAATAATGAACTAAATGAACCAAGTGAACTCATCTTTTGAACTAATCTTTTGAGTGAACTTGGTCATAAGGATCTTATCTAAGAATTAGATTTCTCATGACTATACAAGACATAGTTGCTGTATATAATGTTTTAATTTTGTACTGCAATATAGTAGTCTAATCCACTATATACATGTATGTTGCTGAACTTAATTGGCAGCTTGCTCCTTCTACGTTAACTGAAGATCTTTCACACCATCACCAAGATATCTTAATTTCTCCATATTGCCACACATTTTTTTTATTATTATGTAAAACATGGAATAGTTATTACCTTAATGTGAGTGGAGACAGAATGACAAAGAACAAATCCCTTCTGTCTGTATTTCTATTCAGAAAAAAAGACATTTCCTATTTTTTTATTAGTCATTTCCTAAGGCTCCCACAGGTGCCACTTAGTCCTTATGAGGAGAATTCTGTACGCACATTTATAAAGAACTATTTAAGAGAACAGACTTAGAAACTGGAAAAGAAAAACACTGGCAAACAGTGGAAAAATAAACCTGAAGATATACCTATTAGATTTCATTTTTCCTAGACAGCTCAGAATCAACAAATATAAAATAAGATTGTATCACTATTTTTGAGATCTTTCCATATTACTATTAGGCTAAGTCTTCACTGAACAAATGGGTTATAATTGCTGTAGCAGAATGTTGCACGTACATTACAGCAGAGCTTATAAAACATCTGGTAGAAGGTCTCTCTTCAGCAATGAATTTTGTCTCTGGGCAAGACATTCATTTACCACCATGAGAATCTAATAGCAAACTGTACAGGTGTTAACTAAAGGGCAAATAAAATGAGTCACATTAATGTGTCTAGTCCATTGTGTACATACTGTATGTCAACTAGCTGAAAAACAGACACCTGACTTAACCTGTTGAGGATCCCAGCATGGACTTTAAACCTGAGCAATTGTAAGCGAAATGTATTCTTGCATGAGCATCTCAAATAAGCTGTCAGCAACAGCCAGGCACTCTGAAGAAAAGACAGATGTGGCTTATTTTTTCTTCTGTTTTCAACTGTCACCATACACAGAGCAATGTTGCTGCCTCTACTGGACCGAGTGATCACATGACATCTCTCACTGACAGAGTTGGTATCTACTGTACTCTACCAATGAGAGACTTCACCTAGAGGGCTACTTTCTTCTGTTACTGGGGCATCTGTAGACCTTTCTCCCTCTAATGCCAAAAGTATGCAATGCTGAGGTTCCCTTTAGGGAATATTCACGCAACTGAATTTAAAGCTGATTTTGAGGCATACTGTAGTTGCACACCAAGATCCTGGAAGAAGGACTGGTTTTACCCATTAGGACCACAGATGTCATAAATTTTTCATCTCTCCTCCATCTACTTGATGCAGTGGTGTGAGACTCTGCCTTCAGTGTCATGAGTATGGGATACAAAAGAGTGTGAGATATTGTTAAGGACAAAGTAACAAGTAGAGATGAGCGAATCGATTCTGCAGAAGTGGAATTCGATCCAAATTTCAGAAAATCTTCGATTCGCCACGATTCCGGATCTCCTCACGCTTCAATGCATCGAATCGCATTTTTTTTATAAAATGGCCGCCGCACATGTTAGGAAAAGGAGGAAGGGACTCTGGGAGTGCGAGATCACCCACAATGCCAAGCGTGCAGCTAATCAGCAGCCAGCAGGACCTGTGATGTCACAGCCCTAAAAAAACCCTCTGCCATTTAAGGTACAGTCATTCCACATCGCTCTTACTGTAGGGACAGACGTAGGTAGGAGCTAGGGAAAGACTTAGAAAACATATAGAAGTTCAGGGAAAGAGGCTGAGCCTTAGAACTGTAGGGAAAGCATAGGGAGGAATTGAGAGAAAAATTTGGGGTGGTTGCAGGCTCATTTACAGCAAGAATTTGCAGCATAATTCACATTGCAGCACTCACTGCCGTTATACTGCTGCTCATTACTTATATCTGTGTCGTCAAGGTAGAACACAACAAGCCTTTTGCAGTTCAGTACAGCAAAAAACAGTGAAATATCATACACTAATATCTGTACGTATCTGTAAAAAAAGCCTTTTTAAAGGCGTTTATTATAAGGGGCTTATTCACTGTTCTTACAAGGCATAACATAATTCAATACTATTGTGCCAAAGCCATAACTGCACGTACAGTAGGTACGGAAAGTTTTCAGACACCTTTAAATTTTTCACTCTTTGTTTTATTGCAGCCATTTGCAAAAAGCAAAAAAGTTCATTTTATTTCTCATTAATGTACACTCAGCACCCCATCTTGACAGAAAAAAAACAGAAATGTAGATATTTTTGCAAATTTATTAAAAAAGAAAAACTGAAATATCACAGGATCATAATTATTCAGACCCTTTGCTCAGTATTGAGTAGAAGCACCCTTTTGAGCTGGTACAGCCATGAGTCTTCTTGAGAATGATGCAACAAGTTTTTCACATCTGGATTTAGGGATCCTCTGCCATTCTTCCTTGCAGATCCTCTCCAGTTCCGTCAGGTTGGATGTTGAACGTTGGTGGATAGCCATTTTCAGGTCTCTCCAGAGATGCTCAATTACAGTGACCAGAGTTATGCAAATGTCTAATCAGGTAAGGGGTCTTTACCTTGAAAATAGATAAGGGATTGCAAACACTTATATCGGATATGTAGGTGCACCAATAAACCAAACGGCAACAAGTTTTGCTGCACTCACATAGGACAAGAGATGAAGAGGGCAAAAGTACTCACAGACCGCTAATAACTGTGACTGCACATCATAGCTCTGTAATCAGGGTAGTCGCCATTCATTCGGTGGTGTTGCTCTACCTTGGTGAGTGACCACAGTCCTATTTCTTCCTTCTCATTCTGGAGAGTCTGAGCTCTGTCACCCATCTTGTGGGTGGGAATTGGTCCAGATTGTCTTCCTTGTCTTAAGTTATCTTAAACACTCTGGGGGCTGAGTTGTTACTGAAGACGCAAAGTGTCACTGAGTAGGCCAGCTAGAACTTGTTTCTATGGTTAGAAAGTTCTGAACACATATTGCTGAAGTCTGCATGTTTTTGCAAACTCCACTGAATAGTCTTCAAAGAGTAGAATTTTCTCACCCTTAAACATAAGGGGTACGTTATGTGTTATAATTATAGTCTACGATAACTTGTCTAGGTCTTTGAGACCATTGATATGTGGACTGAGCAAACACATTTGATTTTTGGCAAATGTGATGGATTCTTTCAATCAGACAGGGATGCACTTTAAGCACCTTAAGTTAGTCCCATTTGCAGAGTTCCTGCGGTTTTGTTGGCTTCACTGCCTCTGGTCCACTACCCACAGATTATTGCACCTGACGCAATTCTCCTGGTCCATGATACAATCATCTAAGACCTTGCTTTCTGTAAGTACCTTCTCTACCTGAGCTACCAGGGAAGCCTGAACCTTGGCTGCTAAAGTGTGATGAATGTTAGGGTTACTTGCAGTCATGTCAAAAATGTTAGTAACCCCTTGTAAACAAGCCATAGTGCAAGAGTCCCTGCACTCTGGCTGGTTTAGCAGTTACGCTAGGTCACTTTATGACCAACAGTTAAACATTTTTAATAATTCAGCCAAGTAAACCCTAGTAGCCCCTTTTTTATGGAACAGGGAGCACAAAGATGCACTACAACTGTGATACATCTCGGTCCTCTGTGCGCCAGTGTGCAACTATGAAGGAGTACCTACTCCCAGGTTACTCATGGCTACTGACCTTCTTTTAATAGTAGGTCAAGACCAAAACTAACTGGCAAAAAAATAATTTAAATTGAAGTACTAGGACAGTATTGAAATGTTTTAGTATGTCCTAGTTCTGATGAATCTTGGGTCTGAATTAGTAAAATCCAAAATGAAACTTATTTTGAAAAGTACCTTCATAATCCCACTCCTCACCATAATAGTAACCCCTTCATGGTCAGTGCTGTAGTAGTACATCATTTTGATGGAACAGACACAAAAACTATGCTTGCACCATTGTTATTCAGCATCCACTGTATTACATAGTCAGCCTATCAGGCTATCAGGCTGTATACCCATCTTGCCACAGCATTTAGGGTGACTCACTCAGTCAGCACTCCACAACCTCTAACAGTGCCACAATTGTCAAGAGGAGTAAAAGCAGCAGAAACAGCCAAACCCAGCACAATATCTAGAATATGTTTAACAAGAAATTTTTCAGCTTGCAGCGCCAATTGGAGCCACAACAAGCAACTGTCCAGCAGGTATAGTTGTACCTAGAGTGCACCTATAGTCTATCAGTGAAAGGAGCTGGCACAGTTTGCCATTTGAGTTTTATCTTTTTCGTCCTCAAGTGTAATGGCCAAGCGGGTGTTCAGTGCAGCTGGTGATGTTGCAACACCTAAAAGGATGAAACTGTCCACAGGTAACTTGGAAAAACCTTTGTCAAGATGAACCCGGATTCTGGATCCATGAGGATTTTCAAACACCTCCGGCTGATGCCTCCGAATATTGGTGTCCCTTTATCATCAACTTCCATTTACTACACTGTTGATGAAGCTGGCTGTTACTCCAAAAAAGCTACCAACACTGTCACCACTCAGTCAGACATCCTGAGGCCTGGTCCACCATATTACACCCTGCTGAACTACCACACATGTTGCCACAACTACCATCACTGATCCAGACATGTCTTGCAACCTGGTCCATCATATTATGCCCTGCCTCACTGCCCACATGTTACCACAGCTACCACCATTGCCACCACTCAGCCAGAAATGTCCTGCGGCCTGGTCCATTGTATTATGTTATACCGCACGGACACACATGTTGCCACAGCTACCACCTCTGCCACCACTCAGCCACACATGTCCTGCAGCCTGGCCCATCATATTATGCCCTGCTGCACTGCCACACATGTTGCCATAGCTACCACTACTGCCACTGCTCAACCAGACATGGTCAACCATCACTCCACTATACCACACTGTTGGTGCCACAATGTTGGTATAAAAAATAATCATGGGATAATTTTTGCTCTTTTTTTTTTTTTTTGAATAGCCAATTCTTCATCACTTTTCAACTTGGCTCACGGTTACAAATTTGTTTCCCAAATAAGAGTAAGCCCCTATAGCACTTACAAGCCATCAAAATGGGCTAATGTTTCTACAAAACCATTGTCTCTTGCAATATAATCACCATATGAGCCTAAAAAACCACAGGCAATATGTTTTCCCCAAAAAAGGGTAATTTTTGGAGCGTTTTCAATGTTAAAATGTGCAAAAGTGAGTGTCAGCGTAGTGTATGATTAAAGTTGGAGTTTGTTTCCACTGCTTACCATTCGTTTTACCATAGTCATATATGTCACTTTCACTGACATAACTTCGGCTTTGTTTGCCTTAGAGAGCTAGAAATTGGATAGATAGGTTCCGAGGAGCCCTAAGAGTGTTCTACACTGTGTTTTAAGCCAAAATAAGGTGTGGTTCATACCAAACTTGTTTGACCTGAACCCAAATCTTGGTCCCAAACCACCCGAACCTGAAGCAAAATGAACCCCAATATAGCCAATGGGGTCTGATGGGCTCCGTGTGTAACTGCTATTACAGCAGCCCGATTGTCCGTTGTTCTGGTTCTCTGACAGACCAGAACAACAGAAAGGCGATGCTAGTGTGAAGTGCTAGTGTTATTGCTACAACCAAGCAAACTAGACCAGCAAGATGGGCTAGAGCAATAACAGTGGGACAGTGGAGAAATAAACAGTAATGCTACTTTTATCATTTTATCCTAACCCACTCCACATTCTTGGGCAAAAAACTCCTTTTGACTGAGTCCAGATGTTGCAGAAAAAACTGATTTTGCTGTTTTTCTTTTTTTTTTTTTTTGCAAAAGCCAAGAGGAAGCACTTACTGTTTACTTCTCTCTTCTACTAAAACACTCCTGGCTTTGGCTCAACTGCAAAAAACGCAGCTTTGCCCCAATGTGTGTTCTTAGCCTTAACTCTTTCCCTGCCACCCATATATAATAGGTCCTACCATCATGATAGCCCTTATAGATTTGGAATGATTCAGATCTCAATTCCTGACAGAATTTTTAACAGCAAATCACTCTGAATCTGTATGGGCTATCATGATGATCTTGGTATCATTCATCTTTAAAATTAATCCAAGCTCATCTTTATACCCTAACAGACCCTGAGATATGGGGCTCTAAAGTTTCCTCCCCCTCCTGCCTCAGGCAGCATCTTAGAGCTGGGTGAAGAAGGAGGAGGGGAAGGAGCAGAGCTGTACACTGCAGAGACAATGAGGTTATGCATACAGGTTATGCATTGTCTGTGCATAACCTGTATGTGACCCCAGGGGGTGGGGTAGCATGGACTTCTGTCCATGTTATCCCCTCTCCTATCAGTTAGAGAGCATACTGTACTTTTGCTCTCTGATTGTCACATAGAGGGATATATAATACCCCTCAGAGCCTAATCAGAGGGGTATTCTTATGTAATACCCTTCTGAACATAACCAGGAAGTTTATTGGCGCTGTGACCCAGACATTTACCATTGTCCAGGTCGCAGCGCCAAAATAGTTACACCAAACACTTACACAACATATACACAAAGTCATCAATTAAGTTTACATTTGACCCTGTCCCTATCCTGTCCATACCTGATCTTTATAAAGTAAAACACACCCAATGCCTCTCTAGCGATATCTGCTACCCGCTAAAATAATAGAGATGAACGTCTATAACATTTATGACAGGGCGGAAAAGTACCATCAGTCAAGTAACACATTTTCACCCATTGAATGTCGCTATATAAAATCCCAGTTTTTGGCATCTTTCAGATGGGAATAATAGCTGGTGTGTTTTTTTTTCACCCTAGTTATCACATTAGTTAGACATAAAGTTTATAATTATTAATTAGAGTTACAATTTTTATAGGGGATAGGAAATGATATCCTTATTTAAATCCTTAATTTGCATGTACAAAATTGGTTGCTGCATTTCTGCAATTTTGGCGTTTATCACCTGTAAATATATATAGATACAAGTATATACAGTATATGTGGTATGTATGAATTTCTCACATCTTGCAGATTTTTGGAAGGTACATTTTGTTTGCAGAAAGGGATTATTTGAGCATGCACTTTAGTGGCAAATTTGAATTTTTGTGCAATTTTTGCTTGTAATCTCAGGTTGCTACAAAGTTGCACAAAGGTGGTTGAACATATCAAATATTAAGTTGTGTTTTTATATACGGTATGCTGTGCAATCTCAAAAAAGTTAGATTTTGGTATCACCTACACAGTTTGCTATGTGCAGTATAGATTTTTAATATATTAGTAAATAACAGCAAAATCTTGCTTGTCTTCTGTATCAGTGTTTTTGAGAGTACGAGCTCTTGTTGTAGTGGATGTTTGCAGTATATATAAATTGTGTACACTTTGATCTATTATTTTATATGTGTTTTGTTTGTGAATGTACAATTGAATTAGGTGCAAATATATATTTTAGTGCATTTTTTCCAAAAAATGTTTGTTTGTCACAAAGTTACATGAATTTGGAGGTGGCTATTGATAACCCATTAAGACACATGTAATCTTCAGGTTGTCTACTTTCCAAAAATATATATGCTTTAGGGGTGCACTTGCTTTTCACGTTGTGTAATCCCTACATTTTATAGGATGATACTTTTTTAACATTTCCAGCTTCAAAGCAGATTTTTGTTCCTATTTTTGTGCTATGCAGGTGTAGGACTTAATGATATGAATGAACTTTGCACATGTTGAACTCTTATTTTTAGGACGTTTGGTGCATATAACTTTTTGTTTAATTTCCATTTTTAGCAACTAATACAAAATTTATTTGCATTTTTTTTTTTTATAAAACATACACTTTAAATCGAAATTGCATGAAGGTGCCTGATCGTATACAGTACCAAGTGGTTTTGACAATGCTGCAGGAGTCTACGTTCAGAAAATATATAGGTATGGGTGGTTAATAATAATAATAATAATAATAATAAAATACATTTTATTTATATAGCACCGACATATTCCGCTAGCACTTTACAAAATGTAGGGTTCAAGTACAGACAAAAAGATACATTACAGAGAAATAGCCAATTCACACAATGGGATTGAGGGCCCAGCTCGCAAGAGCTTGCAATCTATGAGATGGGGTTAGTATAATTTTTTAACGTTGCAATTTAGGTTTTATTCGTCCATCTCAAAACTGTGATGATGGTCATCATACTGATAGCTGTTTTAGCAGACTCCTGATACCAGAAGCTGTGAGTGGAGGGAAACTTGTACAGCATTCAAGTAATAGGAGTGGTGCTTGGCGGTGCAGGTCCCTGGGAGCACCGCTATACAGTGGACGGGGTTGCTGCCTATTACCTAAATAGGATTGTTGCTGCCTCCATCCACTAGCAGCTTCTGGCACCTGGAGGCTGCTGCTGCAGCTGATCTGTGTGTGGTTTGGGTTTGCTCCCGGAGGCTTCAGGGAGCTGCCGGCATGATGTGAATGACGTTATCACATCGGGCCTGCAGCTCGGAGTGGAGACTGGAGCTGAATCGTAAAGCAAGGAGTGGACGGCTGCTTGCTTCACCATTCTTGTATTCAACTCATCTGCGCCTGGAGAAGATGCAGATGAGTTGAAATTGGGACATGCCGATTGGGACAGGACCCAGAATCCAGGACTGTCCTGCTGAATCTGGGACGGTTGGGAGGTATGGTACTGTAGATTATCTACAATGGGGAAAAAAAAGTATTTAGTCAGCCACCAATTGTGCAAGTTCTCCCACTTAAAAAGATGAGAGAGGCCTGTATTTGACATCATAGGTGGACCTCAACTATGAGAGACAAAATGAGAAAACAAATCCAGAAAATCACATTGTCTGATTTTGAAAGAATTTATTTGCAAATTATGGTGGAAAATAAGTATTTGGTCAATAACAAAAGTTCATCTCAATACTTTGTTATATATCCTTTGTTGGCAATGACAGAGGTCAAACGTTTTCTGTAAGTCTTCACAAGGTTGGCACACACTGTAGCTGGTATGTTGGCCCATTCCTCCATGCAGATCTCCTCTAGAGCAGTGATGTTTTGGGGCTGTCGCTGGGCAACACGGACTTTCAACTCCCTTCAAAGGTTTTCTATGGGGTTGAGATCTGGAGACTGGCTAGGCCACTCCAGGACCTTGAAATGCTTCTTACGAAGCCACTCCTTCGTTGCCCTGGCGGTGTGCTTGGGATCATTGTCATGCTAAAATACCCAGCCATGTTTCATCTTCAATGCCCTTGCTGATGGATGGAGGTTTTCACTCAAAATCTCACGATACATGGCCCCATTCATTCTTTCATGTACACGGATCAGTCGTCCTGGTCCCTTTGCAGAGAAACAGCCCCAAAGCATGATGTTGCCACCCCCATGCTTCACAGTAGGTATGGTGTTCTTTGGATGCAACTCAGCATTCACTCTCCTCCAAACATGACAAGTTGTGTTTCTACCAAAAAGTTCTACTTTGGTTTCATCTGACCATATGACATTCTCCCATTACTCTTCTGGAACATCCAAATTCTCTCCAGCAAACTTCAGACGGGCCCGGATATGTACTGGCTTAAGCAGGGGGACATGTCTGGCACTGCAGGATCTGAGCCCCTGGCGGCGTAGTGTGTTACTGACGGTAGCCTTTGTTATGTTAGTCTCAGCTTTCTGCAGGTCATTCACTAGGTCCTCCCGTGTGGTTCTGGGATTTTTGCTCACCATTCTTGTGATCATTTTGATCCCACGGGGTGAGATTCTGCGTGGAGCCCCTGATGGAGGGAGATTATCAGTGGTCTTGTATGTCTTCCATTTTCTAATTATTGCTCCCACAGTTGATTTCTTCACACCAACCTGCTTGCCTATTGCAGATTCAGTCTTCCCAGCCTGGTACAGGTCTACAATTTTGTTTCTGGTGTCCTTCCACTGCTCTTTGGTCTTCACCATAGTGGAGTTTGGAGTGTGACTGTTTGAGGTTGTGGACAGGTGTCTTTTATACTGATAACAATTTCAAACAGGTGCCATTACTACAGGTAATGAGTGGAGGACAGAGGAGCCTCTTAAAGAAGAAGTTAAAGGTCTGTGAGAGCCAGAAATTTTGCTTGTTTGTAGAAGACCAAATACTGTATTTTTCGGACTATAAGACGCACTTTTTTCCCAAAAAATTTGGGAGGAAAATGGGGGTTCGTCTTATGGTCCGAATTTGTGGTGTTTAGGCGGGGGAGCGGAGGAGTGGTGTCGCAGCATCGCCCCCACTCCTGCCGCCGCAGGCTCCATGCAGCAGGAGGAGTGGTGCGATGCTGCGGGCCTTGCAATGAGAGGGTGTCCTGGCGGTGTGAACCTTCCAGCATCCGCCGTGCTGTTACGGCAGATGCCGGGTATGTGAAGATGATGGTGTCCGCTCTGCTGCAGAGTGGTCGCCATAGCAACCGGGCCTCTGCTGTAATGTGGAGACCCAGAGCTAACGCCCGCGATCACTCTGATCAGGGGCATTACTACATGTTAGCCCCCTAAAGGTAATAAAGCTGCCCCCGGGGCCGGTCCCCACTGCCCCCGTACCTTTCTCATTAAAGGACGGCTCCAGCGCGGCACGATCGCAGGAGCCGTCCTGTTCCTATGACAGCCGGGAGCCTTATGAAGGCTCCCAGGCCTGACATAGGAAAATTACAATAATTATGTACAGAATCTCCCATAGATTGCAATACACTTGTATTGCAGTCTATGGGACTTGCAGTCAAATGATTGCAAGTTCAAGCCCCCCTGGGGGGGGGGAGGGGGGCTAATATAATAGTAAAAAAAAAAAAAAGTTAAAAAAAATATATAAAAATAAATAAATAAAAATTAAAAGTTCTAAAAAAAAACCTTTCCCTAGAATACATATTAAAGTAGAAAATTACTGTGAAACACATACACATTAGGTATCCCTGAGTCCGAAAATGCCCGGTCTACACACTTATAAAAATATTTTTTCCATAGGGTGAATGTCATAGCGGGAAAAAAAAAATCAAAAGTGCTGGACCACCGTATTTTTCCTGTTTTGCCTCTGATTTGAATAAAAAGTGATCAAAGCAATAGATATTCCCCAAAATGGTATAACTAAAAAGTACACCTGGCACCGCAAAAAAAGATGCTCTTTGCATCCCCGTACAGCTGCAGGGTCACCTGTCAATGTGGCCTTGTAGCTGTTGCAAAACTACAACTCCCATATATTAAATATTTTATCACATTTTTTTGCTTCAAAATTTTTTCCCCTATTTTCATTCTCTAAAACCTAGGTGCATCTTATGGTCCGGTGCGTCTTATAGTCCGAAAAATACCTTACTTATTTTCCACCATAATTTGCAAATAAATTCTTTAAAAAATCAGACAATGTGATTTTCTAGATATGTTTTCTCATTTTATCTCTCATAGTTGAGGTCTACCTATGATGTCAATTACAGGCCTCTCTCATCTTTTTATGTGGGAGAACTTGCACAATTGGTGGCTGACTAAATACTTTTTTCCCCCACTGTATACAGTCATATGAAAAAGTTTGGGCACCCCTATTAATCTTAATCATTTTTAGTTCTAAATATTTGGGTGTTTGCAACAGCCATTTCAATTTGATATATCTAATAACTGATGGACACAGTAATATTTCAGGATTGAAATGAGGTTTATTGTACTAACAGAAAATGTGCAATATGCATTAAACCAAAATTTGACCGATGCAAAAATTTGGGTACCCTTATCATTTTATTGATTTGAATACTCCTAACTACTTTTTACTGACTTACTGAAGCACAAAATTGGTTTTGTAACCTCACTGAGCTTTGAACTTCATAGCCAGGTGTATCCAATCATGAGAAAAGGTATTTAAGGTGGCCAATTGCAAGTTGTTCTCCTATTTGAATCTCCTCTGAAGAGTGGCATCATGGGCTCCTCAAAACAACTCTCAAATGATCTGAAAACAAAGATTGTTCAACATAGTTGTTCAGGGGAAGGATACAAAAAGTTGTCTCAGAGATTTAACCTGTCAGTTTCCACTGTGAGGAACATAGTAAGGAAATGGAAGACCACAGGGACAGTTCTTGTTAAGCCCAGAAGTGGCAGGCCAAGAAAAATATCAGAAAGGCAGAGAAGAAGAATGGTGAGAACAGTCAAGGACAATCCACAGACCACCTCCAAAGAGCTGCAGCATCATCTTGCTGCAGATGGTGTCACTGTGCATCGGTCAACAATACAGCACACTTTGCACAAGGAGAAGCTGTATGGGAGAGTGATGCGAAAGAAGCCGTTTCTGAAAGCACGCCACAAACAGAGTCGCCTGAGGTATGCAAAAGCACATTTGGACAAGCCAGCTTCATTTTGGAAGAAGGTCCTGTGGACTGATGAAACAAAGATTGAGTTGTTTGGTCATACAAAAAGGCGTTATGCATGGCGTCAAAAAAACACAGCATTCCAAGAAAAACACTTGCTACCCACTGTAAAATTTGGTGGAGGTTCCATCATGCTTTGGGGCTGTGTGGCCAATGCCGGCACCGGGAATCTTGTTAAAGTTGAGGGTCGCATGGATTCAACTCAGTATCAGCAGATTCTTGAGAATAATGTACAAGAATCAGTGACGAATTTGAAGTTACACCGGGGATGGATATTTCAGCAAGACAATGATCCAAAACACAGCTCCAAATCTACTCAGGCATTCATGCAGAGGAACAATTACAATGTTCTGGAATGGCCATCCCAGTCCCCAGACCTGAATATCATTGAACATCTGTGGGATAATTTGAAGCGGGCTGTCCATGCTCGGCGACCATCAAACTTAACTGAACTGGAATTGTTTTGTAAAGAGGAATGGTCAAAAATACCTTCATCCAGGATCCAGGAACTGATTAAAAGCTACAGGAAGCGACTAGAGGCTGTTATTTTTGCAAAAGGAGGATCTACTAAATATTAATGTCACTTTTCTGTTGAGGTGCCCATACTTTTGCACCGGTCAAATTTTGGTTTAATGCATATTTCACATTTTCTGTTAGTACAATAAACCTCATTTCAATCCTGAAATATTACTGTGTCCATCAGTTATTAGATATATCAAATTGAAATGGCTGTTGCAAACACCCAAATATTTAGAACTAAAAATGATTAAGATTAATAGGGGTGCCCAAACTTTTTCATATGACTGTATACACTCACAGCACATATATACTCTCACAGCAAACATATAGTCATAAAGCATATATGCACTCCCAAAAAAATATATACACTTACAATACATATACATTCACAACTCATACAGTGGGGAAAAAAAGTACTTAGTCAGCCACCAATTGTGCAAGTTCTCCCACTTAAAAAGATGAGAGTGGCCTGTAATTTACATCGTAGGTAGACCTCAACTATGAGAGACAAAATGAGAAAACAAATCCAGAAAATCACATTGTCTGATTTTTTAAGAATTTATTTGCAAATTATGGTGGAAAATAAGTATTTGATCACCTACAAACAAGCAAGATTTCTGGCTCTCACAGACCTGTAACTTGTTTTTAAGAGGCTCCTCTGTCCTCCACTCATTACCTGTAGTAATGGCTCCTGTTTGACATTGTTATCAGTATAAAAGACACCTGTCCACAACCTCAAACAGTCACACTCCAAACTCCACTATGGTGAAGACCAAAGAGCTGTGGAAGGACACCAGAAACAAAATTGTAGACCTGTACCATGCTGGGAAGACTGAATCTGCAATAGGCAATCAGCTTGGTGTGAAGAAATCAACTGTGGGAGCAATAATTAGAAAATGGAAGACATACAAGACCACTGATAATCTCCCTCGATCAGGGGCTCCACGCAAGATCTCACCCCGTGGGGTCAAAATGATCACAAGAACGGTGAGCAAAAATCCCAGAACCACACGGGGGGACCTAGTGAATGACCTTCAGAAAGCTGGGACTAATGTAACAAAGGCTACCGTCAGTAACACACTACACCGCCAGGGAATTAGATCCTGCAGTGCCAGACATGTCCCCCTGCTTAAGCCAGTACATATCCGGGCCCGTCTGAAGTTTGCTACAGAGCATTTGGATGTTCCAGAAGAGTATTGGGAGAATAGGGGTGCCCAAACTTTTTCATATGACTGTATATACCTTTTGATCATGTAGTCATCACATGATGTGCTCTGAAAAGGTCCTGCAGTCAAAGGAAAAATATGACAATGGAAAGGGAGTCTCTTCCCCCATCAGTGTATGTGGGGACAGATGTGAGAAGAACTTCAAAGGAGTACAGGGCAGAAGGCTCAACTGCTACCTCCTGCACTTCTGGGAAAGTACCACCTGAGGCCAGAGGCTCATCTCGCTTCATGGATGGTGCTGCCCTGCCACTGAATATCTACAGTATATGACATTTTTATTTGTGACCATAAGCTTATGTTTTAACACTTACTTACTAGCCAAAGTGTTATATGAATTAGGAAGTTTTTTAATCCAGGAGAGCCCTTTATCTTCTATCTCTCTCAGTGCCCAGAAGTTTAGTTGGGTCCAAACCCAAACTGCTATTATTATACTCTGGAGTTTCTTCAGACTTCAGGCCTCAGTGGTCTGCTGGTGCTTCCGTGATCCACACTAGATGCTGTGCCAGAGCTCAGTAGAGGTGAGTATCAATGTATTGTACTCACCTCCTCCTGGACCTCTTCTTATTATACTCTGGGGTTTGAAGAGAGTATATTTGTGGTTTGTGGGTGATGAGCCTGGATCTGAAATTTTTGGAAAATTTGTAACAAACCTGGATCATTATAAATGAGTCCACTCATCTTGACTCTATACTTTCACTCTAAAAAGTAATCCAAAACTAGATTTGGCTTCTAAAACTGCATTTGATGTGAAATGTAAACAGGTAAACATACACAGCGGTGAAATAAATACTTTCACCAAACTTCCCAGGTGGTTTCTGTGTGTAATTGGTTGAAAGAGCACAAAGAGTGTCTAATATGAATCATCTAAAATATTCAATTATTTTGATTTAACAGTACCGGTACTGTACTTATATAGGCGACTGATACTGTCATAAGCCTAGACTCATGTTCTCATAAAATGTAACCATTGTTTAAAGTGTTGGAGAACATGGAAAATGTCTGCTAGTGTCTTCATGGTAGCTGGAAAAATCTAGGAAAAAAATAGTAAGTAAAAATATTTTAAAAAATAATCTTCATTACAGATGGACCATTTTCACAAATGCAAAGTGAATGGCTTAACTTGCACATTTTCTTTATATGCTCTGCAGTTCCTTTCACTAATCAACACAGACTTTCTGCCAGAGAGAACAGCAGAGGGTCCTACAGTAATTGCAGATCCAGGTTGATTGGCTAAATTTGAACTTTCCAAAAGTTAATTTGAGATTTCTACAGGAAAATATACAAAGGAACTGGAGTATACCCATTGGACTATTAGCAAGGTATAATTTAACCCAGGCCTTCCGATGATGTCAGAGATTATCTTGATAAAATGTCAGCCTTTCCACTAGCCCTTTGCATTAGAGTAAGGCCTACTAAAATAATTATTTTCTTGTTCCATTATTTTCACATTGTCTGCTTTTCTGCAAGAAGGTGTCTTTTTTTCTCTGCGAGCATTACAGTATTGTAAAATGATTAAATGCTAAGATTTGTTTAGGTATTCCTGCCAAAGACCACATAAAGAGGTGATTTATTAAGCTAGAGAAGTGCCAAATAAGTCTGTATCACAGATGAAACCGTCACTTTCTCATCATGCGTTTTGCTTTTTATCCATGGAAAGTTACGTTAATTTACCAATGCATTTTACCAATTGCAAACAGCTTGCTTGCCTCCAGAAAAGTGAAAACTTTGTACTTAAAAAAACCTTTTGAACTTTTATTACTTGTCAGATTTAACACATTCAATTTAAGCATTGTTTTCTCATTAAATATACAGTCAAGTCTAGAAGGCTCTAATAGTTAAGCTCTAATAGCACACCTGCATGAAGAACTTCAGAGGAAGGGAACAAGTTAGGTCAGAAAAGATGAAATAAAATCTGGGAGATAAAGCTGGAGTCTATGGCAAGAGCAGGCTGAATAGCAGAAAGATAGGAAGGAGCAATCAGAAGAACTAGAAACAGATACTTTATAGAATCCTGTCTCCCTGCTGCTATTTCTCCGTTGTTCCTAAAGTTGCAGTACCATGAGTAAAGATAGGCCATCACCAAAATCAAAGCTGTATTTACAGCTCATGCTACCTTAGGCACTCACCTAATTACACCCTCATTAAAACCCCATTTAAACAGGGGTCTTTTTCAATCTAAACTCCTTAAGAACTGCATGCTTTTTTAACTGCAGTAATGACTATCACATTTTTACTATACATTTCAGCTGTATCAAATGGTCATAACATTGAAAAACAGGCGTTTCCCAATTTAATGGCTATTAGTTACAGCTGTAATGCATACCTCCCAACCATTCTGGATTCAGCGGGACAGTCTCAGATTCTGGTGCTGTAACGTAGCGCAGGAGGTGTGTTCAGTTTGATTTCTTGCTTAAGGTTCTTGTTTTTCTGTCTGAACACTGCTCTATTACCTCTTCTCTGTAATTGAATTTCCGCCACACCCATCTCCTGCATCTTTGTTTTCTTCCGCTCCTCAAATGGTTAATCTTAGCCTTGCCTGTGTGATTGACAGCCTATCTGCCAATCAATCCTGGGGCGGGTTCTGGATTTCCTATTTACAGCCCATCAACCCACACTTGGTGGCTAGCTATTGCGTCTCTGACCTTGCTAGTGTTCTCTTTGCTATTGTATATTATTACTGACTTCTGACCTTTGGCTTTTCTTGTGACTACTCTTTTGGATTGTGATTTGGTACTCCTTTGTCTCTCTGGCATTAACCCTTGGCTTGCTGACTCCTCTTCTGTGTTGTTTGTCTTGTCTTGTTCTGTGTTCACTTATTCAGAGAAGGGATTGCCACCCAGTTGTCGGCTGTCGCCTAGGACAGTTCAGACAAGTAGGAGGGGGGTTCAGCTTAGGGCTTACTGTCTTGTCGTGCCCCTCCTCCCAGGGTTCACCAGCAGCTTCCGGAGAATCGCTCCTCTAGCAATTCCCTTACACCCGGTCACAGAAAGTATGTCCAGAGGATGCAGATAAGTTGAATACAATGATGAAGCAGGCAGCCATCCACCTGGTTCCTTCCTTGGAGCATTAGACGTGATGTGGTCATCGAGCCTGCTGCTCCCTGAAGCCTCGGAGACAAGAGACTGAAGAAAACAGCAAGAGAACAGGGCAAGGTTAGTATTAGTGGTTTTTTTGTTTGTTTGATTGATACTGTGGGGGTAACAGGAGAGCAGGGTCGAACTGGCCCACCAGGGGACCTGTGAATCCCCAGGTGTGCCCCATGCCTGTAGTTGGCCTTACCGGACCCCCAATACTTTTTTTAATAGGCAGTGAAGGTCTGATAACAGGTGACCCCCCCTGCGACCGCAACCGAAGTGCTATGGGGTCCACTGGAGATGGCTGGGGACCTGGCCGCTATATATATATTGTTAATGGAAAGAGGCACGGCATTATGTTGGACCCTTTCCAGTAGTGCTATTATTGTACTCTGGGGGTCACCTTAGGCCCCAGAGTATAATAATCAGAAGCCCAGGGGAGGTGATTGAATATAACAAATACGGGGGCGTGGCCTGGCTATGGAGGAGTGAGGTTGTGTTCTGCCTCAGCTCCTTCCCTGGGCTTCCTGGCTACAGACATATACCGCTGACCGGCGACTTTGTGACTTACCTGACTATGGGTAAGTCTCGCAGGATCCCTACATGGTCCTTGTCCACCCCTCCGAGGGCTCCGCAAGACGCCTTCATCGAGCGGTTCCTCCGCAGTCCGCGCGCCGCAGATCAGGTCACGGCGGCCTCCAAATTGGCGCCTGATGCTGCGCTCCCTCCAAGCAGCTCCCCGACGTGCTCTGCACCTGCTGATGCTCCTGCAGCGGCGCCCGCCTCCATTGAGGGCTCCGGAGTAGTGCCCATCTCTTCGGACAGAGGGCCCTTCTTGCCCAGTCCTCCTGCACCGTGGCCCACAGGAGGATCTGGATACTGCTCGGCCCCCCTCCTCCCCTCTGTCAATGTGAGCATCGGACACAGGCTGGCCCTCCATGCCGCCATCTCCTGCTGCCTCACCAGCGCTCACACAGCCAGGGCCTGCACCGGGAGCATCTCAGCCCTCTACACAGGCCAGAAGTGGATCTCTACAGCCTCTGCACAGCTCTGGAGAGCTTCTGCTTCCACCCCATCAGCCGGCCTGCATCTTTTGTTGACAGATCCTCAGCCTGCTCCTCCTGGCACGGGGGGACTTACTTCTGTCACTGTGCCTGGACCTACCTCTATCTGCGACTCTGGTGTGACCCTGGTGCCATCGCTACCTGGCGCATTCCAACCAGAAGGTCCTGCACACCTGCTCCTCTCTTGTCAGGCTCCACACCCTCGCAGCCCTCAGGTAACCCCTCCTGGCACGGGCCTGGGTCCCTCTGGTGGTGTTCTAGACTCCTTTCATCCTAGCGATCCTGGAGCCTCCCCCACAGGTGCCTATCTGTCATCTGCTTCTACTTCAGATACACTGGATGAGCTTCAACGCTTGAGCATGCATCTCGCTGCAATCCCGACTAAGTCTGACATGGAGACATATGTGTCCCGGCTGGAATAGTCCTACAAGTCTGAACTCTCTGCTATTAGTTCTACTGTGCAACATCTGGAGGTGAGGATTGACAATCTCGAGTCTGCATCTACCACATCTGCGACCCAACTCTCTGCCCATGACTCTGTCATTTCCTCCCACACTCACCAGCTACAGTATCTAGCGGACCTCTTGGATGATCTTGAAAATAGAAACAGGTGGAACAACATCAGGGTTAGGGGTCTTCCTGAATCTATTGAGCCACAGCAACTGGATGCTACATTATGCCTAATTTTCAACTCGCTGTTGGGCGCTCCACAGGGCTCTCCGCTTGAACTTGACCATGCTCATCGCTCCTTAGGCCTGCGCCCTCCTGATTCTGCAAACCCTAGAGATGTAATCTGCAGAGTGCACAGGTACCAACTGAAAGAGGCCATCATGCACAAAGCCAGAGAGTCTTTTCAGGTTATGTTCCAGGATACACCCATCAACCTACTTTCTGACTTATCCCGGCTTACTCTTGCCAAGCGGCGTGCCCTGAAGCCGCTTCTGGACTTGCTGGTTCAGCATCAGGTGCCTTATTCCTGGGGCTTCCCCTTCTGCCTGCAGGTTCATCATGGGGGCCGTGCCCTTGCCCTGACAAATCCGGACGACATCCCAGCCTTCACAGCGGACCTTGGACTCCCTCCGGTGGCTGCCTTGGATTGGCCCTCCCTGCCTGGCACTCCTCCACCGGTTTCTTCAGCCCGACCCCAGCGTCGCTCTGGGAGATGCCAACAGAACCGGGCCCCTGCTTCTAATGCTCAGTTGGGCTCCAGCCCGGCTTTTCCAACTTGATACCGTGGACTTTTGATGGTCTAGTATACAGTCTTTGTTTTCTTACATCCTCTGTGGTTTTGTTCCTCCCTGCGGGGCCACGGAGTGCCACTTATGTGGTAGATTTGTTTGATCTCCGTGCCCCCTTCAGGGATTGAACCCTTGTGCCCTTCCGCCTCCCCCTTTTTTCTTTTTTTTTTCTTTTCTTCTTCTTTCTTCTTTCTTTTTTTTTTTTTTTTTCTCTTCTTTTTTCTCTTTCTCCTACTCTTTTTCTCTTCCTCTCTTCTCTCCGCCCTTCCCTCATTCTCGTCCCGAGGTTGTTTGTGTTATTTGCTTGTTTAGCCGGTCAGCAATTGCAAACTGTTCTTGTTGTTTATCCATTGTCGTGGTCCCTCCATCCCATAATTTTGGCTAACTCTTTGTTATTTGTAGTCTTAGTTGGTTTCAGTTTCCTTGCACTTGCTTTTCCTCTCCTTTCTGTTGTCGGTTCCTCTTGTGCCACCCTCTCCCCCCCTTCCCTCCTCTTGACCATGACCTCCCTTAACTTCTGCGCCCTCAACGCTCGGGGGCTTAATGTCCCTCAAAAGCGCAACCAAATTCTGTATCAGCTTCATAAGAAATGCTCTCATGTTCTTATATTACAGGAGACTCACTTTAAGAAGGACCATGTTCCGGACATTCACAACCGTCACTACCCGGTCTGGTTCCACAGCATCAACCCGGTTGCCAAGGCTAAGGGAGTTTCCATTGCTCTTCATCGATCCCTACAACACGAGGTACTAAACACCCTGATTGACCCGGAGGGCAGATTTGTGTTCCTTAAATTGTGCACTGCGGGCACTGTGATCACTGTAGCTGGATGTTATCTCCCTAATCAGGGGCAGCTACTGTATTGCAAGACCTTAGTCGGCAGGTTGGTAGACTATAGTGAGGGGGTAGTGATACTTGGGGGCGACTTTAATTTTGTTTTAGATCCAGCACTTGACTTCTCCCCTCCCCGTCCCCCTCATGCCCTGTCGCACCTACGACAGCTGGCGAATACTCTCCATAACTCTCAACTAGTCGACATATGGCGAATTCTACACCCTCAAGACCGGGACTATACTTTTCACTCCCCAGCACATAACTCCTATAGCCGTATAGATTTGTTCTTGGTCAGTCATCACGCCCTCACATGGTCCCCTACCAGTCGTATTGACTCGGCGCTTTGGTCTGACCACGCCCCTGTCTTCCTGTCTCTTGAGGTCCTGGGCGCGGTACGTCGCCCCTTCACGTGGAGACTGAATGATAGCCTTTTGAAGGACACTTCTTGTAAGGCAGACGTCAGCGCGGCAATTAGGGACTTTGGCCTCAACCACAAGATCCAGGAGTATGTAACTAACACACCCTTTCCCACCCTTGCGGACACTAATATGGCTCTCCTTGATGCCCCTTTTTCCGAGGAGGAGGTCTCGCTCGCTATTTAGTCCTCCCCATCGGGTAAGTCCCCTGGCCCGGACGGGTTCACTGCCTGTTTTTATAGGTGCTTTGGAGACCTCCTTTCCCCCTTCATGACCCGGGTATTTAACAACGTTGACGACTCTTCCCCTTTCGCGACGCAGTCCTTTTCAGCCCTGATTTTCAGACCCAACTAACTGTGCCAGTTATCGTCCAATCTCCCTTATTAATATCGACTTCAAATTGTTCTCTAAACTATTGGTCAATCGGTTGTCCCCCATAATGGCAGGCCTCATCCATACTGATCTGCAGCCGCGAGGCCCGGGATAATGTATGTAAAACCCTGCTAGCAATGTCGCTGGCTCGCTCCAACAACTCTCCCATGTGCCTGCTCTCTGTAGTTGCCAAAAAAGCGTTCGATCGGGTACACTGGGGCTTCCTACGTGCGATGCTTCAGCAAGTGGGCGTGGGTCCGTTTTTCTGAGCAAAGTGTTTTTCCTTTATGGCGATGCGATGGCACGGGCCCGAGCCAATGGGATCCTCTCAGACTCCTTTCCTGTGCAGAACGGCACTCGGCAAGGCTGTCCTTTGTCGCCACTGCTGTATGCCCTGGTTATGGAGCATCTGTCGGTGGCCATACGGTGGTGTCCGGACATTCACGGCCTTCAGATGGGCAACTCCCAGGTTAAGGCGGCGCTATATGCAGACGACCTTCTTCTTTACGTTTCCCAGCCACAGTTATCCTTTCCTTCTATACTACGCAAGTTCAGCCACTTCGGTCATCTGAGTAATTTCAAGGTAAATCTTTCTAAAAGTGAGGCCCTCAATGTCACACTACCCCACGCAAAGGTAGCTCACCTTGCCGACAACTTCCCATTTAAGTGGCAGAGCACCTCTCTCAAATACCTCGGGATTCACATTCCCCCTGACCCATCCCACTTGTATCGTCTCAATTATCTCCCATTGCTCGAGACACTCGCGTTAGACCTACGGAAATATGGCACGTATGCCCTTACATGGTTTGGCCACATCAACGCCCTTAAAATGGATGTGGTCCCTCGGCTCTTGTATTTGTTTCAGGCTCTTCCTATTCCTCTCCCACGCACCTTTTTCACTAGGGTTCAGTCCCTGTTTGGGAGATTCGTCTGGGGTTTGGCGCGGAGCAGGATAAAATATCAAACATTGACCTGCCGCAGGGACAGGGGAGGTGCGGGCCTGCCAGACCCCAGACTGTATTTCCGTTCCACGGTTTTGCTACGTCTTTTCGACTGGAGTTTCCGTAGCGTGGATAAGCAATGGGTCTCTATCGAGGCTGACCTGCTCTCGGTTCCCCTCTCCTCGTTGCCGTGGATAGCGGCACATTTCCGTCCACGATCCGCTAGGCACTCATTCCTTTCTTCGCACTTCCTTAAGACCTGGGATTCGGTGTGCTCCAGTGGGAGAGTGGCTAGAGTTCCTGGCCCCCTCAGTCCCCTTTTCCGTAATCCTATATTCCCCCCGGACCGTTCTGTAGACAGGCTCCTTTGCTGGCACAACAGCGACGACGTAAGACTTAGGCAGGTCGCCGGGGACTCACCTCTTCCTTCATTGGCCCAGTTGCGCGCTTCTCATCCGGACCTTCACTTGTCCTGGCTGGAGTACGGCCAACTTGTGGCCTTCTTGCGGAAATTCTCCTTGCCTCCTCTCCTTTCCTCGACTATGAAGGACCTAGAGTCCGCCCTTTCCCTCACTGACTCTCCCCCGCATACACTCTCGACGCTTTACAGTATTCTTCTCCGGGACGCTACTCCCGGGCCCCCCTCATATACAGTTCCCTGGGAGTCAGACCTCCGTGCGGGTCTGCCCCTCACTGACTTTTGATAGGTCTTTCCTGTTTGCCCAAAAGCTTCCATTGCCTTGCAGTGCACAAGAATAGAATTTCAAAATTCTGTCTCGATGGTACAGGTGTCCTGACTTCCTCCACAGAATATATCCTGCTGTGACTGACTGGTGTTGGCGCTGTGGCACGGAGAAAGGTACTCTGTATCACATCTGGTGGGAGTGTGCCATTCTTAGGCCCTTCTGGGACGCTGTGTTTGATCTGTATACTAAGGTGTGTGGTCGTACTGTCGCAGCTACTCCCCAACTGGCCGTTCTTTCAGTCATCCCTGGCAGGATTTCTGCAGTGAAGAAGGATCTCCTGTGACACTTTCTCACGGCCGCCAGGACCGTCATTCCCAGACACTGGCGGAGCAATGCTGCACCTTCTGTGGTTGAATTCCTACAGGAGCTTCTCCTAATAAGGAGAATGGAGGCCCTGTTGGCAGAGGATTCTTCCGATCCTTCCAAATTTGACGCTCTTTGGTGGCCTTGGGTGGCGTTTCAGGAATCGACCGAGTTCTCCTCTTTCTTCTCATGATCCGGAATTACCTTCTATTATTATTTTCTTTCCCCTCTCTTTTCTTCAGTGGATACTGGTCGTTTTGCCCTTCCCCTGATGTTCCCCTTCCCCCCTCCTCATGCTCCTCATGTGTCTTCCCTATTGCTTGTCCCAGCTGTGTGTTTCCCTGGTCTGTTTTGTCCGTCCTTTGGTTCTATGCAGGTGTTGTTCGTATATTCTCATATCCCTGGGCCTTCGTCCCATTACTAGCATAATGTGTTTTATAGTAGCGGGCGGGGATCCCCCCTAGCCTTTTGTATTAGGGCGAGGCCTGCGCGCCTTAGCGCCTTTGTTGGTCTATATTGTTTTTTTTTATTTCCTTTTTCTTCCCCTACCTTGTATTTTGTATTGTACTGAAAATTCCTTAATAAACATTGATTAAACATAAATATAACAAATACTTATACTCACCTCTCCTGGGACTTCGACGACTCCCAGCTTCTTCCTCAGGGCTCTTCCAGATGTCACTGCTGGGGACTGTGATTGGGCCCAAATTACAGAGGGATGCAGCCCAAGGCTACTGGTCTAATGCCATGCCATGAGCCGAGCCTCAGAGAAATTAGACCAGAAGGACAGATGACTAGCACTGTTACTCCATACTAAGAAGGATTATACGCGTTTCAATACAGATATATCATCCAGGGTCTGATGGAAAAAGTCTAAGCCAGTTACATATAGCAGAGCAACAATAGTCTGGCCATACTAGTACACCAGCCAGGTTTAAATAGACCTGGACGCTCCTACAGCAGCTGATGAGGATGTGGCAAACTGGCCGAGCAGCAGCCGTCACATCAGTGGGGCACCTTCCTCCACCGACGGAGCAGCTGACGTCATCATGCATATCGCAGGGTCACGTGACCCCTCATCCAGTAGGTGAATAGGAGTGTGGTAATCACTACGGGAACATAGGATGCCAACTGTCAGGCGCCTGTGTTAATAAACACAGTCAAATGCGGAGGAAGCATCTACATCTACCTCTGTAATACAAATGAAAGAACAACACTCCATCATTATTGAATAAAGAAATAATTTACAGCAATAAAAAAGTACATGAAAAATATTAAATATAATAATATACATGTATAATGCGAATACTATACCAGTTTATCCATATTTACTATTCAAAAAGGGCAATTGCTCACAGCTGGCACTCACTTAAAATCATTAGTACAACAACTACCTCCACATATCCTAAAAATGAACTGCACATAAAGCTCATTGGATGTGCAACCAGACAAAAAAGACCAAAAACCAAGAGCAAAAAACGTATATGTATAAAATTACAAATCTTTATTAGATATAACAAAATATATAAAGTTATCAAAATTGAGCAATACACATCAGTGTTATATTTAATGCCCTTTTCCTATCTATATATTTGCACTGATGTGTATTGCTCAATTTTGATAACTATATATATTTTGTTATATCTAATAAAGATTTGTAATTTTATACATATACGTTTTTTGCTCTTGGTTTTTGGTCTTTTTTACTCACTTAAAATCACAATGAAAATCCTCTCAATCACATGAAAAATATAGATAAGTTATATACTGTAAGGAGTTCATAATTGTGTTGTTCTAGCGTATCAACAAAGCCAATGTACCTGTGTAAGAAATACCCCAATCAAAGGGGAAGTCCCCCTTTAGTGCACATGCACATAAAGCTAGACACTGCTAAATTCTCTATCTTGAAAATCACCTATGTGGAATAGTCATTAACCCCTTCACGCATTCTCACGTACATGTACGTGGGAGAATGTGGTTAGTTACCGCATCCCCACGTACAGGTACGTGACGGTGATCGAGCGGACTCAGAAGCAGAGCCCGTTCGATCACCGCGGGAGCCCGGCTGTATTTGACCAGTGATAACACCGATCCCCGCTGTTTAACCCTTAAGATGCCGCGGTCAATAGCGACCGCGGCATTTTAAGTGTTTGCTAGAGGCACTGAGTGCCGCGGGCGGCATCGGGAGAGGGTGTTAGCTGCTCCTTAACCTCCGAAGCGCCGATCGGGGGTTTTAATCCCTTGGATGCCGCGGTCAAACATGACCGCGGCATCCAAGGGGTTCCGCCATGTTGCCGCCCCCGGCACCCCCCCGCAGAGAGATCGGGGGGTGCTGATATCTATAATATGCAGCCCGGGGTCTGGCCAGTGACCCCAGGCTGCCTGAAGCCCCCAGTACCTGGTTGATCCTGCCGGGACCTCTGGAAATCAGCCTATGTTTACATAGGCTGAATTCCTGTATAGACTGCAATACACGTGTATTGCAGTCTATAGTGCTGAATCAGCGATTAGACTATCGTTGGTTCAGTGTCCTAGTGGGACATATAAAAAAAAGGTAATATTTTTTAACTTATTTGGGTGGTATGACTATCTGTTTGAGAAGCAGAGCATTTCACATTTTGAAAATTGCGATTTTTTTTTCCAAATTTCCATCAAATTTCCTATTTATTTATAAATAAATACAAAAATATTGATCAATGTTTACCACTAACATAAACTACAATGTCTCACGAAAAAACAGTCTCAAAATCACTTGTGCAAGTTTAAGGGTCTTAAAGTTATTGCCATATACACTGTGTTCCAAATTATTATGCAAAAAGTGTTTAGGAGTGATAAGGAAAGAACTTTTTTGTTTGTCAGTTAAACTCATTGATGGTGATGTGTGTCAGGGCTCTTTATATCACTGAAAGCAATTGCAGACACCTGTGCTAATTAGTTTGGCAGGTGTGTCCAATTAAAGGCAAGACTACTTAAGAAGGCTGTCCCACATTATTAAGCAGCCTACATTTTCAGCCAAAATGGGAAAGAAAAAGGATGTGTCGGCTGCTGAGAAGCAACAAATTGTGGAGTGTTTAGGTCAAGGCATGACTACAATCAACATTGCCAAGACACTTCATCGTGATCATCGCACAATCAAGAAGTATGTAGTTGATTCACAGCACACACGTGTGCGTGCTGATAAGGGAAAATTGAGGACTCTTTCCAACAGGCAATTACGTCAGGTTAAAAGAGCAGCTTCAAAAATGCCTTGTCGTAGCAGCAGACAAGTTTTTGAAGCTGCTGGTGCCTCCAACGTCCCCCAAACAACAAGATGCAGGGTCCTTCAGAGGTTTGCAGCTGTGCGTAAGCCATTCTGTCGACCTCCTCTATCCACTGCACACAAGCAGAAACGGCTCCAGTGGGCCAAACAATACATGAAGACTGACTTCAAAACTGTTTAGTTCACCGATGAGTGCCGTGCAACGCTCGATGGTCCAGATGGATGGAGTGGAGGATGGCTTGTTGATGGACACCCCATGCAAACACGGCTACGGCGCCAACAAGGAGGAGGTGGAATAATGTTTTGGGCTGGAATCATGGGGAGAGAGATTGTCGACCCCTTTAGGATCCCTGAAGGGGTAAAGATGAACTCCATAATGTATGTGGAGTTTCTCAAACAGCACTTCCTGCCATGGTTCAAGAAGAAGAACCATGCATTCCGCAGAAAGATCATTTTCATGCATGATAATGCACCGTCTCATGCTGCAAATAACACATCTGCATCTCTGGCTGCTATGGGCATAAAAGGGGACAAACTTATGGTGTGGCCCCCATGCTCCCCTGACCTCAACCCCATTGAGAACCTCTGGAGCATCATCAAAAGGAGTGTCTATGATGGCGGGAGGCAGTTCACATCTAAGCAACAGCTCTGGGAGGGTATTCTGTCCTCATGCAAAACAATTGAAGCAGAAACCATCCAAAAACTGACAAATCCAATGGACGAGAGAGTTCAGAAGCTTCTTTCGAACAAGGGGTCCTATGTGCAAATGTAACATCACCTAGAATAAAGTTTTGGCTTGAAAACTGTTTGATTTCAGTTAGTAATAACCTGCTAATGCTTATAATTTCACAATGACCATTTTTTTGTTCTTAATAAAAATGAAAAGGTTGCAAATTCTGCTGTGCATAATAATTTAAAACATGCATTTTGAGTGCATTTTGAGTGTTTTTTTTTTTTTTTTAATATACTGTTATCATAGGCAGTTTGTTCAAAAACCTTTCAATTATACTCGAATAGTTGATGACTGGAAAATTACAATGACTGCAATTCATATAGGTAATTTTGGAAAATATGAGAAAATATTATTTGCATATTAATTTGGAACACAGTGTAAAGTGACATATGTCAGTTTTGAAAAATGAGGCCTGGTCTTTAACGCACTTTTGGGCTCAGACCTGAAGGGGTTAATGCACATGACCTCAACGTTATACCACTGCCATATTAAGTAAGGGCAATAAATAAGTGGATCAAGGGAATAAACGGTCATGGGTTCCTATTAACCCCAGGGTAAAGAGATTGGCCCCCAATCATGGTATGCAACATCTATATCCTGTGTCGCCAGTGCTCGAAAATGGGTATATCAAGAAAGCAGAGAGCTGAGGGGGTCCTCCTGACCTGATGCAGGCCTGTCCTAACTGCAACAATTAACAGTATGGACCTGATTATATAGATGCCAAGGTGACAAGGGAATACCCATGTGTGTCAAGCGACCCTAAAATTAACACCAACAGCAAAATAAATGAAAGAAGTACTCCAACGAAATAGATATGTCTATTAAAAAAACAAAAGAGCTATAGTCTCTAATTCCTGTCTTTTCAATCCTGTGGACTTTAGGTAAGTTAGTGTTTAGCTGGTGCAAGTCCTAAAAAGCAAAAAACAAAAATCTGTGTCAAATTGTGTCTACAGTTACATACAAAAAGTGTTAACCTCAGAATCCTGATGTATTTTTCTAATCTACCACCAGTGGCCACTGTTTCACTCACTCTGAACTATTGCACTTCCACTTCTCACCACTGGAGGCTGCTGTGTTTGTTTTAGAATCTGCCCTTAACAAAGATGGCCAATGTGTGATGATTGGAAGCCATTTTGTTCCTGTTTGGGCCTACTTATACCCATGAGGCAATGCAATCATTGCTTGAGTATTGTGACTTGTTCCTGTCTCCTGCTCCTCAGAACTGTCTTTCCCAGACTGTTTCTACCCTTCGCTTCTGGCTTTTTTCCATCTGGCTACCGGATTCCATTCGTGTCTACCAGTATCGTAACACTCCTTGTACCAAATCTAAGAATGGAATAACTGCTCATCCCACTATCTCTTTGGCATGTGTAGGATAGCGGGCTAGATCAGAGGTTCCCAAACTTTTTTTTCTCGTAGACCACTTTCATAATTTTACTGGTTTCGGTGGACCCCCTGCTGCAACATTTCTACCATATTCCCAAAACTCGTCAAAAAATGTGAAGATTAGATCTAACGTAGACCCCCGTGGAATCTCCTGTGGACTCATGGGGGTCCACCTGGACCACTTTGGGAATCACTGGTAGATCAAAGGGCAAACTGGTATATCTAAAAGGCTCCACCAAATTACATAAGATTCACCTAAAAATGTTAATTGGATAAAGTACATTCAGACCAAATGGTTGTGCAGCCTGTAGATGGTGTATCCATTGTGCCTCCTGCTTTTTTAAGTTTCCCTGTTCCCTTCTCTAATTCAAGGAGGAAGATGATTGATAATCATAAATTTTAACTTCTGTACCGTATGCCCAGCCTTTGGACTTCTTCAATAAAGACTGGGCTGTGTGAGGGGCATCCTCTGCCCCCCACAATCCAGGCTTACTACAGACTACTCTTAGCTCCATGTTTAGCCCAGTATTATTCTCCAGATAAGGATCATCTTTGCAAAAAAAAAAAAGTCAGGGATCCCACTAAAATGTAAGCTGAATCGATTACCAAATCGTTGCTGTTATAGTTTGTGTTATATGACTTTTATGTAGGGGTCGACATCCTTTCAATTATTACATGGCACACTGACTACGTCATCTTTGATTTTTTTTTCAAAATCGGCACACCATCCAAAAAAGGTTGCTGATCCCTGGTCTAGTGCATATACAAAAAATAAGTCAATTATTACCATAATGCACAGTTATGTAATATGTCATGCATGTTAAATAAATAATATTACTGTGTAAATAAATTAACAATAATAATATATACTAGGACAATATAAATAAATTCATGTGCACTGTATAAATGTATCAAATACATCTAAAGTGGACAATAAATAAATGATGCACAAAATACAAGGGAAAAGGCTACATTAAAAAGCTATGCTGAACAAAGTTTGTAACAAAGCTTGTAAAGTGTTGGAAAAAAAAACAAATATAGATGGGTATCCCAAAGATCCGCTGTGACCTCCACCCCCAGCATACACCTATCCTATGTATGCTGGACACTGAGAACACTGAAGTCTATGCAATCACTACACCTTGCTTTATGACAATTCACAGAACTATGTTCCCTTCCTTATGCACGAATGAGTGTACAGTATATGTGGGTGTTGGTTTTGTGTGTGTTGTGTATAATGGCCATATAAAAAATATGATGTATTTTGGCTGTAAGGTTTTATAAAATATTAATTTCATGCAGCTAATAATTAAAGGGAAATTCTAGTGTGAAGGATGTATCTCCCATGCTCTTGATACTGTAGGTGATAAATTCTAGATCAGTCTAGATCCCAACTGCTGAGAAGAGCCTAACAAAACTGTATCAGTATGTATAAATATACTCTTACAAGGTATTTTGCAGCTTTTATGTCTATAAACCTTAGAAACATTAACCTAAACAATGAATTCTAAAATTACAAATGAAGAAAGTTAGTGCTAGGTTTACCCCCATTCCACTTAAAATCAGCAGAGAGAAAAGTCCTACAAGCAGGACTTTTCTCTCTGGCGTTTTCAGTGGAAACCAGACGGAAACCCAACGGACCCCATGTGTAACAGCTTTTTAAGTGGATAGGGTTTCTGTCTTTTGGGTCCCCAAGCATACCCTTAGGACGGAAACTCGAATGTTAGTGTAAATCTAGGGGAAATTAAACATTTCCTGCTATATTCTGAAACAGTTTTGTACAACTGCAGAGGAAACAGTTGTCAGTTTTCTCCTAATCCTCTCCTTTGCAGCTAAGGGGTGGGGTGTAAAAATGCTTTAGTTTGATCTTTAACCCCTTCCCACCGGTGACATTTTTCGATTTTCATTTTTCGTTTTTGACTCCCTCCCTTCCAAACCCAATAACTTTTTTATTTTTCCATTCTCAGAGCCATATGATATCTTAATGTTTGCGGGACAATTTTTTTTTTCATGATGCTACCATTTATTATTCTGTACAATGTACTGGAAAGCTGGAAAAAAATTCAGAATGGGGTGGATTTGAAGAAAAAGTGCATTTGTGCAACTTTCTTATGGGCTTCGTTTTTACGGCGTCCACTCTACAGCCAAAATGACATGTCATCTGTATTCTATGTTTCGGTACGATTCCGGGGATACCAAATTTATATGGTTTTATTTACATTTTAACCCCTTAACAAAAATCCAAAACTGTGCAAAAATATATTTTTTTTAAAAGTCGCCATATTCTGACACCCGTAACTTTTTTATACTTCTGTGTACAGGGATACATAGGGCGTCTTTTTTTGCAGGACCAGGTGCACTTTTTAGTTATACCATTTTGGAGAATTACTATTGCTTTGATCACTTTTTATTCAAATTTTTATCAGAGGCAAAACAGCGGTTTGGCACTTTTGATTTTTTTTTTTCCACTACAGCGTTTACCATACGGGAAAAATATTTTTATAGATTTGTAGACCAGGCGTTTTCAGACACAGGGATACCTAATGTGTAAGTGTTTCACAGTATTTAAGTACTTTTATATGTGTTGTAGGGAAAGGGGGGTGCAATGTATTACAATGCTAACGCCTTGCAAAAAAACGGCACTTCTATTGCAGGCTACATAGAGTAGCCAGCAATAGAAGTTAATGAAAGACAGGCCTGGGAGCCTTCAGAAGGCTCCCAGCTGTCATAGCAACGAGATGCCGGCCCCAGAGCTTGCTCCGGGTGTCGGCAATGCCCGATAAAATGGTGCCTCGGTCAGCTTTGACCGAGGCGCCAGAGGGGTTAATGCCCACAATCATCTGAGGTTAGGGGTTATCTGAGGAATAAACAGCATACCAGTGTATTCCCTGTACTGGATAAGCTTTATTATTAATATATAAGCTGGCCCCTCGGAGCCCTAAAGTTTTGCAGAACGCAGCCAGGGATGCTGGAACTCTTGTTCATCTGCTTCCCCTGCTGATATTTTTAATCTTTGTCACATGACTGACTCTATTCTACTCAACAGACCTGAGACCGGAGTTCAGCCAAAATGACATGTTACCTGTATTAAGTGAGACGTTATGATTACGGCAATACCAAATTTATATAGTTTTTGTTGTGTTTCAATACCTAAAAAAAAAAATTTAAAAAAATCACCATATTCTGATTTGTGTGGGGTCAGATGTAATTTTTATTTACACCATTTTGGGGAATATTTGATGTTTTGTTTGCTTTTTATTTAAATTTTTAAACGAGGAAAAACAGCAAAAAAACAGTGTTTTTTGTTTTTTTTTTTGTTTTTTTCCCACTACGGTGTTTACCACATTGGACATTATTGAACATGGGGATACCTAATATGTTGGGGTTAGAAAATGGGCTGCCCCATTGGACACTAGGTGAGGGCAGGCTCCATTTTAATATTTTGGTACCCTGCATTGTACAAAATCCTGAAGAAACTCTTATTCTCTGCATAAAAAAGTGATCGTAGTATAATGTTGTACCGTGTTAGCCATTGAGATTAGTGGAAGAGTGAAGAAATCAGGCGATACCTTTTAGAGGCTAACTGAGTATATTTATAAGTAAGCTTTCAGGAGTACTAGCTCCCTTCATCAGACATGGTGTGATACAATAACTGAAAATTCACAGATTTTTATACACATGGTCTTCAAAGCATTTTAGAGTCCTTAAAAAAAGCCAAAACAAAATGCAATCTAAGTAGAGAAGTTATTTACAACAGGTCAAAAAACAATCTGGAAAGTTGTGGTGCGTGACAGAGGGATCTGTTATCTGTTTGCTATCAGGAGGTGATTTGTGACCCTCACAGGTCATACATAGTGTGACAGTGTACCTATCCCACAGTCACAACAGGTGCACAGAATTAGGGGGACATTCTCCTGCAGGTCTTCCAATGTGGTGTACCTCATAATGTGTGTGCAATGTCCCACCACAGGCCTCTATGTGGGGGAAACAGGGCAGAGACTCAGTCAACGAATGAACTCACATAGATCCAGCATTAATAACAACAGAACCGATCTCCCAGTGGCCGCACATTTCTCCGGAGAAAACCACTCTATTGAAGATTTGCGGGTTGTGGTTTTAATGGGACATTTTAAGACGCAGGAAAAAAAGGAAAGAATCAGAATACAAGTTTATGGAAAAATTTCAAACTCTGCAATTTGGACTTAATATTCATGCCAGCTTCATGTCACACTATGTATGACCTGTGAGGGTCACAAATCACCTCCTGATAGCAAACAGATAACAGATCCCTCTGTCATGCACCACAACTTTCCAGATTGTTTTTTGACCTGTTGTAAATAACTTCTCTACTTAGATTGCATTTTGTTTTGGCTTTTTTTTAAGGACTCTAAAATGCTTTGAAGACCATGTATATAAAAATCTGTGAATTTTCAGTTATTGTATCACACCATGTCTGATGAAGGGAGCTAGTACTCCTGAAAGCTTACTTATAAATATACTCAGTTAGCCTCTAAAAGGTATCGCCTGATTTCTTCACTCTTCCACTAAAAAAGTGATCTACAGCTTCCATCTGCTCTATCTGATTTTAATGTGTAATCACTTGCCATTTATCTGTATCCTTAGTTTTCTTTAATATTTTTTTTCTCACCTATTTACAAAATGACAGTGGTCACACAGAAACAAATGAATATTGATACTAGTGAGAGCATTGAAATGATTCTTTAGCTGGCGCTAGCTTCCCAATGTCCTTTATGTATTATGTGAGTATATTCACACAGTACGCGGATCACGTAAAATAGATAATTTATGGCAAAATCAGTATGTTCCATTATTAATTGACACTATATCATCATTTAACTATTTTTATAAATAATTCATTGTAGAATATATGACATTTATTATGGTACATGTGATTATGTATATTTGCCTTTAGCCAGTGTTTGAGAGAAAAATAATACTCAAAAAGTGCAACGTTTTGTCACTAGAGGGAGATGTTGACCTACAAAAGACTGTTTTGTACAATGTTACAATTTGTAGCTTCAAAATGTACCTTCATTTTTGACACTGGAGTGCAGTGAAAACATACCAAGTCTGAATAATATATTTATACGTAAGTGTTCATTTAGAATACAAACACTATATTATCATACTAATAATGTTACATACAGTCTGCAGTGTATGCACTTTATGTATGAACAAATGTAATGTGTGCAAGTACACAACACACAAATGCTGAATCCATAAATATTATCTAAAAAATTATTCTCAAACCTGCTGTCCTCAGTTCTAGTGCATGGTGAGTCCATCTACCTGCCCGCACAACAGTTTATTCAGATAATCCTTCATTAAATTGTCTTAAGTAAATAAAGGTTAAAGTAACTCTGGGAAATAAGCTGAAAATCTGTCTTTAACCTGGAGCGAAGGCACTCTTGTGACCATAAAAGTTATACCTGCCTGATCCCCAAAGTTGCAGGAATCCATTGGAGTCTTTATGTGAATGACTCATTCACCATGACTGCATGCACAGAGAGTTATTTCCCATGTTTCCATGACTACAACAACTGCTTTTTGGGACCAGAACAAACAGTAGTCACAGCAAAGGAATAGAGGATTTTCAACTTTTTCTTCTAGGGTCAATTCAATTGTCCAACTAGGCAGCCAGTGCTGGGAATCATAGTCCATTCTCCTGTACATTTAATAAGGAGGAGAGACCAAAGTCTGCTGTACTTACTCTTGTCATGCTCTTTATTACACTGTACTGAAGTGTCCATTGCCATGCTGTTTTGTTCATGCTCTTTACACTTGACCCAGGAAAGGACCCATTTACAGATCTGAAACCTGTTAATTAAAAATTGCCAACCATATCTGATTTATCAAGTGCTGATATATTTATGGAACTTGTTATTAAGGATATTGAGACTTTGTCATCCAATAAGGCGCATATACTGTTTATATATATATATATATATATATATATATGTACCTAGATTACCTGTCTGCAATGCCTCCCTAGTTCTTATGCTAGTTCATATCCATACTACTTGGCAGACTTGGACTGGCCCGCAGGAGCAGGTGATTTCCCCAGTGGGGCCCTGATCCAGGGGGGCTAGTGGGCCCAACCTCTGCAAGAGTGGTGCATGACACAGTGCACTCACTGCACTACATACAGAAAGGCAGTGTATCAGACAGCCTATATACCCAAATAACAAACTGGGTAGAATATTTAACAAACTTCCAAGTATATTATATATAGATGCACTGGGTGGCAGAGATGACATTTAGCAGGTTGACCACTATCCTCCCTCCTGGGCCCTGTCTACTTACTGTCACTGTGGGGCCCCCATCACCAATCATCTTGCCCACAGAGCTAAAGGGGCCCTAGTCTAAGGCAAAAACGAATCAAAGTCTGACCATGCTTCCTGGTATACATGTACAGAAATGTGGTGAAACCAGCCTCCATATTTGCCTTAAGTAGGTACCATTCAAAAAATATTGTCCTCAGATTAAGATTCATGACCATATAAGACATTATAGGCATAAACAAAAAGTGGTCATAGAAGACACAATCAATGATATATTCAAAAATAAATAAATAGTTTATTAATTACAATATATAAAGACAAATACTGATATAAAAAGTAGAGACAGGCAGATGGCAAAAAAAACTTTCTGAACATATGATAATAATCAAGTGAAAGTTATAACAATAGCCAGATAGTGAATAAGGTAATGGCCAAATACTGAAGGCAGCAAAGCATATAAAGACTATAGATTACAGATCAATTCAGCAAAGTTAGATAAACAAAAAATATCCACAGGATTATAAATAAAGCATCAGATCAAGAGTGTATTCTCGTAATATAATACCTGTAGATGAGGTGGACATGGTGAATGCAGACCCCAGTGTAGAGGGACCATCACCTTTATCATACAGTGGGGAAAAAAAGTATTTTGTCAGCCACCAATTGTGCAGGTTCTCCCACTTAAAAAGATGAGGCCTGTAACTGTCATCATAGATAGACCTCAACTATGAGTGACAAAATGAGAAAACATATCTAGAAAATCACATTGTCTGATTTTTTAAGAATTTATTAGCAAATTATGGTGGAAAATAAGTATTTGGTCACCTACAAACAAACAAGATTTCTGTCTCTCACAGACCTGTAACTTCTTCTTTAAGAGGCTCCTCTGTCCTCCACTCATTACCTGTAGTAATGGCACCTGTTTGACATTGTTATCAGTATAAAAGACACCTGTCCACAACTTCAAACAGTCACACTCCAAACTCCACTATGGTGAAGACCAAAGAGCCGTGGAAGGACACCAGAAACAAAATTGTAGACCTGCACCAGGCTGGGAAGACTGAATCTGCAATAGGCAAACAGCTTGGCATGAAGAAATCAACTGTGGGAGCAATAATTAGAAAATGGAAGACATACAAGACCACTGATAATCTCCCTCGATCAGGGGCTCCATGCAAGATCTCACTTCGTGGGGTCAAAATGATCTTAAGAACGGTGAGCAAAAATCCCAGAACCACACAGGGGGACCTAGTGAATGACCTGCAGAAAGCTGGGATTAACGTAACAAAGGCTACCGTCAGTAACACACTACGCCGCCAGGGACTCAGATCCTGCAGTGCCAGACGTGTCCCCCTGCTTAAGCCAGTACATATCTGGGCCCGTCTGAAGTTTGGGGCCATGTATCGTGAGATTTTGAGTGCAAACCTCCTTCCATCAGCAAGGGCATTAAAGATGAAACGAGGCTGGGTATTTCAGCATAACAATAATCCCAAGCACACCGCCAGGGCAACGAAGGAGTGGCTTCGTAAGAAGCATTTCAAGGTCCTGGAGTGGCCTAGCCAGTCTCCAGTTCTCAACTCCATAGAAAACCTTTGGAGGGAGTTTAAAGTCCGTGCTGCCCAGCAACAGCCCCAAAACATCACTGCTCTAGAGGAGATCTGCATGGAGGAATGGGCCAACATATCAGCAACAGTGTGTGCCAACCTTGTGAAGACTTACAGAAAACATTTGACCTCTGTCATTGCCAACAAAGGATATATAACAAAGTATTAAGATGAACTTTTGTTATTGACCAAATACTTATTTTCCACCATGATTTGCAAATAAATTCTTTAAAAATCAGACAATATGATTTTGTGGATTTGTTTTCTCATTTTGTCTCTCATAGTTGAGGTCTACCTATGATGACAATTACAGGCCTCCCTCATCTTCTTAAGTGGGAGAACTTGCACAATTGGTGGCTGACTAAATACTTTTTTTCCCCACTGTATGTTCAGAAAGTTTTGTATTTATTGTTATTTACTCCTTTCTGGCCATATATGGATGTAGTGCAGTAAGTTTTGTATCCAGTGTTATTTACTTCTTTCTGGCTATAGACTGTATATGTGTATCTGTATATACTGTATGCATATGTGGATGTAGTGTAACCTTTGTCCCCAGCATTATGTGTCTCTAGTTGTGGGCTTTTTTTTTTGCCATCTTCCCCTGTCTCTACTTTTTATATCAGTATTTGTCTTTATATATTAGTGTCATTAATAAACTATTTATTTTTGAACATATCATTGATTGTGTCTTCTATGACCACTTTTTGTTTATGCCTATAGTGCCTTAAGTAGGTAATCATGGTATTTCTTAAGGCATCATTTGACAAGTATATCACTGGTCACGACTGACACTTTACTTGCTCCAGAAGACAAGTTCTGTAGTTACACAGTAAATGTATAGATTTATTGCAGTGTATAAGATATATCTCTGCTTTATGTGTGATACTTATACAAATGGTTAGAGGGACTATGCATTTTGTAATTGCTGGTGTCCAGTTAACCCTGATTTGTCATATTATATACGTTTTGCATGTACAACCCTTTGCATCTTCTTCCAAAGTGTTTAAACAACAATGTTGTTGACCCGCTTAAATGGTAGGTTAAACGGAATCAACTACCTATTTGCCTATTGGCAGCAAAAAAAAAAAAAAATCCCATTCATGATAAATGTAAAAGACTTAACTTTTATTAACCATGAAATAATTAAAAGTGAGCTAATTAAAAATACCAGCCAGTGCTGTCAATCAAATCTATGCTATAATAAACCAGTCCCCATATAGGTATATACAGAATGGATACCAGATACGGCAAACTCGCCTACTACTTTTGCTCTAATATCCATAAGAGACTCACAGAGTATATAGATTATGTCCCTTTAAGTGAAGTACAGACTAGGGAAAAATCATTTTATCCATCTCTAGTGTTATAAATCCTATAGAGAGACACTAGATGTAATAATATGTTTTTTGATATGACCTCAAGACAAAATTGCTATTAGTTATTGAAGGTATTTTGCTGACCTAAAAGCTAAAACATGTTTCTCCCACTAACGGGCGTCCTCAGGGGCATGGGGTAAGACGCCATTGCTCTCATCATCGCTTCTTATATAGAGTCAAACATAAATATTACAGATACATTAGCTCCTTCTTTAACCAATAGTCTTATCCCCCCCTGAATTGACATTAAATGTAGGCCAATCGCCGCTACAAAGATCAACACAGCCCAGTATTTAGCTATCAATACGATCATCTGTAATCTTGTCCAATAGGGACATTGGTCGCGATATATTCCCAGAGATTATATTATTATACTGCCAAGGAAAGTATTACAGAATATAAGATAAGTAAATATTAATTATTAGTTTATGCCTCCTAGAAAATCGAGATCAAATATTTAATATATTGATATATGCTTATCTGATATATACATTGTTAAACAAATCAATAATAATAATAATAATAATAATAATAATAAACTTTATTTATATAGCGCCAATATATTCCGTAGCACTTTACAAATCAGAGGAAACAAGAACAGACAATATGAGACCTTACAATGAGACAAAGAAGTAAGCATATCAAACAATAGGAGTGAGGGCCCTGCTCGCAAGAACTTACATTCTATGAGGAGATAGGGGGACACACGAGGTCAGAGGGCTTGTTTTCTACAGTGGCCCATTCATCTTTTAATAGATAAGGTTGTCAAAATGAAGCTGTATGAACCCGTCACCAGCCAGTATCTGTGAATAAAAATATACTAAGTGCAAGGAGTGCAGTGTAACTTCAAGATGGAGAGGACAGGATCTGAGGAACAGAGGAGGAAGGATAAAAGGTGTTATTGTTCTACACCTCCGCACTCTACACGGTGATCAGGTCAAGTGATAAGCCTGACCAAACAGTTGTGATTTTAGAGCAGTTTTGAAGCTGCTGTAGTTGGGGATTAATCGGATTGTCCGGGGTAAAGCGTTCCAGAGCACCGATGCAGCTCGAGAAAAATCTTGGAGACGGGAGTGGGATTTTCGGATAACAGAGGATACAAGTCTAAGGTCATTGGCAGAACGGAGAGGACGATTAGTGCGGTAGACAGTGACGAGAGAGGAGATATAGGGAGGCGCAGCACTATGGATGGATTTGTGGGTAAGTGTGATAATCTTATATTGTATTCTGTGATGAATGGGCAACCAATACAGAGACTGACACAAGGGAGATGCGTCTGTATACTGGTTTGACAGAAAGATAAGTCTGGTGGCTGCATTCAGGACAGATTGTAGTGGGGAGAGTTTAGTAAGTGGAAGCCCAATTAGAAGAGAATTGCAATAGTGAAGACAGGAGAGAATCAAAGCGACAATGAGGGTTTTTGATGTTTCCACAGTGAGAGAAGGGCAAATTCTAGAGATGTTTTTAAGGTGCAAGTGGCAAGAGCGTGCAAGTGTCTGAATATGTGGGGTAAAGGTGAGATCTGAATCAAATACAACCCCCATACAGCGGGCATCCCGCTCGGAGTAATAGTAAGGCCACAGACAGAAATGGAGATATCAGGGTTAGGTCGGTTAGTAGATGGAGGGAACACAAGAAGTTCAGTCTTTGAAAGATTTAATTTCAGGTAAAGAGAAGACATGATGTTAGAGGCAGCAAAGAGACAGTCACTGGTGTTCTGTAGTAGTGCAGGGGTGATGTCACGAGATGAGGTATATAGTTGGGTATCATCAGCATAAAGATGGTATTGAAAGCCAAATCTGCGAATGGTTTGTCCAACTGGGGCTGTGTACAGAGAGAAGAGGAGGGGACCTAGGACCGAGCCTTGAGGAACTCCAACCGCAAGGGGCAGAGGAGAAGAAATAGCACCAGCGAATTAAACGCTAAATGAGCAGTCAGAGAGATAGGAAGAGAAACAAGAGAGAGTGGTATTCCTGAGGCCAATAGACTGGAGCATATTGAGGAGGAGTTGGTTGTCTACAGTGTCAAATGCTGCTGAGAGATCCAGAAGAATAGGAAGTGAATAGTTCCCCTTAGATTTAGCCGTTAAGAGATCGTTGGAGACTTTTGTGAGGGCTGTTTCTGTGGAGTGTAGTGCACGAAAACCTGATTGTAAGGGGTCCAGAAGAGAGTTAGCAGAGAGATAGTGGATAGTAGACCAAGCATTCCAGGAGTTTAGAGATGAAGGGGAGGCTAGAGACAGGTCAGTAGTTGGCAGCACAGGATGGGTCAAGGGTGGGTTTTTTCAGTAGTGGGGTTATGACAGCATGTTTGAAGGAGGAGGGAAAGATTCCAAAAGAAAGAGAAAGGTTAAAAATTTTAGTAAGGTGAGTTGTAACAGCAGGGGACAGAGACCGGAGGAGGTGTGACCATCTGACTAATCTAGAGTGAAAATATAGGCCATCAACCTGGTTGTGAATACTGCTGATATGTTGTGAACTATGCCTCCTTAATAGCTGGACAGTCTTGCCCGACAAATTGTTTTAGGGTATGTACATTGAGCAATCACTAGAGTGGAAGGAACCCACAGTAGTTGATCTGAGCCATTTTTTTCTGGGTTCTTCTCATCTCTGGTAGTGACTGTCTCCCTAATGTTCCTAACTCTAAGATAGGTGACGTTAGGTCTATCAGTTAGGACATTTTAAGGTCATTATCTGCCAATAACCATGGCCAGTATTTTTCAGGATATCATATACAGCTCTATGATGAGTAGCATAGGTGTCTGAGGTTTTGTGATCCATAATATCTGATCGCATTGTATTTTTTGTTCTCTTAAAAATCCTGTGAAGCACTTTTTTAGGATAGTTGTGAGCTCTTAACCATTTATAGAGGAGATCACACTCCTTCAAAAAAAGCCTCCATGCTCTCAGATACTGTGCTACTGGTATGCCTTATATCAAAGCCGATGGATGAAAACTATTCCAATGTAAAAGACCGTTTGTCACTGAGGGCTTTCTATAGATGTCAGTTGAGATGCTGTCTCCAGACTCCAGAATTACCACAAGTCAAGAAACGTGATAATTGTGTCATGAATTTCCGAAGTGAATTTCATTCCAATACCATTATTGTTCAAAATTGATACAAAATCTTGAAAGAGTAATTTTTCAGCAGTTTAGTTCCTTTCATTTTAATGGCATGGAGCTGGTGCATTTCCATGTGACCAACGGACGTGAGGTAAATTCCTGAGAAGAAGAAAGCAGCCATGTTTTTGAAGTCCTGCACAACCACTCTGCCCATCAGGAAGGAGCTTGGACCTCACCCACCTCCATTATGCTCAGCTTCAGTTGCACATGGCTTGTAATACATATGATGAGTAAGAAGTAATATTATGGTTCAAAAAGCTCAGACAGCTTTTTTTGTACAAAGGTGCACACCATGGAAGTATAACTACAAATGCTTTTTTAAGGGCTCCCCTTTCAGCATGCCAAGAATGTGATCCACCAAGGACTGGGAACTGTATGAGCTGCTGGGACCCAGATTAGTGCTAAATGCTCAGGAGGCTGCATTCCTTCTGTAACTGGGACTAATGTATCAGCCCCAGTTACATGGGAAATCAGAAGGAAATAAATCTCTATATCCACCCCCCCCCCCCCCTTCCTTGCCAAGGTCTATTATGAGCTTCTGGGGGCAAAATGCATAACATAAAAAATAAATACAAAGACAAAAAAAAAAATATATATATATATAGTAAGAAAATTAATGTCACAACTAAGCCCATGTCACAGGTTCTAGTATTGTCCCCAGCGACACAACAATATACGTAACCTACAGAAAAATTAACATAAGGGTGTGGGAAAACTATATTAAAAAATTTTGGTAGCATTTTGTGCTATTAAAAAAAACATGAAAAGTGTGAAAAGCAGACATGTTTCCCATTTTGTTTACAATATGGTTATTGGATATTAAAATAAAGAAAAAATATGCAAAAATAAAAACATAAAAATAAAGCCCTATTTAACACGTAAAAGTTAGTTGAATAACCCAAAGGAAAAAACTTCAAAACCACATATACAAAAAAAAACACGAAAATGTGCCTGGTCCTGAAGTCGTTAACTGGAGCAGGTGCTGGATCATCTCATAAATGACCATATTTAACTGGAAACCAGCCAAGTATTTTGATGCCTGCACTACTTGTAAAATATGTAAAAGGAGACAACCTGAGCCATACAGGAGCTGATATCCTTCCTTCTTTTTTTGTACCATGCTGATGCTTATAAACAGCATTTCTTTTAAAATCCTATTAACATGTACTGTGTTTATGAAACTGTAAGGATCAAAAATCTGCAACAATTATGTGTGTGTTAACCTAGCCTTAATATGAATTTATTGGTTACATCACGATATTGCAATAACAACAAGAAACCTAGAATAAGGCATCATTTTCAATTATAAATGTAATCCATTTAATCCGCAGTAAATTGTATTGACCCATAACTTGTAAACACAAGGTGACACAAACAGAATGTTCTTGGATAAATCACACATAGAAAATGCAACATGCAATCCCAGCGAGTGAGACTTAGTATCCATCCTCCAGTCACAACACACAATGAATAGCACAGCATTACATCATGCCTTGAAAAAAGCAGATGAAAATGAACTGGCAGACTCTTCCTCTTTATTTATTTAATTTTCATGGGGTGATTTCTCCCTCCAGCTGAGGGTAACATGAGTACAGAACGATGAAAAAGGGTTTTATACAAGATGTCTGGAGGAAACGTGAGTTCAAATACAAAGTCCGTGGTTTCAGCCTGGGAGATCTAACGGATTCAGAATACAGACAAGTTGAGCAATCTAAGCCCTTTCAGGGTTCTGGAAGGAAATTATTGTTTTGCATCCAAGCAGAAAAAAAGCCATTCTCATAGAGTGGCAAAGAAAAAATTGGTAAAGAGAATGACAAACCGTTTGCACACAGAAGACTATACAGCCAGAAAAAGGAAGAAGTCTCATTAAAGCCAAAACATAAAAAAGGGAAAAGGGACGTTTTCATGAGACATTTTTTTTCTTAATAGTTACACTGAAAACATATAGCAACTACATAATATACAACAAGCATATATTATACACAAACATAAATGATGCTAAGTATAAAATTTTATAATATTGACTGTTAAAAGATTTGCTAACTTTAAGATCCTTTGACACTATTCCAGTTTTTTTAAGACAGTGGGGCGTATTTATTAAGCCTATCTAATTTTTAGAGAGTGAAAACTTAGACTAGACAGTCTAAATATGTGAAAAATTTATCACATTATATTATGCTGGTTGATAAATTTGGTATATGCTTAGAGTGTCTTGTCTAAGGTTACACCTACAGCCATGAAAAAACAAAGCACGCCCTCTTTGAATTCTATGTATCAGTACATAATAAAAAAAAACATCTGGTCTTTAGGAGGTCTTAAAATTAGGTATATACAACCTCAGACAATCATAGGAATTAAGAAGGTAAGTAGGAGCCAAATGCTGCTAATCAAATGCCCTTCAGCAAGTGTGACCTCCTCTATAAAAAAAAAAAAAAAAAGTTTTTTCTGTTTGCGGATCTGGAGATACACAACTGGAAAACATTTAAGACAGTTAATCTTCCCAGTAGCATGGCTTAAATTTGCAGCCTCTTCATAAATGTCTCATATTCTGCACCATTTGGGCCCTTTATTAAGACTGGGGTATGATACACCAGTCTTAATAAATTTCCACCAAAGTCCCTTAGGCTGATGAGACCAAAGGGGAAATGTTTGGCCATAGTGACCAGCAACACAGCGAAAACTAAACCCAGCATTTCAGAACAAGCACATTTGTGGAAGGGTTATGATTTGGGCCACATGATCTTGGCACCTCACAGTCATTGAGTTGACCAGTAATTCTTCTGTATACCAAAATATTCTGGAGTCTAATGTTAGGCCATCTATTCAGCAGCTAAAGCTTGGCCAAAACTGGGTCAAGCAACATGACAGTTCCCAAGCACACCAACAAATCTTCAACAGAATGGCTGAAAAAAACAAGAATCAATGGCCCAGCCAACGTCCAGCCCTCAACCTAGTTGAGATGCTGTTGGGGAGCCTAAAGAGAGGTATGTATGCATAAATCCAAATGAACCGAAGCAACACTGTCATTTATAAAGAAGAGCGGACGAAAGTCTTTCAGAACAATGTGAGAAACTGAGTATTATAGAAATATAGAAAAAGATTACTTCAAGTTACTGCTGCTGAAGGTGATTCTGCAAGCTATTAATTCATTGAGTTTCATCTGAGGTTGTATTTAGCTAATTTTAAGACCTTTAATGGATGAGATGTTTGTTTGTTAGCCCTGATATGTAAAACCATAGAAAGAAATCTCACTTTGTTTTTCTCATGACTGTATGAGTTGACTTACATGGTGATGGACAAGCCCTCCACCGCTTTACATTAAGTTCTTTTAGCAAGCAAAGTTTAAAAGATGTCTAAAAAACATGAATGTGGTGCACAGCATTTAGGCAAATTAGGCCAGAAGTCTGTCACATTAAGCTTTGTAACTCTGTTCCAATATTGTCGCAGGTGTTGGTCTTTCTAATATATTTCATACAATTCTAAAACCACCACAGGATGTACCCAGTGAGGAGATGTAGTAAATATAATCAATACATTCAAATGAGGTATCCATACTCAGGTATAAAAGAGGAACACTCATTTTGGGACTTCTCACTCATTGAACAGTTTGCAGGAGGTCATGCTTATATATTTATTGTAGACATCACAACTAATAACACCATCATATCAAAATGTGGACAGATGATATCAGGCCATTAAATATGAGAAATGGAGAAAGGATGATCTTCTAAACATAGTCTCACCCAAGTATGGGAAGCAAGGGACATAATATGAGGCTTACCAGCAGGGTCCCAGCTATCAATTTCAATTTAAAAAACCTTATTATGTGATTAAGGGGCCTTGGGATTGTGCAGGCACCAGGACTATCCCACCCCCAATGGATTAACCCCTGTGGGCATCTCTTAACCAAGATATATAACACCTAGTCTACTGCATTGCTTCTTTCCTTAGCAACTGTTTATAGATCATATCATAAAATACAAAGGTTGTGGAAGCAGAATGTTGAGCATAACTGTTAAACCCCATGCACATGACCGAGTGTGTATCCAATGTGGGGCTGAGTTTGAAACACAATGCAGTCGGATGACACTCAGAGTGACATCTGAGTGTATTCTGTGATGCACTTCTATGAGGGCTTCTGATGTGTTTTGTTCTGATGACACAGAGCTGGAAAGGACCTGCTCTATTTTCATTGGAACGGAATTGACCATCGGACACCCCACAGACGGCACACTCAGATGTGTGCATGGAGCCTTAGGCACTTCCTCCATAACATAAAGTATTATTTTCTTCTACATCCCAAGTTTTTCCTGTCACAACTGATATAACAACATGTTCCCAACCGAAGCATTCTAAAATGCTTGAAAATACATGTACAAAAAGGGTGACATAGTCTCCTCCACTCTCCAGATAATGGAATAGCTTGGGTGTTAATTCTTTGGAAGTACATTAAGTAGCACAGTAAAAATTCAGGCAGGACAGTTTGCCTCCATGAATGAAAAAGACTGAATATAAATGTTATAAGATATTGATTTTATCTTGAATAACTAGGTTATGCCTGCCCTGACAATCCATAATCTCTAGGCACATAACTGCTTCCCTATCTCCCAATTCTATTATACATTTACTAACCACTATACATCCCCTATTATACATCTTTAAATTCTGGATATCAATCACCAGACACTACCCCCGCACCCTCCCTTCCCCCATCCCCCCCATTAACTCTCAACACTGGGTAGCTTGTCATGTACTTGTTCCACTGGGACCAGATAAACAGTGCCTAGAATACTGAGAAGTTTATTTATAAGGACCACCCAATTATCAAGAGGCCCACCAACGAACTGTGTGGCACATTAACAAATACACATTTATCAGTTGCAATAGGAGCATTAGTTTCTATAGTCCTGGTATGTTTCTTGCCCTTCTGTAAGCACAATATTATTTGGAGACTGTATGTAGACTTGTGGTCCCAGTATATTACTCATACTTCTTACTGCCTCAGACGATTCAGTGGCAGAATTGTAATGGGTTCCTAACAACTTGAACATGTGAATTTGAAGAAAGAAATCTGTTGAACACACACCTCTGTTCTACACCACTGTCACTACATATTTACAAAACCTGATGCAAGGGACTTGTGGGGGAAGATATGGGATGAATATGGTGTTGCTGTGATCAATGCAGGTTCATCCGAGTGATCAAACTACCAAAGCAGCACAGGGTAATCTGAGATGCTGGAAGTTAAACTACACTAGGGATTTTCACTTTACATTTCTACATTTAATGAAATGTTGATGGAGAACTGGGCGGTCACTTTAAAACCAATTTTATGAATATAGCACATTTATTTATTATGTATTATAAAGAGTCTTCCTTCAGCAATCAGGCAGGAAAAAAAATCCACGTGGGGGAAACCTCTAAGGAAGGAGCGTTGTCCTTCCCTTGGGCTTAAAAGGTCATACCAACATGTGAGTCGGCATAATTTGAACAGAATTTATACATTTTACCATATTTACAATGAATGACATTATAACAGTAGGCATTAGATATTATAGTAGTGACATGAAATAGAGATACAAATTATACAGTTACATAACAAAGTTAAAAACACAGTTATACCTTATAAAACAAAATAAGGACAAATGCTGCCTTTCTAGATCACATAAACAGAGGAGGTGATGCAACTAATAGTGGTTGACAGGGGAATCTGGCTTTGACATGTCTCCCCCAATTATCATTAGACATAATTTAGTTAATCTGGTTCGCTAGGTGGATGTTCCCTTTTCTACTGTACAGATCAAGGTCAAACTTTGAAAAAGCTCTTTAAAGAAAATAGTAGCACTAAAGGAACAATCTTGGATGAAGGAGCATTTTGTTTGATATTCAAGCTCAAGTTCCTCAGATGCATTAAAATGGCATCATGGCTAACAATGTGCCTTACTACAAGTTAGGCACAGTAATAGTGACAATGAAGCTTGTTCAGAAGCATTGCGGTCCTGAGGTGAGAGGGATCCATCAAAGAGGGGGCAGTAGCATACCTACCAATCATGACATAAACTGTATGGCCAAACAAGGAGTTTTGGGGTAAATCTGCATAAACCCTTCCCATTTCTTAGCATAGTTCAGTACAGGAACTGTTGGAATGAATGAATCATAATGGGGGATGTGCCAGTGGGTGAATAGGGTATGTGTGATACATGTCTAAGGTGTAAGTGATGTGTGCAGCATATTTCAACTCTACTGTGTGAGTGGTATTTATAAAATATGAATTAAACTTCTTTCCACAGATAATAGATGTAGATCAGGTTACAACTTCTGAAGTGTGTTATGTACCTCATCGCACAGAAGAATTCTACTGAACCAATGTATAATCAATCAAATATGCTGGGTGGGATTATGCACCAGCTTGTTAAATGACTACATAGCCAGGAGAAACTGACACGAGTACATTTGGTACACATGGTATCCCTAAAAAGCTGTGGTGCATTGATCTTCAACATTGTGAGTAAAAGCATGTGTACACCCATTAGCGTCAATAGATTCCATAGAAAAGTTGTCCAGTTTAGATCTACCAGAATTTATTTACACACACCAGATTTTTTGCAGAAATTCACTCACTACATCTGCATGTCATCTCCGCAGCGTTTACATGGATTTCTGCAAGCCTTTTGCAGATGAATCGGTCAGAAAATTCTGCATCAAACCTGCCATGTGTGAATTTACCCTTAAGACCAGGGCTTTACTGCGACTTTTTGTAGCACTACTAACTGATTTTAACTATTGAGCTACAGCTGCAGTCCACCTGAATGCAATGTTATGGGCTGCTGCTGTCACTCAATAGCTAAAATCAATCAGTAGCACTACAAAACGTTTTAATGTAGTCCTTGCCTAAGGCATAGCACTGATGCTTTAATTTAAAGAAGTCTATAGTGACAAGTTTCCCTAACAATTGTCTCTGCATATAAAATGCATCAGGATGCAAATTTACTTTAGAATTTATGTTTACCATGCATTCTTTATTTTCAATGAGCCATATTTAATACCAACAGATTTTTCCATAATGCCAATTTGGCAAATCTATTTATCTGCATTTTGTAGTTTTTTTTCTACTGTATTACATGGAAATTAATCAAAAAGGTTAACCCCAAGTAAATAGATTAGTTGTGTTATTCTATAAAGCATATTTTCATTTCTCAACAATGATTTCTTTCACTTATAGCTTAATCTGAATGTTATCAGATATTGCAGATTATTTCACGGTTGAACTGGGTCTTGAAAGTACATTCCAAACGCTTAAGAATATCTGTGGAATTCCAGTTGCTATTGTACCTAATAAATATGATATGTCTGATAAGAATTGACAGATACAATAGTAAATAATGTTGTACATAATAGCAGGGCACTGAAATTGGATATGTATTGAGTTAACAGTTTTAATTGATTTATATTGCATGCATATGACAACATTGTTAGTTTAAGTGAATGTTATACAAAACAAAATATTTTTTACTGACATTCTCAAGCATGAAGTTATTGTTTATAAGAAGAATACAAGAACCTTACCCTGGGCGCTTCACACTACATATCCCCCTCACTGGACAGTTATTTTGGACCCCCAATAAATAGGTTAAACATTTGTGGAACTGTTTAAAAAAAAAAAAAAAACCTGACCTATGCTCATATGGTTCCTCTTCTTGATGCCAGTTTAGAATTCAGTGTGTGGGAAGATGTTGCAGTCACTAACTCACTGTAAGACCCCTTGTAGACCACCGTATGACTGGTTTTGAGTTTTTCCCGGATAGCACACTGACCCATTCATTTCTATGGGCCCGTACACATGACTGTGAATTAAATGGTCCCGTGTGGGAGCCGACAGTCTGGGCCACAAAATATGGAGCAGGTCCTATTCCTGTCCGATTTTGGGGCTCTGCTTCTACGGCTCTTATTCATTGAGTGAAAGGGACCGCAGAAGCATGGCCGATGCATGGGCAACACACGGATGACATTGGTGTGTCCCCCATACGCCGCCTGTGCCGTTCATTCACGGCAGCCGATTAGCGTTTCTGTAGGTATAATTGACATTCTGTGATTTACAAAAACACAAACATTTTTGAAATCCCAGCATTTCCACTGTGGATTTTTTTTTGCAATCTGTGGATGGGATTAGCCAGAATCCCATCCACTTTGTAGGTACTGAAAAACACTGCGGTTTTTGGCATGGCATTTACAATATGTAGGGCCCTGGCCTCAATTGGCAGAACATGCAAATAATTGAACAAACAGTTTTTCCACCATCTACTGCACTAATTTACCCAAACCAGATGTTTCCATTTCAATGTGTGGTATTTCCAAAACTCCGAGGCAGCACGTCACTGTCTTGAAGTTATGTTATACTCAGATCTTTCCCTTATTGAATTCCCGCATTGAATTACCTGCACACTCCTACCATTTGCAACTTAAAAACATCTTCAGGCTACGGCCCTACGCAGCAAATCGCTGCAAAATAACGCTATGGAAAAGACAGCGGCAGAAACGCTTTGGTTTTTTTCCATATTGTTTTTCACAGAAAGTCTGCAGAGTTTTCCTCTGCGGACTTTCTGCTTCTATCATACCTACACGGAAAACGCCTGCGTTTCCATAGGTATAATTGACATGCTGTGATTTGCAAAAATGCTTGCATTTTTGAAATTGCAGCATTTCCGATAGCAAAACTTACTTTTAGCTGAGAATTTTGTTTAGAACACACTGCTATCATACATATCACCATTCAAAAAATAAAATTCCCTATAAAATAGAAAACATTCTTCCTCTATTCTGCTTTTGATCTATATTCTGCTTTTATTCCATCATGTTCTGCTGTATTCTGCCTGTTATTCCACTGTATAGTGACTATTCTGTTTTGTTCTGCCTCTCATACTACTGTGTTCTGCCTCTAATTCTGCTTTTCAGCACTATATTCTGTCTCTTATTCTGCTGTGCTCTGCCTACTAGGGTATATTCACACTACCATTAGAGAAGTCATAGGGGCACATTTATCAAGCTACTTGCGCATTTTTTTGGTGTAAATTGCGCCTTTTTGAGGTCTTTTTCTGCCCTACGCTTCATTTATGAAGCATTTGCACCTTTTTTTCCAGATGTTATGCTGCTCTTGCCACTTTTGCTTTTTTTGCGAGAAAAGGTGTCGTGGCCTAAATTGATATCCTTTTCACTATGTATTTATGACTTGTGCCTTTTTAAAAAAGGGACAAAAAAGGTGCAAATGCACTCCAGTTCATGGACAGCGTAAAAGAGCCTGTCTGGTTAGAAAGCATTAAAAAGGGGCAATTGCATTTTTTTTGCACCTTTTTGAACAAAAAGGGGCAAAGTGCACATGGCCTAAAAAGGCGCATCTGCACTAACTAACATGTGCACAGCATTTAATAACAAGGTGCGTCTACATCATAAATAAGTACCACAGTAAAATTAGTCTAAAAAAAAAAGGCGCACCTGCGAAACGTATGGACAAAAAAGGGGCAGATATTAAATAACCCCCATAGAGTTCATGCATATTCCCACAATGTCAAATAATTCACAAAATTGCTGAGCAGACATTACTTGTGGCAGGAGGTATGCATGAACAATCACACCCAACAAGTTATATTTATAAAAATTTTAGAGCAACTTGATAAATATTTTGTTCTGTTATTTTGTGAATTGGTCTCAAGCTAAAGGCATAACATGAAGCCTTTAGAACAAAACTCTAACAACCATGTACACTCACTGGTGCCCAAGTGCAACTGTTTGTCCTGAACCCTATATAGCTATACCCTTATATATCTGGCAAAGGACTTAAAGAGGACTTTTCACCACCTCCATTGACTACAGTTCCAGTCCTTTAATAGATGCTACTCCAATGATTCCGCAACAGTTGGAATTTTCTATCTAGGCCCCACCATTTCCAAGCAATCAGTGCAGTTAGTTTTGGTGCCTGATATATTTAGTCTTTCTATTGTCAAGTGAATGGTCTTGGACCTGAGCAGGAAAGGGGAAATGATTCAGAGACCTGCCTGCCTCTGATTGGACAGTGGAGTCACATGTATTAAAGGGTGTAAATAACTGGGGTTAGTCAAGTTGGTGAAAGGTCCTCTTTAAGCTTTCTGTTTGCTTTTAAGTTTCAGAAATAGCAGACATTTTTAATAAATATTTCTGCTGCTGAAACCAAAAATACAGTAGGATGTGAGTGGCAAACAGCAACAATAGGCTTAATGCAGGGTTTATTTTTTATTAGATTTGAGCTTGATGTAGAGATTAAACTGTTTTTGAGCAACTGTCTAAATCTGCATTGTATACACGTAAACATTTTTTATTGCTTTTATTATATAGTTTGCCTAATGCATACTTTACTATTACTATATTACTTTTATTTGACAAAGAAAATACCTTGGTTGACAATGAAAATCACACTTGAATAAAACCAGACCTTTGTGTCTTCAGATATCTCAGTTAACACATATTACTGCTACATCTGTCAGTGGAAATAACAGCATGTTCCTGTGGTAAGTGTGATTTTTATCCCCGTTGGAGACTCTCCTGTTTGCCTGTTCTCCCTGGTATTATGAGTGACACGAGGAGGTCAGAACCTGCTGGACTGCCATTAATCATGACAGTTTAACAATAATTCCACATCATCATTGCCACAACTATCAAGCTGCTCCGCAAGGCTCCTTTTATCAGTGTGATTCCTGCCCCTGGGCTTGTGTCAATGTGTACAAGCTCCAAGTGAGTGACTGGCCCTGTGTCAGCAGGAATTGATTTCACTTTCTTCCACCACTTGAGGTCCCTCTGCCATGGTTATTAATCACGGTCACTGACAGCATAGGGTACAGACAAATAAAACATATGAAACTTTAAATTCCTTGACTTTGCCTGATTTTCATTTTGGAAAGGAATTTGTTTAAGCTGCAACATAATCAAGCTTTAAGTGCAAACAGAATTTGTGGAAAAAAAGGAATTAACCCCACCCCCACCCCCATTTGTTAATAAGAAACTCCTGCTACTTAATTAAATCTGTCTTAATTATACTAATCCAGAAAAATACCCACAAATAATCTTTAAGAATTATAATTACCAGCTAATATTTTTGATATTTGCTTTTGTATATAGACATATTCTTGTCCTACCATCAAGTATTACAGGAGTATTGTACAGTACAGACCAAAAGTTTGCACACACCTTCTCATTCCAAGAGTTTTCTGTATTTTCATGACTATAAAAATTGTAGATGCACACTGAAGGCATCAAAACTATGCATTAACACATGTGGAATTATATACTTAACAAAAAAGTGTGAAACAACTGAAAATATGTCTTATATTCTAGGTTCTTCAAAATAGCCACCTTTTGCTTTGATTACTGCTTTGCACACTCTTGGCATTCTCTTTATGAGCTTCAAGAGGTAGTCACCTGAAATGGTTTTCACTTCACAGGTGTGCCCTGTCAGGTTTAATAAGTGGGATTTCTTGCCTTATAAATGGGGTTGGGACCATCAGTTGTGTTGTTCAGAAGTCAGGTGGATACGCAGCTGATAGTCCTACTGAATGGAATGTTAGAATTTGTATTATGGCAAGAAAAAAGCAGCTAAGTAAAGAAAAACGAGTGGCCATCATTACTTTAAGAAATGAAGGTCAGTCAGTCCAAAAAGAGTATGTATTTGGAGGGTCCTGTTCTTACCACTGATAGTAAGTTCAACTTTGAAAATTGTATATGTGTAGTCTTGTAACCTTTATCGGTGTGATAGACCTCATTCAGTTTTACATATATGTGAAAAATTAATAATAAATGAAAAATCATGGACACACAGACTGAAAAGTAATGAAAAATGTACATTGTCATGGAGAGAAAATTGACGAAAAATGGATATGAATGTGTGAATAAGGCCTTACTTGGGGATCCAGCAGTAGGAAAAGTGGATAAAAATCATTAAGGCTAAGGCCACAAAAAAGCACTGTGGGAAAAACCATGGCGGCAACGCATCGCAGAGGTTTCCTCTGCAGACTCTCTGTTTCAATTATACCTATGGAGAAACTGCCGGCGTTTCCGTAGGTATAATTGACATGTTGTGATTTCCAAAACCGCGCTAACGGGTTTTCCAGGACTCTAATATTGATGATCTATCCTTAAAGAGGACCTTTCACTACCTCCAACAAATACAGCTCATTATATCATTTAATAGGTGCTTTCCTACTGGTTCTGTCACACTTGGATTTTTTTTCTCTAGCCCCCACTGTTCTTGAGAAATCAATGCTGTTAATTTTGGTAACTGATAAGCTATTAAGGCTCTGTACTGTCAGGTGGGCGGTGTCAGGCAGGAGCCAGCAAGGGATGTGATTCTAAGCTCTGACACTGTCCACTTATGATTTAAGATCAGAATCACGCCCCCCGCCCCCATCTGACCCTGCATTTCTGACATTACAGAGTTTAAATAGCACTTCAGACACCAAAACTAACCATGTTGATATGGAAAGGTGGGGGCTAGAGAAAAAAATTCCAACTGCGCTGAAATCAGTGGAGCAGCGGTTATTTAATGATTATAGGAACTAGAACTGGTGGAGGTGGTGAAAGGTCCTCTTAAATAAGTCATCAATATCACATTGTGAAAGTCTGACACTTGACACCACCACGATCAGCTAGTTGAAGAGTTTACAGCAATCAGATGGGCCCTGTGGCCTTTCACTACAGCTATACATAATGATAGGTCATCAGTATTAAAATCCCACAGGTCAATATTATGTTTATGACTATATAAAATCTGTGTGAAAAAAAAGGATTTTTTTTTTATTTTACTTTTTCAAAAAACTTTAGTTTTTTGTCTCCCAGTAGGGGTCAATTTAACTACTATGCAATAGAATACTTATGTATTATACATGATTGCCTGTGCAAAAAAAAAAAAAAAATTTGCAGACATCTGTTTGAATATAACTAGACTAAAAATGGGCAATCTCACTGGAAAGCACTTGGGGGCCTTTGTTAGTCCCTGTACATAATAAACCATCAGTCTAAGAGTTAAGATGCTAAAGGTGGTACCAAGACAACAAATGGGGTATCTAAAGGGTTAAAAAACCAGGAGTGTAGGTGTCACAGTTAAATTATAAAATGAAAAAACAAAACACCTAAAAGGTAAAGAAAAAAATAATCCAAAACCAGATGTTACAGTGTGAAACAGAAGTCTCCTAGGAATTTATCTCAAGTATACTATGTAACACAAAATAACCTTAACTTTAGGTTGATCCAAATCTCTAATTAAGTCTGCTTAAAGAGAGCAATAAGTGAAAAGCTGTTAATAATGTGGTGTAAATCACAGCAAATACTGTATTTAGGGTGACTACATAACAAGTAACCACTTTCTTGTCTTATTATATGATAGATTAACAGCATGCTTTGTTTTATTGCTATTAGTTATGCATTATAATATATTCTAATTATTTTACTGTTTCTTAATATTTTACACTTAAACATATAATCCTTAACTTGGTAAAGAAGCAAAAAATGACCAGTAGGTGGTGTTTTTAGACTATACTACAGTTAAACACTTATGCAGAGTGACATATTCATGTGTGTGTGTTGTATGCAAGTGCATGTGCAGAATATCCACATAAAAAGTAGTCCAACTAGGAAAGTAAGAGATTTGTAGTGTCCTGATAATATTAAACATTCAAGAGTAGTTATGAAACCACAGCATGTGAGAATGTGTTTAGGGTTCTGTCTTGGCAGCAAAAATACAGGCACTCTGATGGAACCCCAATAGATCCATTTAAAGTTAATTTTGTCTATCTGTGACTATTTGGATCCATTAGACAATTGATGTCACAGCATATTGGTTTTTGTTATTTAACAATGATTAACCTAGTAGTCTAGTAACTATGTACAGAGGCTATTTTTTATTGGTTAGATAACTCAGAGTGTATTGATCTGTTAAGGAGGCCATACTCATTAGACTAACAATGTCCAAACCTACCAAATTTGATGGGATAAGTCAACTTGGGCAGAACTTGAAGGGTTGCAGAGGGTGTGGTTACATCCAAGCCCAGGGGTATTAAAGGGGACCATAATGTGTCTCTTCTAAACATGAGGAGACCAGTACTATAACCAGTACATTATACTTTGGGTGCATGGTGCATCATGCTGTGGGGAGGCCTTTCTTCGGCAGGGACAGGGAAGATGGTCAGAGTTGATGGGCAGATGGATGACGCTAAATACAGGGTAATCCTGGAGGAAAAGCTGTTGGAGGCTGCAAAAGACTGGAGACTGGGAAGAAGATTCAACAGTGGTGTAGCTAGCAGGGGGGGGGGCAAAGGGGATTGCTGACCCCGGTCAACTGACTCTGTGGGGCCCACGCGGGGCCGCCATTAATACATCTTTTACTTTTTTTTTTTGTTTCAATGATTTTTATTGAAATTTTCTCAAACGTTTAACAGTATAAAATACTGAGACAATCAACATAGAGAGGGACAAAAGTTATACATCCGTATAGATCCAGACACAAACACAACACAACACATGGAAGGAGGAAAAAACGGGAAGCAGGTCAAAAGCAAGGTACTATAGTCGGCCTGGGTCAGTTGACAAAGTAGGATAAGCCTCTAAATAGGACTCAACATGTTGGCGCGATAATTAAGTATAGTACAAAGTCAAAAGCATAAACACTGGAGGTCTAGCAATAGTAGTACATGAGCATAGATCAAAGTAGAGAGCATCTTTTACTTTTAACTAGATCGGTGTCTGCAAACACCGATCTAGTTAAAATACTTCCTGCAACTTGGCTGTCTTGTAAACCACAAGTCACATGAGGCCTGCGGTTTACAAGACAACAAGAACACAGGCATACGTCTGCTTCTCAACACAGGCGGGCACGATGATGTCACAACATCGCGCCTCCTGCGATAAGACGCAGACATCCTACGCGTGGACAGGGAGGAAGCGGCAGCCCATTCATCAGGATCGCAAGTAGGTGAGAATAACTTTTTTTTATTTTGTTTTGTTTTAGCTAAGTTGTGGGCATTTTAATAGTATAAGGGGTTGTTAGGAGGGGGGAATTATAATTATAATGGAGGGGGCATTATGAACATAAGGGCGGGGTCATTTAGATAAAGGTTATTAGGGGGCATTATGAATACAAGGGGGGAGGTTATTTATATTAGGGGGCATCATTTATATTAGGAGGCATTATGAACATAAGGGGGTGGTCATTGATATAAGGGGTCATTAGAGATGCAAAATTTATGTCAGGGGGAATCAGGGACATAATATGAGGGGGCAATTAATTTAATTAAGGTGGCACTTGGGTTTTATTAAGACTAAGGCCCAATGTAGTGGGCCGCAGCAAAAAAGCACTGCAGGGAAAACGCATTGTGGTTTTTCCCGCAGTGCTTTTCACAAAAAAACGCAACAAAAAGAGCAACTTTCCAAAAAACGCTGCGGGAAAAACTGGCCAAAACACATCACGATTTTTCCAACAGCACTTTTCACAGAATGTCTGCAGAGTTTTCCTCTGCAGACTTTCTGTTTCACGTATACAGTGCCCTGGAAAGTATTCGGCCCCCTTGAACTTTTCAACCTTTTGCCATATTTCAGGCTTCAAACATAAGGATATAAAATTTTAATTTTTCAGTGAAGAATCAAAAACAAGTGGGACAATTGTGAAGTGGAACGAAATTTATTGGTTATTTTAAACTTTTGTAAAAAATAAAAAACTGAAAAGTGGGGCATGCAATATTATTTGGCCCCTTTACTTTCAGTGCAGCAAACTCACTCCAGAAGTTCAGTGAGGATCTCTGAATGATCCAATGTTGTCCTAAATGACTGATGATGATAAATATAAGCCACCTGTGTATAATCAAGTTTCTGTATAAATGCACCTGCTCTGTGATAGTCTCAGGGTTCTGTTTAAAGCGCAGAGAGCATCATGAAGACCAAGGAACACACCAGACAGGTCTGTGATACTGTTGTGTAGAAGTTTAAAGCCGGATTTGGATACAAAAAGATTTCCCAAACTTTAAACATCCCAAGGAGCACTGTGCAAGCGATCATATTGAAATGGAAGGAGTATCAGACCACTGCAAATCTACCAAGACCCGGCCGTCCCTCTAAACTTTCATCTCAAACAAGGAGAAGACTGATCAGAGATGCAGCCAAGAGGCCCATGATCACTCTGGATGAACTGCAGAGATCTATAGCTGAGGTGGGAGAGTCTGTCCATAGGACAACAATCAGTCGTACACTGCACAAATCTGGCCTTTATGGAAGAGTGGCAAGAAGAAAGCCATTTCTCAAAGATATCCATAAAAAGTCTCGTTTAAAGTTTGCCACAAGCCACCTGGGAGACACACCAAACATGTGGAAGAAGGTGCTCTGGTCAGATGAAACCAAAATCGAACTTTTTGGCCACAATGCAAAACGATATGTTTGGCGTAAAAGCAACACAGCTCATCACCCTGAACACACCATCCCCACTGTCAAACATGGTGGTGGCAGCATCATGGTTTGGGCCTGTTTTTCTTCAGCAGGGACGGGAAGATGGTTTAAAATTGATGGGAAGATGGATGGAGCCAAATACAGGACTATTCTGGAAGAAAACATGTTGGAGTCTGCAAAAGACCTGAGACTGGGACGGAGATTTATCTTCCAACAAGACAATGATCCCAAACATAAAGCAAAATCTACAATGGAATGGTTCACAAATAGATGTATCCAGGTATTACTGTAGAATGACCAAGTCAAAGTCCAGACCTGAATCCAATCGAGAATCTGTGGAAAGAGCTGAAAACTGCTGTTCACAAACGCTCTCCATCCAACCTCACTGAGCTCGAGCTGTTTTCCAAGGAAGAATGGGCAAGAATTTCAGTCTCTTGATGTGCAAAAATGATAGAGACATACCCCAAGCGACTTGCAGCTATAATCGCAGCAAAAGGTGGCGCTACAAAGTATTAACTTAAGGTGGCCGAATAATTTGGCACGACCCACTTTTGAGTTTTTTATTTTTTACAAAAGTTTAAAATATCCAATAAATTTTGTTCCACTTCACGATTGTGTCCCACTTGTTGATTCTTCACCAAAAAAATTTAAATTTTATATCCTTATGTTTGAAGCCTGAAATGTGGCAAAAGGTTGAAAAGTTCAAGAGGGCCGAATACTTTCGCAAGGCACTGTACTTATAGGGAAACCGCCAGCAATTCCGTAGGTATAATTGACATGCTGTGATTTCCAAAAATGCAACGCATTTCTGTAGCGCGTATTTTTATGCAATGTGTGGACGGCCCTGGCCTTAACCTAAATGTGCATGGTGCTCTCTCTCTTCTGACCCTTGTCGTGCTTTTAGGCAAAAGAATAGAACTGCAAGCAGGGTGTTTCCAAAATCAGGAAACATAGCATAAAAACTGGAGAGCTGACTTTTCACCGTGCCGCAAGCTGGGCATAACATATTGGCCATTGAAATAGCTTATATCTGTGAAAATTTCAATTTTCTTTTTTTCCCATTCCCTGGTTGAACCTTTTTTTCAACCATACTAACTAAGTAACTATGAACTATGTAACCATCTGCTGCACATTTCTTTTTGAAAAGCTTTTCTAGGATCAAAATAATCACTATACCTCTTGTTTAATTTTTTAGGGGTCCACTTCTTAGTACTCCCCTCTGCACTGGCATTTAAGGGCTCTGCAAATGCGACATGGCACCTGAAAATGAGTCTGTCCTTCAAAAGCCTAATAGCACTCCTCACCTTCTGTGCCCTTCATGTGCCAAAATAGCAGCTTTCACTCAAACGTGGGGTGAAGAGAATAGCAGACCGCCATAGGAGAGGGCAGCAGGGGAGGTAGTGTCTGAGGGTGTCAGCCATGTTTCTGTGATCCCGCGAAATGAAGATTCGCGAGAAATGAAGAGGATGTACTCAAGTTTATTGCGTATGGAACGAGTGTTTCAAAGAGCACCAGAGAGGGCGGGGGTAGGTGCCTGAGGGGCAGGAGTAATGAAGATAAGTGTAAGATTTAGGGGGTTTCTTGCGCTGATGCCGGTTTTGTTGAAAGATCCGACAGTAGGGATGTGTTGAGGTGGTCCAGGATTAGGAGATATGTCCCAAGAAATAAGGAGAAGCAGGGAGAGGGATAGCAGGTGCAAGTGAGAGAGGGTGTGGGGAGGTTATGTGTTTCAGGGGTGGAGAGCTTGTATGCTTGTGAGTAGCTGTGCAGAGAAAGTCAGATGGTGGGGTAGAATAGATGGAGAGATAAAGATTTTGTTACTGACGGTGGTGGTTTGGGGTGGAAGAGTCACTTTTAAAAGTATGGGAAGAACAACAATGATTAAAGTAAGAAGCATTTCTGTTAGACAAGAGCAAGATATTTTTAGAGAGTTTTTGTTACCTTCAGTTCCCTTCTGGTCACATTCTGGCCTATTTATGGTCTACACACTTTAAGAGTTGTACTTTTAGATGTTGAACTGACCTCTGCACTTAGATTTATACTAGCTAGCAATACATTTGTTGTATGTGTATCAGGTGTGAATAGGGGTGGGAACACATGGAGATAGAATCAGAGACAGGGAAAGGATCAGGTGAGAAAATGGGGAGGACACAACAGGGAATAGAGACATTGTCTTCAAAGCTCATATAATTACAACAAAGTAGGATAACATCCTACCAACAGAGATGATATAATAAAAGCAAGCAGAGCTGTAGTGATGTGTTCATTTTTTGGGTTTTCTATTCTAGTGGTACTTTAGGAGCTCTGCAAATGCAGTATGGCATTCGAAAACTATTCCAGCAAAATGTACCCTCCAAAAGCCAAGTAGTGCTCTTTTCCTTCAGGCCCTTGCCATGTGGTCATAGCAGTTTTTCAACCATATATGAGGTGTTTCTATTTTCAGGAGAAGATGCATAGCAAATTGTGTGGTGCATTTTCTCCTTTAACCCCTTGTGAAAATAAAAAATGTGGGACTAAAGTGATGTTTTATGGAAAGTGCTTTTAAAGCCAGTACTAACTTTGGCTCAAAAAAAACGCAGCAAAAAACGATGCATTTCCGTAATGTGGGGCCTTAGCCTTAGACTTCTAATTTCCAAAATAAAATCAAGGACGATTAAAAGATGATGCCAACAAAAAGCAGAGATGTGTAAAACAAAATTGATTAACTAATTTGGGTGGTGTGACTATCTGTCTTAAAATCAGAGCATTTCACATTTTAAAAATTGTAAATTTTTCCAAACTTTCACCAAATTTCTTATTATTTCAAAAAAAGGTTTTACAATCACTTGGGTAATTTAAAGTGTCTCAAAGTTATTACAATATAAAACGATTTATGTCAGATTTGAAAACTGTGTCCTTGAGGTGTTTGTCCTTAAGGGGTTAAATAAAAATTAATAATATTCAAGGGTGGGCATTCACTTTAAACCTAAGACTGCACGTAATGAACTGCAGCTAAAAACGCTGCGAAAACGCATCACGTTTTTTACACAGCGTTTTTTATTGTGTTTTTGCTGTATTTTTCTCTGCGGTTTCCTTCCCTTACTAAATCTATTTTAAAAATGCTTGCGCTTCCGCAGCTAAAATTGACATGCTGTGTTTTTCAAAAATGCATGCATTTTAGAAAGCACAGCTTTTCCATAGCACTTTTTTGTTCTACAATTTGTGGCTGAGTAAAAAAATGCCAAGAATGCAGAAGACAAAAATGTTGCGTTTCTCCAATGTGGGGCCTTAGAATAAGACCAAAAACCCTCTTTTTTTCTCTCCTTACAGTAGGGGTATAACAACAGTGGTCTACAATCACCATCGTACTACTTCTCCCAGCAAGCACCTTTCTCTGGTTACCTCAGTTTCTGGCAGTGCAGCCTGTGCTTCTCCATCTAGCGATCCAACTGCTGCTAATGCGCCTGTGCCAGCCAATAGGGTGGGAATGACCTAACTTGAGGGTATAAGAAAACCACCTGTTAGCCCTGCCCAGTCAATCCCTAGCAGCTCATGTGTATCTAACCCCTTAAGGACACAGCCCAAAAAGTGCATTAAGGATCAGGCCTCGTTTTTCAAAACTGACATGTGTCACTTTATATTGCAAGAACTTTGAGACGCTTTAACTTACACAAGTGATTTTGAGATTGTTTTTTCGTGACACATTGTACATCATGTTAGTGGTAAACACTAATCAATATTTTTGTATTTATTTACAAAAAAAATAGGAAATTTGATGGAAATTTGGAAATAATCACAATTTTCAAAATGTGAAATGCACTGCTTTTCAGACAGATAGTCACACCACCCAAATACATTAATAAATGTTATCTACCATATATCTGCTATATATTGACATCATTTTTAATCATCCTGTTTGGATGTTAGAAGGCTAACAGTATATTAGAAGTATAACAGTGATTTTCCAGATTTACAAGAAAATTTCCCAAACTAATTTCTTAGGGACCACTTCAGTTCTGAAAGGGATTATAAAGGCCTATATATTAGAAACCCCCATAAATCACTCCATTTTCAAAACTGCAACCCTCAGCAAATTCAAAATAGCATTTGGGATATTTGTTAACCCTTTAAGCATTTCACAAGAATTAAAACAATATGGAGGTGAAATTTAGACATTTAATTTTTTTCCAGTAATACATTCATTTAGCCCTAAAATTAACATATTCACAAAGGTTTAAGGAGAAAATGCATCTCAGTTTGTTATGTAATTTCTCCAGAGCACAAAAATATCCCACATGTGGATGTAAACTGATGTTTGGGCGAACGGCAGCGCAAGGAAGGGAAGGAGTGACACTGGGTGTTTGAAAAGCAGATTTTGCTGGAATAGTTTCCAAAATGAGTGACCTCATTTTGAAAACTACGCCCCTCACAGAATTCATCAAGGGGTATAGTGAGCATTTTGACCCAACAGCCGTTTCACAGATTTTACTAACATTGGGATGTGTAAATGAAAAATTACTAAAATGTCACTTTATCCCCCAAAGTTTTCATTTTCACAAGGGGTTGAAAGAGAAAAAGCACCCCACAGTTTGTTAAACAATTGCTCCTGAACACAGCAATACCCCATATGTGGTCGTAATCTGCTGTATGGGTACAAGGCAGGGCTCGGAATGGAAAGAGTGCTATTTTGCTTTTGGAGGGCAGATTTTGCTGGAATAGTTTTCAGGTGCCATGTTGCATTTGCAGAGGCCTCAAAGTACCAATACAGTGGAAACCCCCTAAAAGTGACCCCATTTTGGAAACTACACCCCTAACAGAATAAATCAAGGGGTATAGTGCGCATTTTGACACTACAGCTGTTTCACAGATTTTATTAACATGAAAATGAAAAATTACTTTTTTTCCAATAAACCGTCAATTTAGCCCCAAATTTTTCATTTTCACAAGAGGACAAAGGATAAAAAGCTCCCTAAAGTTTGTTACACAATTTCTCCTGAACACAGAAATGCCCTGTATGTGGTTGTAGTCTGCTGTTTGGGTACATGGTGGAGCTCAGAGTGGAAAGAGCACTATTCAGCTTTTGGAGGCCAGATTTTGCTGGAATAGTTTCCGGGGGTCATGTTGCATTTGCAGAGTTCCTAAAGTACCAGTACAATGGAAACCCCCAAAAAGTGACCCCATTTTGGAAACTACACCTCTCATATAATTTATCTAGGGGCATAGTGAGTATTTTGACCTCACAGCTGTTTCTCAGATTTTATTAACATTGGGACGTAAAAATGAAAAATTACTTTTTTTCCAATAAACTGTCCATTTAGCGCCATATTTTTAATTTTTGCAAGTGGTTAAAGAAGAAAAAACACCCCACAGTTTGTTACCCAATTTCTTTTGAACACAGAAATTCCTATATGTGGTTGTAATCTGCTGTACTGGAAAATGATGGGGCTCAGAATGGAAAGAGCACTATTTGGCTTTAGGAGGGCAGATGTGGCTGGAATAGTTTTCAGGTGCCATGTTGTATTTGCAGAGCCCCTAAAGTACCAATACAATGGAAACCTCTCAAAAGTGACCCCATTTTAGAAACTACACCCCTCAAGGAATGTATCAAGGGGTATTATCATTTTGAGCCTAAAATGCTTCCCAAAAATTAATGTGCAAAATGAAAACTGAGGTTTTTAAAGAAATACCTAATTTCAGTGCCTAATACGTTGTGGCCACTTTGTGGCATCAGAGACATGCACTCCTAAAACTATTAAGTGGGCTATCCCGGGGACAAAAAAATTATATATGTGGGTGTAAACTGCTGCTTGGGCACACAGCAGGGCTCAAAAGGGAAGGAGGATTGCGCTTTTTTAGCTTTTGGAGTATAGATTTAAAGGTACTTTCTGGACACCATGTTGATTTTGCAAAGCCCTAAAGGTGCCAGTAAACTGGAATTCCCAAAGAAGTGACCCCATTTTGTAGGGGCAAATTTAGGGTCACTCCAAATGTGACATGGCGTCCAAAAACCAACAATCTAAATATGCACTCCAAAAGCACATAGTGCTCCTTCACATCTGCGCCCTGCTGTGTGCCCAAGTGGCATGATGTCCAAAAAACAAATTGTGCTCCAAAAACGAAATAGCACTCCTTCCCTTCTGTGCCCAGCTATACCCAAACAGCAGTTTATACCCACATATGATATTAAGTACGTTATCCTGGGTACACCAGTGTCATACATGTGGGCATAAACTGCAGTTTGGGCACACAGCAGGGCACAGAAGGGAAGGAGCGCTATGTGAATTGTGGAGTGCAGATTCAGATGCTTGGCATTTGGACGCCATGTCATGTTTGCAGAGCCTGTAAGGTACCAGAAAAGTGGATTCCCCAAAGGAGTAACCCCATTTTGAAAAGTGTACCCCTCAAAGAATTTATCAAGGGGTGTAATGAGCATTAGTTTCCCAAACGTGAATGCACAGCAGATGGTGAAAAGTGAATACGTAAGCTGTGCAGAGTACATTGGGAACACCAAATTCCCTACCATTTCCCCAGTAGTTCCTATTATTGGGGGTGTCACTTCTGGTTTCTTTTTCCTCGTAAGCTCTAAATCTAGTTTGTACCCTGATATATGATCATACAGCTTATACATTCCCTTCCTGACTCAGCCAGTTATGTTCTAATGATTTGGTAATTTTGGGGGTTTTTGTCTTCACATTGTACAAGCTAGATTTTCTTTATTTTTCTGGTGATGTAGCCATATGAGGGCTTGTTGTTTACAGTATGAGATGTATTTTGTAATGACAACATTTTTGGGTGCCTACAACTTATTGAATCAATTTTATTAACTCTTTCTTGGTGGATTTAACCCCTTCCCAATATCCGCTGTAATAGTACAGCGGATGCCGGGAGTCGTGCGGCCGCTGTAGCCGCCATGTCTATACTGTTCTATACAGCAGAGACCTGGTGCTATTGCCCGCGATCTGTGCCCGCATTGATCGCGAGCATTAACCCCTCTGGCGCCTTGGTCAAAGCTGCTCCGGGGCCGGCGTCCCGTTACTATGACCGCTGGGAGCCTTCTGTAGGATCCCAGGCCTGTCTTTCACTAGTTTCTATTGCAGGCTACTCTAAGTAGCCTGCAATAGAAATGCTGTTTTTTTGCAATGCATTAGCATTGTAATGCATTGCATTAGTGATCAGACCCCCAGGGATTCAAGAACCCTAGGGGGTCTAATAAATGCAAAAAATAAAAAAATATTAAAAGTTTAAATCTCCCCCCTTTCCCTAGAACACATACAGTATAAAAGTGCTTAAATACTGTGAAACACATACACATTAGGTATCCCTGTGTCCGAAAATGCCCAGTCTACAAATCTATAAAAATATTTTTCCCGTACGGTAAACGCCGTAATGGGAAAAAAATAGTTTTTTCACTGTTTTGCCTCTGATAAAAATTTGAATAAAAAGTGATCAAAGCAATAGCAATTCCCCAAAATGGTATAACTAAAAAGTACACCTGGCCCCGCAAAAAAGACGCCCTATGCATCCCAGTACACGGAAGTTTAAAAAAGTTGTGGGTGTCAGAATATGGCAACTTTTAGAAAAAAAATTTTTTTGCACAGTTTTGCATTTTTGTTAATGGGTTAAAATGTAAATAAAACCATATAAATTTGGTATCGCCGGAATCGTACTAAAACATAGAATGCAGGTGACATGTCATTTTGGCTGCAGAGTAAAAAATGAAGCCCGTAAGTATGTCGCACAAATGCACTTTTTCTTCAAATCCACCCCATTCTGATTTTTTTTTCCAGCTTCCCAGTACATTGTACAGAATAATAAATGATAGAATCATGAAGAAAAATTTGTCCCGCAAACATTAAGACTTCATATGACTCTGAGAGCGGAAAAATAAAAAAGTTATGGGGTTTGGACGGGGGGAATTAAAAAACGAAAATCGAAAAATTCCTCCGGTGGGAAGGGGTTAAAAAAAAAACCCATCAATTTTGGCATTGCCTTTTAAATTTTTCGCCATGCAGCGTATAGCATAAGTAACATGTTACCTTTATTCTGCGGGTCGGTACAATTACGGCGATACCTCATTTATATTGTCTTTTTATGCGATACGAATTTTGCAGAACAAAGACCCATTTGGGGAAGGAAATCAATTATTTTTGCATCGTCATCTTCTGAGAGGCGTTACATTTTTATTATTCGCTTCACAGAGTTGGTTTAGGGCTTATTTTTTGTGGGACAACCTGAGCTTTTTATTGGTACTGTTTTGGGGTACATATGACTTTTTGATCACTTTTTATAGCATATTTTGTAAGGTGAGATGGCGAAAAATCATTATTTCTGGCATAATAATTCTCGTATACACGAGTATACACGTGTATTGCAGTCTATACAGGAAGTCAGCCTTTGCAGATGCATAGGCTGACTTTCTGGGGTCCCGGCAGGATCAACCTGGTATTGGTTGAGCGGGCGGCCGGCCTAGGGCATAGTATTACGCCCTGGTGCACGAAGTACCTAGCGCCCAGGACGTAATAGTATGTCCAAGGTCATTAAGGAGTAAAACCTGCTCTGCCCTCTGATCTGTGCCTGAGCAACAAAGTACCTTGTATTCCAGTTCCTGCAAGGGTTTCATGTTTACTCCTGGTTAAGCTTCTGTTTGTGATTTCGGCTTGTTTCCTGTTCTCCCTTGTATGACTTTTGGCTTCCCACAATTCTGCTTCTCCACTGCCTGACCCTGACCCAGGACCAGACTTGATTACCCTTTTCTCTGACCCTCTGGTGCTTTGCACCTACGTCTCTCTGGCCTTTGGTCAGCTGCCACCTACACCAGGACTACTCCTAGTGGTCCCCTGCAGAAAGGCCAGATTCCTGTCTAGGGGTTCAAGGGTGAAAACCAGGGGACTACTTAGACAACACCCCCAGGAGTAGCCTAAAGTCAAACAGGTTAGGTGGCACAATGGGTCTGCGATCTGCTGTTTGATATAGTTTGCTCAAGCCATGGACCCCGCTACAAAGCTAAAGGCAACCTTGCAAAACTTTTAAGTTTATCGAGTTTGGAAAACAGTGATGTTAGGGATTCCTGAATCAGTGTCTAATTCACCTTGACCTACAGTTTTCTTCATATTGGGCCAAAGTGGCACTCATTGCGTCTCTGCTATCTGGTCAGGCGCTTCATGAGCTAATGCACTATGGGAATGTGGAGGACCAGAAATTTCAGATCTGCAGTTGTTTTTTTCAATCTTATGCACATTTTTTGAAGAGCCTGGTCGTTCCTCTTCTGCAGTTTCAGCTCTTCTTCGTCTGTGGCAAGACACCTCGAATGTGGGACAATATACCATTCAGTTCCCTACACTAGCAGCAGAGCTTGTGTGGAACAATGAAGCCTTGATGGCAATATTCTGGGAAAGCCATTCCAGTCGTATTAAAAATGAATTGGCTGTTAGAGACTTACCAAGTTCCCTAGATGCCCAAATCACCTTGGCTTCTCGCATAGATCTACATTATAGAGAGCATTCCAGACAAGCTGCACATTAGTATGGACTTCATAACTAATTTACCACACTTTCCTGGCCGTACCACTGGTGGATCGTTTCTCAAGGATGGCTCACCTCATTCTGTTATCCGGACTTCCATCATCACTTTGTTTAGCCAGTCTCTTCATTCAACATGTCTTCCGCCTACACGGTCTTCCACAAACTGTTGTCTCGGACAGAGGAGTTCAGTTTACCTCAAGGTTCTAGAGAGCCCTTGCTACCATGGGTAGAATTCCATTATAATAATCATTCTGGAGAATCCACAGGCTCCTCCCCTTTCTTTACGGGCAGAATCCTTGTGTTTCTCTACCTTTGCCTGCCAACTCCTGAAATTCCTGCTGCTAACTCTACATATCAAAGCTTTTTGAGGATCAGGCAATGAACTAAGTCTGCAATCCTTCTTGTTTCAGCCCGTATGAAGAAACAAGTGGACAAGGGAAGTAGACCTCCTCCTCAATTCTCTGGAGACAGAGTTAGGCTATTGTCTAAAAATATACATCTTAAAGTCCCTTAATACAAGTTTGCTCCTCGATTCCTTGGTCCTTTTGAGGTAATCAAGCAAAAAAATCCAGTATCCTACAAGTAATGCCTTCCACCTATGCTCCGAATTCCCAATTCCTTCCACTTATCTATGCTTAAGCCATGGATTCTCAATCGCTCCTGCAGATCTACTTCTGCTACCTCTATGTCTATGAAGTAAAAGACATCCTGGACTGTAAGATGGTTGGAAGAAAAACATGCTACTTGATAGAGAGGAAGGGTTTTGGTCCTGAGGAGAGATCTTGGGAGCCGACAGAGAATATTGATGCTCCTGCCATCCTCAAGATATTCTTGCTTTGTTTGAGACCAAAGAAGAGAGGTCGTAAGGGAAGGGGGTACTGTAACGACAGTGGTCTACAATCACCATCGTTCTACTACTCCCAGCGCTGTCCCCTGGTTACCTCGATTTCTTGCTGTGCAGCCTGTATGTTTTCATCTAGCCACCTCTTGTCACTAATTCACCTGTTAGCCCTGCAGCTCATGTGTTTTTAATCTCTTCCTGACCAGCCCATGTATATTAACGGGCTGCAGAGCTGATCCTTGGTCCTGCAGCAAGTTAATTTAAGAGCCAGGCTGAGACTGACCCACTGCCTTTAGTGGGCCCTACTGAACCCCACTGTTTTTTTTTAATAAGCAGTGGAGCTTTGGTAATGGGTGGCATAACCGGAGTGGTACGGGGCCCACTGGAGATGGTCAGGGCCCCACAGTACCATGATAGCGATCGGGTAAAGCGTGGTTCCTGATTCTGCTATTCCATATTGTTAATGGAGAAGGGCCCGGCATTATGTGATGTCTGTGTTGCAGAGTGTGATTGCTGGATGTGGCAGAGTCAAAACTAGATAGACATTTCTATATAACAGGAACAGACTTTAGTGGAACATGCATGCAGTAAGAGAAGGTCCACCTCACATGATGAATAACAGATTTAGTACAGCACACACTAAAATACAGGAAGTATATCAACAGCATCAAAACAACAAAGTACAGAGTGTCTACAGATAAACATTTAGCAACAGCTACATCTAGTGTCATAAATGTGAACTGCAGTCAATCCAGCAAATACAGAGACGAAGCTGGCTGTTGTATATCGCCAACAGTCTGTACATGCCAGGTCCCTTTCCAATAATAGCCTGACCAGAGGATGTTATTAAATATAAAAATAGTTATGCTCACCTCTCCTGGGACTTTGACAGCTCCCAGCATCTTCTTCGGGGCTCTTCCAGACTGAGGTCACGCATGGAAGACATCACTGCTGTGGCCTGTGATTGGGCCAGAGCAGTCACATAGAGCGCACCGGCGTAATGACATCAGTGCACCCCACGTGGCCACTGAGGCCCAATCACAAGCCCCAGAAGTGACGTCTGGGGTGTGTGACCTCAGTTACAGGTAGAATAGGACCGAAGAAGATGCTGAAGACAGCTGGATGGTGCGAGGATGCCCAGGAGAGGCGAGGTAAGGTGAGTATAAGTGTTTGTTATTTTCCATCACCACCCCTGGGCCTCCAACTAATATACTCTGGGGTCTGAGGCGATATAGTGTATAATAATACCACTAAAACTAATCGGAGTGCCGAACCTCACGAATATTCATTGAATTTCATGGGGTTCACCTGAAGCTTAAGGGGGACTATTGGGAGCATCTTATATTGTTTGGGGCCATTGTGGGGAGCATATTATACTATGTGGGAGCCACTGTGGTGCATATTATACTGTGTGGGGGTCACTGTGGAGCATATTCTGTGTGGGGGCCACTGTGGAGCACATTATACTGTGTGGGGACCACTGTGGAGCACATTATACTGTGTGAAAGCCACTGTGGAGCACTATGTGTGGGGGAGGGAAATTATACTGTGTGGGGGCCACCGTGGAGCATATTATACTGTGTGGGGGCCACTGTGGAGCATATTATACTGTGTGGGGGGCCACTGTGGAGCATATTACACTGTGTGGGGGCCACTGTGAAGCATATTATACTGTGTGGGGCAACTGTGGAACATATTGTACTGTGTGGGGGCCCATACATTATTTACATCATACCCCATCTATTTTATAGCAGACATTTCATATTATCATAGGCTGGAATTACATTGCATGGTCACTATAAAACAGATGTAAATAGTGAAGGGGTGAGGGCACTCATAAAAGCAGCACGGTCCCTCCAAACAGTTGATCAGCAAGTGCCCTGGGAGTTAGACCCCCACTGATCTCTTAGATCTCTTAGACTGTTAGGACCCTGCGGATCAGATGTTTACCAGAACACACAGCTCCCAGTATTATTTACATGCCAGGCGCTGAGCTGCTCACTCACCATATTCTTGATAACTGCAGTAGTGGGTCCTATAGTTATATGGGCCATGTTAATGTTAACAATTCCACGAGCCACGCTGCTCGCTTGCCATACATAATGTAGAGGTTGGTTTAGGTAGTGCAGTGGTGCACATCATATGGTGGATGAGCAGCATGGCATTGTTATTACCTGTAGCTGCACTGTATCGGTAGAGCTGATGTGGGGGGTCCTTGCGGTGGGCCCCTAAAAACAATTCCACTGGTAGGCCCCAGACATCCCAGTCTGACACTGTTAAGGACTGTCATAAAACTGTTAATTGTTGTCCTGTTCTGCCCTGTATCTCAGCACGCTGGATGCTGCTAGCAACAATAGTACTGAGAGAACACATCTGGACCAGATGCTGCTTGTGACTTTGTGTCTGCTCCTTTTATGTCAGATCGTTCTCTGGGCACAGAGAGATAAGAATCACTGGATGCTGGTTGCTGTGCTGCTGTAGCCTGTGTTTGTCATAAAGACATAAAAGTTATAAAAAAAACACTCCTACTTACTCCCATAAATAGTTTAGTATAGGCAAGCAGTCATAGTTTGTTCACTTTGTTAACCCTTTAGGATTTTTACAAGAAATAAAGAAAACTTTCTAAATAGTATTTTGAATATTCTGAAGGGTGCAGTTTTTGAAATAGGGTGATGTATGGAAGGTTTTCTAATGTTAAGCCTGCTAAAACCACTTCAGAACTGAATTGGCTCCTTAAAAGGCAGGTTTGGGAAATTTTTTTTGCAAATGTAAAAAAATTAGTGATAAACTTAAGCCTTCTAACATCCTAAAAAAATAAAATGACTATCCCTCTTACTAGCAGAAAAATGTAAATTTAGAAATTTGCAAATTTTTCCATTTTTTTTTGTAAATTATGGAACTTTTTATAAATAAATTTTAAACATATTGGCAAAAACTTACCACCATCATAAAGTACAATGTGTCATGAAAACAACAGTCTTAGAATCACATGGATAACTAAAAGCATTCCAAAGTTATTATCACATAAAATGACACGTGTCTGATTTGTAGAGGTAGCAACCTGATGGTCCCCTGCAGGAAAAGACCAGCTCTTATATAGGAGTAAGGCCAGGTCCCCATGTAGCAAAAACGCAGTGTTTTGGCTGCAGCAGAAATGCCACTAAAAACACAGCATTTTACATTAGCATGCCGATTATACATATGGAAATGCTGGCGTAAAAAACACTGGGGAAAAAAATGCGATGCGTCTCTGCTACAGTCTTTTCTGAAGCATGGTCTTTTTCGCTACGTGGGACCTTAGCCTTAAGAGGTGAAAACCAGGGGACCACTTAGACAACGGCCTAACGATCTGCTGTCCATATATTTATTACAGTATATGTGTGCATTGGGTTGGGAATTATAAAAATAGGGCTTATACCACAGAACTTTTCTGGTAGCTAAGCACAAAACTCCTATCAAGAAAATGTACAGACAAAGCAATTTTCAAACAGTTAAATTTATCTTTACTGAAAACCAAAAATAGTATAAAAAAATGTTTTTATGTAAAACGGATCTGCATGACAAAAGCATTCTAACTTTTGATCACATAAGCAATAATATTACGCAGACCAAAATGGTCAGAATATTAGTACTGCAATGTGTATATAAATCACCCCATATCACATTATAGCAGCCAGGGTACAATTACATATAATAAAGCACAATAGCCTAAAAATAGTACAAAACAACCTGAACAGTAAGGTATACACACCTATGTGAAAATACTAGGAACCTAGATTTATATGTCGCAATGTACGTTTCACTTGATGCTTCCTTTGGGGTGTGGGTCATAACCCCCAGAGAAGGCATCAAGTAAAATGCAGATCTTGAAATGTATGTTGGCGTTCCTGATGTTTTCATATAAGTGTGTACACCATACTATCAAGGTTGTTTTGCGCTATTTTATGTAATTGTGTTTCATTATATGTAATGATACATTGGCTGCTATAATGTGATATGGAATGATTTATATACACATTGCATTGTTAATATAATGACCATATTGACCTACACACTGTTGTCCATTATGTGAGTATAATACAAGGGCTTTGTGATTGCTAGCATACTACCTTTCCCAGCAGACCTATCCACCGGCTGGTAGTTACCTCAGAGCACTTTCCTGTTTCTTTAAGAATTAGTCTGCTAACCTGCAAGCTTGCTTCTGCCAATCTCTGCCTGCCTGTGTGTATAAAAGTCTTCCTCTCTTGGCATGCCCGGTCTGAGCAATACTCTAGTTTCTGTCAATATTCCTGTGTGCCAACACACATCTTTCTGCTTGTATTCTTGATTGTACACATGTCCCTCTGCCTGTATTACAGTGTGGATGCATGTCCTGCTGCCTGAATTATTGTGTATTACCTCTGCTATGGACTTCTGTGTATTTAATATGTACCTCTGCTACCTGCTACCTATCCTGGCCTTTGGGCCTTTTGCTATGGTTGCTTATGTATTTTTTACATATCTCTGTAAACTCTCCTGATGTCCTTCCTTGGACTGCTGTGTTAATCCCGTTCTCTGCTATCTTTATGTCTCAACATGTTCTTATTTCAGAACCTCTGTTACCAATACTGACCACCTGTGTGTTTATTCTCTGAGCATAAATGATGTCTGCTTAAGCCAAACCTATGTTCACACTCTGAATTTGCCTGATTTATGGTGTGTTCTCCATAGACCCTGACCTTCCAGGTAACTCATCTGTTTTTATGCTGATCTGCAGATGTAAAAACTTTTTATACTATTTGCAGTTTTCAATGTAACACCCCTTTTGCCACCCGTCTTGCCTGGGGTGTACGTGCTTGTTCTCACCTCTCTATAGCGCAGTGCCTCCACCCAAATCTTGCTTGAAGCTCTCCGGGAATGCAGGCAGTTGTAGTACTTCTGCCTGGGGCTGACTTGGGAAACCCCTGCCCGAGCTTAGTACACACTCCCCCAATTTGAGGATGACACAAGTATGCAACCAGTTTACCCGAAATACTAGAATTTAATATTAATTCAGAAATATAAACAATTATAGTGCCGACATACTCCCCCTAGTGGTCTTGCTGCAAATGACAGGCCACACTTATCACAGAATGTCTGTAAGTGACTCACTCTCTATCTAGCTATTTGCAGTACTGAAGGGGGTGGCCACCATGTATTGTCACAGTTCAATCGTTGGGGCCCAATCGTTGGTGCACATAAACGGTATAACACTTATTACTCCTCACAGCAACAGTTCAGTCACTAATACTGGAACGACCACAACACAGTTCCCGGGGGTACTCACTACCTTGGATCTTTAGCTCACAGGAATCCATGCAGGAGCATTCACATTAAGGAGAGGAAGGGAGCATGGAGGTGCCGGCAGTCTCCTTCTGTGTGGATGCAACTGTAGTCTCTCACAGTTCTGGTTGGTCTGCAGACAAGATGCTGGAACAGTAGTCACCTCTCTCTCCACCAGTTACACAGATGGTTCTGCAGCAGGATCAGTCAGGCTCTGAAGACACACAAGCCTCTCTCTTTCCTCTCTCTCTGGCCAAGATGTCTCCCATACTACCTTCTTTTCCCTCTCCTGCTTCTCTTCCTGTGTCCGCCCCGCCTCCTGCCCCCTTGATGTCATACAGCCTGTGCTGTGTGTTAAAGAGGAGTTCCTGTAGGCGGCACTGTTCATCTCTGGAAGATATAGAGGAATGCGTGATTGTGCTCTGTCCATAGCATCCACAACACACAAAGTGTACCCTGTGGGGGTTACATCAATAAAGATTGATCTTTATATTTCTAAATAGTTTTGGCTGTGTATTTTCTGGATAGGAGGTTTATGTGTACATTTTAATATATACAGTGCCTTGCAAAAGTATTCGGCCCCCTTGAACTTTTCAACCTTTTGCCACATTTCAGGCTTCAAACATAAAGATATAAAATTTTAATTTTTTGGTGAAGAATCAACAATAAGTGGGACACAATTGTGAAGTGGAACGAAATGTATTGGTTATTTAAAACTTTTGTAAAAAATAAAAAACTGAAAAGCGGGGCGTGCAATATTAATCGGCCCCTTTACTTTCATTGCAGCAAACTCACTCCAGAAGTTCAGTGAGGATCTCTGAATGATCCGATGTTGTCCTAAATGACTGATGATGATAAATATAATCCACCTGTGTGTAATCAAGTCTCTGTATAAATGCACCTGCTCTGTGATAGTCTCAGGGTTCTGTTTAAAGCGCAGAGAGCATCATGAAGACCAAGGAACACACCAGGCAGGTCTGTGATACTGTTTTGGAGAAGTTTAAAGCCGGATTTGGATACAAAAAGATTTCCCAAACTTTAAACATCCCAAGGAGCACTGTGCAAGTGATCATATTGAAATGGAAGGAGTATCAGACCACTGCAAATCTACCAAGACCCGGCCGTCCCTCTAAACTTTCATCTCAAACAAGGAGAAGACTGATCAGAGATGCAGCCAAGAGGCCCATGATCACTCTGGATGAACTGCAGAGATCTACAGCTGAGGCGGGAGAGTCTGTCAATAGGACAACAATCAGTCGTACACTGCACAAATCTGGCCTTTATGGAAGAGTGGCAAGAAGAAAGCCATTTCTCAAAGATATCCATAAAAAGTCTCGTTTAAAGTTTGCCACAAGCCACCTGGGAGACACACCAAACATGTGGTAGAAGGTGCTCTGATCAGATGAAACCAAAATCGAACTTTTTGGCCACAATGCAAAACGATATGTTTGGCGTAAAAGCAACACAGCTCATCACCCTGAACACACCATCCCCACTGTCAAACATGGTGGTGGCAGCATCATGGTTTGGGCCTGTTTTTCTTCAGCAGGGACAGGGAAGATGGTTAAAATTGATGGGAAGATGGATGGAGCCAAATACAGGACCATTCTGGAAGAAAACCTGTTGGAGTCTGGAAAAGACCTGAGACTGGGACGGAGATTTATCTTCCAACAAGACAATGATCCCAAACGTAAAGCAAAATCTACAATGGAATGGTTCACAAATAAACGTATCCAGGTGTTAGAATGGCCAAGTCAAAGTCCAGACCTGAATCCAATCGAGAATCTGTGGAAAGAGCTGAAAACTGCTGTTCACAAACGCTCTCCATCCAACCTCACTGAGCTCGAGCTGTTTTCCAAGGAAGAATGGGCAAGAATTTCAGTCTCTCGATGTGCAAAACTGATATAGACATACCCCAAGTGACTTGCAGCTGTAATCGCAGCAAAAGGTGGCGCTACAAAGTATTAACTTAAGGGGGCCAAATAATTTGGCACACCCCACTTTTCAGTTTTTTATTTTTTACAAAAGTTTAAAATATCCAATAAATTTCGTTCCACTTCACGATTGTGTCCCACTTGTTGTTGATTCTTCACCAAAAAATTTAAATTTTATATCCTTATGTTTGAAGCCTGAAATGTGGCAAAAGGTTGAAAAGTTCAAGGGGGCCGAATACTTTCGCAAGGCACTGTATGTTTGGTAATTCTAATGTTGTTACACCAAATGCTGATGACTCCTCAAAAGCATATAGAATTGTAAAATATTTATTTGATTATTTTAATTGATAAATATTAATTTATACACGTAAATTCAATTTAAATCAGTTAACTCTCCTAGCATCTTAGCAAAAGTTGAAGCTATCCCACAATAAGAATCTCCTGAGACTTACGTGACATACAGCAGCCAATCCCATGTGCTGTTTTCTAGTAATGTGTAAGTGTTGGGTGACAGTCTAGAACTGGAAGCAGAAAATTACATTGACTTTTACTGGATGTTTGAACCAGGTGCTGAATTACTTATGCTGAACTATTGTGTTCCAAGTTTCATTTATGCCTACATGCCAAAGAAAATTCCAACACATTAATAGAAACCAGTGCCATTTGTCTTTACACAATGACTTCTTGCTCTCTCAATTATTTGTCAACTTATTTTCTGCGAGAAAGGCTTGTGCAACTTGTAACTGAGGAAGATGAAGATTATATGAATCGTAAAGTACAGTGCATTTACTATGTAAAGAAAAAAATAATACTTAGTTTGCATGTAAGACATTACAGTAATGATTCCCACTCACAATAGCTGATGGGCAGTCCCTGGTTTAAGTCGACTGCATGCATTCAATGGTTTTTGGCCATTTCAGCTGATGATTGACCATGAAAATACTCCAATTACAATGGGGAAAAAAAAGTATTTAGTCAGCCACCAATTGTACAAGTGCTCCCACTTAAAAAGACGAGGCCGGCCTGTAATTGACATCATAGGTAGACCTCAACTATGAGAGACAAAATGAGAAAACATACCTAGAAAATCACATTGTCCTACAATCCTACAAACCTAATCAATATTTACCGTGTTCCCTCTCCTTATCTTTCTCCTGGTAATGGATTGGTAGGAGAATCTCCCAAAAAATGAGGTGTGGGGACCGCGCTTCACCAAAGATGCTTTATTATACTCAAATAACACAACGCGTTTCGGGGAAATCAGATCCCCTTTATCAAGTGTACAAGACACAGCCTGAGGAGGTAGGCTGTGAGATCTGAAGTGAATGAGAAGTAAAAAAGTTTTTTACTTCTCATTCACTTCAGATCTCACAGCCTACCTCCTCAGGCTGTCTCTTGTACACTTGATAAAGGGGATCTGATTTCCCCGAAACGCATTGTGTTATTTGAGTATAATAAAGCATCTTTGGTGAAGCGCGGTCCCCACACCTCATTTTTTGGGAGATTCTCCTACCAATCCATTACCTGTATACCGTCTGGATCCAGGAGATTCTGACGCCTAGAGGTTCCGCAGCTCACATATACCAAAACATACTCTGGATCCATCCACTGTATTAGTTGTGGGCCAGCACAACTTGAAAAGGTGAGAACCCACCTATACAAACATCCATAATATCTAACTATCCTGGTTGTGAGATCACCAATTGAAGGGGTACTGTTTACCATCAGACCCAGCCAGTTGAACACTCACTATAATACAGACCAGTGCTTTTGTGTTACTTAGTGGCTTTCTACCATACTTTCAGTGGATGATCCTTGTTGTTTCTCCAATCATTTGACTACCTCCTGTTCTCAACACAATTATCTATGTACAACCTATTTTTCAAGCAATATTAAGCTATGTGCCGCTCGGCGTTGTTGTTTTTATTTTTGTTTTGAAGTATACTTATCTTTCTCCTGTCTCTTTTAACTGTTCCCTTTGTAACGCCTGCTCAGTGTGTAACAAACTAGAATATATTAATGACTTATTCCTCAGTAAATCTCTCAACATGCTTGCCCCTACTGAAACCTGGATCCAGCAGTCTGATACGACCTCCCCTGCTGCTCTGTCTCATGGCGGCCTACAATTCTCACACACTTCCAGGCCTGACAACAGGAAGGGTGGAGGGGTAGGGTTACTTCTGTCTCCGCAGTGCATTTTTCAGGCCATCCCACCAATACCCTCACTCACATTCCCCTCATTTGAATTCCATGCTATCAGACTATATATACATAATTATCTGTTTTCCTACTTCTATCAATGTGCCATTTTGACACAGGTGATCTCATTGGGTCAGATTTGCAAATGAAAATGTACTACATTTCTGGCACAATTTGCACCAAAAAACTGGTGGACATGTAATTTGTTTTAGACACTTTCTGCATCTAATCTATCAAGAGGGCATGGCTTTGAGAAAAAGTGACTTGGCCTAAGATGTGACATTCTAAGCTAGAATAGAGGCAATAGATTTTGGGTGCATTTTTGTCGCAAACTAAGCGAAATAATAGGTGGTGTATTGTTAGACTAGACCAAGGGTTGGTAGCCCATGGCATGCAAGGCTTATTTCCCTGGCACATGCAGCCCGAGTCCTCGCTCAGCTGTTTCGATCAGACCAAACACGGCTGAAACAAAACTACTATTATTATACTCTGGGGTCTCTTCAGACCCCAGAGTATATTAAGTGGAGGCTCAGGAGAAGTGATGAAGCATAAAAAAACAATGTTACTCACCTTCCCTGCGCTCCGCGACGGATCTGTGCTCTGCAGGCACTTCTGCCTGAAGTCAGGGGGTCACATCCCGCATCATTACGCATAATGACACCGACGTGACCCCTGAGACCTAATCAGCGGTCACTGACATCAGGTTAAAGCGCCGAAGATAACAGAGCTGCTCAGGAGCACAGGGAAGGTGAGTAACATTGTTTTTTAATGTTTGTCACCTCTTTTGGCCCCTCCACTTATTATACTCAATCCCCAGGTGGTATTGATCACCACACCAACCACACTTTAGACTGTCCATTCTCCTCTTTCGAACCTGTTGCAGAAGAAGAAGTAGTATCTCATCTACTTTCTTCTTCTCGCCCTACGACCTGCAGTAGTGACCCTTTCCCCTCACATCTTCTCCATTCTCTCTCACCTGCTGTCACGACTTACCTTACTAAAATATTTAACCTCTCTCTCTCTTCTGGAATTTTCCCATCCTCTTTCAAACATGCTGTCATAACCCAGCTACTAACCCTTGATCCATCCTATGCTGCTATCGACCCGTCTCTAACATCCCCTTCATCTCCAAAATCTTGGAACGCTTCGTCTATTCTCATTTAATCCACTATCTCTCTGCTAACTCTCTTCTTGACCCCTTACAATCTGGCTTCTGCACTCTGCACTCTACTGAAACGGCCCTCACAAAAGTCTCCAATGATCTACTGACGGCTAAATCTAATGGTGACTATTCTCTTCTTATTCTTCTGGATCTCTTAGCAGCATTTGACACTGTTGACCATCAACTCCTCCTCACTGTGCTCTGCTCAGACAGCCTCATGGACACCACGCTCTCCTGGTTCTCCTCTTATCTCTCAGACCGCACTTTCAGTGTATCATTTGCGGGCTCTGTTTCTTCCCCTCTTCCCCTTGCCGTTGGGGTTCCTCAGGGCTCGGTCCTAGGCCCCCTGCTCTTCTCTCTTTACTCAGCCCCCATTGGACAAACCATCACCAGATTTGGCTTCCGGTACCATCTTTATTCTGATGACACCCAATTATACACATCTTACCGTGACATCTGCCTTGCACTAATACTGAACATCTGTCCCTGATATCTCAATTGCAGTCTCTGGCCTTACCATAACTCCTAGGCAGCATGCCCGCTGCCTCGGGGTTGTGTTTGACTCAGACCTTTCCTTCACCCCCTATATCTAATCACTCACATGCTCATGTCATCTCCACCTCAAAAACATCTCCAGAATCCGCCCTTTCCTTATCACAGATACATTAAACGCACTTATTGTTGCCCTGATTCACTCTTGTCTTGACTACTGTAACTCCTTATTAATCGATCTTCCCCTTACTAAACTCTCCCCTCTACAATCTAATCTGAATGCAGCGCCAGGCTCATCTATCAGTCTAGACGCTACAGCGATGCCTCCGGTGTGTGTCAGTCACTACATTGGCTGCCTATTCATTACAGAATACAACATAAACTTATCACCCTCATCCACAAGGCTCTCCATAATACTGCACCTCCCTACATTTCCTCCCTTATCTCTGTCTATCACCCAACCCGTGCCCTCAATGACCTTAGACTAACATCCTCTATTATCAGAACCTCCCACGCTCGTATACAAGACTTCTCCCAAGTTGCACCACTTCTCTGGAATGTTCTAGCCCAGACTATCAGATTAACTCCCAATTTCTATAGCTTCAAGGGCAAACTAAAGACACATCTTTTCAGACAGGCCTATCATAACTCCTAATGTAAACCCTTCCGTAGTTAGAATCCCTAAAACATTCCCTCCTCTGCTCACGCTCTAACAATACCCCCCAGGATATGATGCTGTATCGGACTAACTTTATATGTCCAGGCACCATCTGCACGTTAAAGGACATGACTGGTAATGGCTCATACAACTTTATATATGTGTAATGACAGTAACCTCTATTACAAAATTATCTGACCATTGTATAAGCGATGCTACCTCCGATGCTGCCCCTTCTACCTCTTGTGTTACCCCCCTCTACCTCATAGATTGTAAGCTCTTGCGAGCAGGGCCCTCAGTCCCATTGTGTGAATTGACTATTTCTTTGTAATGTATTTTTTTTGTCTGTACTTGAACCCTACAAATGGTACAGTGCTGCAGAATGTGTTGGCACGATATAGATAAAATTTATTATTATTATTATATATTGGTATATAAAAGAGATGCCAAAATTGCCCAGTATTGTTGCTGTGGCTCTTAAAGGATCTGAAAGCGGTCCTATCAAGCAGTATAGGGAAGATATTGTTAAAGGGGTTTTCCGGGCAAATTTTTTTTTTTTAAAAAAGGTCTGTTAATGCTATTAATGGGTTAATAAATGCACCCATATACCTTTAGCAGTGTTTTGAGTGATTTCTGAGTGTCTCTGGGAGCTCCTGGTATCTTCTACATTTGTTTACATGGTTCAGCTTCCTGCTATGAAACTTCCACACTAACTCCCTCTCACCTCACTTCCCCCTTCCTCTCTCCCTCCCTTCCATACACCCCCTCCCTGTCTCTCTAGCTATCCCGCCCACTACTAACTCTTCCCAACCTACTCAGCCCAACCCCTGACCCCATTATATACTTACCTCTCTTCCTTCCAGGCTTCTTCTGAAGGACAGCCCATCCTTCTTTTCTGACTGCCAGAGCGCGCTACAGTCCCAGCGCTGCTCTGTACTTTACAAGGAAATGGATCATCACTAGATAACCAGCAAATGCCCGTGGGGCGGTCATGTGACCCATGTGATATGGTTAAATATACATTTTTGATTAATTACATTATTTAGAAAGTAGGAGGGGGTAGGGTGTTGGGATTACCATTTATCCTGGACAACCCCTTTAACTTTCTAGTTGAAAGAATAAAGTAAGCATAACCCATGGTCAGTGGGCAGACTATATTCTAGATAATTAGCGGTATTTTATCTCCAGGGCTGTGTGCATAAATAATGTGAAAGAGAATGTATACAGTACCTACCTAACAATTCCAGATGTGCTGTAGTATTCATCAGTAGCAGTATTTTCCTGAGCGTATGTCCACATGGAACATGTCTACTGTTGAGTTTTCCATTGCAGGCAATCAACAGTGCACTTTCTTGAATTCTGCTATGGCAAAAACTGCCTGAAATGAAACATTATTAGCAACAGAATTCATTGTCTAAATATGCCTTTACATTGCAAATGGAGAAAGTCATCTACTTTGCTATTACAGCAGATTAGCCACATGCAAGACCACAACAGTTAATCCACAGCGTGTATGTCCTGAGTGGACATACCCTAAATGGCCTTAATTTTGTGCTTTCCATTTATGGTGCCTCTTAGTTTAGCATTCAACATTATGAATTTAGTAGCTGGTAGGTAGGTATTATAACCCAAACATTTATAATTGGATCATTAAGTATAATAATAAATCAATTAAGCAAACACTACATATATAAACATAAGTTAACAAAACATATGAGTTCACCCCTTAAGAATCTTACAGCAAGAATAAAGGATCTGTTAAATTACCTGCTTTTCCTTGATTTCAAATTATGTGTTCTATTGTGTTTTATTTTACTATTGTTTGGTCTCAGCCATTGGGCAATGTAATTGAATGGAATTTTTAAGAGGTTTAACTTGAATAGAAATGAGAATGGGGTTACATAGTTTAACCCTTGCACGTGCTGCTGCTCACAGCTTTACTCGCATGTTTAGTTTGCACTAATCCAGACTGCAGCTGTTGAATATAATAAGAAAAACCACAAACACCCTTTGACTAATCTGTGTAATTTTGTGGTTGTTTTTTCTTACTACAAGGATTTTGATTTAGTCAATGTACTGTAGATTGTGTATACTTTTGAAAAGTCATTTACAATATTTTCTACATTAATTAGATACTATATATAGTATTGATTAACCTAAAAAAAAATCTAAAAATAACATGCATACAGAACATTAAAGGGGTATTCTCATCAGTTACATCCATCCAATATATCATGATCTCTAATAGATGCAGGTTTTATGTCCAGAACAAGATCATCAACCCCCTGTGTCAAATGATGCTTTGGCCACACTGAATAGAGAGGTGGTTGCACTTGTGCATCTCTCTTCATTCACTTCATTCAGAATTTTCAGAACAGCCGAGCGCATTATCACTCTTCACAATTTGATTCTGTGTGATATTTATAACATTCTCATGCATTGCAGACAGAAGGCAATGTTACAGATTAAATATAATGTATTTATGAAAAAATGTATCATGTTAGGATTTCTGCTGTTAGAAATAGCCGAGTAGAGATGAGCGAATTTCTCAAAAGTTTGATTCGGCAGTTCGATTCGAAGTTCCCAAAAAAATTTGCTTCAATCCAAATTACTTTTTGGCGAATATCGCTAAAAAACAACTATTTTCTAGCTTGAGAGAGCCTGTATAGTGGTGTAGAACACTGTGCCTTGCAGTAACACACATAGGGAGCCTACTGTGGTAGTCAAACAATACTGTGAGTCCGAATGACACGCACCTGACAAGCGTCGCTCTTAGAATTGATGCACACTTCACTTATTTGGACAGTTACGGGGCCAAAACTGACCAACTAACTCAAGTATGAACCCAGCCTTACAGGTCCATGTTAGTGCCAGGTATAAAGAACCGTGCAGAGACCCAACATCCTACTGTAGAGTGAAAGAGCGCACTCCTTTTACACCATCGTCTGTCGGTGGCAAGTGGCAAGGCAACATAATGTGGAGGTGGCAGCGCCATGAGGAGGGCATACAGTGACCCAGTGGCTGCGGAATGAGAGGGCATACAGTGACCCAGTGGCAGCAGCATGAGGAGGACGCAGAGTGACCCAGTGGAAACAGCATAAGGAGGTCATACAATGACCCAGTGGCAGCAACATGAGGAAGCCATACAGTGACCCAGTTCCTCCCCTGTGTGACTTTTTTCGCCCAGGCAAACGAGGTGTAGAACAGTGTGACACCGCTGTGCCCTGCACATGTGGTATGCTGGAGGAGCACTGTGAATTGTCCCTGCAGTTGAGGCTGAGGAAACAGTGGAGGATGAGGTGGACATTATTGCAGGACCAACAGTGTGAGAACGTGGAGGCAGAAGCTGCGCCACCTGGCCAAGTTGCTGGTGACAAGGTGACAATGTGAAGTTGGCAGCAGCATGAGGAGGGCATACAGTAACCCAGTGGCTGTGGCATGAGGAGACCATAGAGTGACCCGGTGGCAGCGGCATGAGGAGGGCACAGAGTGACCCAGTGGCAGCGGCATGAGGAGGGCATACAGTGACCCAGTGGCAGCTGCATGAGGATTCCATACAGTGACCTAGTGGAAATGGCTTGGGGAGAGCATACAGTGACCCAGTGGCTACGGCATGAGGAGGGCATACAGTGACCCAGTGGCAGCAGCATGAGGATGCAGAGTGACCCAGTGGAAACGGCATGAGGAGACCATGCAGTGACTGAGTGGCAGCGGCATGAGGAGTCCATACAATGACCCAGTGGCAGCAACATGAGGAGGCCATACAGTGACCCAGTGGCAATGGTATGTGGAGGCCATACAGTGACCAATTGGCAGCAACATGAAGAGGCCATACAGTGACCCAGTGGCAGCGGCATGAGGAGGGCATACAGTGACCCAGTGGAAACAGCTTGAGGAGGGCATTCAGTGACCAAGTGGCAGCAACATGAGGAGGCCATACAGTGACCCAGTGGCAGTGGTATGAGGAAGCCAAACAGTGACCAAGTGGCAGCAACATGAGGAGGGCATACAGTGACCCAGTGGCAGAGTGCGGAGGTGGCAGGAGCGGGAGTAGGCCACAGAGTGGCAAGGTGACATAATGTGTAGGTAGCAACAGCCTTAGGTGGCCATACAGTCACCCAGTGGCAAAGTGTGGTGAGGCAGCATGGATCATTTAATCTGCTGCATCAGGCATTGGTGGGTGGAAATCCTGGCTGATCCACGCCTGATTCATCTTCACAAAGGTCAGTCTCTCCAAATTTTGGGTGGACAGGCGAGTTCTCCTTGGGGTAACTATGGCCCCTGCCGCACTAAACACCCGCTCTGATGCCACACTACTGGCCGGGCAGGACAGCTTTTCCAGGGCAAACTCAGCCAGTTGAGGCCACAAATCCAGTTTGGCTGTCCTGTAGTCCAGCGGATCTTTGATGACGGGTGGCAGGGTGCACTCTAAGTATGCCTCCACCTGCTGGTTCAACTTCTGCTCTGTGTCTAGCTGCTGATGAGCAGCTTCTTCACTATGCGGCTGAAGAAAGCTGCTCATCAGTGACTCTAGGCTCAGGCTGCTGCTAATGGAGCCGATACTGCTACTGCCAACCCCACCCCCTCCCACAGCTGCCATGCCAGTGCAAGTTGAGCGCTCAGGGCCCCCCTGCAAATTCTTGCAGTAAATGAGCCTGCAACCACCCCAAATTCTTCTCTCAATGCTTTCCCTATAGTTCTAAGGCTCAGCCTCTTTCCCTGAAATTCTATCTGTTTTCTAAGTCTTTCCCTAGATCCTGCCGACGTCTGTCCCTACAGTAAGAGCGATATGGAATGACTGTACCTAAAATGGCCGAGGGATTTTATAGGGCTGTGACATCACAGGTCCTGCTGGCTGCTGATTAGCTGCATGCTTGGCATTGTGGGTGATCCTGCGCTCCCAGAGTCCCTTCCCCCTTGTCCTAACATGTGTGGCAGCCATTTTATAAAAAAAATGCGATTTGATGCGTGAGGAAATCCGGAATCTTGGCGAATCGAAGATTTCCTGAAATTCGGATCGAATTCCACTTCTGCAGAATCAATTTGCTCATCTCTATAGCTGAGACTCCAGGCTCCATGTTGGTCAGTACACAAAATAGTCTATGTGTCTTGTGTCTTGTATCTTGAATCCCAGTGGAAAATTGGGAAACAACTGGTTAACTGCACCCATTTGTTACTGGCACCTTAAGTGAATTTACATGGCACTGCTAAAGAACTAAAGAACTGCTTAGCTTTAGGTGGAAAATATCATTAGGCTGAGTCTAAGCAGATGGTACAGCCCTTGATTTAGGAAATTCTAGTGAGGGGGAGGAGATAGTTCTTTTCCTCCACAGTTAGGGAGAAGAATCTTCTCTTTCCCTAGTTAGGAGGAGAGAGATTTTAGTTCCTTCTGTCCTCAGCAGAGGAGACTAGTAGTGTAATCTGGAGTTTCCAGTTATGTCAACAATTTGTTCCCTAATTTAGATTACGTATAGGTCTGCAGTCAGGAGATGGACTATAGCACTGTTCAATTTTATGGCACTTTGTATGTATGATAACAATTATGAGGGTAATTTTGGATGGACCTCATAGCTAAAATCCAACCTATAAGCCAGGTTGGACACTCTTTTTGTAACCTGTAGCCTGAGCATTGCAGGCATTTTTGTGTTTTTTAGAGACATCAAGCACACTTTTTGAAGAGAACAAACACTGACTGACCCCAGGAAGTACCATCAGTCAATCTCAGCTTCATAAGAACTGTGGTGTTCATAAGAACTATGCCATGTAAGAACATGTGTTCATCACATGGAGAAATTATTGTTTATGGTATATGCCTAACTTCAAGTAACACCATGAGTTATTACACTGTTCAGCACTGTATCCTGAGCCCTCTGTTCGGCTTTCACTATCAAGAGCACTCCAACCACCAGTGAGATTTACTACAAGGAAGTGTCTCAGGGGATAATGCTACCATAATCTTCCACTCTGCAGGCCCCACTTCACTGTAGCAGCCCTGAGGAGTACTTCAGGGTTGGTCAATAAAGCCACTGTGAGCACTGACTAGTACTCCCAACCTCCTTGTTCTTCTACTGGGTTGCTGTAATCTTCTTTGCTTTTCAGAAAAGTAGACAACTTTTTCTCTTCTCAAAGTTTCACAAGCAGAGAAGTGGCTGCAGATGTTGGTATAGACTATATACATATATATATGAAACAGATAGACTTATTTGTGTGCAGGAGGAGTTTACATCTATCTGACAGTAGATGGCGATGTTATTAGTGTTATATGCTGAATAGAGTGTAATGGTATGCTATGTGAGACTTGTTGTACCTTGCTTTTTATCTCTCTATTGTAAAAGGTCCTATTTACTTTCAAGTTTTGCTGTGTTAACGTTTTGATGCTGTTTACCTCATGTTCTAAGAAGTAAATGCTGATTATCCCATATAATCTACTCTCAAGCTTCTTCTGTGACACAACTATGCAACAGGTTATGGGCCCAAGCATAGAAGACAAAAAGACCCAGTGAATGCAAAAGGATTCTTCAGAACAATTCTCTCCAAACAAGTAAGACAAGTTAAAATGACCAGCAATTCAGAGCTCAGACTTACAGTAGCTAAGCTGAACAATGAGAACTATCAGTTATGGAAGTTCAAAGTGGAGATGTTATTGTCTAAAGATGATTTATGGGATGTAATCACTACAGATAGACCCAATGATAATAATGAGACATGGGATAAGAAAAACAGACAAGCAAGAGCTACTATCAGCTTATTAGTGGAAGATGATCAGTTAATACACATAAGGAATGAGAATACAGCAAAGTTAATGTGGGAAGCATTGAGAAAGTTACATGAAAGATCCAGCTTAAATCACAAATTGTTTCTGCTAAGGAAACTTTACAAGATGAGATTAAGTGCACAGGAAGACATGCAGGAGCACATAAACTCCATGATGGAAGTGATAACACAGCTGAGATCAGTTGGTGAAGATATTAAAGAAAGCCATGTAGCAGCAATATTATTGTGTAGCTTGCCGGATTCATACACTGCTTTGATAAATGCACTAGAAACAAGACCTGAAGCAGACATTACACTAGAGTTTGTAAAAACACGACTCATAGATGAATACCAGAGAAGGAAAGAACAAACAAATGATTCCACAGAAAAGGACAGTGTAAATGCTCTTAAAATTACAGATAAGAGGACCTATAAAACAGAAACAAGAGAATGTTTCGCAGAAAAGGGACAAAGAGGAAGCAGAAAGAAGCCATAAGAACCTAAGCAGAAGGTGAAAAGCACAAATCTAACCCACATGCAGGTACTGGAATGGTACATAAAAACCGATAAAGGTTACAAGAGTTGGTATATTGCCAGGAGCCAAGCACATGCTACTGATAAGGCCGCCAAGGATTTACCAGCAGATGGGAGCAAAATAACCGCGGAGGGGTACTGGACAAGGAATGCTAATCTATTCTGATAAATTTGGGCATAATTCAAAGATACTAGTAAAGGATGTGTTATATGTTCCAGGACTAGATGGAGGACTATTATCTGTAAAACTTCTAACAGCTAAAGGACTTACTGTAAAATTCAAAGATGATGAATGTACAATCCTAGCAGGAGACAAGATAATAATAAATGTAAAAGCAGGTGAACAATTATATCATCTAGACACATTAAAGGAACAGATTAAGTTATGTACACATGATCACAAGAATTGTATTCACATGTGGCATAGACGCTTAGGACACAGACATCCTGAGAGTATCATGGCATTACAGAACAAAAATTTGACAAAAGATCTGTTGATATCTGATTGCTCAATTATTGTAAGATGTGAATGTTGTATAAAATCTAAAGCTACAAGAGTGTCTATACCTAAAGAGAGTGAAACAAAAGGCACAAAACCACTTAAACTTGGTGCATACTGATGTATGTGGACCCATGAAAGTAACCACATCAGGAGGTAATAGATATATGGTGACTTTTATAGATGACTACTCAAGATACACAGTCACATACTTAATAAAGAACAAAAGTGAAGTTTTCAGTAAATTAGAAGAATACGTGTCAAAGTCGTATAATAAGTTTCAGAGGAAGCCAATCATCATTAGAAGTGATAATGGAGGTGAATTCACAGGACACCAAATAGAGAACTATTTAAGACAGAATGGAAAAGAGCATCACAAAACTGTTCCATACACACCTGAACAAAATGGCGTAGCAGAAAGGAAAAACAGAACTCTGACTGAAATGATAAGATGCATGCTAACAGATTCCAAACTACCAGAGAAATACTGGGGTGAAGCAGCAATGACAGCTACTTATCTGCAAAATAGACTTTTTTCAAGAAAACTGAAAAAAAACCCATATGAACTGTGGCATGGTAAGAAACCAAGTGTGAATCATTTAAGAGTTTTTGGTTGCAAAGCTTTTTGTTTTTGTTCCAGAAGAGAAACGCTCCAAACTTCAAAACAGAGCCACAGAAGGAATATTTGTTGGATATAGTGACAACTGCAAAGGATACAGAATCCTAGATCCTAAAAAGACAGAGTTACGGTGAGTAACAGTGTAACATTCATTGAAGATCTAAATGATAACATTATGACATCACTGGAAATGAGAAATGAGAGAGACAACAGTGATATAAGTGCAGGAACATCTGATGAAAAAGAAGTTGAAATTGATAAAGTTCAAAATACTGAAAGTGAAGAGATAGAACTACAGACAGACACAGAACCAAGACGTTCAATGAGAGAAAACAAAGGAAAACCACCTGTACGTCTTTCATACAAGGCAAGTACAAATAAAGTATATGAACCTACATCTTGGGAGGATATATCTCAACTCTCAGAAGAAGAGGCCAATAAGTGGATAAAGGCTACAGAAACAGAAATGAAATCCATGCATGATTCAAAGACATGGACACTGACAGAATTACCAAAAGGGAGAAAAGCTATAGGATGGAAATGGGTTTTTAAAGTTAAATACCAAACAGATGGCACCGCTGAACAATACCAAGCAAGACTCGTAGCTAAAGGTTATTCTCAAAAATACGGAGAAGACTATGATGAAACATTTGCTCCGGTTGTCAAGCATACTACAATCAGAACTTTGCTTGCGGTTGCAGCTACTAAAGGAATGCAATTGAAACATCTGGATGTAAAGACAGCATCTCTGAATGGAGATTTAACAGAAGAAATTTACATGGAACAACCTCCAGGATTCAAAGATAAAGAGAAACCAAACATGGTTTGTAAGCTACAGAAAAGTATATACGGTTTAAAACAAGCCGCTAAAGCGTGGAATGATAAAATCACTGAAGTGCTCATAAATGAACATTTTCTAAGAAGCAAAGCGGATCCCTGTCTATACACAAAGAAACTAGATGGCAGATGGATCTATGTACTGATATACAGTACAGACCAAAAGTTTGGACACACATTGTCATTCCAAGAGTTTTCTGTATTTTCATGACTATAAAAATTGTAGATTCACACTGAAGGCATCAAAACTATGAATTAACACATGTGGAATTATATACTTAACAAAAAAGTGTGAAACAACTGAAAATATGTCTTATATTCTAGGTTCTTCAAAGTAGCCACCTTTTGCTTTGATTACTGCTTTGCACACTCTTGGCATTCTCTTGATGAGATTCAAGAGGTAGTCACCTGAAATGGTCTTCCAACAGTCTTGAAGGAGTTCCCAGAGATGCTTAGCACTTGTTGGCCCTTTTGCCTTCATTCTGCAGTCCAGCTCACCCCAAACCATCTCGATTGGGTTCAGGTCTGGTGACTGTGGAGGCCAGGTCATCTGGCGTAGCACCCCATCACTCTCCTTCTTGGTCAAATAGCCCTTACACAGTCTGGAGGTGTGTTTGGGGTCATTGTCCTGTTGAAAAATAAATGATGGTCCAACTAAACGCAAACCGGATGGAATAGCATGCCGCTGCAAGATGCTGTGGTAACCATGCTGGTTCAGTATTCCTTCAATTTTGAATAAATCCCCAACAGTGTCACCAGCAAAGCACCCCCACACCATCACACCTCCTCCACCATGCTTCACGGTGGGAACCAGGCATGTAGGGTCCATTCGTTCACCTTTTCTGAGTCGCACAAAGACACGGTGGTTGGAACCAAAGATCTCAAATTTGGACTCATCAGACCAAAGCACAGATTTCCACAGGTCTAATGTCCATTCCTTGTGTTCTTTAGCCCAAACAAGTCTCTTCTGCTTGTTGCCTGTCCATAGCAGTGGTTTCCTAGCAGATATTTTACCATGAAGGCCTGCTGCACACAGTCTCCTCTTAACAGTTGTTGTAGAGATGTGTCTGCTGCTAGAACTCTGTGTGGCATTGACCTGGTCTCTAATCTGAGCTGCTGTTAACCTGCGATTTCTGAGGCTGGTGACTCGGATGAACTTATCCTCCACAGCAGAGGTGACTCTTGGCCTTCCTTTCCTGGGGCGGTCCTCATGTGAGCCAGTTTCTTTGTAGCGCTTCATGGTTTTGGCTACTGCACTTGGGGACACTTTCAAAGCTTTCCCAATTTTTCGGACTGACTGACCTTCATTTCTTAAAGTAATGATGGCCACTCGTTTTTCTTTACTTAGCTGCTTTTTTCTTGCCAGAATACAAATTCTAACACTCCATTCAGTAGGACTATCAGCTGTGTATCCACCTGACTTCTGAACAACACAACTGATGGTCCCAACCCCATTTATAAGGCAAGAAATTCCACTTATTAAACCTGACAGGGCACAGCTGTGAAGTGAAAACCATTTCAGGTGACTACCTCTTGAAGCTCATCAAGAGAATGCCAAGAGTGTGCAAAGCAGTAATCAAAGCAAAAGGTGGCTACTTTGAAGAACCTAGAATATAAGACATATTTTCAGTTGTTTCACACTTTTTTGTTAAGTATATAATTCCACATGTGTTAATTCATAGTTTTGATGCCTTCAGTGTGAATCTACAATTTTTATAGTCATGAAACTACAGAAAACTCTTGGAATGAGAAGGTGTGTCCAAACTTTTGGTCTGTACTGTATGTTGATGATATTTTAGTTTGTTTTGAAAGAGAAAGGGATGAAGCCGAAATACGGAAAATTTTGGATCAACACTTTGAGATCAAAGATTTGGGAAATGTGAAGCATTACCTAGGGATACAGATAGAAAGAGAAGAAGATGGGAGTTTCCAACTTAACCAAAATCACATGATCAAAGATATAATAGAAACATTTGGACTGAAAGATGCGAAACCAGTAAAGTCTCCAATGGAAACTAATTATCTGAAGGAAATTAAAAGTGAACAAAATATGTTACCAGATAATGAGCTATACAGAAAAGCAATGGGAAAATTACTATATTTAGCGACTGTTACAAGGCCAGACATTGCAGCAGCAGTAGGAATTTTGAGCAGAAAAGTGTCAAACCCCAATGAAATGGATTGGAAAGCTGTAAAGAGAGTAATACATTATCTGAAAGGAACTAGCAACGTTAAACTGAAACTACCTGCAAGTGATGAATGCGTTTTAACTGGATATGTTGATGCAGACTGGGCTGGAGATCCAATTGATAGAAAATCTACCAGTGGCTATCTTTTCTTACTCTCGGGCGGACCAATTAGTTGGACTAGTAAAAAACAATCTATAGTAACACTATCGTCTACAGAAGCAGAATATGTAGCCGCCGCTCATGCGAGTCAAGAAGTTCTTTGGTTAAGACAACTACTAACAGACTTAGGACAACAACAGTTAGGACCAACAACGTTACATGAAGACAATCAAGGATGTCTTGTTCTTGCTCAAATGGAAAGAGTTAATCCCAGAACTAAACACATTGATGTGAAGTTTCATTTCTTACGGGATCATCAGGAACAAGGAATTCTGAATTTAGAATACTGCCCAACTGAAGATATGACAGCAGATATTTTCACAAAGGCATTGAGTGCTGAAAGACACCAGAGACTGATGAAGAGATTATATTTAACTGAATAAGTTCTTACTGTTGAGAAAGGGTGTTGGTATATACTATATATATATATATGCAACAGATAGACTTATTTGTGTGCAGGAGGAGTTTACATCTATCTGACAGTAGATGGCGATGTTATTAGTGTTATATGCTGAATAGAGTGTAATGGTATGCTATGTGAGACTTGTTGTACCTTGCTTTTTATCTCTCTATGGTAAAAGGTCCTATTTACTTTCAAGTTTTGCTGTGTTAACGTTTTGATGCTGTTTACCTCATGTTCTAAGAAGTAAATGCTGATTATCCCATATAATCTACTCTCAAGCTTCTTCTGTGACACAACTATGCAACAGCAGATTCAGAGACAACCTGCTCATCAAAGCAGGGAATTGCTGATGAGACGGGACTAAGTGGGCGCAAACAAACAGTACATGTATGACCATCTCATAGGGTATAGTATAGAAACAGAAGCACTTTAATCAGTTCACAATTTCAACGTCTTGTGATAAAAACAATAACTTGTTTCCTTTTGCAACAGCACCTATTATGAAGCATTGCTTTAATGTATGTGGCTCCTAATTATATATTCTATATTTTAGAGAGAACAGCATGGTTTTAGATGTGTAATATGAATCCCGAGCCCCACTCTAAAATCTGTAATAAAATTTCCAAATTATTATGCATTATAGTATTACTCTTCTCATATGGATCAAATGGACCCTTTGGGCCACCCTCTCCTGATGCAGTCTATAACATCACTGATTTCATTACGTTTCAGGCTCTATACTTGTATTTGTGGGAAATTGAGCAGGCAAGCCGTGACAGCTACAGGCAACACAGGTATCCATGTTACCTTACACTAGTCTTATTAATGTGTCAATTTTCCATTAGAAACAGAACCATCTACCAGTGTGACAGATTATAAAGAAAATGAAATGTCACAATGAAATACATCACCTCATATATGGATAAGTTGTGGTGACATTCTTTCAATTATGTACTGGAATGTCAACAAGATCTCAATAAATGTGTAGAATTTACAGTAACAATAGACTTCACAATATTGAATTACTGGAGGAAGATTAGCCCAGTGGATATGTATACAAGGTCGGTAACTAAAGTCACTAAAAGAAGTGTGTTCAACATACACCTGTTTAAATATACAATGCACATTTGCAAACAGTACAACTAAAATCCTTGTTTGTCATTATGGATTGTACTAATTGTACATTTGTCATAATAAGATTAAGGGGTTTTCTAGAACTATGATATTGGCAAACTATCTTTATCCTGACCCACCATCAACGGAACCTCCACCGATAGGCTGGCATCATGTTAACTGATCCCATGGCCTTGCTGCGGCTCAGTACCTTTCAAATGTATGTGACTGAGTTGCAGTACCAAGCCCAGTTGCTATACAATATAGGCCATATTGCTCATCCAAACTCTTTCTCCTCTTCAAATAGCTGAGGAGCAGGGTGGCGGGTGTTGAACCCCTCCACTGACTTGATATTAATACCTATCCCAAGGATAGGCATTTAATATCATAACCCCTGAAAAAGTCTTTAGGCTAAGGCTCCATGTAGCGAGCCGCTGCAAAAAAAAAAAAAAAACACTGTGGAAAAGAATGTGGTGGAAACGCAGCGTGTTTTTTTCCTCAGCGTTTTTCATTGCGATCTCGCAGTTTTCCTCTTTGGACTTTCTGCACCTATTATACCTATACAGAAAATGCCAGCTTTCCCTTAGGTATAATTAACATGTTGCGATTTTCAAAAACTCAGTTTTTACACTGCGGATTTTTTTCTGCAATGTGTGGATGGGATTAGCCAGAATTCCATCTACTTTGCAGGTACTGTAAAACACAGTGCTTTTGCAAATTGGGCCTACAGCAGATTTTGTGCATTGTATTCATTTTATACTACTTTTCTTTAGATTCACACATGGTTTTTGCTACAAAGCAACTTTTAAACCCAAAGATTTAACACTGTATACTCCCATCTCCCAATACTTTACCAGTTTGCTGTAATGTTATTCAATTGAAAATCAGATTCGTTCTTAACATCCACAGTTTTAAGTGTGCCATAAAAACATATAATTTTAGTTAGACCTAATTCCCTAATCTGACTCCTTCCTTTCTTTCTAGGTTTTTTTATTAGAACATGATCCATTCATTTAACACTAAAGATGGATACTGGCCAAAACAAACTCCCCATCCTGTTGTCCCCAGTAATGTGTCATGCTGTTGCTCTAGATGTCCACGGTACAATGTCATATTAATCATATTTATATAGCACTACCAATTTCTAATACCACTCATACAGTATATATTTCTCAAAAACAACAGTGCCACACAGACAACATCCTAAAAATAGGATGTGATAGTGCCACAATTTGTGGGTTATGGAATGATAGAAGGTCTTCTATATGGTGAAAGCTCTGGGGAACATGCCCATTACACCTTCCCTATAATCCAGACCAGAATACAGATAAATTAAGTACTGGAGGCTGATGAATAATTTTCTTAGATAAGGATAGGAGTCTTCAACAATACAAATAGTATACTGTAAAAATAAATGGGATCTACCCTCACATTTTGTCTAAAAGAGCCATCCATCCTGGCCCAGAGAGTAACCAGCACAGTGTTGCAGTAGATGGCCATTCAACATATGCACTTCACTAAGACAAGGGGCACTGCTCGTTCTATTTGTCTTTAATATGCTGCTTGATTCTTCACCGTAGTCATTCACATAAATTTTACTATAAAAATGCTATTGTAAATTGAAAACATATCATAACATATGGTAATCCTTGTGCCCACCCACACACATTTTGTGTCACTGCTTGTGTAAGGGCTTGCGTCACTGCATTCACTGCAAGGGCTTGTTTTTTTGTTTTTTTGCAGGATGACTTGTCTTCATTGACGCCATTTATATGAATTTTTGATCATTTATTACTTTTTTTGAGGCGCAATGAAATAAAACAGCAATATTTATATTTAGGGTTGTTTTTTAACAATGTTCATTGTACAGGATCAATATTGTGATAATTTTATTGTCTAAGTCATTATGGATGCACCAATGCCAAATATGTGTATATTTATAAGTTTTTCCCTTTTTCCTCATAAAATGGCATTTCTGGATTATTTTTTTTACCAAAAACATTGCTCTTAATTATATTTAACATTTCTTTTAATTATTCTAAGTTACAGCCTCTTCAATACTTAACAAGCACAGCGCCATACATTATATAGTGACTGTGCTTGGCATTGCAGTTCAGCTCCTTTCACTTGAATGGGACTAAGGATAGGTTCACATCTGCGTTGTAGTCTCTGTAGGAGACTCCACTGCAGATTACACCTAAAATCGGTGGAGATAAAAGTCCTGCTGGCGGAAACTAATAGTCTATGGGGTCCACAGGTGTCCGTATATAACCGCTTTTTAAGTGGACAGGCTCTCTGTCTTTCGGGTCCCCATACAGATCCGAACGCTAATGTGAACCTAGCGTCAGCATGAAACAGAAGGTGCCACTTCTATCAGTTGATTTGTGGGAGTCCTGGGTGTCAAACCCCTACAAATCTAATATTGACTTTAAAAGGGTTGTCAATTTGCAGACCAATATTAACAGACAAATGTAATTGTTTGTATAATGAAATGTTATACAATTCTCCAATGTACTTCCTGTATCAATTACTCACGGTTTCCTAGATCTCTGCTTGCTGTCATTCATTTTGCTTACTACCAGTGGATAAAAATCAGTCCATGGTCATGTGATATACACACAGGTGCACAGTTCATTATAGTCACAGCACAGTAATCAGACATCTTCTTGGTAACGAGCTGTGCACCTGTGTGTTCATCACATGAACATGGACAGATTTATATCTACTGGAATTAAGGTGACATGCACACGATAGTGTGCATGTCCCTGGGTCATGATTGAACTGCATGGGTGACACATGGATGACATCCGTCTGCCACCCATGGCCCCATTCATTGAGGTCAGAGAGCACGAGCCACAAAACGGACAGGAATAGGATCTGTCCTGAGTTTTGTTCCCGGTTCATAGCCCCATATACGGGACCATAGAAATGAATGGGTCAGTTTGCTAGCCATGAAAAACACGGCTAGCATACTGATAGTGTACATGGTTGTGTGCATGAGGCCTTAGCAGAATGAATGACAGCAAGCACAGATCTAGAAATTCAAATTAATACATAAAGTATATTGGAAAAATGTATAACTATTTATTGTACAAACAATAACATTTGTCTCTCAATATTGGTCTGAAAGTGGAGACCCCCTTAAATTCTTTTGCTGTCATATACCCTCATCAACATTGAAATTGCAAACACCTTGACAAGTTATCAGTGAGGTTATTAATGGTTGTCTACATGTTATGCCATCCTGACTTGCAGTGTTAGAGTTCTGGGTTTAAATCCAGCCTAGGATAACATCAGCAGGGGGAGTTTGGATGTTCTCTCTGTGTTTGTGTGTTGCATTATGCCACCCCACACCATAAACCCAGGAGTAGGGTCACTGTGAAGGCTTCTTCATGGAGTTGACCATGTGGTCCAAGGACCAATCTCTGACTATCATGGTGTCAGACAGAAGGAGGACTCATTGCTGAAGAGGATATGACTCCATTCCAGCCTCTATTGCCATCTTGCTGTGCGCCACGATAGCCTTTAAGAGCGGTGTCCTCCTTGTTGTGTCTGTGACATATCCTTCTCCTCCTTATCCAGTCTAGGAGTTCCAGTTCCTCCACCATAATGACCCTGACCCAGATCTTCATCCTCCTCCAGTTTCCCTTTGCATCAACCCCTGGCGATGATGTTGACTAAGAGCTGGAAGTTGTTCTTCCTCTTCTGTCCCTCATTGCATCAGTATAAGTATTTTATGTAAGGTATATAATAAAGGGATCGCATTGCTGATGCTGCAGTTGTCCCTGCTGACAAATTTGGGGGCCTCTTCAAAGGGCTTGAGAAGCTGACACACTTCCCTCATGAGCCTTCAATGATGGATCTCGTCAATAGTCTGCTGCATGTAGTAATTGTTTACCACCTTCTACTGATCAAACAGATGCTTCAGCATATTTAAGGTGGAGTTCCACCAAGTTGGAATGTCCCAGAGACAGACCATGCAAAGGCAGACCATTTTCTTGCTGCAAGTCAAGCAGGATGTTTTGTTACGGCATAAGAATGTTTAAAATGCACAGAGACTTTTGTGGCCATGAGAACACCTCTTTTAAGCCACTATACATGTTAATAAAGCAGCGCACCAACAGATTCAGTACATGTGCCATACAGTGACAATGTGTTCAACTTACGCATGAAAAGGGGGGGGAAGGAGAAGTGTAAGCAACACCTTGTCCCGGTGAAGATGATGGCAGGCAATGGTCCAGAAGGGCCTACACAAACGGGGTGGAACTAGCACCTGGCCTTGTTGTACCACACAGGGACAATGTGTTATTCGACCCAACTGCAGCACAACAACAATATTGGTGCCATTGTCATTGGCAACACTGACCAGTAGTAGTTGGTGAGGAGCCATGCAGCTGGATACTGGATACTTCTCTTCTGTGTAGCTCCTCTGATCCAGGATGATTAACTATAAAACTGCATGGCAGCACTTAACATTGCCTATGAAACGAAAGGGGAGAAGAAGTGGAAGCAACATCTTGCCCTGGTGAAGATGGTGGTGGCCAATGGTCCAGAGAGGAGGATCCAGAGGTGATAAATGGGCCCTGCATGGTGCTGGAACTTGGCCTGCACAAACGGGTTGGAACTAACACCTGGCTTTGATGCGTTTCAGGCCACATATTATATTTGTTCATAATTACTGCTCCAAGTGTTGACGGTGACGTGCACCTTTCCTCCTAACTGACATATTCAGGAAAAAGCCCACATTCTCTGACACAGGGAAATATAAAGTAGGGACAGCTTTCCTAGAAAAATAATTGCGGCTAGGTATCCTCTATCTTGGTTGAGGGTATGCCATCAGTTGATGAAATGCAGTTCTGCACTGAAATGTATGGAGTGCACCACCAACAGCTTGGCCAGGTATGAGTTATGTTGCATAACCACTGGATGACTGGGCACATATTGCTGTTTCTTGACCACAGATTTCCTTATGGATGACTAATGTGGAAGAGAAGGAGGAGAAGAAACAGTTGGTGATGATGATAGCGACGATCACAGGGAGGAGTATGATGAACTTGCTCACTTCCCCTGTTAGTGCCACTGCCTAGTCTATTTTGCCAAATAAGATGGTGATGCCTTTTCATGTGAGTATGTATAGCTGCAGTTCCTACATTTCTTCCTACATTGCCATGGCTAAATTTCTGCTTGCAAATCTTGCACATTGCCATGGGTTTATGGTTTGCCAATGGGAAATGACCACTTGTAGTTGCTGCTGCCAACACCAGCAACAGCGGAAACGTGTCTGCCACTACGACTACCAGTGCCACTACCCCCACTCTGAGAGCTTCCCCTAGGTCTGCTCCGTGCAGGCTTTTTGGATGCTGGCACTGCTCATTGGCCGGAGTCATTACTATCATCACTGCCACCACCCTCTTTCTAACTGATGTCAACTTGTCGCCCTGACTGAGTTGCCAGGTCCTATTCGCAATAGAATCATAGGCAACATTATCGACTTCCCCACTTTTTTCTGACACATCATGGCCAATTTCCACCTCCAGATTCCCCTATAGTTCCCCTATCAGAATGACTATCATTAGTAGTACCACATCCCTGCCACTACTATCTGCACCACCAACAGTTATGTCTTCTTCCTCTACTTGTAAATAATGCTGTCTCTTGTCAACCAGCTCATCAAAAAAATAGAAGGAAGACTGCTCTGACTAGGAGAAATAGCTTTATCAGTAGGTGCCGCATCACTACTAGGGATCTCTGTCAGTGAAGATAATGAAGCAGACATGGTTGAAAGTCCTGAAAGGCCCTGTGGTAATTTCCACTAACAGGACAATGGTAAAACAGCAATCCAGCACAAATTATCTGAGTTCAGGAGCCTCACAAATGTGCAAACTATTAGTAGGCACCTGGGTGGTCAGGAACAGAGTTTAAATATCCCTCATTGGGATCAGCATTGGAGAGCTCTGAAAACTGCAGAAGCTTCATATGTTGGCATGGTAACCTTAAGGCAACAGCAGCTAGCTAGCACACTGAGATTTCTAACATCCACACTCTTATTGTTAGTACTTGCACTTGTACTTGTGTTTCCTGCTCCCCCTTTTTTCCGGTCATTTAACTGCACACTGCTTAATTATAGTAGTGATTGGCAACAGTTCTGACACTGTTTGTCTTTTTTTGTTTTTTTTACAAAAACTATTTCAACAAAAATAGCAAAGCACAAAGGGGTGACCCGGTCAGTGAGAATTAGGCTAAAACAGTGTCAGTTATTTCTTTATTTATTTTTAAAACCCTTAACACATTGAGCTTTTTTCAGCAGGCTGCATCACACATGTTTATTTGGAGAGCAAGAAAAAACAGATATTTTAGATTAGTGCATTCTGTGAGACTGTTTATTGGTTGAGCAATAAACACCCCCATTTACAAACAAAGATTTTTGCATATTAGCAGGCTCTGTTACACTGTTTATTAAGTGAGCAGAAAAAAACCCTTAAGAAACTAAGATTTTTTTACATTAGCGCAGGCGAAATCAGAGTCTTGCTGCTAGAACAGCAGATTGTATGTATGTAAGATTGTTTTGCTAATAGGATTGATTTTGTCAGTAAATATTATGTTTTAAAACTAAAATTGAAAATGGTAGATTTTTAAAAATTAAAAAATATTTTTAAAACACTCTGTGGATAATCACAGATTAAACTGCTCTATTGCAAAAAAGACTTAGACAAAATTAGATTATTGGCATTGAAAGGGTTAACTATCATTTGTCTGTCTGTATTACTGCAGCAATCTGGCTCACACAGCACAGGTATTCTCCCTCACTCATATCTATGATTTCTATCACTAATCTGCTTGTTATTAAGTCTGACTAAATTTTGTTCTCCTTCTCCCAAGATTCTCTAGCTGCATTGCAAGTTTTGCTGCACTAAATTCTGTGTACTGCTGAAGAAAATGAAGTAATTGCTTTGGATCATGTAATGATGGATAATATATCCATCCCCTACTTCCACCATCACTGAAATGCCTTGCGTTTTTGCACACAACATCTTATATACTGTAAATGACATCAGTACTTTAAGGTGTCCACCTATCACTGACTATTGGTTAAGGGGCTGTCAGGTAATTTCAGGTGACACCAGAATGCCACAGTGAGGTGCAGTATTGTTTTACTGAGCAATACATGTAGCTGTGGCTATTTTAGTTCATCCAAGATGAACCGGCATTTATTCAGTTTCATTCAAAAATGAACAATTTGGAATATTTGGTTTGAACCTGACTTGGAACAAATCAGTTTGCCCATCTCCACTTACCACTTGTCCTTTTTGGTGTTGAGGAGCGTATTTAAGCTGGCTTTATTTAACTCAATTTTGATTGTAGATGGGATAAATATATTATTCATTTTATCTTGCTTATTTAGCACCAACATATTCCACAGTACTTTTCAGACATTGTCATCACTCAGTGTGGGAGGAAACCCACGCAGGGAGAACAACCAAAATACATTCTGCCCTTGTTCAGATTTCAAACCAAGGACCCCACAACTGCAAGGAAACAGTGCTAAACTCTGAGCCACTGTGGATATATTAAAGAGAGTTTACTACATCAAAATTTCTTCTAAACCACATATAAATGGTTAGTGGCATAATAAGGACCCCTCTGTCATCCTAAACCCTCTCCCTGCAATGTAGTCGTGACTTGTTCAGTAAATATTGTAGTTGGGTACTTTTGCCAACCAGAAAGAACAATCTGACACACTTGTCGCAACAGGATCGGTTGTTTATTTTAGCAAGTTCAGATATACATCAGCATAAGGGCAACATAAATCAGCATGGAGAGGTTGATGATTTCGTTGAGAATCAGAACCCAGAGGGACTCTGATACAGAAGATGTATAGGTCATGAGATAAAGTTTGAAAGTAAACTTATAAAAGGTATCTTAGATAAGGATAACCAGATTTGCAAGTCAGAAAATTTGAGCGAGATTCCTTTTATGTTATTTAACCATGTTCCTATTGCTTTCAATAATATTGGACCCGTACATGTAGTTTTTAAGGCATTTTTTGAGACAAACACAGTAGTATACACAAAAGTAAGGAAAAGTATAAAGAAAAGATTGATATTTCTGCTCTCATTTGTGTGCTCTGCTGTGTTTGTCTAAAGAAACAACATTAAAAACTGCCAGAAAAACTTTACAAAAAATTCACATACTGCAGGTTTTAGTCTCAGCATGAAGTCGAGACTTCAAGGCTAAGGCCCCACGCATTGCGTTTTTTTCCCGCAGTGCTTTTCACAGAAAGTCCACAGAGTTTTCCTCTGCGGACTTTCTGCTTCAATTATAGCTATAGGGAAACCGCTGGCGTTTCCACAGATATAATTGACATGCTGTGATTTCCAAAAACGTGTCGGTTTTGGAAATCGCAGCATTTCCGCTGCGCGTATTTTTCTGCAGTGTGTGAATGGGATTTGCTCCAAGTGGGGCCCCAGCCTAAATCTCATTCACTATTCTGATACTATGGATCGTAACTTTTGGTACGGCTATTTTTGGCGCTGTTTCACTATAGGACTTGGCAAACAACAGCAAAAATGCATATATAAAATTGCACTAAATAAAAAGCTATGAAAAACACCACTAAAAACTGTATAAAAACACTTGTTGCATATCAAAAAAAAAAACAGTCAAAGACAATTGTTTGACCATAGTAATATCTCTTGAATATGGGAGATATATAAAAGTTAACCAACAGTCATTCCTCTTTCTCCTATGACTGACTTCTGAAGAAGCTCAGCACTGAAGTATTTTCTGAATATATTCACTTTGATCAGTAGGGAAAAAAACATTAAAATGAATAGGTTTTATGATTTAAAATGTAGTCTGTATTACTATATTCTGATCATACCATCATAACGTTTGGTACATTTCAAATGACCAGTTCTGTGCTTCTCTCTGTCTAAAAATATACAGACAACAGATTTGGTTATTATTTATGTGACAGATAAGCAAATTCTTTACTCTCAACAGCACAATGAATTGCTTAGATCTAATCGATTAGATGCAATTGTGTTTGTAATATCGATAAGTTGCATGACAGATGCCAGACCACTCAATGGGGTACTGACCATTAACTTTCTGAAAAGTGTGGTCCAGCGAAAGTGGAATTTATGCAACTACTTGTCCATATGGCTTGGAGAGAGTTAATCTGCATCAAAGCAGCAGGTAGCATGAGCCAGGCTGTCTGTTTGGGCTGCTAGTAACAGGGAGGCAGATCAGTTAACAGCAGGGAAGAAGATAAACCTAGGCTCAAATACAGTCAGGAATGTAGCAGGAAATTATTTCCGAAAATATGCTGCAAGGCATAACCAAATAACAAATGCAGATTAAAGAACGTGGAAAGCATAGTAAGCAGTGTATCAGCAGATTTGTTAGACTTCTAATACATGCGTTATTGAGACTGCAAAATGTGTATTTATGTTTTTGTTTTTGAAAAGGAATGTACACTGATCAGCCATTTTAAAGGGGTTGTCCGGGGACAAATGAAGCTGGCCAGTAGACTCCATACACTGGATAAGCTATCTGACTAATACATAAGCAGCCCCCTTTATTACCCTTGCAGAGCACAGCTGGGGAGGCTGAGGTTTCATTACTCTACTTCCCAAGCTGACACTCAGGCTCTAGGTCACATGACTGACTCCACTCTACTCTGTGAACCTGCATATGGAGTAGAGTCAGTGACAACAAAGCGAACTGAAGCGGGAGAAGGGACAGACTTCCACCACCATGCTGTACTCTGCAAAGGTAAACGGGGTTCCGGGGGACCTAGTTATACAGGGGGGGCCTTTCTCTAGTATATATGTTCTGGCTTCTTGCCCCCGCGGTGGGGCTCGGGGCCCGGGGGTGGTTGGGGGGGGGGGGGGGGGGGGGGGGGCCCCCCCCCCCCCCCCCCCCCCCCCCCCCCCCCCCCCCCCCCCCCCCCCCCCCCCCCCCCCCCCCCCCCCCCCCCCCCCCCCCACATATGTTTAATGTTTGTCCCCTGTAAGGGCCCCCTTAATCTCTGAATAGAAGCAGGGAATACATGGGACTGCAGCCTCCTTTTTATTATTAATGCCTCTACCCCTCCTTCCTGTTCTTCTCTAGTGGTCTCTTCCTCTATTCTGCCTGGATACAGTTTCTCCAGGTTGTATTTTTAGGTAATCTTACCTGTGGAAGGTGAAGATGCACTGTGATTGGTGGTTCAGCAAAGAGCGGGAACTTCCTGAAGTTATAAAAGCTGTCTCCTGGGGATCCTCTCTTCAGCAGCTTACAGAACCCCTGCATATCGAGCCCCCTCCCTCGTCGCAGCTGTTTATTGTGGAGTTTTGTCACCCAGAATATTCTGAGCAGACTGGGTATTCCAGTTTAGCAGATCAATGAATTTATACTGGATGGTTGTTTAATACTGAAGTTCTATTTTAGGACACTTCTATTTATTGCCAAACTGTTTGTATGAGATCCCAAATAAAAAACCGTGGCCAAATGTTCATCATTAACACTTTTTTGCTGCAGCCATTAGTTTTTTGCTTTTTTATTCCCCACATTGCAAAAACATAACTTTTTTTTTATTTTTCTGTTCACAGGACCATAAGGGGGTTTATTTTCTATGGGACAAATGGTTCTTAATATTAACATATAATATTCCGTACAATGTACTGGGAAGCTAGGAAAAATTCATAATTGGATAGAGCATTTGCATCATTTTCTTAAAGATCTGGCATTTACGGAGTTCACTGTGAAGCCAAAATTACAGTTTTGTATATTCTTTGGGTTGGCACAATGGCAGCAATACCAAATTTGTATAGCATTTTATCATGTTTTATTGCAAAAATTTATTTTAGTCCCCATATTCTGTCGCCCATAACTTTTTTGCGTTTCGATGTAAAGGGATGTGTAAGCACCACAATATGTAGTTTTTATTTATACCATTTTGGGCAATGTTGAATGCTTTGAAGACATTGAAGATCTACCACAGGGACACACAACTTCAACCTTTCAGATCATAAAAGAAACAAAAGGAAGGGCAACTGGACAAAGAGGCTTTATTTACAGGTTATCAAGACACTGACCATGGTCTCAGACTGCCTGCTACAGTGCTGGCCAAAAGTATTGGCACCCCTGCAATTCTGTCAGATAATACTCAATTTCTTCCAGAAAATGATTGCAATCACAAATGCTTTGGTAATAATATCTTCATTTAATTTGTCTTCAATGGAAAACCACAAAAAGAATTGTCAAAAAGCCAAATTGGATATAATTCCACACCAAACATAAAAAAGGGGGTGGACAAAAGTATTGGCACCCTTGGAAAAATCATGTGATGCTTCTCTAATTTGTGTAATTAACAGCACCTGTTACTTACCTGTGGCACATAACAGGTGGTGGCAATAACTAAATTACACTTGCAGCCAGTTGAAATGGATTAAAGTTGACTCAACCTCTGTCCTGTGTCCTTGTGTGTACCACATTGAGCATGGAGAAAAGAAAGAAAACCAAAGAACTGTCTGAGGACTTGAGAAGCAAAATTGTGAGGAAGCATGAGCAATCTCAAGGCTACAAGTCCATCTCCAAAGACCTGAATGTTCCTGTGTCTACCGTGCGCAGTGTCATGAAGAAGTTTAAAGCCCATGGCACTGTGGCTAATCTCCCTAGATGTGGACGGAAAAGAAAACTTGACGAGAGATTTCAACGAAAGATTGTGCGGATGGTGGCTAAAGAACCTCTACTAACATCCAAACAAGTTCTAGCTGCCCAGCAGTCCGAGGGTACAACAGTGTCAACCCGTACTATCCGTCGGCGTCTGAATGAAAAGGGACTCTATGGTAGGATACCCAGGAAGACCCCACTTCTGACCCAGAGACATAAAAAAGCCAGGCTGGAGTTTGCCAAAACTTACCTGAGAAAGCCAAAAACTTTTTGGAAGAATCTTCTCTGGTCAGATGAGACAAAAGTAGAGCTTTTTGGGAAAAGGCATCAACATAGAGTTTACAGGAAAAAAAAAGAGGCCTTCAAAGAAAAGAACACGGTCCCTACAGTCAAACATGGCGGAGGTTCCCTGATGTTTTGGGGTTGCTTTGCTGCCTCTGGCACTGGACTGCTTGACCATGTGCATGGCATTATGAAGTCTGAAGACTACCAACAAATTTTGCAGCATAATGTAGGGCCCAGTGTGAAAAAGCTGGGTCTCCCTCAGAGGTCATGGGTCTTCCAGCAGGACAATGACCCAAAACACACTTCAAAAAGCACTAGAAAATGGTTTGAGAGAAAGCACTGGAGACTTCTAAAGTGGCCAGCAATGAGTCCAGACCTGAATCCCATAGAACACCTGTGGAGAGATCTCAAAATGGCAGTTTGGAGAAGGCACCCTTCAAATCTCAGGGACCTGGAGAAATTTGCCAAAGAAGAATGGTCTAAAATTCCAGCAGAGCATTGTAAGAAACTCATTGATGGTTACCGGAAGCGGTTGTTCGCAGTTATTTTGTCTAAAGGTTGTGCTACCAAGTATTAGGCTGAGGGTGCCAATACTTTTGTCCGGCTCATTTTTGGAGTTTTGTGTAAAATGATCAGTGATTTGACTTTTTTTTTCATTCTCTTTTGTGTTTTTTCATTGCAAGCAAAATAAATGAAGATATTATTACCAAAGCATTTGTGATTGCAATCATTTTCTGGAAGAAATTGAGTATTATCTGACAGAATTGCAGGGGTGCCAATACTTTTGGCCAGCACTGTAGTATAACTGGACACATGAATAACAGTCTGACATATTACGGCACTATGAACTTTGTGACACAAGTCAACAGTGGAGATAAAGCTGAAAAAAATCTGCTTCATGACCACAATTTCTGTTCGACGTTGAAGGTACGCGAACTAAAAGTCACACTGCTTTGTTTCAGATTTGACATCTATTTTATAACACATAGGAGTGAACTTCCCATTTTTGCGGCACATGCAGTTGCACAAAAGCTCAAAAGATAAAGAGGCCTATTACTACCTTAAGGCTAAAGCCCATGTTGCAAAAATGCAGCGTGGAAAAAAGCGCTACATTTTACAATGAAAGAGATTCTGGCTAATCCCATCCACACATTGCAGAAAAAGATCCGCTACGAAAATGCTCCATTATGCCAGCGGAAACGCTGGCGTTTTCCCTATAGGTATAATAAGGGAAGAAACTCTGCAGCGAAAAACAGCAAAAACACAATGAAAAACGCTACTAAAAAAAATGCGATGTATTTCCGCTGTGGTTTATTCCGCAGAGTTTTTTTAGCTGCGTTTCGCTGCGTAAAGCCTGTAGCGTAAAGGAGTTAAAACAAGTTAACAACTTATCACCTAGAGTATCTCTTATTCTCTACAGTTAACAGCAGCTTTTTCTATTAGATTTAATGTAACAGTCAAGCTTCACAATTCTTAAAGAGGACCTTTCACGTCCTCATGTATATGCGGTTTTACATACCGCTAGAAAGCTGACAGCACGCTGAATTCAGCGCTCTGTCGGCTTTCCCGTTATATGCCCTGGGGCTGAAGATATCGGGGGTCTAAATTTCACTGTTCACTGTCAGAAGGGCATTCCTAACAGTCTAGCTGTGCTGTGAGGAACGCCCTCCCTGACAGTATTCCTTCATAGCCCTGTACTGGGGGGCGTTCCTCACAGCTCAACGTCATCAATGGGCGGTAAGGAACGCCCCCTCTTTCTCTGTCCTCATCCATAGCCGAGTATTGTCAGAGGGGGCGTTCCTTACCGCCCAGTGATGACGCTGAGCGGTAAGGAACGCCCCCCCCATTACAAGTCTATGGACTAGTACTGTCAGGGAGGGCGTTCCTCACAGCGCAGCTAGACTGTCAGGAACGCCCTTCTGACAGTGAACGGTGAAATTTAGACCCCTGATATCTCCAGCCCCGGGGCACATAACGGGAAAGCTGACAGTGTGCTGAATTCAGCGTGCTGTCAGCTTTCTAGCGGTATGTAAAACCGCATGTACCTGAGGACATGAAAGGTCCTCTTTAAGTTGGCTTTCCAACCTAAAACTTTTTTGCATGACATTTTTGAAACCAAAACTATGAGTGCATTGAAAAAAAATGTGAAAAAGTACCATTTGTCCTATAGATTCTTAGCCTTTATAGTCCACATCTGATTTTGGCTTCAAAAACTTTATGCAAAAACCTGAATGTGAAAATATAGCCCCAGACAGACATTAGTGGGGTGATCTACCGTTCTTGTAAGATGCTGTACGTGTATGTTTTTGCATAGCAGACCTTCTGCTTTCTGTGTCTGCCCCTCACATCACATATCAATGGGAAATCAGGCACACCCCACTAATAAATAATAATTAAATTAATAAATAAAGCAGATAATATACATGGATGAATAAGGCGGCAGTACTTTATTCTGGGTTCTCTTACAAACAATACATTAGTCAATAAATAACTGTAATAATAAATAACCAATAAATATAAGGCTCACTTATATCAAGTCAAGCCAAATTGTCAAATAAATCTGCTGCCCATAAATTGCCACCCATCCAACTGGCTAACACCCTCGCTATAAAATACTGCGACAATCAAACAACTTTTTAATGTATAGTCCTTATCTTTTCTAGGGAGGGAGGGCAGCTGCTCCTGGATTTCTGAGGTGATGAAACGCTGCTGAGCTGGTGACAAAGATCAATGAGAGAAGACCCTGCATTGGTTCTCCGCAACAACAGCGAAGACCTCAGGACAAACTTAGAACAGGTAGGTACCAACCCACCCACAACATGGAGTGCAAACCAATACACTAAAAGCAGCACATGGGTGCCGTGTTACCATATGATCCCATTGCTGGCCTATAAATTCTACTGTGGATCAGATTGTAGTACAAGGGAGACAAGAATCATTTCCTAACATATATTCCTTGTGATGATCTCTGATTTTCTTTTTAACCTAAATTAAAGAACCTTACCTACTAAACACATCATCCTGTATAAGATAATATGCTCTCTAAACTTCTCTAGATGACTAATATTTTGAGAAGACACCCCCAAAGACTAATTTTTTTTTCTGTGATTGATTTTTCTTTCCATTTTCTTCTCAAGTATAAGCAGACCACATCCTATTCCAACCAAAGACTACTTATTTGAGCAGATTTTTTTAGTGGTTACCCGTATGAAAACCACACATGTGGTTATACATCACCAGACTGGAGGGAGCAGGAGATTTTCAAGGGATATAAGGATAGGGAAACTATCATTAAGCAGAAGCAGGAGTAGCAAATTTATCTCTTGGGGGATCAGAATTGAGATGAGGAGCCATGCTAGGAACAAGTAATGAGAGGGGGGATCATGTTGGGGCTAGGATTGAGAGCAGAATCCATGATGGGGAGACAAGGGGGCATTCATGGTGAGGGCTAAGATTTAGAGAGTTGCCATGTTGGGGCCAAGAATGATGGGGTCATCATGAACTAAGAAATTAAGAGTTCACTAATAGGACTAAGAAAGAGAGGGAGTCACCCATTGTTATGTATGTGTACTGTACTAAACCTGTTGTATTAGTAGTTATAGACTAAACCTGGTCCTGTGTGGCTATGCTAATGTGATGCCAAGCATAAAATAAATGATTCTGGGCTCTTTCATCTTCTTTTTTTTTTTTTTAACGCTATGGATATTTGCTGACTCCACTATACACTTTATACTGTATGCTGCATCATCTTTTTCACTTTAAGAGGACCGTCCCCAAAAAGACCAAATTTTTGTGCAAATTTATTTAGTCAGTGCAAAATGGTTTCAATGTATATCTTTAGCTTGATTATCATTTGGTTATTGAATCCGGTTATGGCTCACAACACATGCTATTTATGGATGAAGGTATGTGACTGCCAGGATTTTGATTTTTAATGCAGTATTGGTATGTTATTATATTCATTTGTTGGATAAAGGTATGTAAGTATGTCATATGTTAATTATAATTAATGAATGTGTAATTATCAATATAAATTAATTAATTAATGCACATGTAATTTGCAATATAATGGTTCACAAATGTAGTATAACACCCTTTTTACAGGTCCCAAAACAGTATAAAGCCCCCTTTACTGACCCCCATCCAGTATATTGCCTCCTTTACTGGCCCCCACAATGTATAAAACCCTCTATACTGGCCCCCATAGAGCATATTGTCCCCTTTATTGGCCTCCACACAGTATACAATCTCCTTTATTGGCCTCCACACAGTATATAATCTCCTTTATTGGCCCCCACATAGTATATGATCCCCTTTATTGTCCCACACACAGTATATTGCCCCCTTTTTACTACCAATACATTTTATTGTACTTTTATGCCCCCACATAGTATATTGCCTCCTTTTTTGCCCTCCACACAGTATATTGCCCCTATTTCGCCCCCACACACAGTGACATATTAGGCTGCTATGTACTTGATTAGTCCAGCAGGCTGATATTTACTACTCACCAATCCCTACTCCTGTCCAGGTCCACCTCTGCTTTACCTCCAGTCTGCTGCTGCATACTGCGTCCAGACACTAAACAATGGATGTTGTTCAGCATCTGGACGTGGTGTTCAGAGCCCCCTGGAGTAAGAGTGGCATGCTACTATGCCACTGCTTTTGTGTTTTCCCTTACCATAACTTTTACCCACTCATGTGATCTGGGCATCTGCAATTTGTGCTTAGTGTTTCACCCTCTAAAATTAAATGTGAACTTTAAGTCAGAGGTATAACAGTCAATGCTTGTTGTCGTGCTCTTTCAGCATACTCTACCTCTGGCTTGGCTCTAGTTCACACTGTGCAGTTCCTGACTCCCCAGACTGCTGTGTATTCTTTTTTGTTGCTGCAACTGGTTCAGCTCATAGACCTAACAAGTTCACCTGTGAGCTATCCTCAAGCCACTCTCTGACTTCCTCCACCTATTTTAGTCTGTTCTCTGCAATGTGGCTGAGAAATTTGTATGTGTCTGTCTGAGCAATGTTTAAAAGGGGTTGTCCAGTTTCAGCAAATAAATGTTATTGTTTGCATAATGAAAAGTTGTACAATTTTCCAATATGCTTTCTGTATCAATTCCTCACAGTTTTCTAGATCTCTGCTTGCTGTTCATTGTTAACTTGTCCATGATCATGTGATGTTCAGTCCATGATCATGTGATGACACACAGGCACACAGCTCTTTACACTCACAGCACAGTAATCAGACATCTGCCTGGTAACGAGCTGTGTGTTCATTACATGACCATGATCTATATATGACATGGGAGATCTAGAAAACCATGAGGGATTGATTCAGAAAGTATATTGGAAAACTGTATAACCTTTAAGTTCCTTGTCCTGTCCTGTTTTGTTCTCTTTGCATGCATGCTTCTGTTTTGGTTAGTGCCTATTTATTTATTTGCTGACTTGTATAGCGGCATCATATTCCTCAGCACTTTACAGACATTGTCAAACACTGTCCCATATAGGGCTCACAATCTACATATCCTATCAGAATGTCTTTGCAGTTGTTTTCTTGTAGTGTATTAGAAATTAGTTCTTCATGTACTAAAATGGCACTGAGCTTGCAGTTGCTTTTTGTATGCGCTACACCCATTTTGAGCATAAAGATCTATAATGTGCAGGTACAAGACATCAGCCAGAACCAGTGATGGCATGGGAGGTTCATGAAAAACTACCTCCCACTGCCTTTAGGCAATGCACCTATGGCTAAGTTTAAACCTGGGGCCCCACGTAGCATAAACGCTGTGATTTGGTTTTACATTAGCTGCAAAGTGGATGGGATTCTGGCTAATCCCATCCATACATTGCAGAAAATAATGACTGATGCATTGGGGCAATTTTATTAAGACTGGCATAATAAAGTCCTTGACTGTCGCAGAGAATGAGAAATATATAAAGAGGCCCTGCCCCAGAATGGAAAGCAACACCAGTTAGGAACTGCCGTAGAAAACTGGTATGAGTTATAGTGAACCTGTCTGGCTGTGACGTCCACAGCCCGTCCTGCTCTTCCCACATTCGCAGAATGTGGCGAGCAAAGTGCAGAAAGTTGGTTTGTGGCACACATTCGGCGCAAGAGAGGACATTGCAGCAAATGTGTGCCACAACATCATATCTCTAATCCAATTTTCTGACATAGAGAGATTAATTTCCCCCCCCCCCTCCCATTCTGTCTGCACCCATCACTATTTACTGTAATGTAAAAAACAAGATGCAAGCTTTCTTCCATCGTGTTTGGTTACTTTTCAAATAAAAAAATCCTGCACAACTTTATCTTAAATCTAAAACAATAATAAGATGGAAGAAAACCTTGGTTCTTTTTACATTTCAGTGAATTATGATGGAAGCAGACTGATTTTCTCCATCTGCATCTGTCATTATATGAATTTTTCAGTACGTTGTTCTGATCCTATAATGGCATATATAAATTGTATAAATAAAAAGTAGAATTTGCCCCACAGAAAAGGATGTTGTACACAGCTCTATCAAAATATGGTGACCCAATTTTTTTTATTTTTCAAAGTTTTAGAATTTTGGAAAGTTATTAAAACACCAAGTACACAAATTTGGTATCATGGTACTGACTATCAGATTATAGGTAACATGTAATTTTTGTTGTGCAGTGAATCCCTAAAAACAAAACCAATTTTAAAAAATGGCGCAAATAAATTTTTTTCTAATTCTACCTCATTCTTATTTTTTCCAGCTTCCCAGTACATTTTGTGCCATATTAAAAGGTACCATTACACTGTACATAATATCCTACAAAACATAAGCCCTCAAATGGCTCTGTAAATGGAAACATAAAAAAGCTATGATTTTTGGAAGAAATGCAATAACAAAAATGGTTTCAATGTGAAGGGACTAATGAATCAGCTGACACCTTTGCAGTGTTTTTTTCTATGTACAATTCCACCTCCTAGAAAACCTAAACTGGTATATCTATCTCTATGTACTGTATCTATCTATCTATACACTCATTAACAAAAAAAAATATGCAACCAGATAGAAATGTCGAATTTCTGCTGCAAATCTCAGCACGCAGATAAATAATTATAAGGCTGATTAGCCACAAGAGATCGTAAAAATGCTTCCCCTGCTGCCCTATAAAATGGCTCTTCAGGTAAAGTAGCTCTTACCCAGTTGACAAACTGAGAGAGGGGGTTCATCACTGGGCTGAGAGAAACAGGATGACATTTCAACAAATTGCCCAGTATCTTAGCCATTCTGACCTACCTGGTAGGCAGTTTTGGGCGCAGTGGTTACATGAGGACATGCACACACGGCAAACGGGTTCTGGAAGGCCCAGACAGACCACCAGTAGACTGGATAATCTTCTCTGCCGATAAGCAAGAGCAGTAATCACAGTTTTCTGGTCTACCATCAAGACACAGCCCAAAATATTTCTAGGTATTTAGCAGAAGGAAATATGGTGTCATGGCACCCATTACTCGTCCTGTCATTGATTGCAGTGATGTACTGAACAAACCTAGACTGCTATGGACTGGAACCATATCATCTTTAGCAATAAATCCAGGTTCTGTTTGGGACCTGGTGATGGTCAGGTTTAGTATCAAGGCCTTGAGATGAGCACTTCAATCCTTCCTTTACTGTGGAGCGACAAACTGCTCTGATTGCAGTTGTGATGATCTGGGGAGCCCTTGTATACAACAGGTAGTAGTTAGGGGAGATAGTCTACAGCGCAGAGCAAAGCCCAGGGAGGATAAAAGAAATGCCCCAAAAGCCCTTTTCACCTAATTTTCAGATGAATAAAACAGCGATTTTCTCAATATTGGAGTTGCAATGCTTAGTAATAATATTTGGAAAGTGTGTAAAGGGCACTACAAGATACCGGGATTACTTTCATTATGATTTTCCTGTTGACAGACTCACTTTAATCCCTTTCTGACATCCACCATACTATTAAGGCAGATGTTTGGTCATTAGAAATGGCGGCTGCCCTACTGCAGATTGGCCACCATAGCTACCAGGAGACCCGGTGCTAATTCCTGTGATCAGAGTTCACTCTGATCGTGGGCATTGCAAGCCAGGACCCCCTCCCCCCAAAATAAAGAAAATAGCCCTGGGATCAGTCCCCACTGGCCCCATACCTTTGTCGTTCCTGTTCCCTTGACAGCTGGGAACCTACTGAAGGCTCCCAGGCTTGCCATTGCATTATAACTATTGAGGCTGGCCTATAACCAGCCTCAATAGCTACAGTGGGTACAGAAAGTATTCAAACCCCTTTAAATTTTTCACTCTTCATTTTATTGCAGCCATTTGCTAAAACCAAAAAAGTTCATTTTATTTCTCATTAATGTACACTCAGCACCCCATCTTGACAGAACCCCCCCCCCCCAGAAATGTAGATATTTAATATTAATGCAAATTTATTAAAAAAGAAAAACTGAAATATCACATGGTCATAAGTATTCAGACCCTTTGCTTTGACACTCATATTTAACTCACCTGCTGTCCATTTCCTTCTGATCCTCCTTGAGATGGTTCTACTCCTTCATTGGAGTTCAGCTGTGTTTAATTAAACTGATTGGACTTGATTAGGAAAGGCACACACCTGTCTATGTAAGACCTCACAGCTCACATTGCATGTCAGAGCAAATGAGAATCATGATGTCAAAGGAACTGCCAAGGAGCTCAGAGACAGAATTGTGGCAAGGCACAGATCTGGCCAAGGTTACAAAAGAATTTCTGCAGCACTCAAGGTTCCTAAGAGCACAGTGGCCTCCATAATCCTTAAATGGAAGAAGTTTAGGACTACCAGAACTCTTCCTAGACCTGGCCGTCCAGCCAAACTGAACAATCGTGGGAGAAGAGCCTTGGTGAGAGAGGTAAAGAAGAACCCAAAGATCACTGTGGCTGAGCTCCAGAGATGCAGTAGGGAGATGGGAGAAAGTTCCACAAAGTCAACTATCACTGCAGCCCTCCACCAGTCGGGGCTTTATGGCAGAGTGACCTTAAGGAAGTGCAAGACATATGAAAGCCCGCATAGAGTTTGCCAAAAAACCCATGGAGGACTCCCAGACTATGAGAAATAAGATTCTCTGGTCTGATGAGACAAAGATTGAACTTTTTGGCATTAATTCTAAGCGGTATGTGTGGAGAAAACCAGGCACTGCTCATCACCTGCCCAATACAAGCCCAATAGTGAAACATGGTGGTGGCAGCATCATGCTATGGGGGTGTTTTTCAGCTGCAGGGACAGAACGACTGGTTGCAATTGAAGGAAAGATGAATTCGGCCAAGTACAGAGATATCCTGGAAGAAAACCTCTTCCACAGTGCTCTGGACCTCAGACTGGGCCGAAGGTTCATCTTCCAATAAGACAATGACCCTAAGCACACAGCTAAAATAACAAAAGAGTGGCTTTGAAACAACTCTGTGACGATTCTTGACTCGCCCAGCCAGACCCCTGACCTCAACCCAATTGAGCATCTCTGGAAAGAGCTGAAAATGGCTGTCCAACAACATTCACCATCCAACCTGACAGAACTGGAGAGGATATGCAAGGAAGAATGGCAGAGGATCCCCAAATCCAGATGTGAAAAACTTGTTGCATCATTCCCAAGAAGACTCATGGCTGTACTAGCTCAAAAGGGTGCTTCTACTCAATACTGAGCAAAGGGTCTGAATTCTTATGACCATGTGATATCTCAGTTTTTCTTTTTTAATAAGTTTGTAAAAATATCTACATTTCTGTTTTTTTTTCTGTCAAGATGGGGTGCTGAGTGTACATTAATGAGAAATAAAATGAACTTTTTCGCTTTTAGCAAATGGCTGCAATGAAACAAAAAGTGAAAAATTTAAAGGGGTCTGAATACTTTCCATTCCCACTGTATGTAGCAAATTTCCCATAGTCTCAGTTGTATTGCAGTCTTTGGCACCTGCAGTCAAAGGATTGTAGGATAAAGCCCCCTATGAGGGCTAATAAAATAGTTAGAAAAAAAATAAAAAAAAGTTTTTAAAAAAATATAAAAAATCTATAAAAAACTAAAAATTAAAATCACCCCCCTTTCCATTGATTTGAAATAAAGATAAATAAACAAAAGATAAACATATACATCCCTTTGTCTGAAAACACCCCATATACAAATACAGAAAATATTTTTTACATACAGCGAATGCAGTAGTGGGAAAAAAATCAAAAGCACCAAATTGCCATTTTTTTCACAGTTTTGCCACCCATAAAAATTTGATCATCAGATTTTTCCCAAAATGGTGTTACTAAAAAGTACATTGTAAATATAAAAAAGTTAGTGTGTCACAATATGCTGTCTTCAAGAAAAAAAAATTTTTTGCAAAGTTTTGGATTTTTTTTAAAGGGATTAAAACATTAAAGAAACTATATAAAGTTAGTGTCCCCAGAATTGTACCGACCCATAGAATACAGGTGACGTCATTTTGGCTGCACACTGAATGCTGTAAAAGCAAAGCCTGTAAGAAATTCACAAAAACGCAGTTTTTCTCCAATTCCACCCCATTCTGAATTTTTTTTCCAACTTCCCAGTACATCATATGGAAAATTAAATGATACAATTACAAAGTACAATTAAGCCCTTATATGGCTCTGTGAATGGAAAAGAATAAAGTTATGGGGTTTGGAAGGCAAAAACGAGTCAAAAACGAAAACTGATAATTGAAAAATGCCTGCAGCAGGAAGTGGTTAAAGTTTCACTTGATTCCAACAACTCCTTCTTGGTGCATTATTTTGATACTGTTTTGGCGGCAAAAGGTGGTCACACCAAATATTGATTTAGATTGATCTTTCATCATTCACTTAAAGAGGACCTTTTACGTCCTCGTAGATGCGTGGTATATACCGCTAGAAAGCTGACAGCGCACTGAATTCAGCGTGCTGTCAGCTTTCCCAGATCGCACCCCGATGGTGGAGATGGGATGATGCTAGGCCTTTCTGACAGTGGGGAGACATCAGTGCCTAAATTAATGTCACTGACATCTCCACCACCAGGACGCATACCAGGAAAGCTAACAGTGTGCTGAATTCAGCGCACTGTTGGCTTTCTAGCGGTATATAATACAGCACATCGGTGAGGACATGAAAGGTCCTCTTTAAAGCGTAACTAAACTTTCAGACAACTTTTTATTTTCTGCCAGTATTTGTGTCATTAATAAATTTTGTAATATACTTTATTAACACCTTTCTGTGAAATCCTGCATTTTTTCACTCTTTTCCTTGTTTCTGTATTGAGAGCTGTTCCTGCCTCTCCCTGAATGTTACTGTGTATGGGAGTACAGGGCTCTATAACATGTAGAGAAAATGAGGGTCATTTCAGTGCTATCTAAATTATTTCCAGAGATATCACTGGTTAAAAATACAGTTGGGATTGGGATTTTTATATCATATATATTATATAGCTGCATATAAATATCCTAATCCCAACTGTGTTTTACACCAGTGATATATCTGGAAACAGTGGCGTAAGTACTGGGGTAGCTTCGGTAGCAGCTGCTACAGGGCCTGGGACCTTAGGGGGCCCTGCGGGCTCGTGATGCTTTTTTTTTTAATAAGCTGTACCTGCTGGAGTAACCCCAGCAGGTGACAGGCCCTATTTACTTACCGGTCCCCGCTTCTGCTATGGGACGCAGAAGGAGAAGCGGATGCGACTGTGAGCGGGAGCAGGGGATCGGTAAGTGAGGCCACAGGCCCACAAGCCCCAACAAATACTACTATCATTATACTCTGGGGGTTTTTCAGACCCCGGAGTATAATGACCGGACGCCCAGGGGAGGTGAGGACACATAAAAAACAATGTTATTCACCTCTGCTGGGATCCGGCGTGACTCCCAGCAGTCTTCGGGACTCTTTGGTGAAGTCCCATCACATGATGTTTGTGCCAACATTGAAGAGGGCTGAAAGCAATGGGTGAGTGCGCCGAAGCCCAGAAGAGGTAAGTAACAGTGGTTTTTATGATTGTCATCTCCTCTGGGTCTCCGATCATTATACTCTGGGGTCTAAAAAGTATAATAATAGTTCTTGGGGCCATAATACTGTGTGCAGGGGCCATTATGGGACATAATACTGTGTAGAGGGGCCCCTGTGAGCCATAACACTGTGTGCAGAGACCGCTGTGGGACATAATACCGTGTGCAGGGGCCGCTGTGGGACATAATACCGTGTGCAGGAGCCGCTGTGGGACATAATACCACGTGCAGGGGCCTCTGTGGGACATAATACCAAGTGCAGGGGCCGCTGTGGGACATTATACAGTGTGGAGTGGCCGCTATGGAACATTATACCGTGTGGAAGGTCCGCTGTGGGACATTATACCATGAGAAGTGGCCGCTATTGAACATTATACCGTGTGGAAGGGCCACTGTGGGACATTATAATGTGTGTAAATGGGGCGTTATGTTGGAGATATACAACAGCCACCTTCGTCTCTATATTTGCTGGATTGACTGCAGTGTACATTTATGACACTAGATGTAGCTGTTACTAAATGTTTATCTGTAGACACTCTGTACTTTTGTTGTTTTGATGCTGGTTGATATACACATCCTGTTTTGTGTGTGTGTGTGTGTGTGTGTGTGTGTGTGTGCTGAACTAGATCTGTTATTTACCATGTGAGGTGATCTTCTCTTACTGCACTCATGTTTCACTAAAAGTTTGTTACTGTTATATATAACTATCTATCTTGTTTTGACTCTGCTACATCCAGCAATCGCACTCTGCAACAGATTATGGGCCCAGTAATGAAATGAAGCTCCAGTGATCAAATGAAGCCCCAGTAACCGGATAAACCCCAGTAACCAGAAGTGGCTCAGGCAGAGCGAAGTCCAGAACGGAAGACAGTGCAGCAGATGCAGAGATCGATATAAGGAAGCTTCCACAGAGACATCTCATGTACAGAAGTAAGACTGTTCCTATATATAAAGGAGGGAGAATGGCCTGTACAGTCATGGCCAAAAGTTTTGAGAATGATACAAATATTAATTTTTACAAAGTCTACTGCTTCAGTTTTTCTAATGGCAATTTGCATATACTCCAGAATGTTATAAAGAGTGATCAGCTTAACAGCAATTACTTGCAAAGTCAATATTTGCCTAGAAAATGAACTTTATCCCCCAAAACACATTTAAACATCATTGCAGCCCTGCCTTAAAAGGACCACCTAACATCGTTTCAGTGATTGCTCCATTAACACAGGTGTGGGTGTTGATGAGGACAGGGCTGGAGATCAATCTGTCATGATTAAGTAAGAATGACACCACTGGACACTTTAAAAGGAGGCTGGTGCTTGCCATCATTGTTTCTCTTCTGTTAACCATGGTTATTTCTAAAGAAACACGTGCAGTCATCATTGCACTGCACAAAAATGGCCTAACTGGGAAGAGTATTGCAGCTAGAAAGATTGCACCTCAGTCAACAATCTATCGCATCATCAAGAACTTCAAGGAGAGAGGTTCCATTGGTGCCAAAAAGGCTCCAGGGCGCCCAAGAAAGACCAGCAAGCGGCAGGACCGTCTCTTAAAAGTGTTTCAGCTGCGGGATCCGGGCTACCAGCAGTGCAGAGCTTGCTGAGGAATGGCAGCAGGCAGGTGTGAGTGCATCTGCATGCACTGTGAGGCGGAGACTCTTGGAGCAAGGCCTGGTCTCAAGGAGGGCAGCAAAGAAGCCACTTCTCTCCAGAAAAAACATCAGGGACAGACTGATATTCTGCAAAAGGTACAGGGAGTGGACTGCTGAGGACTGGGGTGCCGGCGGGGGGGCGCCCCCCCCCCGCCATGAAAGATCCAGTTTAAACAGCAAGTTGTTTCTGCTGAGGAAACTCTACAAAATGAGGCTTAGTAGAGAGCAGGACATGCAGGAGCATATAAATACCATGCTGGAGGTGATCACACAACTCAGTTCAGTCGGTGAGAATATAACAGACAGTCATGCTGCAGCCATTTTATTATGCAGTTTACCTGACACATACACTGCACTGATCAATGCGCTGGAGACACGGCCTGAGACAGATCTGACACTAACATTCATAAAGACCAGACTCATAGATGAGCATCAGCGAAGAAAGGAGTTTACACATGATTATACAGAAACTCACTCCAAGACAGCTCTTAAGACTACAGACAAAAGGTCACACTGGAAGGAAACCAGAGTGTGCTTTAGATGCCACAGACAAGTACACATAAAGAAAGACTGCACTACTGTATATGGAAAGCAGAGCAGATGAGATAGCATCCCTCTTATACTAAGCAGAAAGTCAAAGCCACAATTTCTGATTCAAGTGAAGGGAAGTGGAATGCCACATTTAAAGTGACAGGCAACCATAAATTGCAAGGCTGGTGCATTGACTCTGGAGCAACCAGTCACATGACAAGTGATAGAAGTTTTTTCACAGAACTTGATCTGAATAACAAAGAGACTATTTACCTCGCAGATGGGAGTAAAATATGTGCAGAAGGATATGGGAATGGAACCCTTGTATGACCCAATGATGCGGGAAACAATTTAGCAATACCAGTAAAAGATGTACTTTATGTTCCTGATCTAGAAGGAGGACTCTTATCTGTGAAGCATCTGACAAGCAAAGGACTCACTGTAAAATTCCAAGGTGACAAGTGTTCTATCCTAGACGGCAAGCAGATGATAGATGAATAGAAGGCACTGATGCAAATACTAATAAAACGTAACATTTAATATTAAATATTAAAATATAAAAGGTCCCAAAAATTAGATCAACCATCATAAATTTGCCACTCTATAGAGTCCAACGTTATAGCAAATACATATGAAATCACCACCATATAAAGTTGTATACCATAGCAGCCATACAATTAAATAATGAAACGATCTTACCAATACCTGAAGACGGGAGTAACCCAGCAGGTGAGGGTGCATCACAGGAGGAAGATATTGCAGTCCCTATTCCTCCCCCTAAGACACTTTCCCTTACACCCAAAATGACTCCCGCCCTAACAAGGGCCGTATCAAGCTGTCCTTAAAATGACCCTATATATCCCTAGACCCTACGTGTTTCCTGGTACAGTAACGCACCAATCATCAGGGGACTTACTAGACTACTCATAGATTCCAAAATTCTTGCAGATGATAGCAAGTGCCAAGTTGGATGATCATCTATATCACCTCAACACAGTGAAGGAGCAGGTGAGTCTATGCACACATAAGCACAATGACTGTATACACGTGTGGCAAAGGCGTGTGTCACAGACACCCAGAATGCATACAGGAACTAGAAAAGAGGAATATGACAAAGGATCTAAAAGTATCCCCTTGTTCAGTTGTTGATAAATGTGAATGTTGCATCAAATCCAAAGCTACAAGAGCAACACTTTCTAAATTAAGTCACAATAGAGCTTCAAGACCTCTTGATCTAGTTCACAGTGATGTATGTGGTGCCCTAAACCCACCTACACCTGGAGGCAACAGGTACATAGTGACTTTCATAGATGACTATTCAAGATACATAGTCACTTACCTAATGCAACACAAGAGTGAAGTTTTTGACAAATTACAGGACTATGTAATAAGGGCAAGTAACAAGTTTCAGAGAAAACCTCTCATACTTCGGAGTGACAATGGAGGTGAATTCACAGGACATAAAATACAAGAGTACTTAAAGCAGAATGGAATAGAGAATCAAAAGACAGTCCCCTACACACCAGAGCAAAATGGGGTAGCTGAAAGAAAGAACAGAACTCTGACTGAAATGATCAGATGCATGCTGACAGACTCTGGATTACCACAAAAATATTGGGGTGAAGCAGCAATGACAGCCACTTATTTGCAAAACAGACTCTTCTCTAGAACAATGGAGAAAACTCCATATGAACTGTGGCACAATCAGAAGCCGAGTATAAAACATCTAAGAGTTTTTGAATGCAAGGCGTTCATCTGCATTGCAGAAGAAAAACGCACCAAACTTCAAAAAAGAGCATTTGAAGGCGTCTTTGTTGGATACAGTGACAATGTTAAGGGTTACAGAATCCTAAATCCCAAAACTGACAAGGTTACCATTAGCAACAGCCTATCTTTTGTTGAAGATCTGAGAGACAATGTAATGACAACAGAGGAAGTAAGAACAGAAGAGAAAACTGACACTGATCAGCCAACATCTGTAACTTTCAAACAAACAGTAGAAGTGAGCGCAGAATCCATCAATACGGAAGAACGGACACAACCAAGCTCACATACAGAACCAAGACGTTCAATGAGAGAGAATAAAGGTAAACCACCTGTACGTCTCTCATACAAGGCAAGCACTGCCAGTGCTAATGAACCTACAACTTGGGAAGACATATCTCAGCTTTCAGAAGGGGAAGCCAGTAAATGGATAAAGGCTGCAAAGGAAGAGATAAAATCCATGCATGACACTAAAACATGGACACTTACAGAACTACCACCTGGAAGGAAATCCATAGGTTGTAAATGGACTTTCAAAGTAAAATACAATGCAGATGGTACAGTGGAGCAATACAAAGCAAGACTCGTAGCCAAGGGATATTCTCAAAAATATGGAGAGGACAAATGATGAGACATTTGCGCCAGTAGTCAAACATGCTACAATAAGAACTGTGCTGACAGAAGCCGCAATAAGGAAAATGCAAGTAAGACACTTTGATGTAAAAACAGCATTTCTACATGGCGAGTTAGCAGAAGATATCTACATGGAACAACCACCAAGATTCAAAGATGAGCAAAGACCAGACCTAGTATGCAAACTACAGAGGACTATATATGGTCTAAAGCTAGCCGCCAGAGCATGGAATATGAGAATAAATGAAGTGCTTACACAGGAGGACTTTCAGAGGAGTAAAGCAGATCCCTGTTTATACAAAAAGAAATTGGCAGAGATGTGGATCTATGTACTCATTTATGTGGACGATATTCTGATTTGTTTCAAGCAAGAAGGGGATGAAGGAGAAATACTCCAAACCCTAAATCAGCACTTTGAAACCAAAGATCTTGGCAACGTAAATAATTATCTTGGCATTCAGATTGAGAGAGAGGAAGATGGCAGCTTTCTTCTGAACCAAAAGCACAAAATACAAGAGATAATTGAGACATTTGGAATGGAAGATGCAAAACCAGTAAAATCTCCCATGGAAACCAACTACCTGAAGAAGATAGACAGCCAAGATACACCACTACCAACTAACACTCAGTATAGGAAAGCAATAGGGAAATTGCTGTACATTAGCACCGCTACAAGGCCGGACATTGCAGCAGCAGTTGGAATCCTATGCAGAAAGACTTCAACACCAAGTCAGATGGACTGGAATGCTGTGAATTGAGTCATTCGCTATCTTAAAGGGACTTTACACTACCAGCTAAAGTTACCAGGAAGTGACGAAAGCACCCTGACAGGATATGTGGATGCCGATTGGGCCGGAGATACCAGTGACAGAAAATCTACAAGTGGGTACCTCTTTCTTCTATCAGGAGGTGCTATCTGTTGGACTAGTACAAAGCAACTTTCTGTTACACTATCATCTACTGAAGCAGAGTATGTTGCAGCAGCACATGCAAGTCAAGAAGTCATATGGTTGAGACAACTATTAAAAGACTTGGGTCAACAACAGATGAAACCAACGAGAATCTTTGAGGACAATCAAGGATGTCTTGCACTTGTGCAGATGGAAAGAGCTAGCTCGAGAACCAAACACATTGATGTGAAGTTCCACTTTCTGAGGAATCTTCAAGAGCAGGGACTTCTTGAGTTACTTTATTACCCAACTGAGGATATGACAGCAGATATCCTTACCAAGCCCCTGACTGCTGAAAGACACTTGAGGCTTACAAAGAAGATGGGCTTAACAGACTAAGCCTTAGCTGTTGGAGATATACAACAGCCAGCTTCCGTCTCTATATTTGCTGGATTGACTGCAGTTCACATTTATGACACTAGATGTAGCTGTTACTAAATGTTTATCTGTAGACACTCTGTACTTTTGTTGTTTTGATGCTGGTTGATATACACATCCTGTTTTCTGTGTGTGTGTGTGCTGAACTAGATCTGTTATTCACCATGTGAGGTGATCTTCTCTTACTGCACTCATGTTTCACTAAAAGTTTGTTACTGTTATATACAACTATCTATCTGGTTTTGACTCTGCCACATCCAGCAATCGCACTCTGCAACACATTATACTGTGTGGGAGCCAGGAAAGGGGGCGCTATATCATGTGGGGGGACAAGTCAAAAATTTGCAGGAGGGCCCAGTCTTTGCTAGTTACGCCCCTGTCTGGAAATAATTTAGCTAGCAGTGCAACCTTAGAGTCATATGAAAGAAAAGAATCTCCTCGTTCATATTACACCAACAGTTTGTTCATGTTATAATGTCCCAGATATAAAGTCCTGCTCATTGTTATTGGCACCCATGAAGTTTAAGTACAGTCATATGAAAAAGTTTGGGCACCCCTATTAATCTTAATCATTTTTAGTTCTAAATATTTGGGTGTTTGCAACAGCCATTTCAATTTGATATATCTAATAACTGATGGACACAGTAATATTTCAGGATTGAAATGAGGTTTATTGTACTAACAGAAAATGTGCAATATGCATTAAACCAAAATTTGACCGGTGCAAAAGTATGGGCACCTCAACAGAAAAATGACATTAATATTTAGTAGATCCTCCTTTTGCAAAAATAACAGCCTCTAGTCGCTTCCTGTAGCTTTTAATCAGTTCCTGGATCCTGGATGAAGGTATTTTTGACCATTCCTCTTTACAAAACAATTCCAGTTCAGTTAAGTTTGATGGTCGCCGAGCATGGACAGCCCGCTTCAAATTATCCCACAGATGTTCAATGATATTCAGGTCTGGGGACTGGGATGGCCATTCCAGAACATTGTAATTGTTCCTCTGCATGAATGCCTGAGTAGATTTGGAGCTGTGTTTTGGATCATTGTCTTGCTGAAATATCCATCCTCCGCGTAACTTCAAATTCGTCACTGATTTTTGTACATTATTCTCAAGAATCTGCTGATACTGAGTTGAATCCATGCGACCCTCAACTTTAACAAGATTCCCGGTGCCGGCATTGGCCACACAGCCCCAAAGCATGATGGAACCTCCACCAAATTTTACAGTGGGTAGCAAGTGTTTTTCTTGGAATGCTGTGTTTTTTTGATGCCATGCATAACGCCTTTTTGTATGACCAAACAACTCAATCTTTGTTTCATCAGTCCACAGGACCTTCTTCCAAAATGAAGCTGGCTTGTCCAAATGTGCTTTTGCATACCTCAGGCGACTCTGTTTGTGGCGTGCTTTCAGAAACGGCTTCTTTCGCATCACTCTCCCATACAGCTTCTCCTTGTGCAAAGTGTGCTGTATTGTTGACCGATGCACAGTGACACCATCTGCAGCAAGATGATGCTGCAGCTCTTTGGAGGTGGTCTGTGGATTGTCCTTGACTGTTCTCACCATTCTTCTTCTCTGCCTTTCTGATATTTTTCTTGGCCTGCCACTTCTGGGCTTAACAAGAACTGTCCCTGTGGTCTTCCATTTCCTTACTATGTTCCTCACAGTGGAAACTGACAGGTTAAATCTCTGAGACAACTTTTTGTATCCTTCCCCTGAACAACTATGTTGAACAATCTTTGTTTTCAGATCATTTGAGAGTTGTTTTGAGGAGCCCATGATGCCACTCTTCAGAGGAGATTCAAATAGGAGAACAACTTGCAATTGGCCACCTTAAATACCTTTTCTCATGATTGGATACACCTGGCTATGAAGTTCAAAGCTCAGTGAGGTTACAAAACCAATTTTGTGCTCCAGTAAGTCAGTAAAAAGTAGTTAGGAGTATTCAAATCAATAAAATGATAAGGTTACCCAAATTTTTTGCACCGGTCAAATTTTGGTTTAATGCATATTGCACATTTTCTGTTAGTACAATAAACCTCATTTCAATCCTGAAATATTACTGTGTCCATCAGTTATTAGATATATCAAATTGAAATGGCTGTTGCAAACACCCAAATATTTAGAACTAAAAATGATTAAGATTAATAGGGGTGCCCAAACTTTTTCATATGACTGTAAATAATGTGGAATATCTCCTGAAAAAAATTACTCAAGTGAAACAGCATTTTTGTTTCGAGCACTTGTGTTGAATACAAAAGAACAAATGATAAACAACAATTTAAAAAAAAAAAAAACATGGAAGGGGAAAATAGAAAGACCTAAAGCTTGATGTGACACTGGTATTGGCACCCTTTACATTTAATATATGTGGAAACACATTTGTTTACAGACAGAGCAATGAAGCTTATAAGGGAAAGAACACCCTACCAACAGTTAAGCATGGAGGAGGATCCATAATGCTGTGGGGTTGCTTTGCGGCGTCCGGTACTTGAGGCCTTGACCATATCACAGGAATCATGAAATCAGAGAATTATCAAGAGATTTTAGAGCAAAATGTACCAACCCAGTGTAAGAAAACTTGGTTTTCTTGAGTTGAAGATCATGGGTCCTCCAGCAAGACAATGACCCAAAGCACACATCCAAAAATACACAGGAATGGTTGAAAAAGAAAAAATGGACTGTTTTAAAATGACTAGTAATGAGTCCTGACCTCAATCCCATTGAAAAACTTTGGGGTGAGCTGAAATCTGCCATTGGGGAAAAAAAACCCTGCAAACATTCAAGAGCTTGAACAAACTGCAAAGGAAGAGTTGGAGAAAATACCAGATGAGAGGTGCAAGAAGCTTATAGATGGCTACAAGAAACGTTTGGAGGCTGTCATCCATGCCAAAGAGTGTGCTGCCAAGTATTACTTAGGAGTGTGCAGCCAAGTATTACTTAGGGGTGCCTTTATTGCTGCACACACTGTTTATTCTGTTTCTTTTTTGAAATTACACCATGTAAGTTGAACAACAATATTTTATTGTTGTATTGTATTACTTTGGACAACTAATTATAAACACCTGAAGATATAACTTTGGTACATTTCCATTTTTTTGTGAAAATATTGTACAGTCTATGGAAAAAAATGAAGGGGTGCCAATAAAGTTGAGCATCACTGTAACTGTTTGAAGTGACCCTCACCTCATTTTCTCTACAGGTTACACAGCCCATAGTTCTGTACACCATACACAGTAACATTCAGTGAGAGACGGAAACAGCTCTCAATACAGAAACAAGGCAAAGAGTGAAAAAAAATGCATTATTTCACAAAAAGGATCCAAAATTTGTTAATAAAAGTATATTACAAAATTTATTTATGACACAAATACTGCCAAAAAAATCAAAAGTTGTCTGAAAGTTTAGTTACACATTGACTGTGTTATTGACCAAAATAAACTATTAACATTTACATTATATATATATATATATATATATATATATATATATATATACACACACCTTTAAATTATCTGGACCTTGTCATGGAAGAAGTTTTTTTGTTTAAGTAATATTTAACTAAACATAATTATAAGATTTTCTACCTATCAAATTCAGAACAAGTAATGCTGCTCGTGTTACAGACAGGAGTTTCATTGTGTATGTGAACAGAGTTAGAGAGCAATAGTCACATTAGAACACAAAAGCAATGCAGAGAGGGTGTACAACTGTTCATCAGGAGTTTCATGCCATTGAGAAATGTTTTGTTTGTCTCAGCTGTAGTTTCATTCTAGGAACTGTGATTATTAACACTTTCCTTGTCTTGTTTGCTGCCTTTATTCTAGTTAAGTAATGCTTTCCTCATTTTTGACTAGCAATGTGGAAAGAGATTTCTAAAAGTACAAAAATATTAAAGGTAAAGGTAACCTGTCAGAAGGTTTTACCCCTATAAACTCACCCCACCACATTGTAGCAAATATAAACCTCTTTATAAATTGATCAATATATTTCTAGAGTATAGCCACATATTTTAGAAAACAAAGTTATAAAATGTCTTGGACTGTGCAGTAACCCCAAGTGTTCAGAGGATTCAGTGGCCTGACCTTTGTTTGGTTGATTGATGTGTATGATGCGTTCTACACATTCACAACGCTTTTCAACCAGTTTACTGAATTATGTGCGGTACATGTATTATTATTATTATTATTATTGTTTATTTATATAGCACCATTAATTCCATGGTGCTTTACATTTGAGGGTTTACATACGGTACACAAGATATACAAAACAGATAATACTAACAGTGACCAACTGGCACAGTGGGATAGAGGGTCCTGCTCGCAAGGGCTTACAATCTATGAGGGAAGAGGTATAGAGACAGAAGGTGGGGGTGAAGGCTGTTCAAGTGGTGGTGTGGAGACAGTAGTGTTTTTGGAGGTTGTAGGTGAGTCTTCAGGGCCTTCTTGAAGCTTGTGACTGTGGGGGATAGTCTTATGTGTCTTGGTAATGAGTTCCAGAGTATGGGGGATGCACGGGAGAAGTCTTGAAGACGATTGTGTGAAGAGCGGATAAGAGCAGAGCGGAGTAGGAGGTCTTTGGAGGATCGGAGGTTACGTGCAGGCAGGTAGCGGGAGATTAAGTCAGAGATATGTGGAGGGGACAGGTTGTGGATGGCTTTGTATGTCAGTGTTAGTAATTTGAACTCCATTCGCTGGGCAATGGGTAACCAGTGAAGGGATTGGCAGAGGGGAGTGGCTGATGAAGAACAGGGTGAGAGGTGTATTAAGTGAGCAGCACAGTTTAAGGTGGACTGGAGGGGGGTGAGACTGTTAGCTGGGAGGCAATGGAGAAGGGTGTTACAGTAGCCAAGGTGGGAGATTATGAGGGCATGGACTAGCATCTTTGTAGTTTCAGGGGTGAGGAAGGAGCGGATTCGATGGATGTTCTTGAGTTGGAGGCGGCAGGAGGTGTTGAGGGTTTGAATATACAGCTTGCAGGATAGGTCAGAGTCTAAGGTTATCCCAAGGCAGCGGGCACGTGGGACTGGGGTGAGAGCGGTTCCATTAATTTTGATAGATGGGTCAGGTATGGGGGCCGTGCGAGGAGGGGTGAAGATTATGAACTCCATTTTCTCCATGTTGAGTTTGAGAAAGCAGGAGGAGAGAAAGGAGGCTATGGCTGCTAGACATTCTGGGACTCTGGACAACAGAGAGGTAATGTCTGGTCCAGGGTGTCGTCAGCATAGCAATGATAATGGAAACCATGGGATTCTATGCATTGGCCAAGGCCGAGGGTGTCGATGGAGAACAGGAGGGGTCCTAGGACGGAGCCTTGGGGGACACCTACAGAAAGAGGGCGTGGCGGGGAGGTGGTTTGCGAGTGGGAGACGCTGAATGTGCGGTTGGTGAGATATGAGGTGATCCAGGAAAGGGCCAGGTCTGAGATGCCAAGGGATGAGAGCATTTCTAACAGTAGGGAATGGTCGACTGTGTCAAAGGCAGAGGAGAGGTCAAGGAGGAAGAGGACAGAGTAGTGACATTTGGCTTTGGCAGTTAGAAGGTCATTAGTGACCTTGGTTAGGGCAGTTTCTGTGGAGTGATGGGGTCTGAAACCTGACTGTAGTCTGTCAAAGAGCATATTGGACGAGAGATAGGAGGATAGTTTGGCGTGGATGTGTTGCTCCAGCAGTTTAGAGGCGTATGGGAACAGTGAGATGGGGTGGTAGTTGGCTGGAGACAACGGGTCGAGGGAGGGTTTCTTAAGTATAGGTGTGATGGTAGCATGTTTGAAGGCGGAAGGGAAGGATCCATTGTTTAGGGATAGGTTGTAGAGATGGGTTAAGGCAGGAGTAATGACTTCAGAGCGTTTGGGGATGAGATGTCACTGGATCGTGTCAAGCGCGCAGGAGGTGAAGTGGGTTTTAGAGATTAGGATGGAGAGCATTTTATCAGTGACGGTGGAGAAACAGGTTAGAGATGAAGAGCACAGGACAGTTGGGTGGGGTGGTTGTCGGGGGTGTAGGGTGAGACTGCCTCTGATGGTGTCAATGTATGTTGTGTAGTAGTATAATGTACTGTGTTAGCCATTGAAAGTAGTGGAAGAGTGAAGAAATCAGGCGATACCTTTTAGAGGCTAACTGAGTATATTTGATAAGTAAGCTTTCAAGAGTCTAGCTCTCTTCATCAGACATGGTGTTGTACAAGAACTGAAAATTCACAGATTATTTATACTCTATACACATGATCTTCAAAGGATTTTAGAGTCCTTAAAAAAAACAAAACAAAATGCAATCTAAGTAGAGAAGTTATTTACAACAGGTCAAAAAACAATCAGGAAAGTTGTGGTGCGTGACAGAGGGATCTGTTATCTGTTTGCTATCAGGAGGTGATTTGTGACCCTCACAGTTCATACATAGTGTGACATGAAGCTGGCATGAATATTAAGTCCAAATTGCAGAGTTTGAAATGTATGTTGTGAACTTCCTCCTGTGAACAGAGGATTCATTTTCATTCTATGCTCGCATCAAACTACATTTGGAAAGGCCTGTGGATAATGTAGGATGTGGCATTCATGTCAGTCAACCAAGAATGGACTCGTTTAATGTTTAGTTTTGAGAGGAAATGCCAAATCTGAATATAATTTGCAGATAGTTGGTGGGGTGGATGTCTCCTATCCATTGTGTAGAAATGTACATATACTTACTTAAGGGTAAGTTCACATGTAGGAATTTACTGCAGATTTGGGGGCAGATTCCATCCCCGAATCCACAGCAGATTCCTCCCAGATTCTGGCTTCCATTGTTTTCCATGGGAGCCAGAGATCACAGCAGGACGCTGAAAAAATAAGCGTCCTGCTCAATCTTGCCGCGATTTCTGCAGCTCGAGACTCCCTGCTAATTAGGCTCATTCATCTGGGCCTAATCTGCAACAGAACGCCGCAAAGGAATAACGATGTGGCGGTGTAAAATGAAAAGGAATTCCTCTTCACAAAAGTAACATGGAGCACACTCTATGTTTTCCACATTACCCTGACTAGTACCTGCGGGAATATATTTGGCAAAAATATAATAAAGTGTACAGGAATTGTATACTACCCTTGCAACGAGAGGTCATGCTGGGGAAGGAACCTAGTGGGTTAACCCCTAAGGAACCAGAAGGGTTGCAAAAAGCACAATGACTGAAGCTGGTAAGACTTGTACAGTAGTTTTCAGTAGTGTAGCATCACATTAACTATGGAAACTAGGGCATCCCACTCTGATAAAGTGATTAATGGACAGACATGAGACTAACTCCGTGCTGCCTTAGGTGCTGAGACTGCTTGTGCAGCAACCTGTTGGAGGAAGGCCGGAGGCTGGGAGTAGTACTTGAATTTGCCGTGGTGGCTATGAACTTGACCATTTCCTCCAGCTCTCCTCCTGGGCTGGTGCAGTGCTGAGGAATCAATAAGACTCAGGAGATACAAGGTATGCAGGTACAAACTAAATTGTAACTTTATTTGAAGTAGAATACAGTAGAACCTCAAATAATCTTGGAGGTACAATACTTGCAAAGTTTACCATGTGAGTTTGCTCTGAATCCCATATAATACTTATCCTCAGATAAGTGCCACCAGCCAAAAACTGGAGCAGTTTTCTTCCTCCTGTCTATTCCTCCTATGTCCAGGCCAGTTAGGGGTTTAGCTCAATCTCACTGCTCTCCAGACGTCCTCACTCCTCCAAAAAATAAAGTAGACTTCAGGTCTCCTCCTCCTTTCCAGAACTTACTGCCTGGGTCATACCAAATCTACTCCTGGTTCACAGTGCTACAGTTCATTTAAGGGAGAAACTATACTATGTACACATATTGTATATTTGTCACACATTATACATAATGCAAACAAACTATATACATTTTGTAGTGCTTCCAGTGGGACACTATACTTGGACTATAGAAAGACACCATGTCCAACGAGATAGATGAGCACCACACATGGGCCAAGAAACCTGTATCCTGGAGACACCACAGAGGGTTCGATGCTTTATAAAAATAGCATAGTGAGTGCTGCATGGAGAGAGATAGGGCAGATTTATGAAGAATGGCATTGTTAACGCCAGTCTTCATAACCCCTGTGTTGTTGGAGCTGTGGAGTCGCTGGACAGTGCTTCTGCAGAGGAAATCTACACCAGGTCATAACTAAATTTCTGGCGTAAATGATGATAAATCTGGCGGGGTCTATTTATCATCCAGATTTGCATAAAAAAATTGCTACTTTTTATTCCTTGTATGCCAGAAAGCTAGCGTAAAAGGCATAATAAATCTGCCCCAATGTGTTTAAGTCAGGGGTAGGCAACCTTTTTTGTGTGGCGTGCGATTTTGATTAAAAAATCAAAGTTGAGGTACTCGGAGTGCCAGGCAATAACTGTAAGTCTGACGACCCCTGCACACGGTATTATGTCCCATAGTGGCCCCTGCACACGGTATTATGTCCCATAGCGGGCCCTTCACATGGTATTATGTCCCATAGCAGCCCCTGCAAACGGTATTATGTCCCATAATGGCCCCTGCACACGGTATTATGTCCCATAGCGGTCCCTGCACATGGTATTATGTCCCATAGTGGCCCCTGCACATGGTATTATGTTCCTTAGCGGCCCCTGCACACGGTATTATGTCTCATAGTGGTCCCTGCACACGGTATATGTCCCATAGCGGTCCCTGCACACGGTATTATGTCCCATAGTGGCCCCTGCACATGGTATTATGTTCCTTAGCGGCCCTGCACACGGTATTATGTTCCATAGTGGTCCCTGCACATGGTATTATGTCCCATAGCGGCTCCTGCACACGGTATTATGTCCCATAGTGACCCCTGCACACAGTATTATGTCCCATAGTGGCCCCTGCACACGGTATTATGTCCCATAAAGGCCCCTGCACATGGTAGTATGTCCCATAGTGTCCCCTGCACACGGTATTATCCTCCATAGTGGTCCCTGTACACGGTAGTATGTCCCATAGTGGCCCCTGCACACAGTATAATATTCTAACTTTTATAATATTCCAATTGTCACCACTCACTAGCTATTATTATGCGTAATGACGTCGGACGTGACCCCTGAACACTCTGTCAGCAGTCTCTTACGTCAGGCAGAAGCGCCCGAAGAGCACAGAGCGGCTGCGGATCCAGGTAAGGTGAGTTAACATTATTTTTTATGTTTGATCACCTCCCCGGGGGCTCCGCTTATTATACTCGGGGGTCTGAAGAGACCCCACAGTATAATAATATCAGTTTCGTTTCGGCCATGTTTGGTTGAAACTGCTGGGTGAGGACTCAGGTTGCCGTGCCAGGGAAATAAGCCTCGCGTGCCACTCTTGGCACGTGTGCCGGGGGTTGCCGACCCCTGGTTTAAGTCATTGTCTAGAAGCGTTGAGCTGTGCTGTGATGTCACCTGTGACCCTGCTCCTGAATGCAATCCATACAAAGAGAGACTGTTGCTGTTGTGGACTACAGTGGAGATTACTGCAGTGATTTGGGTCTCTTGTCCTATTGTTTGCCAGGTTGTTGGCATCCTTGTTGTGGATTACACGTATGTAGGTATCTGCCTGTTGGCTTTCATTTGTGTGTGAGGACATCTACCTATTACAAGTGTTTTTATGCATATGTTCTTCAAAGTAACTGTGTTCTATTGCAAACTGTGCTCTCATTGAGAGATGCTGTAACCACCAAGATAGCCTACCCACTTTATAACCTCCCAGCCAATTGCCTCTCATAAGATTGTTACCATTATGCCTACAGCCTTATCTTGAGGAAATTCCTTAGTTCAGTTCATTTGCTGTATCCACCTAATTATTTTTGCCATCTGATTATTTGTGCCACTCTCATGGTGGGGCATAAATGTACCACTCACTGGGATAAAAAAAAATCCTGGCAAATTCCCTTACAAATCTTTACTATAGTTCTGTTCTTGTCTTCAACCTGGAAAAATTTATTGAAATGATAATATGGATATTTACCAAAAACAATCATGTAATTATCATCAGCAATGTTCCTGAAATCTATGAGAGGTCTTACAGTAGCTCTTTAAAATTTCTATATAAACCACAGGCAAAACAAACCAGTTGTTTGTTATTCATTGTGCATTCATTATCAGTAGTGATAATTATTTTTTCTATATTAAATCCATGCAAATTTTCACAAACATCACACAGTGACTTTTCCTAATAGTGTTAATGTGGCTACTGCATCACATCCTTTAAGCCTTTAGCCACCCTCATAAATACCTTATTGAGCATTTGATCTATTAATGTCAATATAAACACAGGCTCCTGCAGCCCAGCACTAATGTTTAATCCCTTAATCTGAAGCAGACGGGCCACATGTAGATAGAGCACTACAAATCTCCCTTTCTTCATCATCATTACAGGATGGATCATTAGACAGTGTTTTCAGGATGATCTGACATCCAATTAACTAGCTGACAGTCTTCAAGTATCTCCCACTGGTCCTCACATGCTCTGTTTACAAACACAGGCTGCTGCTTCACTCAAAAAGGGTTTGGTTCATTTGCCCCTACTGAGCCAGTTTGAGACAGTCCCGTGTGGCTTCTTTCAGGAAGCCCTTTGTGTGCAATAGATGATGCATATTGCTTCCAGCAGTATCCAAGCCACCTGAATGACACCTTTTCTATTTGGCGGGAAAGACTCAGCAGTGCCTGAGGGTGAGAACTTAAAAGCAACTAAACACATTTAACTGCTGACCATATTCAAGAAACATTATATTATTTTTCTTTTAAATAACGATGTAGCAACATTGAAGTTATCTCAACTCTTTTAATGGCTTTTATACTCTTTTGTTATGAGATATCATATTGCAGCAAGTCAAGTTCAACTTTGCTACAGTGTGTCTAAAGGCCGCATTACAGAGTAATAAGGCACCAATATTGTACAAAGCACACAGTAACTGTAGGTTTTTGTTACAAATTTTGCATCAGGGCCCACAAGCTTCTAGTTATGCCTATGTCTGCATTTCAGTAGTTACTGAACATGACAGCAAATAAAATGAGCAAAGTAGAGGAAGGGAGATACTATTTAATAATTTATCATTTAAAGAGGAACTCTCACATCCTCATCGATGTGTGGTATTACATACCGCTAGAAAGCCGACAGTGCGCTTAATTCAGTGCACTGTCAGCTTTCCCGGTATGTGCCCCGGGGCTGGAGATATCTCCCCACTGTCAGAAGGGTGGGCCTTACAGCTCAGCGTCATCGCTGGGCTGTGAGGAATGCCCCCCTTCCCCCTACAGTACTCTTCCATAGACTTGTACTGTCAGAGGGGGGAATTCCTTACCACCCAGTGAAGACTGAGTGCAATAGACCACCTCTAAGTGCCAAAATAGCGTAAGACACAGACCACACCATGAAAGTACCTGGATATTGTACTTGATAACTACTGGAGTGCCGTCACTTAACTCCATTCACCTGGAATTTACCTGTAAAAAACTTGATGCAAATTTAAAAATCAACAGATGAACCACACAGCTTCTGTACACTGCCAAAAAGTGTTACTGCTAAACTAGTGCCTCCTCCAAGAAGTACAAGAAGTATAGTACAGCAGGGCCGTTTTAACACATTGATGGGCCCAGTGCAAAGGTTTCATAAATGAGCCTCCCTTTTGCCCAACCTTTAGAGAACACAAAGAGAGACAAACCTGGGAGCAATTTTTTGTGCTAAGCCATTTCCCTAACCCCATCGATACCAGACCACACTTTTAGCAAGACATGGAAGAGCAGTGATGTAGCGGGAAAGGTATGTGACAATACCTCCTCCTCCTAAGACCCCTTCAAAAAAGCTTTTTTTGTGTCTTATTAGGTAATTCTTAAAAGGTATTTGGGTTTCAAAAAGATAGGGGGTAACTTGCTGATCTGTGGTGGGTTTGCCATCCAAACACACCGTCCTCATGATCATTGGGGGTTGCAGCAGTTGGATCCCCAGTGACCAGCAGAGTAAATTTTTGTAACAGAATACCCCTTTAATGAGATGATGGATTTTACTCTCTGGTACCCACAGTCTCTCCATAGATGGGCATACTTTCCAGTTGATTAAGTAGTAGAGTATGTGCCGAACAAGCTTGGAGTTAAAAATGTAGTTATTGTAGTAATTCAGAATAGAAGATAGTGTTGAGTGGTCTGGAAGTCTTAGGAGTGTACTAACAGAGTTTCCTAATTCTGCCAGGACTTACCGTAGGGGCTGAATTGTGTAGCAACTGCACTATAGCAAGAGCAATGTGACACACTGATAAACATAGCAAGTAACATATATCCTGACTTGAGAAATCCAGTGAAACATTTAGAAATTTAAGGACATTCAGAATCTGTACATGAATTGCAGTCTTTTGTAAGAAACTCAATGAAAGCAAACAAGGAAGATCTCTTGAAAGAACTTTTGGCCACTTGTGGAGCAAAGGGTAATTTTGGATCAAGTAATCAAAATAATTAATCTTTGAAACAGAGCATTAGCCCAACAATTCTTGTCAGATGGTCTGTATTTTGGTTGGCTTGGAGATATTTCAGGTTCTTGTAATACATATATATGGTGATAGTACGTTGAGACCCTTCCAGCAGATACCATTCTTCCAAAGCAGATTTCAGCTCCAGCAGTTCCCAATCTTCAATAGAATAATTTTATTCCACTAGAATTTTTTTTTTATTTTTTTTTTTTAGAGAAAGCACAAGGGTGGATTTTTGACACCAAGTGTCTTGTCCACCCACTGAAGAACCATCCACTTTTACAAAGAAACACAAGCAAAGCATGCTTTGAGATATTCGAAGGTATGAACTTTAGGCCAAGAACAGCAAATGGCCCATTTATATGTGAGAAGAATTAAAGGAGCTGCGACGATAAGAATATAAACTGTGAATTAATCGCCTGTAGTTGATAAAAAATCTTAGAAAGCATGGCAGTGCTTTCAAACCTGTAGAACTAGGTCAGCAAGACCACTAACCTTGTCTTGATCCCACCCACTCCCTTTCATTCCTCACACAGAATAATGTTCCAGTATTAAGCCCCATTAGTGCCCACCACAAGAATATTGCCTTCCAGGGGCATAACTAGCAAAGACTGGGCCCAATAGCAAACCTTGCACTGGGCCCCTCTGTCCCTACACGGTATAGTGCCCCCTTTCCTGGCCCCATACGGTATAATGCCACCCTTACTGGCGCCCACACATTATAACACACAGTTGGCCTCCACATGGTATAATGCCCTCTTTATTGGTCCCCACATGGCATAATGTTCCCATTACTGTCCCCACATGACATATTGTCACCTTTTCTGGGCCCACACGGTATAAAGCCCTCCTTACCCCCTTACACTGTATATTGCATCACAGTAAATGCCCCCTTTACTGGTCCATCATACAGTATACTGCTCCTTTATTAGTCCCCATGCAGTAAGTGGCCCCTTTACAGACCCCCATATAGTAAGTGCTAGAGACTTTAGGCTGCCACCTGACCCAGGTTCCTCTGGAGTTTATCCAATTCCTGAACAACCCCTTTAAGAATAATGGTGTTCAGTATAATGGTCCATAATGGCCTCTCCACACTGTATAATGTCCCACAGTGTCCCCTTCACACAGATTAATGTCCGACAGTGGCCCTTTCACACAGTATAGTGTCCCACAGTGGCTCCATCACACAGTATAATGTCCCACAGTGGCCCATTCACACAGTAGAATGTCCCAAAGCAGCCCTCCACATAGCATAATGTTCCATATTGGGTCCGCCACACAGTATTGCATCCTATATTGCAGGTGTAGGCAACCTTTGGCACTCTAGTTGTTGTAAAACTACAAATCCCAGCATACTTGCTCTACTGTTCTTGGAACTCCCATGGAAGTGAATGGAGCATGTTGGGAGTTGTAGTTTCACAGCAGCTGGAGTGCCGAAGGTTGCTGACTCCTGCTATATTGGGTCCTTCACACAGTATAATGTCCCATAGTGGCCCCTACGGCTTTCATTATGAATTTTCCAACAATTTCGGGCTTGGCTGAACCTGATATTTATGGGGTTTGTCACCCACTATTATTATACTTTGAGGTCTCTTCAGACCTCAGAGTATAATGAGCGGAGGCCCAGAGGAGGTTATTAAACATAACTAACAGTGTTACTCACCTTGCCTGGGCTCCAGCGCAGGTCTTTGGGACTCCTGAATGACGTCAGAGCCCGCTGAGCCCTGTGATTGGGCTATGTCAGTATCATTATATGTTATCCAGCCGGCATGACCCATGTGACCACTGAGGGCCAATCACAGCCCTCAGTAGTCTCTGACATCATTCAGGAGGCTTGAAAACCTGTGACAGAGCTGAAATGAGGTGAGTAGCACTGTTATTTTTACTCACCTCCTCTGGCCTCCGCTAATTATATACCTCTTCAGATCTCAAAGTAAAATAAAAAGTAAAAGTTTGGCCCTAACAAAATAACCATCTTGCGAGGTTCGCCCCAAAAAATACTCTCAGCGCCATGGCCCTGCTTAACAACCCCCGATCCTGCCCATGGTCACCTCTGCTTCAGCACCGTCCTGATGCTGTTCAGCATTAGCAACTTGATGTGGGATGCACAAGGCCCCCTGGAGGGCTGAAGGGTAAGTGGAGGCAGCTATAGGCAGGATCAAGGAACAGTACAGTGCCTTGCGAAAGTATTCGGCCCCCTTGAACTTTTCAACCTTTTGCCACATTTCAGGCTTCAAACATAAGGATATAAAATTTTTATTTTTTGGTGAAGAATCAACAACAAGTGGGACACTATCGTGAAGTGGAACGAAATTTCTTGGATATTTTAAACTTTTGTAAAAAATAAAAAACTGAAAAGTGGGGGCGTGCCAAATTATTCGGCCCCCTTAAGTTAATACTTTGTAGCGCCACCTTTTGCTGCGATTACAGCTGCAAGTCGCTTGGGGTATGTCTCTATCAGTTTTGCACATCGAGAGACTGAAATTCTTGCCCATTCTTCCTTGGAAAACAGCTTGAGCTCAGTGAGGTTGGATGGAGAGCGTTTGTGAACAGCAGTTTTCAGCTGTTTCCACAGATTCTCGATTGGATTCAGGTCTGGACTTTGACTTGGCCATTCTAACACCTGGATATGTTTATTTGTGAACCATTCCATTGTAGATTTTGCTTTATGTTTGGGATCATTGTCTTGTTGGAAGATAAATCTCCGTCCCAGTCTCAGGTCTTTTGTAGACTCCAACAGATTTTCTTCCAGAATGGTCCTGTATTTGGCTCCATCCATCTTCCCATCAATTTTAAATATCTTCCCTGTCCCTGCTGAAGAAAAACAGGCCCAAACCATGATGCTGCCACCACCATGTTTGACAGTGGGGATGGTGTGTTCAGGGTGATGATCTGTGTTGCTTTTCGCCAAACATATCGTTTTGCATTGTGGCCAATAAGTTCGATTTTGGTTTCATCTGACCAGAGCACCTTCTTCCACATGTTTGGTGTGTCTCCCAGGTGGCTTGTGGTAAACTTTTTATGGATATCTTTGAGAAATGGCTTTCTTCTTGCCACTCTTCCATAAAGGCCAGATTTGTGCAGTGTACGACTGATTGTTGTCCTATGGACAGACTCTCCCACCTCAGCTGTAGATCTCTGCAGTTCATCCAGAGTGATCATGGGCCTCTTGGCTGCATCTCTGATCAGTCTTCTCCTTGTTTGAGATTAAAGTTTAGAGGGATGGCCGGGTCTTGGTAGATTTGCAGTGGTCTGATACGCCTTACATTTCAATATGATCGCTTGCACAGTGCTCCTTGGGATGTTTAAAGTTTGGGAAAACTTTTTGTATCCAAATCCAGCTTTAAACTTCTCCACAACAGTATCACGTACCTGCCTGGTGTGTTCCTTGGTCTTCATGATGCTCTCTGCGCTTTAAACAGAACCCTGAGACTATTACAGAGCAGGTGCATTTATACGGAGACTTGATTACACACAGGTGGATTATATTTATCATCATCAGTCATTTAGGACAACATTGGATCATTCAGAGATCCTCACTGAACTTCTGGAGTGAGTTTGCTGCACTGAAAGTAAAGGGGCCGAATAATATTGCACACCCCACTTTTCAGTTTTTTATTTTTTACAAAAGTTTAAAATTACCAATAAATTTCGTTCCACTTCACAATTGTGTCCCACTTGTTGATTCTTCACCAAAAAATTAAAATTTTATATCTTTATGTTTGAAGCCTGAAATATGGCAAAAGGTTGAAAAGTTCAAGGGGGCCAAATACTTTCGCAAAGGCACTGTAAATAGCAGCAGTTACATCCACTTTTTTTCATTACATTGTAAACTTTGTTGTTTTCATTGCTATAGAATCACATACCATCAATAACATCTAATAGATTACATGTGAGACAACTCTCAAAAAAATAGACCCTAGTGTGTAAGGGGGTTATATCTTTTGACAATCTTTCGAAAACTCAAAGATGATGCAATGGCTCAGAAATTTGTTCAGAATTGAGGCAAAGGGCTTGGTGGTTGCAGACAGTCTTAAAGCTAGCATGAAATACACAATAGTCTCATAGACAGTGCAAGTGTAATGGTAACTGAAGTACAGGGATTCTTCAACCATGGGGTAAACACTGCACCTGCACTGGGCCTTATGGCAGTAGGAGCCCCCCACCCAGCATACTGCATGTACTCACTGCTTGCATAATGTACAGTTCAGTAAGACTATTGCTCACTCACCACTCTTCAGTGCAGTACAGATTAGACTAGTACTTCCAGTCAGATGCAAATAACATACAAATGGCACTCCCACACACACCTTTCCCACGCTGGGTGACATAACAGAAACTGTACTCCAGACCTGCACAGACTGCTGAGCATGGATAAGAAGCATGGACAGGGAAGTTGTGAAGTATTGAGGGAGGACAGAGATAAATGAGGACATAGGAGAGAGGCTTTAGCACTTTAGTATACTGGGAACATACAGCTAAAGAGAGAGTTCAATAAAGTGGGCAGCCGTTTTAGCCAAACTCTGTATTGGTCTCTATATTCTTACTCCCCATAGCCTGTTCCCTATTAGGAGAACATCATGTAAAGTTATTTGAACAATGTCTGGATATAAATTTGCTAGGGTAGTCTCTCTGTTTAACAGCTGTTACTGATGCATTGCTGAGTTGTGGCCAAAAAGTGCACACAAAAGCATGTACTGTTACAACCATGGGACAGTACATGCTTTGGCCTGGAATTTTTGGCCGCATCTCAGCATTGCATCAAACAAGTCTTATCGACACCACTCTACCGTTGTGTTCTGACCCTATCATCTTATATTCCACCTTTCTCTTTCTTTCTTAATAAAGCAGCATACTGTGTGCATGAACCAAGGGGTCATTATACTGTGTGGGGGCCAGTACTGATGCATTAGACTGTATGAGAGCACATATTGAACTTTATACTGTGTGTGGGTGACTAAGAGCAACATACATGTGTTGGGCACTAATGGGGCATAATATTGGAGCATTATTCTGTGTGAGGACACAAAGGCACTGGGTAGGATCAAGACAAAGTTAGTGATCTTGATGACCTAGCCCTACAGATTCTATGAACTACAGGTGATTCATTCACAGCTTATCTTCTCTTGTAGCTCTTTTTACTATTCCCACATATAAATTGGCCACACAAGATTGTGATCACGAGAATGGGAGTGTTCAGATAGCAAACTCTACAGATCAGCAAGTTACAGTGGGGAAAAAAGTATTTAGTCAGCCACCAATTGTGCAAGTTCTCCCACTTAAAAAGATGAGAGAGGCCTGTAATTGACGTCATAGGTAGACCTCAACTATGAGAGACAAAATGAGAAAACAAATCCAGAAAATCACATTGTCTGATTTTTAAAGAATTTATTTGCAAATTATGGTGGAAAATAAGTATTTGGTCAATAACAAAAGTTCATCTCAATACTTTGTTATATATCCTTTGTTGGCAATGACAGAGGTCAAATGTTTTCTGTAAGTCTTCACATGGTTGGCACACACTGTTGCTGGTATGTTGGCCCATTCCTCCATGCAGATCTCCTCTAGAGCAGTGATGTTTTGGGGCTGTCGCTGAGCAACACGGACTTTCAATGCCCTCCAAAGGTTTTCTATGAGGTTGAGATCTGGAGACTGGCTAGGCCACTCCAGGACCTTGAAATGCTTCTTACGAAGCCACTCCTTGTTGCCCTGGCGGTGTGCTTGGGATCATTGTCATGCTGAAAGACCCAGCCATGTTTCATCTTCAGTGCCCTTGCTGATGGAAGAAGGTTTGCACTCAAAATCTCACGATACATTGCCCCATTCATTCTTTCATGTACACGGATCAGTCGTCCTGGTCCCTTTGCAGAGAAACAGCCCCAAAGCATGATGTTGCCACCCCCATGCTTCACAGTAGGTATGGTGTTCTTTGGATGCAACTCAGTATTCACTCTCCTCCAAACACGACGAGTTGTGTTTCTACCAAACAGTTCTACTTTGGTTTCATCTGACCATATGTCATTCTCCCAATACTCTTCTGGAACATCCAAATGCTCTCTAGCAAACTTCAGACGGGCCCGGATATGTACTGGCTTAAGCAGGGGGACACGTGTGACACTGCAGGATCTGAGTCCCTGGCGGTGTAGTCTGTTACTGATGGTAGCCTTTGTTACGTTAGTCCCAGCTTTCTGAAGGTCATTCACTAGGTCCCCCCCGTGTGGTTCTGGGATTTTTGCTCACTGTTCTTGTGATCATTTTGACCCCACAGGGTGAGATCTTGTGTGGAGCCCCTGATCGAGGGAGATTATCAGTGGTCTTGTATGTCTTCCATTTTCTAATTATTGCTCCCACAGTGAATTCTTCACACCAAGCTGCTTGCCTATTGCAGATTCAGTCTTCCCAGCCTGATGCAGGTCTACAATTTTGTTTCTGGTGTCCTTCCACAGCTCTTCTGTCTTCACCGTAGTGGAGTTTGGAGTGTGACTGTTTAAGGTTGTGGACAGGTGTCTTTTATACTGATAACAATTTCAAACAGGTGCCATTACTACAGGTATTGAGTGGAGGACAGAGGAGCCTTTTAAAGAAGAAGTTACAGGTCTGTGAGAGCCAGAAATCTTGCTTGTTTGTAGGTGAACAAATACTTATTTTCCACCATAATTTGCAAATAAATTCTTAAAAAATCAGACAATGTGATTTTCTAGATATGTTTTCTCATTTTGTCTCTCATAGTTGAGGTCTACCTATGATGTCAATTACAGGCGTCTCTCATCTTTTTAAGTGGGAGAACTTGCACAATTGGTGGCTGACTAAATACTTTTTTTCCCCACTATACCCCTATCTTTTTGATACCCAAATACCCATTAAGAAGTACCTTATGAGACACAAAAAGTCTGTTGACAGGGGTCTTAGGAGGGGGTACTGTCACATTCCTTTCCGAGCTACATCACAACTTTTCCATTTATTACTAAAAGAAGTTTAGTATTGTGAACCTGATATCTTCAATAAGACACAGTTTGCACTATTGATTTACTTGGGCAAGTGCTGCCTGTGCTGCTTCATTGTCACAGACCCAACTTTCTCCTTGAAAGTCAATGGGTCCATAAAAAAAGGGATATCACACTGGAGCTGACTGGGCCATGACAAAATACAGCTGAGAATCAGCACGGATGTGTGAATGTAGCCTAATACAGATATATTCTGTGATCCTGTTGCAATATTCAGAGGATTTTAAGCTTCATTTACTCATTAATCAGGTATTTCTTTTACTGGAACCATCCAGCTGTGGGATAAAACTATATTCAAAGCGTACATAATAAAAATTCAGTTTCCAGAGACTGAGTTTAAAATGTTAGTTGATGCTTTACCTGAATGGATAAGGAATGTCTCTTTCATCTCCAGGATTCTCAGAGGAGGTATAACTGCATCACTGATTTCAGGAGACAGGGTGAATAATATCCTTGCAATTAAAAACTTTCTACTGAGAAATATGTCCAGGAGAATTTTAGACAGAACATCCAGCAAGCAGCGTATTATTATGTCTTCATATCACTGAAGCAGCAAATAATCTTTTTGCTCAGGAAGTAAAAATTAAATGCATCACTGGAAAGAGCAATATTAGGGCGCATAGGTTGTTTTTCTAAAACTACTGTATGTTCCACTTTGAAGCTAAAAGATGTTACCAAAAGATACTTACATCCACGTGGACTGCTTTTATTTAGTCTCATTTATTTAGGTAATTAAAAAGTCACATTCTTTAAAGGGAATCTGTCACCAGAACCCATCATATCAACCCTGCCCTGCAGATAAGGTCAACTGAATGAAATAGTGTTCCCCCATTGAAAATATGTGTTTCTGTTGTCAATATGCAATGAGCTCTTTGGAGCAATCTTCATAGCCATGGCCACGGATTCACTGCTCCAAACAGCTGATTTGTATATTGACAAAATCAGTGATATCCCAGTAATGGTGGCACTAATTTAAAAGAGGAAAATACTTTTGATTCAGATGACCCTAACCTATCTTTCTGTAGGGCTTGGTTGATATGCTGGGCACTAGTGATAGACTCCCTTTAAATATGGCTTCTTATATGTTATGAATAGTTACATTGGAGCAGATATACTATTGTAATAATGAATACACTCTGTAGTAAAATGCAGCACATTTTAGTGTGTGTGGATTTGTAGGAAAAGAGGCATGTTTTAATGTGGCAAACTGCTCCAAATTTCACAGAAAGTTTGGTGTAAAATACCTGCTTCAAAGTAAGCCAATACGAAGCACAAACTAAAACTAGAGAGCCAAAAGATGCACCAGAATTATTTAGCATGAGACACTGGGATAAATTGAATGTATATTTGTTATCCTAATATGTTTCAACAAAAAAGAACAAAGGCGGAATAGCTTTTTCTGAATTCCCCAACACCTAAAAATGAAACACACCAGTCACCACAAAATGAAAATGATGATATTAATTAATACAACTTACAAAACCAATGGCAGTATGAAATTCTGATAGGGTCCTTTATGACAGAGTGCTATATTTTCCTCTAAAACTCTCTGGCGTTTCACAGAAAACATAGGAGTCAATTTATCATGCCTTGGACATCAGTTTTCCCATTTCAACACTTTTTAAGAAGGTTAAGAATGTGGGGGAACAGAGCAGGAATCTCAGTAGGCTGGGGTGGGGAAACCTTGGCCCATTAGATTTACTATGACACCAGTTACACAAGAAATGTAAACTAGTCTGTGGCTGACAAACGTCTTAATAAATTTGCCCCAAGCAAGCAGATGAGTCCAAGTATGGGAAGATAATTCTGTTTTGTGGTTTCTCGCGATTCTGTTGATTGACAGGTCTGCCCCTATAAATTAATAACAATAGCTATTAAACATTTGTAAAGGCTCTATTTTTAATCCAATAATGGTTGTTATAAAAGAGAGCATATATAGGGACAATAATATGGAAACCATCTGAAACAAGTATCAATTTGTATTCTTTAAGTTGATTTTTTATTTTGCAGAGGTACCTACTAAGACACTATGGTGCCCTCCAGGGCAATATTACTTTAGGCTGGGGCCCCATGTGGAGTAAATGCAGAGCAAAAAAAACACGGCATTTTACAGTCCCTGCAAAGTGCATGGGATTCTAGCGAAGCATGTCAATTATACCTACGGAAATACCAGCACTTTCCCTACAGGTATAATGGAAGCACTTTCTGTGAAAAGCACTGTGGGTATAAACCGCAATGCACTGCCACAGCGGTTTTTCCCACAGTGATTTTTTTGCTGTGGCTTGCTACGCGGGGCCTTAGTCTTATTGTGGGTGTAAGGAGACTCCTTCGAAAGAGTAGGAATCATATAATAAATCAGGCATTTAATCTTGTGTAATTCATTATCTGGCATCATTAATATCTTTCTTTAATTGTCTTCAATGGACCACTGATCCTCTGTGGTTTTCACTTCCATAGGGTTAACATCTCGTAAATTAAAAGAACCCTACAGTGCTGGCCAAAAGTATTGGCACCCCTGCAATTCTGTCAGATAATACTCAATTTCTTCCAAAAAATGATTGCAATCACAAATGCTTTGGTAATTATATCTTCATTTAATTTGTCTTCAATGGAAAACCACAAAAAGAATTGTCAAAAAGCCAAATTGGATATAATTCCACACCAAACATAAAAAGGGGGTGGACAAAAGTATTGGCACCCTTGGAAAAATCAGGTGATGCTTCTCTAATTTGTGTAATTAGCAGCACCTGTTACTTACCTGTGGCACATAACAGGTGGTAGCAATAACTAAATCACACTTGCAGCCAGTTGAAATGGATTAAAGTTGACTAAACCTCTGTCCTGTGTCCTTGTGTGTACCACATTGAGCATGGAGAAAGGAAAGAAGACCAAAGAACTGTCTGAGGACTTGAGAAGCAAAATTGTGAGGAAACATGAGCAATCTCAAGGCTACAAGTCCATCTCCAAAGACCTGAATGTTCCTGTGTCTACCGTGCGCAGTGTCATCAAGAAGTTTAAAGCCCATGGCACTGTGGCTAACCTCCCTAGATGTGGACGGAAAAGAAAACTTGACGAGAGATTTCAACGAAAGATTGTGCGGATGGTGGCTAAAGAACCTCGACTAACATCCAAACAAGTTCTAGCTGCTCTGCAGTCCGAGGGTACAACAGTGTCAACCCGTACTATCCGTCGGCGTCTGAATGAAAAGGGACTCTATGGTAGGATACCCAGGAAGACCCCACTTCTGACCTAGAGACATAAAAAAGCCAGGCTGGAGTTTGCCAAAACTTACCTGAGAAAGCCAAAAACTTTTTGGAAGAATGTTCTCTGGTCAGATGAGACAAAAGTAGAGCTTTTTGGGAAAAGGCATCAACATAGAGTTTACAGGAAAAAAAAAGAGGCCTTCAAAGAAAAGAACATGGTCCCTACAGTCAAACATGGCGGAGGTTCCCTGATGTTTTGGGGTTGCTTTGCTGCCTCTGGAACTGGACTGCTTGACCGTGTGCATGGCATTATGAAGTCTGAAGACTACCAACAAATTTTGCAGCATAATGTAGGGCCCAGTGTGAGAAAGCTGGGTCTCCCTCAGAGGTCATGGGTCTTCCAGCAGGACAATGACCCAAAACACACTTCAAAAAGCACTAGGAAATGGTTTGAGAGAAAGCACTGGAGACTTCTAAAGTGGCCAGCAATGAGTCCGGACCTGAATCCCATAGAACACCTGTGGAGAGATCTCAAAATGGCAGTTTGGAGAAGGCACCCTTCAAATCTCAGGGACCTGGAGAAATTTGCCAAAGGTCTAAAATTCCAGCAGAGCATTGTAAGAAACTCATTGATGGTTACCGGACGCGGTTGTTCGCAGTTATTTTTTGTCTAAAGGTTGTGCTACCAAGTATTAGGTTGAGGGTGCCAATACTTTTGTCCGGCCCATTTTTGGAGTTTTGTGTAAAATGATCAATGATTTGACTTTTTTTTCATTCTCTTTTGTGTTTTTTCATTGCAAGCAAAATAAATGAAGATATTATTACCAAAGCATTTGTGATTGCAATCATTTTGTGGAAGAAATTGAGTATTATCTGACAGAATTGCAGGGGTGCCAATACTTTTGGCCAGCACTGTATGACCTTTACTTTAGTATGAAAGCAGGTGAAATTGCAAGGCAGTAACATCCTTCTGACATCACAGACACTTTTGGAGGAAAACATAAGTATTTATCTTTCTTTTTACTTTCCACACAGACATAACAATCTAAATTGCTACTGTCACTTTTAATGGGAAGATACACCACTTTTCCCCCAGGAAGGTTATGCCCAAGATGGTTTTACCTTTTTCCAGTGACATTTCCAAGGGTACACTATACTGAAGGACAGTAATGTGGCAATAAGTGGCAAAATGACACCAAGGTGACACTGAGTCCTATGCCCATTTGCCATTTATTGCCCTATTCAGTGCCCCATTCAAAAACCTAAAGACACCAGTCTGTGGCTCCTACAAGGTAATAGTGCCCCCAGCAAAGTAATAGTGCCCCCACAGGTAATAATTCCTCCCACATTGGATAACAGTCCCTCCCACGTAGGTAATAGTGCCTTGATAGTTCCCCCTGACATGTAATAGTCCCCTTCCACATAAGTAATAATGCCCCCCTAATAGTGCACAGTCAGGTAATAATCCCCTCCAGAAAAGCAATAGTCCTGCCTCCATCTCCCCCCCCCCCACCTCCACATACAGTGCTGGCCAAAAGTATTGGCACCCCTGCAATTCTGTCAGATAATACTCAATTTCTTCCAGAAAATGATTGCAATCACAAATGATTTGGTAATAATATCTTCATTTATTTTGCTTGCAATGAAAAAACACAAAAGAGAATGAAAAAAAAAGTCAAATCATTGATCATTTTACACAAAACTCCAAAAATGGGCGGACAAAAGTATTGGCACCCTCAGCCTAATACTTGGTAGCACAACCTTTAGACAAAATAACTGCGAACAACCGCTTCCGGTAACCATCAATGAGTTTCTTACAATGCTCTGCTGGAATTTTAGACCATTCTTCTTTGGCAAATTTCTCCAGGTCCCTGAGATTTGAAGGGTGCCTTCTCCAAACTGCCATTTTGAGATCTCTCCACAGGTGTTCTATGGGATTCAGGTCTGGACTCATTGCTGGCCACTTTAGAAGTCTCCAGAGCTTTCTCTCAAACCATTTCCTAGTGCTTTTTGAAGTGTGTTTTGGGTCATTGTCCTGCTGGAAGACCTATGACCTCTGAGGGAGACCCAGCTTTCTCACACTGGGCCCTATATTATGCTGCAAAATTTGTTGGTAGTTTTCAGACTTCATAATGCCATGCACACGGTCAAGCAGTCCAGTGCCAGAGGCAGCAAAGCAACCCCAAAACATCAGGGAACCTGCGCCATGTTTGACTGTAGGGACCGTGTTCTTTTCTTTGAAGGCCTCTTTTTTTTTCCTGTAAACTCTATGTTGATGCCTTTTCCCAAAAAGCTCTACTTTTGTCTCATCTGACCAGAGAACATTTTTCCAAAAAGTTTTTGGCTTTCTCAGGTAAGTTTTGGCAAACTCCAGCCTGGCTTTTTTATGTCTCTGGGTCAGAAGTGGGGTCTTCCTGGGTATCCTACCATAGAGTCCCTTTTCATTCAGACGCCGACGGATAGTACGGGTTGACACTGTTGTACCCTCGGACTGCTGGGCAGCTAGAACTTGTTTGGATGTTAGTCAAGGTTCTTTAGCCACCATCCACACAATCTTTCGTTGAAATCTCTCGTCAATTTTTCTTTTCCGTCCACATCTAGGGAGGTTAGCCACAGTGCCATGGGCTTTAAACTTCTTCATGACACTGCGCACGGTAGACACAGGAACATTCAGGTCTTTGGAGATGGACTTGTAGCCTTGAGATTGCTCATGCTTCCTCACAATTTTGCTTCTCAAGTCCTCAGACAGTTCTTTGGTCTTCTTTCTTTTCTCCATGCTCAATGTGGTACACACAAGGACACAGGACAGAGGTTGAGTCAACTTTAATCCATTTCAACTGGCTGCAAGTGTGATTTAGTTATTGCCACCACCTGTTATGTGCCACAGGTAAGTAACAGGTGCTGTTAATTACACAAATTAGAGAAGCATCACATGATTTTTCAAAGGGTGCCAATACTTTTGTCCACCCCCTTTTTTATGTTTGGTGTGGAATTATATCCAATTTGGCTTTTGGACAATTCTTTTTGTGGTTTTCCATTGAAGACAAATTAAATGAAGATATTATTACCAAAGCATTTGTGATTGCAATCATTTTGTGGAAGAAATTGAGTATTATCTGACAGAATTGCAGGGGTGCCAATACTTTTGGCCAGCACTGTATGACCTTTACTTTAGTATGAAAGCAGGTGAAATTGCAAGGCAGTAACATCCTTCTGACATCACAGACACTTTTGGAGGAAAACATAAGTATTTATCTTTCTTTTTACTTTCCACACAGACATAACAATCTAAATTGCTACTGTCACTTTTAATGGGAAGATACACCACTTTTCCCCCAGGAAGGTTATGCCCAAGATGGTTTTACCTTTTTCCAGTGACATTTCCAAGGGTACACTATACTGAAGGACAGTAATGTGGCAATAAGTGGCAAAATGACACCAAGGTGACACTGAGTCCTATGCCCATTTGCCATTTATTGCCCTATTCAGTGCCCCATTCAAAAACCTAAAGACACCAGTCTGTGGCTCCTACAAGGTAATAGTGCCCCCAGCAAAGTAATAGTGCCCCCACAGGTAATAATTCCTCCCACATTGGATAACAGTCCCTCCCACGTAGGTAATAGTGCCTTGATAGTTCCCCCTGACATGTAATAGTCCCCTTCCACATAAGTAATAATGCCCCCCTAATAGTGCACAGTCAGGTAATAATCCCCTCCAGAAAAGCAATAGTCCTGCCTCCATCTCCCCCCCCCCACCTCCACATACAGTGCTGGCCAAAAGTATTGGCACCCCTGCAATTCTGTCAGATAATACTCAATTTCTTCCAGAAAATGATTGCAATCACAAATGATTTGGTAATAATATCTTCATTTATTTTGCTTGCAATGAAAAAACACAAAAGAGAATGAAAAAAAAAGTCAAATCATTGATCATTTTACACAAAACTCCAAAAATGGGCCGGACAAAAGTATTGGCACCCTCAGCCTAATACTTGGTAGCACAACCTTTAGACAAAATAACTGCGAACAACCGCTTCCGGTAACCATCAATGAGTTTCTTACAATGCTCTGCTGGAATTTTAGACCATTCTTCTTTGGCAAATTTCTCCAGGTCCCTGAGATTTGAAGGGTGCCTTCTCCAAACTGCCATCTTGAGATCTCTCCACAGGTGTTCTATGGGATTCAGGTCTGGACTCATTGCTGGCCACTTTAGAAGTCTCCAGTGCTTTCTCTCAAACCATTTCCTAGTGCTTTTTGAAGTGTGTTTTGGGTCATTGTCCTGCTGGAAGACCCATGACCTCTGAGGGAGACCCAGCTTTCTCACACTGGGCCCTACATTATGCTGCAAAATTTGTTGGTAGCTTTCAGACTTCATAATGCCATGCACACGGTCAAGCAGTCCAGTGCCAGAGGCAGCAAAGCAACCCCAAAACATCAGGGAACCTGCGCCATGTTTGACTGTAGGGACCGTGTTCTTTTCTTTGAAGGCCTCTTTTTTTTTTCCTGTAAACTCTATGTTGATGCCTTTTCCCAAAAAGCTCTACTTTTGTCTCATCTGACCAGAGAACATTTTTCCAAAAAGTTTTTGGCTTTCTCAGGTAAGTTTTGGCAAACTCCAGCCTGGCTTTTTTATGTCTCTGGGTCAGAAGTGGGGTCTTCCTGGGTATCCTACCATAGAGTCCCTTTTCATTCAGACGCCGACGGATAGTACGGGTTGACACTGTTGTACCCTCGGACTGCTGGGCAGCTAGAACTTGTTTGGATGTTAGTCAAGGTTCCTTAGCCACCATCCACACAATCTTTCGTTGAAATCTCTCGTCAATTTTTCTTTTCCGTCCACATCTAGGGAGGTTAGCCACAGTGCCATGGGCTTTAAACTTCTTCATGACACTGCGCACGGTAGACACAGGAACATTCAGGTCTTTGGAGATGGACTTGTAGCCTTGAGATTGCTCATGCTTCCTCACAATTTTGCTTCTCAAGTCCTCAGACAGTTCTTTGGTCTTCTTTCTTTTCTCCATGCTCAATGTGGTACACACAAGGACACAGGACAGAGGTTGAGTCAACTTTAATCCATTTCAACTGGCTGCAAGTGTGATTTAGTTATTGCCACCACCTGTTATGTGCCACAGGTAAGTAACAGGTGCTGTTAATTACACAAATTAGAGAAGCATCACATGATTTTTCAAAGGGGCCAATACTTTTGTCCACCCCCTTTTTTATGTTTGGTGTGGAATTATATCCAATTTGGCTTTTGGACAATTCTTTTTGTGGTTTTCCATTGAAGACAAATTAAATGAAGATATTATTACCAAAGCATTTGTGATTGCAATCATTTTGTGGAAGAAATTGAGTATTATCTGACAGAATTGCAGGGGTGCCAATACTTTTGGCCAGCACTGTAACTAATAGTGTCTACTGTGCTTCTACCCTCAATCCTTCATACTGTTCAGTCCATACTGCTTTGATGAACTGCACACCATCTATACTGGGCTGATGCAGTGCACAGCAACCTGTATGCATCTTGTACACCCCTAGCACCTACTCTACGGTACTGCTAGTTATGAGCGCAAGATGTAATGAAGCCAGGAGTAGAATACAAGGTGCATACATGCTCTCGCATGCCACATCAACCTAGTATAGATAGAAGATAATTATGTAATTCAATGCCGCAACTTGGGGCAGGCAATAGTGCAGCTTGGTACTCACTGTCTGCAACTGACCCTCTTATTGTGTGGATGATAGTGCCCTGTACACAGGTCACACATAGTTAAGACTGGACATGCTAACAGGTGTATGGATATGTTGTTGGGATACAATACAGTTTAAACACAACATTTTATTAATTAAGACAGCTTTATACACTATGAGATCAGCTGATTTGATACTGGGGACCTATCCAAAGGATAGTTCATCAAAATTATAAGGTTGGAGAACCCTTTTAAACTGAATATCTTTCACAAGTTAGAAAAGGCCAAGGAACTGCGCTCTGGATTACTGGAATTTCTTCCTGTACAAGTAATACTCCAATCATAAACTTGAATGACTGTGGAAATATCTAATTCCCTAACACTTGTAATGATGTCTGTGTTTGCTAAAGAGTGGACAGGAAATCTGTGGAGAATTTAGTCAATGAGGAGAATGACAATGACTTCCATCCTAGCACTAGTGCAGACAAAAAAATTCACAGTTTCAGCCTGGTTTTTCTGTGCACATGTTTTATTTGCACAATTTCTTTGTTCAGATTTACATACACATTCACATACAAACTACAGCTGTCAAAAATGAATGTAAACAGTTCATAAACATTAGATGTAAATAATATAAAATAAACGATCGACTGGATGTTCTTACATAACCTTTAGATTACACCTGACTGCTGGATGAAATATCCAAAATGTCAGATTATCAAAGAATTGTCAGCATTTAGTCTACTGGAGAATGTCACCAATTAAGAGCCAAAAATCAGGAAAAATTCAGAATTGTAGATTTTGTTGATAATCATTTCATATTCCAATTTACCATTGACTTTCCATTATGACAATGCTTATAATTGTACTGTGTCCTTGATGTATGATATATTAAAAATTAAGGGCCAGAATATTATTGTGGTTACAACTAGACCTGGTGTAAAATATTGGTGCACCTTGACACCTTGGTGCATCTAGTTTAAAATAAAAGCGGTGAGCTAAATGTGACAAAATGTAACAAATTATGTGCCATTATATATTGTAATAAAAAGGATAAATATTATAATATAATATTATTATTCCGATGTTATAATTGTAGGACTGTATTACATGGGCTAATGATCAGGCAAATGGACATTTGTGCAAACATTTGTTCCTGATCATTGTTACATATAAATATGCCCCTGATCCCCTGACAAAGGTGCGAATACTTGTTTGTTGCCTCATTGCATTGTTTATTCAGGTAGAAAAAATTAAGGCTGTTCAACCGCACATTTCCAGGATGTGATGTCAAAAAGTACACACTGTAGTGGACGAACAAACACATTAACAATCAAAACCATATTTATTATGATTGCCAGCAGCTGAGCACCAAACTTTATTTTCTATTGAAATTTGGCAAATTGGCACTCGTTAATGGAACAGAAAATCTACCCATGTAAAAAGAACCCTAAGTACTGAAACTGGTTGTAACCCCAAGGATTTAAAGGTAGTCTACCAACTCACCCAAGTAAATTCAACTGCCACGACTGCATTACAGAGCAAATTACAGTGATAAACAACATACTTTTGTTCTGTATGACAATAACAAACATTTGTTTTTTCCTCGCACAAGGGACTCAAAGTGCAGAGAGCATTCTGTAGTTAGAGGCTGCTATACAGGCACTCATCAACAACACCCAGAAGGTCAGTTGAAGCCACTTTACCTATCAGTATATTTTTGGTATATGCATGGAAACCGCAGTACATGGAGGAAACCCAAGCAAACACGGGAAGAACATACAAACTCCATATGTAGATATTGCCCTTGGTCACATTCAAACCAAGGACCCCAATGCTGCAAGGCAATAGTGCTAGCCAGTAAACTATGTCACTTTTGTAGATTTGGAGAATAAATACTTTGAAGTCTTATAGAAATGATGCTGATGGTGCATAGGAGGCGGACCTTCAGCCCTGGAAGCACTACTCTTGTTGCTCAAGTAGGATAGGTGATGTCATAGCAGTGGGTGGATTAAATCCCACAGCACATGGTGGCACAGGCAGAAGGTGACAGTAGTTTGGGTGGCAAGAGCAGTGCTCCAGGGAGCTAAAGGCCTGCCTCCAGGGCACTAATTGTCTCATTTAAGCCGAATGTTCTGGGATAAACTGTCGCAAGGAAGACATTTAATATGCAGAGTAAAACATACTATAACAAGTTGCGCTCCATTCTGACTTCTAGACTTCCAGAGAGAGGTCAATAGCTATATGCCCTAAAAGGTAATACAAACATGGATTGTCTTCATAAAATAAGATAACATAAAATGAGATAATCCTTTAATAGTCCCACCATGGGGAAATTCAGTGTGTTACAGCAGCATAAATAATGCAATACAAATACAGGTGCATCTCAATAAATTAGAATATTTTTGAAACGTTCATTCATTTCAGTAATTCAATTCAGAATCAGCAGTCTTCCATGATTGTGTGTCCTACTGAACCAGACAGAGGGACCATTTAAAGGCTTAGGAAACCTTGGCAGGTGACACACTGAATTTACAATACTGAACTTTTTCACAATATTTAAATTTTCTTAGATTTGGGTTTTCATTACCTGTAATCCATAATCAACATTTACAGAAATAAAACACTTTAAATAGAACACTCTGTGTGTAAAGAATCTAGAAAATATAGGAGGTCACTTTTTTAATTCAATTACTGAAAGAAATAAACGTTTCAAAGATATTCTAATTTATTAAAATGCACCTGTACAATATATACAAACCTCCAAGGGGGAGGCATTACAGTGACAGTAGGTACAGATAAAAAGGTACAGGTAAAAAAGTAGTAGAAGAGATGCCACAACTTAACGATCTTTCAGTTCTCTGTGTGTAATGATCTCCGTTTAGGTCAGTGTTGGTTGTACAGCCTAACCACAGCGGGGAGGAAAGACTTCTGATAGCACTCCTTCTCACACTTAGGGTGAAGTATTCGGTCACGGACAGCACCGCCCAGTGCTATCACGGTCTCATGCATGGGATGGCTCTCACCACAGACAGTATCTTTCTGTCATCCACCACCTGCACAGGGTCCAGAGGGCTCCCCAGGACAGAGCTGGGCCTTCTAATCAGCTTGTCGAGTTTATTTATGTCCCTGGTTGATATGCTATTCCCCCAGCAAGCCTCTCTGAAGAAGATGGCTGATGCCACTACAGAGTTGAAAAAGGCCCTAATAAGTGCCCCCCGGACTCCAAAGGCTCTCAGCCTCCTAAACAGGTAAAGCCTGCTGTGGCCCTTCCTGTACAGTACATCCAGGTGATCTGCTCAGTCCAACTTATTATTGAGGAGCACAGCTAGGTACTTATAGATGTTGACTATCTCAATACCTTTCCCCTGGATGTCCACTGGTTTTGGAGCGTATCTGAGGGTATAAGACTCTATTTAAGACTATAAATATGTTATTTCCAGAATTAGTCTGAACAAAATTAAAACTTTAAATTTTATAATATTATAGGAGAAGAAAATCTGTTATCAATCTTTTTATATAACTGTTTATAATACCTTGTATTATGGCACCTTTTGTACTTTGAAAAATTTGTAATATGACATAATTGTCCTTTGATTGTTATTATTCCACTGGGTATTGTATACCCTTTATAATGCTGTTCATGTCACTTCATTGTTGCTTGAGAAAGGTTCCAGATCAGGGACCGAAATGCCGCTTTGGAATAAAGACACTGATTGATTTTTTTCACATTTTGGAGTGCTGCCGGTTTTGTCTTTACCTGCTTATTATACCTTATATATCATGACTCATAGCACTGTAACATACCTAACTTTGAGATATAAACTGTATATTTATAAAAATATTATATTGGTTCTCTACTAGTTCTGCAACGTTCGGTTTCTAGAACAAAAATCTATTATCTATAGTTTATTCAGCCAGTGCTGTTTGTGGCAGGATGCAGGGATGCTTGTGTGTCTTAGTAGACAATTTGCTAGAGCACGTGGATAAAAGTTCCTGCATGAATAACATGTTTGATGTGGTGACACACAAGCATGTTTTCTAATATAAGAGACCAGCACTGACTGTCCCTTTAATTAATTCTGTTCTAGACATTATACATCCACTGATCCCATCATAAGTTCCTCTGTTTTTTCCTCAAGAGGGCTCTCTAATTCCCTTTGTGGTAAATGGGTTGATAAAGAGGACATCTGTGCTCTAAGCCACAGTGTGCAATTTCAGGTATACCATGTGTCGTACCTTTACCTAACATCTCATTTTTGACCAGCGAGGCCAATTAAACAAGGAGCATGAGAAGAGTCAATTGAGTGGCTCGTGCTGGTCATAACCACAAGGACTTAAAGGCTATAAATCTCTGTTATTACCAAGCTGTTCCTGCCAGCAGCATGCTGCCTCAAAACAATGAGAATAGATTAGGATCAATCAGGCCTCCCCAAGGCTTGTCAGTGGGACCTTAAGCCACACCTTCAACCTAAACTTTCCCCCTTTCCAAAATCACCTACCCTGATCCTATCTAACAAGGTGTCTGCTGAGTTTAGTTTTCCTGCTGAACCATATGTTCACAATTAGATAACTTCTTACTTGTCACTAGGGGCATAAGTGTGTGTCATCCCCAAGGGGTGTTAAAGACCCAATAAGGTGCCACTAGCAAGTTCCAGCCCCTCCCTCACACAAGCAGAAGAGGCATATTTAATTCCAGCTGTGAATTAACTTTATCCCCAATTTAAAAAACCAGCATGAAATCAAAGGAACCTCTGAAATAGAGAGAAGAGATCACAGGTCAGCTAAAAATCTGCTCAATGAAAGTACTACAGGCTAACCCCATTTAACCAACCACTTGGACCAAGGCAGGTGGTTGCTGGCGTTGTTATTCCTGGCTTTAATACCCCTGCAATTTCTCACCAAGGGGTTTATGAGCATTATCTGTCCCACCACTGTGTGAGGCAAAGCTTAAGCTAATGATACTCATAAAAAACGAATTCCATCTTCTTTTGAATATGCTGCCACAAGGAAATCATGCAAAGGTAAGATCATTTTCTTATACTACATTAACATACAGAATAATGTTATACAGCCTGAAAAATATAGATAGATGATATATAGACAGATAGATAGATAAATAGATAGATAGATAGATAGATAGATAGATAGATAGATAGATAGATAATACAGCAGCATGTAACATAATAGATACACAGACAAAAATTACATATTTAATAATACTAAACAAAGCTTGTCTTTAATAACTACATACATATTTATAAAGGATGCTAGTGAAAACAAAAAGATCATTTCACCATCAAATAATATCCATAAATAAATATCCAGTATAGACATGTCAAAAATCTAGTCAGATCGTATCTTTACAAAGTAATTCATATACATACATATATTATGGCCTACATAATACATAGGATATGGAAACACAGTGGGCAGTGAATGCAACAGATTTTATAAGAGTAGATTACAAGGGTGTTATACTTCTAACCTCAAATGTTTTACTTGAACCAGTTGTAATAGCAGAGTACAATACTCCAGTCTTCAAAGGGATATTGAGTGCACTCTTCTGCTACAAGGACACTGAAATGCAGTTGATGATTATTTATTATGCATACTTGTATAGCGCCATCATATTCCACAGCACTTTACAGTCACTGTCCCATATAGGACTCACAATCTACATTCCCTACCAGTATGTCTTTGGAGTGTGGGAGGAAACCCACGCAAACACGGGAGGAACACACAAACTCCTTGCAGATGTTGTCCCTGGCAGGATTCAAACCCAGGACTCCAGTGCTGCAAGGCTGCAGTGCTAACCACTGAGCCACCATGCTGCCCTACTAAAGGCACCTTTACATGCTTAAATAATGCATGCAATCCGACCTACAGATGTAGCAGAGGCCAAACAAACATTAGTATTGTGTTAAGAAACGTACATAGGGTGCTAATTTTTATAGGCCACAATTCACTTTTATTAGGAAGCAGCCATTACCACGCATTGCATGGAGCGCAGATAATAACTCTTTTTATATAGCGCCAACATATTCCACAGCATTTTAAAAGTCAGAGGATACATGAGTGGAGAGTATTTGACATTACAGTGTGACAAATAAATTAACATATCAAACAATAGAAGTGAGTGTCCTGCTCGTGAGAACTTATAATCATGAATCAAACATTTGTTATCGTGATTATTTTTTTCCGGCTGCTATATCTGTCAGTCAATCATTGACTACAGTCACCTTAACATATATATACTATTACATGACCAGTTTCATTAGTCTAAATAATGATTGCAGATCTTTTTGCTAGACTAAATTAGATCTAGATCTAGATTAGATCTAGACTAGATCCGCAAATTGTTGTGTATAATTGTGATCTCTCAATGATCTGGCAGTTAAACCGCTCATCTAGACTTTGGTTCCCAACTTCTGTACCATATGACTATGATAATAAATTCATTGCAAAACTGAGAAACTCATCGCATATTGTCAAGTTTTTCAAGAACAGTAATAAATAATCACATAAGTGCAAAAATTGTCAAATCATACACATTTTCCAAACCACGGAAAGGCACCCATAAACTGGCATAGTGCTCACTTGGTGAATTTATTATCTCCTTTTATCTCTTTGTATTTGAAGTTCATCTATCTGGCTATATTCTCTCCTGATATTTCAAATAGCAGGAAACACATTGAAAAATTATCTTCTTTTAAATTCCATGTTTATTTATATGTTTTTTCTATAGTTTGAATTTTTATTGCAAAGTTTTAGAATAGTGTGTATTAGATACAGCTTTTATGTAGTATACTATAAAGGTTTAATAGTCATCATGAATATTTAATTGCTATGCTGAAATTATTGGTTTTTGTAATGTCATTTAGCCATCCAATCCTGTCTGGTGTAGTGGGGATTGATGCCAGTCCCTGCCACATGCCATTTTATTTAAACATAAATTTTAGCTGAAGTTCATTTCAGTGTCAAAAGGGTGCAAAAATGATAATTCTGACGCTATTTTCACACTAGCACTGTCAGGGGACCTGAACAACGGAGAGGTGGACCGCTTAAACAGCAGTTACACACGGACCCCATTGATTATAATGAGGTCTGTCAGGCATCCAACGTTTTTAATCTGAAAGCAGTGGAGGAAAAAGTCCTCTGTGCAGGAATTTTTTCCTCCACTGATTTTCGGCAGACTCTTCAGCGCATATGTGAACGAAGCCTTACCTGGAAACTCATGCACTGACAATTAAAAAGAAAGCTGAAAAATAGCTTTACAATAGTTATGTTTGAGAGTCTCAATGCAACATTATGGCAAATGTCATTTGGGCCAGATATCTACAAGGAAGACTGTCTTTGTTGCCCAATTACAGCACAGCTTCCATTTTTCAAGAGCATTATAAAAAATGAAAATTATACTGAGGCTGGTTGCCACAGGCTGCAGTTTTTCTTTTAGATGCTTTCATACATTTGCTGCATTGAACTGAATTTTGGAGAGTCAGTGGAGTATTGTTAAAGACTCGATCACATATTAAAATGGTGAGATTAATTTACCCTGTTTGGGATTTGCAGCGAATCATCATGATTCAGGTTTTGGAGGATCACGAGAGTAAATTTTTTATTTTTTTTTAAACACATACTGTACTATACTAGTGATATGAAAATCAATAGAGCTAGAGTATGGATCAGCAAAACACACTTTCATGGTTTAGATTATTTCTTGTAGATAGCCTAAAACAAATTTATGTTTGGTCCTGACAGAAAATAGCTAAACAAAAAAGCAGCAATAGAGTTTAGAAATTATGTATAAAACTATTGTAACTTGCCGAGTTTTAGTATATTCTTGTGTAAGCAAAGGTTTACAAGACTAAATACAACTGTCACTTTACAACTGGGCAATAAACTCTCCCTGATACATGACACATATGATATGCATCCTAAGGTCTGGTATATTGATCCTATATTAGTGTATTGTCCATTTTGTCTTTACCCTATAAGCCCATAATGACACCCTTATACATCATTATTATCTAAACGATATTCAGGAGCATTATCCTTCAATGGTTATTCTAATAGCTTCCTCATTGTCAATGTCAAGTGTTATATTCTAGCTGATATCTTATTCCTTTTTGGATAATTCCTTTTTTTGGATTAAATACTTCAGGAATTTGCAAACAGTGTGTGAGGAAAATAGGTATATTGCTAAAACCAGCTTACCTCTGCAGGGTTAGCTAGGTCACTTAAAGGTTAGTGATCTAGGTAATATTATTATTATTATTATTTATATACTTATTTAATTATTTACTTATATAGCGCCATCATATTCCGCAGCGCTTTACAGACATTGACATTCACTGTCCCATATAGGGCTCACAATCTATATTCCCTATCATTTTTGGAGTGTGGGAGGAAACCGGAGCACCCGGAAAAATGGGGGTTCATACACTCCTTTTACTATTGTGATGTATATAAAATATAGATAGCTACAGCAAGCTATAACTTGACATTTAACACGATGACAGAGACATTTAACTCCACTCGTATTTTCAATTACTTTTATCACTGACCAGCGTGGTCTGTGATAATGTGATCACACTTCAGCAAGGTACCAAGTTAAATGTTGCTACAGCTGTACATGTTATACACATTTTATATATAGTGAAATCTCTTTGTGTCAATTACCCAAATTTGCACAAAAAATGATCTTTTATAGGGCTGGTGCTCATTCAGCAAGCATGTACAGCCCCCCAAACCACCAACTAATGATGAAAGATCCAGAAATCATGCATATAATGCTTTAGAATATTACAGACTGGGAATAATAATATAGCCAGGGTACTGTACACAAGTCACCAAAACACACACACAACCTTACTTACTTCTCTGGTGAAGTGCATATTTCCTAGCTCAAGATCTCCTCAACACTATTGGTCTTCACCATGACTATCCTCTCTCTCCTGGCTGTCAGGATGTCCCCCCCCCCTCTCACTCCTGGTCCCTAGCACAGCATCCCTTTAAATAGTTGCCCTCAACATGGTCTTCCCTCTTATTCCTAGTCGTCAGCATGCTATCCCTTTAAATAAGAGTTCTCAGCATGTTTCCCCCCCCCCCCCCTGGTCCCCAGCATGGCTAGCAATCTCATTCCTGGTTCATAGCATGCTTGTTCTTTCATTCCTATACCCCTACATGACTCTTTCCATTTCCCTGCACTGTACTAACCTTGACCATACTTGCTGACATTTCTTAGGTCAGAATCTGAACTTTAAGACCCACCTTGGCACATCCCCAGAATACCCATTTTGATGTGGGGTGTACATAAAACCAATCCCTTTTGTGACCCAGTTCCAAGATTGTCATGGGTGATATCACAAACAAAAGTCCATGGTACCACTTCCCCTGGATTCATCTGAAGTTACAGAGACAGGAGAAAAACAGATCCTACTTCTCTTCTTTCAGCTTCATGTGTTTTCCTGCACATTGGTTGAAGTGAAATCTGTGAATATATGCAGCCCCACTTCAGCCATGGATATCTTGGAATCTACTGGGGATGTAGAAATGGTCTTGGTTTTAAAGTGGAGTTAGAACCGTTTAAGTGACTGCTACTTATGCAGCTTCACTGAACATCTGCTCAGGGTAAACTGTAATGTACTTTGCCCAAAAACTGAGCAGGACACATTCAAAACTGTAAGGAGGTTAAAGAATATCTGAACTTTCAAATAACTTTTTCTGGCGGTGTTTGTGTCATTAATAAATGTTTATACTTTAAAATGAATTTTTGTTCCTTTTCATGATATCCTATGATGACATCTACTTCTGTCCCTCATTCTTTCCTTTCGTTTCACTATTGGTAGCTGAAATCTGGACCAGGGCCGGCGTCAGCACACGGCTTACCCGGGCAAGTGTCGGGGCTCCAAGGTCCTGAGGGGGCCCACTGGGCTGACTGTTTTTTTTTTTTTTTTAATATAAATAGGCCTTTACCTGCTGCAGTAACCCCAGCAGGTAACTTTCCCTATTTACTTACCGATACCTGCTGCAGGAGTGGGGATCGGTAAGTAAGGCCAGGATCGCCAGGTGGTTTGGTTCAGACCAAATAGGTCCGAACCGAAACTGCTATGTCCCGGTATCAACTCCATCTGCATCCAGAGGATGCAGATGAGTTAAATTCAATGGTGAAGCAGGAGCCATCTGCAGACAGCCCTTGCTTCACCGCTCTGTGTGAAGCGCATCCCGGTGTGCTCCAGCCCTGGGAGCTATAGGCGCGATGTGATGGCGTCACTAACATTGCGCCTGCAGCTCCCTTAAAACTTCGTTACTGAGACTGCAGACAGAGCAGCAGGGGAGAGAGGAGAGGTGAGTATCAGTGTTTTTTATGTTAAACTTTTGGGGCAAATTGAGGGGGAACATTAACTTGGGGGCAGATGAAGGGGGGACATTAAACTGGGGGGAGAGTAAAAGGAAATTAAACTGGAGGAGCAGAGAGAGGGTGACATTAAACTGGGGACAGCTGGAGGGGGACATTATACAATGGGCGTCATTGGACGGAGACATTAAGCTGGGGCAACTGGAGGAGGACATTAAACTGTGGGAGTAGCTGGAGGAGGACATGTCCGCCTCTAGTTGCCCCCAGTTTAATGTCACCCTCCAGGTATCCCTACAGTTTACTGTAATGTCCCCCTCCAGCTGCCCCAGTTTAATTTCCCCCACTAGTTTCCCCGAGTTTAATGTCCCCCTCTAGTTGCACCCAGTTTAATATTCCACTCCAGCTGCTCTTAATTTATTGTCTCCCTCCAACTACACCCACTGTTTAATGTCACCCTCCGTCTGCCCTATAGTTTAATATCCCCCTCCAGCTGCCCCAGTTTAATGTCCCAATACAGCTGCCCCAGTTTAATGTCGCACTCTAGTTTCCGCCAGTTTAATCTGGGGCACGAGGAGAGGGACTTAATACTGTGGGGCAATTGGAGGGGAACAATATAATGTGGGGGCATATAATGTTAGGTTGACTGTAGGAGCATTATACTGTGTTGGGGCACATGGAAAAATGGATGAGAATGGGCAGAGTCAATGTAGAAGTGGATGGAGCCAAATTTGCTGCGGCGCGCCACACATTTTGTCCCTCTTTCTGTCCTTTGAAAGTTGGGAGGTATGGCTATTATCATACTCCAGGGTCTCTTCAGACCATGAAGTATGATGATCGGAGGCCCAGGGGAGGTAAGCGAACATAATAAACAGTGTTACTTACCTCTCCTGCACTCCGATGCGACTCTGTACTATCTTCGACCCTCTTCAATGACCTCATGTGGGTAAGGCCGGCGTAACAATGACTTCGGCGTAACACACGTCTCTGACATCATCTAAGAGAGCTGAAGACCGAGCAGGGAGAGACGCTGCAGCCCGGGAGTGGTAAGTAACTTTTTTATGTTTGTCACCTCCCCTAGGCCTCCAATCATTATACTCGGGGGTCTGAAAAGATGCCTGAGTATAATAATAGTTTGTGGGTTGTGAACCCCAAAAATTTAGGATTCTGCCTAACACAAAATTTTTCCAATGTTTGCAAGGACCACCCTAAGGGCCACTATAGGACATAATACTGTGTGGAGGGGCTACTGTAGGACATTATACCTTGTGAAGGGGCTGCTATTGGATATTATACTGTGTGCAGGGGCCACTATGGAACATTATACTGTGTAAAGGGGCCACTGTAGGACATTATACTGTGTGCAGGGGGGCTATGTGACATTATACCTTGTGAAGGGGCCACTAAGGGATCATTATACCATGCCATGTGCAGGGGCAACTATGGGACATTATACTGTGTGCAGGGTCCGCTATGGGACATGACACCTTGTGAAGTGGTATAATGTCCCCACTAATTAGACCCATTCATTTGGGCCTAATCAGCGGTCGAAAGCTGTAAGGGAATGCTGTTGCTCTGTGTCCACCACCGTGAGCCGGGGAGCATAAAATAAAGAGGAATCCGGGGCAGATGTCTGCCTAAAATTCCTCTTTAAATTCTGATGTCTGAACAGGTTCTATCTACTTGTATGGAATGGACTGTATTACAGTCCACTCCAGTAGGTCCACCTCAGAAAAAAAACCACCCAATTTCGGTTGTTTTTTTTGCTGCGGTGCGCATGGGTTGCTCCAAAAGGGGCCCACTGCAGCTCTGTTGCCCAAGTGCCCACAAAAACCAGGAGCTGGCCTTATCTGGACACTGCTTTTTACTGGAGAATGGATGTGCGAGGATGGTCACTTCAAACAATTTTATCTCAGGCATTATAAAACCGATAACAGTCCTTCTGGTGTCATATGTCAAAGACGAAATTATCAGCTTTCATATGACTTTAAGATCAGAATTCTATGTTATTATTTCAAGAGTTAACACCAGTTATAAATACAATCAAGATTGGAAGCAGCTGCATATAATAAATATGCCAATCCTAACTGTGCCTGACTTGCGGTTTAGAAAATTCCACCTTCACGTAATGAAAATTTTGCACAGGTTAAAACAAACTTCCAGCAGACTTTCAGATCTTGAGTATGTTCATCTTATCTGAAGATTCCATTTCTTCACTGTATGATGTGAAATGTGGAGCAAACTCAACATATAATACATGCAGATCCTGCTGTGGATTTGCTGCAAATTGGAGTGAGGTATTCAGCAAAATACTTCCAATGAGGAATAGCCTTAACAAATTCCATATTGTTTTTGTTGATGCAGTATTTTGTATGTCTCTGACATATGTAATCAGAATCCGGCTACATGTTGTTTTGTATGATATTTTAGATGTTAGTGTGAGCCCTGACATGTTAGTTCTTCATGTTGAGACTCCTCATTGTGCCTGTGACTCATGGTTTTGCCACCTTCTCAAGACATGTTTTTAGCAATAAAACCATGACAAGAATCAAAGAGTATGATCAAGAAGTTTCCAATCCAGATCCAGAATCAGGTAAAAGGACTTATCCCACAAGATCCCAGGCCGGGCTGCTTCTATATGCTCCCAAAGATATACAAAGATGGCAACCCTGGGAGGCCTATCATTTCTGGCATTGGGACACTAACAGAAAACATCTCAGGTTGGGTGGAAAATCTCCTAAAACCCCTTGTCAGGGATACTCCAAGCTATATCCAGGACACCACTGACCTTCTTAACAAACTGAATGCCCTGGGCCCACTACCTGAGGGTACCATCCTGGCCACCATGGATGTGGAATCCCTGTATACCAACATTCCCCACAAGGATGGAGTTGCAGCATGTCAGGTACACCTGGCAAAACAAAACCTCCCAACAGAACCAGTAACGCAGCTCATACAATTCATCCTTAGCCACAACCATTTTACCTTTGGAGAGGATCTATATCTACAGCGAATGGGAACTTCAATGGGGACCAGATGTGCACCCCAGTATGCAAATCTCTCTATGGCAGAACTGGAAAGAATATATTTATCAACATGAGCCACCAAACCTATGATTTACCTTCGTTATATTGATGATATCCTTGTCATCTGGACTGCAGGTGAGGAGGTCCTACTTCAATTCCATAATGACTTCAATGACTTTCACCCTACCATCAACCTTAAACTTAGCTATTCAGGGAGTGAAATTCACTTTCTGGATACCACAATATACATCAAAGACCACCGGCTACTCACATCGATATACTACAAACCCACAGGCAGAACGGCCTGCCTGAGAAATGACAGCTTCCACCCCAAGCACACAAGACAATCTATTATCTACAGCCAGGCTATACGATACAATCGTATTTGCTCCGACAAAGCAGACCTGGACAAGCACCTCCTGGATCTGAGGATGAAATTTCTTCGATTGGGATACAAACCAAAAGTGACGGACAACCAATTAAACAAAGCGGCAGCCATTAACAGAGACAGTCTGCTCACATATAGAGAGACCCAGAAAGATGCCCGAGTGCCCCTAGTTGTCACCTACAACCACAGCTGGAAATCCTACGAAGGATTGCCAAGGAGCTCCAACCGGTGCTACATAGGGACAACAGACTCAAGGACATATTTCCAGTCCCCCCTCTCCTTTCCTTTTGACAACCACCAAACCTGAGGCGTATTATTGTCCGGAGTGCCCTGAAGGCCCCAACTGAAAATGGCACCTCACCTTGCCTACAAAAAAGGTGCATGACCTGCAAGCACATCCACACCACTGACAGTGTAAATGTCCCACAGTCACAACAGGTGCACAGAATTAGGGGGACATTTTCCTGTAGGTCTTCCAATGTGGTGTACCTCATAATGTGTGTGCAATGTCCCACCACAGGCCTCTACGTGGGGGAAACAGGACAGAGACTTAGTCAGCGAAAGAACTCACATAGATCCAATATTAATAACAGCAGAACAGATCTCCCAGTGGCCGCACATTTCTCCGGAGAAAACCACTCTACTGAAGATTTGCGGGTTGTGGTTTTAATGGGACATTTTAAGACGCAGGAGGAAAGGAAAGAATGGGAGTACAAGTTTATACAAAAATTTCAGACTCTGCAATTTGGACTTAATATTCATGCCAGCTTCATGTCACACTATGTATGAACTGTGAGGGTCACTAATCACCTCCTGATAACAAACAGATAACAGATCCCTCTGTCACGCACCACAACTTTCCAGATTGTTTTTTGACCTGTTGTAAATAACTTCTCTACTTAGACTGCATTTTGGTTTGGTTTTTTTAAGGACTCTAAAATCCTTTGAAGATCATGTGTATAGGATATATAAAAAATCTGTGAATTTTCAGTTCTTGTATAACACCATGTCTGAAGAAGAGAGCTAGACTCTTGAAAGCTTACTTATCAAATGTACTCAGTTAGCCTCTAAAAGGTATCGCCTGATTTCTTCACTCTTCCAAGAATCAAATGCCACATTTCTTTTTCTGCAATGGTTTTTTTTCCCACGCTTGGAAAAGAAAACCCATGAGGTTAGCAAAATCCCATAGTTTCGCATTGAAATAAATGGTTATAGGGCCATTTTTGATACACTTTTAAACATGTCATAATCTGTAGCAAAATACCACAGTGGGGCAGATTCATCAAGACCAGTGTATTATAAGTCTTTATGGACCCTGCAATGGAGGAATTTTTGCTAGATTCATGATGAAGCGCCATGTGCCTCCGCAGCTCCAGACCCGGGCTTTGTACCTTGCCAAAAACAAGATCTCCTTAGTCAAATACTCCATCACAGCAGCCAGGAATACATTAGCACTGAAGTGTTTGGCATAATTCCATTTCCTCAGAAAGAGATAATATGACCAACCGGAATCCTCAGGACAGCGCTGGATGTTCTGCTCGTCCTCTTCATTCTGCTGTGCTCTCTGAGACATGTTCATAAGGAATAAAATGGCTCCCATACAAGACAATAACCAAGAATTAGGAGAATAGGAGACAGTGGTTGCTATTTATACCCAGTGCTGATCTCTGACTGGTGGAAATTGCAGCGGTGCCCTTTTCTGATTGGTGGAGAGCCAAGCCAGCTGACAGCTTGTAATGACTATTCCCCTTATATCCAACAGCAGCACAATATGGGGTATTTCTGCCCCTGTGTGCTGGTAGGACAGACAGAATTTTTAATTTACATAATTAATTAAGTGATACTCTATAAGAGGCAAAAGAGACCTCCCCCCACTGTGGGTTTTTTTTTCTGTTCTGTGTGGTGGACAGGTGGAGGTAGGCTCTTTGTCCTTCCATTTTTCCTAAGGATTTGGAGAGTTAGCTACATTTTTTCTCCTCTTCAGCTGTTCATCTCTTTCCTTGGGAGTTTTTTACTCTTGAGGCTTCCTTGTTTTTCTCCCTGCTGCTCTTTCTGTCTGTGGCCTTTCCGTGCTGGGTGTGCCTGCCCTTGTCTGATCTCAGGCTGAGATGTTGGCGGCTGGGCAGGCTGTGCATTCAGTATGTGTCTGCTTCTGAGCTTGGAGGCTGTGTTGCAGGGTTAAAATAAACCTCTATGCAGCTCCTGGCCTGGCTGAGCTCTTCAGCAGAGCTTATGCTTCAGGTGTTTGTGCTCAGTTTCAACAGATCACAGTGTCTTAGACACAAGTTCCCTACAGTACATTGCCTTTCTGTTGCAGTTATGGTTCCATCCCAGTCTGCCACAAAGACATACCGCACTTGCTATAGCATTGGAATAAAAGCGAAGATGTAGAGAAAGGTTTTAAAGCCGGGGCAAGTGATTTTGTCACTTCAGGTTCCGGAACCTTTTTGCAGGTCCTATTTTCCTGGGACCCTTTTTTTCAGTTAAACTTCTGCAGCCTTCTCCCAGTAGCGATGGATTGTGCTACCGGACTAGTTTTAGGCCATTCTCTTTTACCACTGTAGTAGTATTAAAGACGCCATTGTTAAGGGTCTCTTAAAAAGTTTGTGTATATAAGTTTTATGGGTAAGTATGGTTTTCTCCCTATCTATTTAAACCTTCCTCCTTAGTCAATGGTTGTCTCTTTTATAGGCTGTACGCTTTTTTTTGTTTTCTGACTGATGTCCTCCACCGCTTTCAGTGGCAGCGGCGACTACGGGAGGGAAAGGTCCTCTAAGCTAAAACATTTCGCTTATACAGAGTGCGACATCCCTCTGCCTGGTATGATTACACTCGCTGTCGCCAATGCCATGGGACCCCATCTGAGGATCCGTCCATTCGTGACGTAATTGTGTGGGTCAAGGAGCAGGAAAGAAATCTGGAACTCGATTTCTCAGATCTGTAAGAAGCCTCGTACTGAGAGACATTCTCAGTTAGTTCCATCAGATTAGGAATTTCACATACTCAGTTTGATGCACTCGTTTGATACTGACACTTCGGAAAATTCCAGCAGGCCTCTTTTTTCCTTGGTAAGGATGCCTAGGCTACTGAAGTCCATCTGGTCAGAGACCGTGATGTTGAACTTGGGGAAGCCTCTAGTTCCACCAATAGGGGGCCTAGGGCCTTCCAAGTGGACGTGACACTGGATAAAGCTTTGACAGGGGAGTGGAGACATCCCAAAAGGGCAACCTATTTTATCCAGGAGGTTTAGGACCCTATTTCCCTTAGCAGGACCGTAGGTTCCCCCGCCTAAGGTGGATATGGCGGTAGCTAAATTGTTCCACTGTTCTGCGGAAGATGGCTCCAATCTCAAAGTCTCTATACATAGTCGCATGGAGTATACCCTTAGGAGGGCTTATTCCTCGGCCTCTGCTCAGGCTTCATTGGGCATCGCCTCCAACTAGGTAGCAAATAAGCTGCGCTCCATCCTGGCCCAACTGGAGTGGAACATTGACTCTGGAGTCTCCCCGACGATCTATTATCCTTTATGAGTATGGTTTCCTTGGCAGCAGACTATCTAGCGGAAGCTTCCATATACCAGGTCAAGATGGCCGCCAAATCTAGGGCCTTCCCTACAGCTGCTAGAAGGCCATTATGGTTGAAGCTTTGGAGAGTGGACAATGCACTCAAGTATAATGTATGCTCCCTACCCTTGAGATGGGTAAACATTTTAGCAGAGGCCTGGAGGATATCATGGAAGGTCTTGTGATTAAAAGGATAAGTGCATTCCGCAGTCTTTTAGAGGAAAAGCAGGACCTTCTGGCCGGGGCAGAAGTTATCAGCGGCCTCCTCAATCTACATTCCAATATCAGAGGCGTGCTAGATATCAGTCCCGAGGGGCTGGACGTAAGTTCCCCAAGGAAGGGGACAGAAAGAAGCCTGGCTTTGTCACCAACTTTTTGCCTCCTGTGGCAGCAAGTACTCCTGTTGGTGGATGCCTCTCCCATTTTTCTCTCCTTCTGGCAGGAGAAGATCCAAGAACTTTGGTCTTGCAGGTAAGTACAGAGGGGTTATGGGAACAATTTTCTTTGCCCGCCACAAGACAGATTCATAGCAACCCACTTTCTTCCTGTGCTGTAGCAGGTTATACTGGAAAATTCCATTCTGGAATACCTGGGCAAGGGGGCCTTGACAAAGGCCCCCTCCCTCAGGGGAAGGTTTGGGGTCTACTCTACAGACTTCCTGCTACCAATATATGATTATATTCCTATCATATCTAAGTCTCTTCATAAGGAAGAGTGTTTCCGAAGGGAGACCGGGAATTTGGTCACATCCTTTCTGCAAAGCGATGTTCTTGTCACTCTCAACCTAAAAGATGCATACTTACATGTTCCAGTTACAGTGGGGAAAAAAGTATTTAGTCAGCCACCAATTGTGCAAGTTCTCCCACTTAAAAAGATGAGAGAGGCCTGTAATTGACATCATAGGTAGACCTCAACTATGAGAGACAAAATGAGAAAACATATCTAGAAAATCTGATTTTTTAAGAATTTATTTGCAAATTATGGTGGAAAATAAGTATATGGTCACCTACAAACAAGCAAGATTTCCGGTTCTCACAGACCTGTAACTTGTTCTTTAAGAGGCTCCTCTGTTATCAGTATAAAAGACACCTTTCCACAACCTTAAACAGTCACACTCCAAACTCTACTATTGTGAAGACCAAAGAGCTGTGGAAGGACACCAGAAACAAAATTGTAGACCTGAACCAGGCTGGGAAGACTGAATCTGCAATAGGCAAGCAGCTTGGTGTGAAGAAATCAACTGTGGGAGCAATAATTAGAAAATGGAAGACATACAAGACCACTGATAACCTCCCTCGATCAGGGATTCCACGCAACATCTCACCCCGAGGGGTCAAAATGATCTTAAGAACGGTGAGTAAAAATCCCAGAACCACACGGGGGGACCTAGTGAATGACTTGCAGAAATCTGGAACTAATGTAACAAAAGCTACCGTCAGTAACACACTACGCCGCCAGGGACTCAGATCGATGGGAGATTATCAGTGGTCTTGTATGTCTTCCATTTTCTAATTATTGCTCCCACAGTTGATTTCTTCACACCAAGCTGCTTGCCTATTGAAGATTCAGTCTTCCCAGCCTGGTGCAGGTCTACAATTTTGTTTCTGGTGTCCTTCCACAGCTCTTTGGTCTTCACCATAGTGGAGTTTGGAGTGTGACTGTTTGAGATTGTGGACAGGTGTCTTTTATACTGATAACAATTTCAAATAGGTGCCATTACTACAGGTAATGAGGGGAGGACAGAGGAGCCTCTTAAAGAACAAGTTACAGGTCTGTGAGAGCCAGAAATCTTGCTTGTTTGTAGGTGAACAAATACTTATTTTCCACCATAATTTGCAAATAAATTCTTTAAAAATCGGACAATGTGATTTTCTGGATTTGTTTTCTCATTTTGTCTCTCATAGTTGAGGTCTACCTATGATGCCAATTACAGGCCTCTCTCATCTTTTTAAGTGGGAGAACTTGCACAATTGGTGGCTGACTAAATACTTTTTTCCCCACTGTAAAATGTTCTTCCTCTGTTATAAAGCAAGAAAGAAATATCCTTATGAGCAATGTCCAAAAATGTAGATTTCATTACATAATTGGGTGTAAGTAAGCTTTAATCCTTTAACTATGACCTATTTTCCCTAATTTATAGTATGCTTACCGTGACAAGGGCATTGCCAAGTCGCTACCTTATTAAATAATGACAAAACACCAGAATGGATTAAATTGTCCACAGCAGCCATTTTAATAACCATTGAAGTGCCAATATTTTATAAAATTCCAACACTAAACCTTATAAACACTATATACGTCTATCCCCTAAATGTAAACCAGTATACCCTGATGCCCGACGAAGGAAGTCCTCGAAGCCCGAAAATTCGTCGCAAGCAACTTTCTCCATATTCCTTAGCACTAGGAATATTACCCACAGCCGTTCCACCAGCTCGGGGGCACCAAATTCTTAAAGCTCACTGGTGCTCAGCTTCTGTTCGACTTCACCGAAAACCCAAACCTTCCAGAATTCCCAAAATGGCCTGGGGAGTCCAGCCCCTACCGTGGGGCCCCCCTCCCACCACAGCCATTTCCATACCCCACCAGCTTCGAGGACCCCCCCCCGCCTAGCTACTGTGACATGGACAACCCCAAACCAAGGACCAATACAAAAAAAGGGGACGAGTTGGTGGGGACTGCTGTCTTGTCTGCTCTCCTTTCTGACTGGCACCAATTCTCCTGCTCTTTCTTTAAATACCACCCCCCAGCATCCTCCCCAGTCCCCCCCATCTCTCGCCTAACGGCCAATTTTACCCTTTCTGTCACTCCTCTCGTCCTCTCCTGTCACCCCTATCATGAGGCCTACCTTTTAAGGCATAGCCTTTTAGTCTGGCCTTACTTGAATGCCAGTTGCTGTTGCAGCTCCAGAAAACCCCTTGGGATTCAGCCACAGTTTATGATAAAGTTTAGACAAGTTTCCCATCTTACGAAGTGATGTTATATTGCTAGGACTTAGCATCACCTAATTAGTGAATTGTTGAGAATAACTGGGTTGCAGCTCTGGTGCAGTGATGTGTCCAATGTTTAAGCTGCACAAAGGTGCTCTGGCCATCCTTTGTGCTGGGATCTGGCCACCCGCTGTGAAGACAACTGCAGAATGGCCATACTCAAGTGAATGGGGCTGTGCTGCATTTACCTGCACAATTGGTGCAAGGAATCTTTTTGTTTGTGACTTTTTACCATATTAGGCCGGGACCACACATTGCAAAAATGCAGCGTTTTACATTACCTGTAAAGTAGAAGAAATTCTGGCTAATCCCATCCACACATTGCAGAAAAAAAATCAGCAGTTGAAAAGCTGCCTTTTCAAAAACGCTTGCTTTTTGAAAATTGCATCATGTAAATTATATCTTCTATCTGGGGTAGGGTTTCCTCTTCAGCAGGATCTTATTCATTTGGTATTTTCTCAATTTGGTCAATATTAATTGTCTTTTGGGAATCACCTATTACTATCTATACCATCATATGGGGTTCCTGAAAATATTTTGGGTCAGGAACAAGTATTGTTTTTCTTGTTAGGCTAAGACCCATGTTGCAGAAAAGCTGCTTTTTTTTTGCTGTGGTTTTTTTGAGCCAAACCCAGGGTTGGCTACAGAAGGAATTGTGCATGTAAAGGAAGCACCCAAAAAATTGCGTTTTACCGTCACTGTATAGTGGATGGAATTCTAGCGAATCCCATCCCCACAGTGCAAGAAAATAAGCGTTGCGGACACTCTGTGATTTACAAAGCTGTCGCTATTTTTGGAAATCGCAACATGTTAATTATACCTAAAGAAACGCAGACGGTTTCCCTATAGGTATAATGGAAGCAGAAAGTCTCTGCGGACTTTTTGTGAAAAGCACTGTGGGAAAAACAGCTTTTTTTGCTGAAGGATGCTACGTGGGGCCTTAGCCTTATACCTTTTTTAGAACCTTTGTGCTCAATCCACTCCTGGCTTTGGCTCAAAAAAAGACACTGCAAAATCGGCAACAAAAAAGCAGGTTTCTGCAATATAGGGTCTTAGCCTTAATTGATCTTATAAGTGTGCGGGTTTTTTTGCCTTATTTTTGTTAATATAATAAACATACATTTTTCAAATGTGCAGACTGTTATGCATGTAGTTCTTTTTGCCACTTTTTAGCTTTTACTGCTACTAGCACTCTGATGTACTATATGTTTATATGTGGTGCCTACTTTGTGAGTTGATAGATTTTAGTTTCTGGCATTATGGGGCGGGGCTTACATTCACTCACTATAATGGTGTGCCGAAGTGCCATGAACTGCAATAGACACAGTGCAGCTCCAGGGCATGTATTCCATTAGGGGGAGTTGAGGATTATATGTGTGTTGCTTTCATCTACTTTGTGCAAATCACCCAGCTTTCCTGAAAGCTGAAACCAGGTAGCTGTGTTATAACTTGGAAACACAGAGAGGGGTTTACATATGCACATTTTGCTTCAGCAATCGCTATTACAGCATTAACTGGTATGTTACCCAGATTTCCTGGGACCATGAAAGGCATATCTGGCAAGTTATGGAACAATTACAGACCTAAATCCCATTTAGGTGTATATTGTACTCAGCAATAGTAGCATGAATACTAAATACTTAGTCTGGTATTCAGAATACCTATTCATTGGTTGTTACCCAGCTTTCCTACAAAGTAAATTTTGCAGAGATATGGGGAATTATCAAAGCATAAACATATTTGCCATTTAGCAGTTTGGGAAAGCTGGGTAACTTTCCCTGTAAAGCTGTACTGGTTGTATGGTTCTCAATTTCAGTTAGTGAGGTACTACTGCTGCCACCATTATTAATACTGTTGGTACTATTGGTACTACTGTTGGCACCATTGCTACTACTGCAGGTATTATGGGCACTACTGTTGGCACTGGTACCATATTTATTTTATGCTGGAGGATTCCTTCTAACAATATAGTCATGCTTACTGTATAGACAAAAAGTGTGCTGCTAGGATTGGGCCTTCACCTCACCTCACCTTCCATGTTCAAGTCACTAGCATTAGAGGGGGAGTGGCAAGAAACATGGCTCCAAAAATTGAAATTAAAGCTCTCAGAATATGGTGGCACAAAAACAAATTGTTTAAATTGTTTAAACATAGATTTGGTATTGCCATTATCTTAATGTTGTCTAAAATGTCTTTTATATTGGACAGGGAACGCCTAAATGAAAGATAAAAAATAAAAAGCCTTGTCTTAAGTACCTAGTAAACTTGTCTTGCTCCCACAGAACAAATTAAGAAAGTAGATTATACAATTTGTAATGCTTAAATAAATTCCAATATACTTACATTTTTATTTGTATATTCCCTGCCTAAATATACTATAGTAAAATCTTTTCAAGTAGGTTGCAAATACACAGTACACATCAGCTCAGTAACTAACTCTAGCTCCACCTGCAGGCTATTTAGTATAATGCTACATTCCCACTGGATGGACTACTTTGCCTTTATCTGACATCAGTATGTTTGTCTGTTTTCCTTATCTAACACATTTTGAATGATTATATGATAATATCAAATAGAGTCTCGACTAGTAATATTAACATTACATTTTTCAAGTTCTTATTTCTACAGTGCATGAAAAGTGTCAGGCTTTAATAGAATAGAAAATTGTTGTGTTCTAATATATACATCTGATGCTAGGTTCACACCTGCTTTGGGGTTTCTGTTCTTTGGGTCCGCTTGAAGACCCAAAAAACGGAAACCCAATCCACTGAAAAAGTGGTTACCCCCCTCCATTGCCCCTGCCCCTTCTCAAATATTTTTCAAGTTGTTTTTCCCTATTTGTAAAACTTCAATAAAAACTTTAATGATCAAAAAAGAGTGGTTACCCGCGGAAACCCGCGGACCCCATAGACTATAATGGGAATCCCCGAACGGTCACCCAACGCTGGTGTGACCGTAGCCTTAGTTAACTAATTAAGAAATGGAAAATTATTTCACTTCACAATCATATACTTATATTATAATAATATTAATATATAGTGCTGTTAATAACAGAGTTATAGTTTTTACAGTTTCGTGTCGCTTTTTATAAGAACCAGAACATATGTCTCAGTAAGTGGATAAAATGGATAGCACTTGAGGTAAAACAATGTTTGTACCATCATGCATCTTGTTTATTAAATCACAATTTTGGTGAGAAAAAACAATGATAAACATTTAATGCCATTGGATCTCTGAATGATCCAATGTTGTCCTAAATGACTGATGATGATAAATATAATCCACCTGTGTGTAATCAAGTCTCCGTATAAATGCACCTGCTCTGTGATAGTCTCAGGGTTCTGTTTAAAGCACAGAGAGCATCATGAAGACCAAGGAACACACCAGGCAGGTCCGTGATACTGTTGTGGAGAAGTTTAAAGCCGGATTTGGATACAAAAAGATTTCCCAAACTTTAAACATCCCAAGGAGCACTGTGCAAGCAATCATATTGAAATGGAAGGAGTATCAGACCACTGCAAATCTACCAAGACCCGGCCATTCCCTCTAAACTTTCATCTCAAACAAGGAGAAGACTGATCAGAGATGCAGCCAAGAGGCCCCTGATCACTCTGGATGAACTGCAGAGATCTACAGCTGAGGTGGGAGAGTCTGTCCATAGGACAACAATCAGTCGTACACTGCATAAATCTGGCCTTTATGGAAGAGTGGCAAGAAGAAAGTCATTTCTCAAAAATATCCATAAAAAGTCTCGTTTAAAGTTTGCTGCAAGCCACCTGGGAGACACACCAAACATGTGGAAGAAGGTGCTCTGGTCAGATGAAACCAAAATCAAACTTTTTGGCCACAATGCAAAACGATATGTTTGGCGTAAAAGCAACACAGCTCATCACCCTGAACACACCATCCCCACTGTCAAACATGGTGGCAGCATCATGGTTTGGGCCTGCTTTTCTTCAGCAGGGACAGGGAAGATGGTTAAAATTGATGGGAAGATGGATGGAGCCAAATACAGGACCATTCTGGAAGAAAACCTGTTGGAGTCTGCAAAAGACCTGAGACTGGGACGGAGATTTATCTTCCAACAAGACAATGATCCCAAACATAAAGCAAAATCTACAATGGAATGGTTCACAAATAAACATATCCAGGTGTTAGAATGGCCAAGTCAAAGTCCAGACCTGAATCCAATTGAGAATCTGTGGAAAGAGCTGAAAACTGCTGTTCACAAACGCTCTCCATCCAACCTCACTGAGCTCGAGCTGTTTTCCAAGGAAGAATGGGCAAGAATTTCAGTCTCTCGATGTGCAAAACTGATAGAGACATACCCCAAGCGACTTGCAGCTGTAATCGCAGCAAATGGTGGCGCTACAAAGTATTAACTTAAGGGGGCCGAATAATTTGGCATGCCCCACTTTTCAGTTTTTAATTTTTTACAAGTTTAAAATATCCAATAAATTTCGTTCCACTTCACGATTGTGCCCCACTTGTTGTTGATTCTTCACCAAAAAATTTAAATTTTATATCTTTATGTTTGAAGCCTGAAATGTGGCAAAAGGTTGAAAAGTTCAAGGGGGCCGAATACTTTCGCAAGGCACTGTATATATCACTCTGCTCAGCTCCTTCTGCTCTATAACATGATTATAGATTGGTATACAATCCATGTGACAGGTTCCCTTTAAGCATTGCAAGGAGTATTTTCCACAAAACGACAATTGGTGTCAGGATCTTTTACAAATGACTTGCTCTACATTTGCTTTGCTTCTGCACTTCCCTCCAGTTACAAACCTGTCAACACCTTGTGCATGCCAACAGGATTTAATATTAGAGCTTTTTTTTTATACCTGTTTTACCCCCGATGTTATGTCCAGTTATGCTCATGAAGTGTTGTCGCTTGTGTGAATATGTTTTACATTCAGGATGTAAGACAGTAAACCTTTGTGACACAAATGTTGCTACCCTTTAACAACCAGTCATAGAAGAATCTCTATTAAGCCTGGGCTCCATGTGGAGTAAATGCTACAGTTTGGCCACGGCGGAAAATGCAGGGGCAAAAAATGCGCTGTTTTACAGTCACTGAAAAGTGAATCCCATCCACACGTTGCAGAAAAACATGTGCAAAGGAAACGCTGTGATTTCCATAACCATCATGGTTTTGGAAATCGCAGCATGTCAATTATACCTACGTTTCCCTATAGGTATATTGGAAGCACAAAGTCACTGTGGGAAAAACTGCAATGCGTTTCCACTGCGGCTTTTCACGCTGCGCTTTTTCGCTGCGGCCCACTACGTAGTGTGGTGGAAACGCATTTGTTTTTTTTACGCAAGCATTTTCATTGCATTTTTACATAGTTTTCCTCTGCGGACTTTCTGTCCCTATTATACCTATACGGAAAACACCAGTATTTGCAGAATTCTTTTCCGTGGCATTTCCACAGCAGCAAAAACACAGTGTTTTTGCAATGAGGGGCTTCAGCCTTAGAATATGTCGACCTGTAGCAATTTGGCGCCAAAATCCACCCTGAATTTACCTCCCATTGTTTTCATATTATTATGGTTATAGACCAGGTGTTTTTAGGCATAGGGATACCTAATGTGTATGTTGTTTCACTTTATTTTTTTACTTTAATATGAGTTCTAGAGAAAGGGGAGTGATTCAAATTTTATATTCTTTTTTTTTTTTTTTATATATATACTGTATATATATATTTTTTTCACTTTTTACTCAGGGGGTCTGATAATGCAGTGGAATGTATTTCAAAATTGCAGCACTTCTATTACATGCTGCATACTACATGTGCCACTTGGAAAATGCCTTCTGCTTTGATTGATGTGCTGGGGGTATAATGCCCATGTTCAATGCGGGCACTGATTGCAGGCATTGCTGCTGGGTGGCTACGTAGGCCACTCAGCTCCTGAGCGGCCGCCATATTTAAATACTCGGCAACCGCCATATTATTGGTGTCGGGAAAGGGTTAAACTTATTGAACTAAATTTTGCGGACAAATTGTAGTTCATAATGACACTATTAAATATTCTGTGCAACATACTGGGAATAAAAAAAATAAAAAAGGGGTGCAATTGCCCCATTTTCTTTCGGGTTTCATTTTTAATTCAAAATGTCCTAAATTCCCTATATTCTGCGGGTCAATATGATCACTGCAAATTTCTATTTTTTGTTCATGTTTTCATACATCTGAAAAAAATTTAAAAAAAAAAACTTTACAAGACACAAAAATTTGTTTGCATTACCTGTACCTTTTTTACATTTCTGTGTATGGAGCTGTTTAGTCACTTCAGGACCAGGCTTGGTTCAGGACACCTTTCTGTTTTTATACGTGCATACTTTTTATCCGCAATTGTGGACCAAAGTACAGGCAGGCATGCATTTCAAAAAGCCCAGGTACAAAGCCGTAGTTTTTGCGGCTGTGTGTCCAGTTTGAATTGAAGTGTCACAACTTATGAAGCAGGTCCTATTGCGGCTCTGTCAATTCAATGGGTCAGTAAGAAACACTGGAAAATGATGTGGGCTTGGTAGTGGCATGGTTTTTTTTTTTACATATTGACATAAAGTCATAATAGACCTTTGGGGGACATTTTTTCTGCTTTCTCCTATGATTGGGGTGATACAATAGCCCCAGTTTCATGAGGTATGCAGCCTCAAACAGTATACTGTAGAGCTGATCTGGGTTCCTTCACACAGTTCCAAACCCTAGCCAGGACAGAGCCACACAGTTATGGGAACCGGATCATGGCAGCATCCATAACTGTGTATACAGCGCTTAGGAAGGTAATAAATCATCCCTTCCTTCCCTATGGTAGGTGTGGCTGTTAATAACATCCAGCATCCCCATCTTACAGCAACAGTATTTTGTGTAACAACCTAACCTGGCAAGGACATACAGGTACAGGAAAGACCTTTCAGGGATAGTAGTGGACTGACAGACGTATATAGTCAGTCCGGTACTGGTTAAAAGGGTTTTCCAGCCCCAAATCTTTTTTTTTATACTGATATGCAGTGTACGAGGCTGTTGCAACCCCGAGGCTGCTGCAACAGATGATTTTTGTGGAGTCCAGGTGTCAGGCTCCCATGAAAAAACAATTTGGGGCCGAAGAAACCCGTTTAGGCTAAGGCCCCATGTTGCAGAAAAGCTGGGGGGTTTTTTGTTGCAGGTTTTACTGCATTTTTTGGGGCCAAATACAGGAGTGGCTACAAAAGGAATGGGAAATATATAGGAAGCACTGATACTTCTACCTCAATCCATTCCTGACTTTTTAATCAAATTTCTTGGAAGAGGAAACTGTGAAAAAACAGTGATTCTGGCATTTCGCTTTTTTCCACTACAGCATTTGATATATAGGATACATATGTTTATATAGTTTTATATTTTTATAGTCCAGGCATTTTATGACACAATGATGCCTAAAAGCAAGACCATGCAGTTCACAGGTGCCGTGTTTAAACACTTGACATCTTCAGTACTATTATGCCAGATGGCAGGAAGGAGTTAACAGACACAAAAATTCATGGTAATGTCAGAACGGCACAATACAATATATCAACTTGGTGAACCAGTTTTCCTCTTATTTTGTTTTTTTCTGCATAGCTCTTATTTAATCTGGTGCATTTTGAGCATAGCTTTTTGCTGTAATTTATGCTATTTCCTGTCTTTGCCAATAACAAATGTTTACACTAAAAAAAAAATCATCAATGTAGTGCAACACGCCAAAGATTAAAACAAAGGAGACCAAAGTTGCAAAACAATGTATCATCTTTATTAAAACATATAACAAATAAAAAATATTTCAAATCTTACAAAAGCATTTTCACCCATGGAAATAAATGGGATCCTTAATCAAAAGGCAAAGTCACAAAACATACGTAGCCCAAATCCGTATCTGTAGCAGATCACTGCACAGCCTTCAGCAGACAGTGGTCCCAGGGAAGGTGAATAAAAATAACAAACAGTTATACTCACCTCTCCTAGGCGTCTGTGATGTCTAGATGTCATCTTAAGAATTTTTCTGGCCTCTGACTTACGTCACGTGCCCCATGCTGTGTCAATGTGTCATGATGTCAATACGTCCCACATGACTGCTGAAGACCAATCACAAGCCTCAGTGGTGACCCCCAGGGCGCATTATGTCACAAGAGGCTTGAAGAGGACATGGTATGAGAACTGGACACTGACAGACACTGCGGTCTGAAAAGAGCCAAAAGTACTATAATTCTTTTAAATGAATCCGGGGTGGCCAACCTTACAAATATTCTTTGAAATAAATCTTGTGAGGTTTGCCCATATCTACTAATGAAGCGGCCTGAGGCTTCCAGCCACTGTGGAACATTCTGCTGCGTGGGGCCAATGAAGCATTTTACCGTGTGGGGCCACTGTAGAGCATTATGCTGTGTGGAGCTATTGTGAAACATTATAATGTGTGGGGCCACTGTGGAGCATTATACTGTGTAGGGCTACTGTAGCTCATTATACTATGTGGGCTCACTGTGGAGCATTATACTGTGTGGGGCCACTGGAGCAATATACTGTGTGAGGCCACTGTGGAACATTTTACTGAGGAGGGGAGCACATTATACTGTGTGGGGGCCACTGTGGAGCATTTCGCTGTGGGATGGCTTGGAAGCATTATACTGTGTGGAGACACGGTGGAGCATTATACGGCATGGAGACACTGTAGAGCATTATACTGCGGGAGGTACTGTTAAAAATTATATTGTGTGGAGACACTATGTAGCATTATACTATGGGAAGAACTATTGAGGATTATGCTATGTGGAGACACTGTGAGGTTCATCCATATCTAATAATGAAGCAGCTGGAGGCTGGCCTTCTGGCCACTGTGGAGCATTATACTGTGTGGGACCACTGTGGAGCATTATACTGTGTGGGACCACTGGAGCATTATACTGTGTGAGGCCACTGGAGCATTACACTGTGTTGAACCCCTGTGAAGTATTATACTGTTGGGTGGCTTGGGAGCATTAGACTGTGTGTGGCCTCTGTGGAGCATTTTATATTGTATGGGGACACTGTGGAGCATTATACGGTGTGAAGACGTGGAGCATTATACTGTGGGGAGGCACTGTGGAGCATTATACTGCGTGAAGAGTACTGAGGAACATTATATATACTGTGTAAGGGCCAAATAACAGGAAACTGAGATACATCAGGGGGGACAAATTTTGCCCCAAATCTCTGATGGCAAAATAGAATAAAAGGCAGAATAAGAGGAAAATTACAGTGGAATAAGTTGCAGAATACAGGGAGGGACATTATTTTTCAAATGCAGCTAAATATGGCATGTGGGAATCCCCAGCAAAAGTGGGTCCCACCTTCAGAGAGTTTGGGCACCACTGCCATACACAATAGATATAGACCAGCCATGAAAGGGATTGCAGCCTGAGGATGCAGGAATAGAACTGGACTGCCCCACAGGAGCAATGGCAGGACCATGCCCTGGTAAACCTGGCCCCACAAACATTATGAGACTTCATGTTAACCAACTATATAAGACATCAAGATAGGAAAAGTGCAGGATATAAAAAGGGGAGAAACAGAGGGGACAACACCGTTAGAAAGAAAAGGGGGAAAATCAGGGGGAGGATGGATAAAGGGGGTGGAAGAAGTAGAAAGGGGATGTAAAAGGATAATGAAAAAGGAAGGGAGGAGAGGAAGAAAAAAATGGTTATACTCCCCTTCCCCAATGTTGGCACCCCAAGTGAGGGTGCTACTCAAATATTGTCACAGACATAACTGGTGTATTCTACTGAGAGTTAGATCTCCATCTAGTAGTACCAGGTTTTGTAGAATTTATTGTAAGTGTGCTTAAAGAGGACCTTTCATGTTCTCTGACAGCCTTGCTGGTAAGTACCCTGGTGCTAGAGATATCGGTGCCATTAGTTTCGGCACTGATATCCCTCCATTGTCAGGGTGGGCGTTCCTCCCAGCCCAGCGATGAGGATGAGCTATAATGCCCGCCCTTCTAAGAATGGAGGGATATTGGTGCTGAAACTAACGGCACTGATATCTCTGGCACCAGGGTGCATACCAGTAAGGCTGACAGTCCGCTGAATTCATTGCACTATTAGCTTTCTAGTGGTATATAATACCACCCATGTTAGTCAACTTTAAAGGTCCTTTTTAAGGAAGAAGGTCAGGTTCTCCATGTACATAATCTCCTTGACCTTTGAAATCCAGACGGCCATTGTAAGAAATCTTGTCTCTGTCCAAAGTAAATAAATAGGGTGTGCAACTATGGAACCTATAGAAATGGCAAAACAGCTTATAACCTGCCTACTGAAATCTAGAGCTGATTAATGCTTTGTGCACAAGAAGTATGTGTTGCCTTTTCTCTGATGACAAGTTAAGGCAGAGGTCTGTGTCATACTGTACAGTATACAGGGGGTTTGCTCTGGTGGGGACATAAGAAGGTATGCCGGGAAGAGGGTATGTCAGAATGGAGTCTTTATGAAACACCGACTCTCATTGGGTCTCCTCACAGGAAAGGAACAAGGGAGTCGAGAGGGCGGCAAGAAGTGCCTGAGATGGCGTATTATCCAAGTGCCAATAGGAACTGGCGAAGGGTTACAGGAACTTGGTGTTACCTAGGATTGGGGAATGCTGTGCTGAAGGCTAGAACCACAGTATAGCAGAAATAGGAATGGGGTAAAGGTTTGTTCCACCGAGACCCAATGCTTCAAGCCTGCGTCCCTGCACCAATCCACCACTCTACCCAGGTGAGAGGTCAGTATATTCATTTTGAATCAACCAATCAATCAATCAAGTTAGTATCAACTTAACCAGGTGAATGTGTCTTCCTTAGTCCAGAGGGAGCAGTCTGTCTGTATGGTTTTCAGCAGAAGGGGGAAGTTTAAGCTAAAGAAGGCTGAAAGGTCTAAGGACAGATGTGTACCTGGGTATTTCATGGAAGCTGCAGCCCATTTGAAGAGGAAGGATTCCTTCAGAGTAGTCACAAGTGGTAGCGGCAGTGTAAGATTCTTGGCCTCTGAAGTAAATCTTGAAGTTTCAAATTCTCACATCAAGCTAGAGAGGGAGATAGTGGGTTTGATCATGCAGAACAGAAGGTTGTCAGCATAAGCTACTACCTTATGTTTCACCTGGCGTAATGGGATCCCATTGATATCAGCACAGGCCTGAACCTGTCGCAGGAAGGGCTCTAGAGTAAGTCTTAAGATTGGGGTATAAAGGGATCTCCTTGCGGGTTACATTTATAATTGACAAATCTGTGGTCAGGATGAGGTACATTATTTATCCCATATAAATAAGAAAAATATATATAATAATAGTCCTTTAATAGTCCCACAATGGGGAAATTCAGTGTGTTACAGCAGCAAAGATAAGATAACCAGATACAAATACAAATACAACATGTACAGGAATGTTCCAAGGTGAGAGGCATTACATTAATAGCAGACAGACAGATAGGACGTAGCAGAGGAGGGGGGGGATTTAACAGGCAGAGAGATATTTCAGTTCTCTGTGTGTAATGATCTCCACTTAGGTCGGTGTTGGTTGTACAGCCTAACCGCGGTGGGGAGGAAAGACTTCCGATAGCGCTCCTTCTCACACTTAGGGTGGAGCAGTCGGTCACTGACAGTACTGCCCAGCACAATCACAGTCTCATGCATGGGATGGGACTTCTTCTTCTGCATGGAGCTCACCACGGACAGTATCCTTCTGTCACCCACCACCTGCACTGGGTCCAGAGGACTCCCCAGGACAGAGCTGGCCTTTCTAATCAGCTTGTCAAGTTTATTTCTGTCCCTGGTTGATATACTGCTCCCCCAGCAGGCCACTCCAAAGAAGATGGCTGATGCCACTACCGAGTTGAAGAAAGTCCTAAGAAGTTCCCCCCGGATTCCAAAGGCTCTCAGCTTCCTAAGCAGGTAGAGCCTGCTGTGGCCCTTCCTGTACAGGGCCTCCATGTGATCTGCCCAGTCCAGCTTATTATTAAGGAGCAAACCCAGGTACTTATAGGTGTTCACAATCTCGATGCCCGTCCCCAGGATGTCCACTGGTTTTGGAGGGCATCTGCCTTTACGGAAGTCCACCACCATCTCCTTGGTCTTCCCCGCGTTAATCTTCAGGTGGTTCTGGTGGCACCAGTCCACAAAAAACCGGTTCAGTTCTCTGTACTCCCTGTCATCATCATCTGTGATGAGGCCTACTATTGCAGAGTCGTCAGAATACTTCTGTAGGTAGCAGCTAGATGAGTTGCACCTAAAATCAGCAGTGTACAGTGTGAAGAGGAAAGGGGCGAGAACCGTACCCTGAGGTGCCCCCGTATTACAGATCACGGTATCTGACACACAGTCTTGGGCTCTCACGTATTGAGGTCGATTTGTGAGGTAGTCTAGGATCCAGTTGGAGAGGTGGTGGTCCACTCCAGCAAGACCCAGCTTGTCTCTCAGTAACCTGGACTGTATGGTGTTAAAAGCACTGGAGAAATCAAAGAACATTATTCTCACCGTGTTCCCTGGTTTCTCCAGGTGAGACAGAGCCCTGTGCAGAAGGTGGATGATGGCATCATCTACCCCAATGCCCGGCCGATAAGCAAACTGGAGAGGGTCCATAGCGGGGCTCACTAGAGGGCGAAGATGTGTGAGAACCAATCTCTCTAAGATCTTCATCAGGTGGGATGTCAGTGCTACAGGTCTGTAGTCATCGAGGTCCATAGGGTGAGGTTTCTTTGGAACTGGTACCACACAAGAAGCTTTCCATAATTCAGGGACTATTTCCTGCCTCAGGCTCATATTATACATATATGTAATTATACCACACAGCTGGTCCCCACAAGTCTTAATTAGCCTTGCACTGATGTCATCTGGCCCTGCGGCTTTCCTCGCCTTGATCTTTTTCATCTCCTTCCTCACCTGGGCCCGTGTGAAGGTCAGACTGTGGTCAGATAAAGACAGATTTCTGGATTTACTGGTCTGTTGGGAAGTAGCCACATGGGGTGAATGGGGTGAAGTCATTGTGGTGGGAGGAGCTGAAGGACATGCTGGGGTGGGAGGAGCTGGTGTGTGATCAAATCTGTTGAAGAATAGGTTTAGTTCATTAAGCCAATTAACATCTGCCTCAATCTGGCAGACAGACTGTTTCTGACCACAGTCTGACCTTCACATGGGCCCAGGTGAGGAAGGAGATGAAAAAGATCAAGGCGAGGAAAGCCGCAGGGCCAGATGACATCAGTGCAAGGCTAATTAAGACTTGTGGGGACCAGCTGTGTGGTATAATTACATATATGTATAATATGAGCCTGAGGCAGGAAATAGTCCCTGAATTATGGAAATCTTCTTGTGTGGTACCAGTTCCAAAGAAACCTCACCCTATGGACCTCAACGACTACAGACCTGTAGCACTGACATCCCACCTGATGAAGATCTTAGAGAGATTGGTTCTCACACATCTCCGCCCTCTAGTGAGCCCCGCTATGGACCCCCTCCAGTTTGCTTATCGACCGGGCATTGGGGTAGATGATGCCATCATCCACCTTCTGCACAGGGCTCTGTCTCACCTGGAAAAACCAGGGAACACGGTGAGAATAATGTTCTTTGATTTCTCCAGTGCTTTTAACACCATACAGCCCAGGTTACTGAGAGACAAGCTGGGCCTTGCTGGAGTGGACCACCACCTCTCCAACTGGATCCTAGACTACCTCACAAATCGACCTCAATACGTGAGAGCCCAAGACTGTGTGTCAGATACCGTGATCTGTAAGACGGGGGCACCTCAGGGTACGGTTCTCGCCCCTTTCCTCTTCACACTGTACACTGCTGATTTTAGGTGCAACTCATCCAGCTGCTACCTACAGAAGTATTCTGACGACTCTGCAATAGTAGGCCTCATCACAGACGATGATGACAGGGAGTACAGAGAACTGAACCGGTTTTTTGTGGACTGGTGCCACCAGAACCACCTGAAGATTAACGCGGGGAAGACCAAGGAGATGGTGGTGGACTTCCGTAAAGGCAGATGCCCTCCAAAACCAGTGGACATCCTGGGGACGGGCATCGAGATTGTGAACACCTATAAGTACCTGGGTTTGCTCCTTAATAATAAGCTGGACTGGGCAGATCATATGGAGGCCCTGTACAGGAAGGGCCACAGCAGGCTCTACCTGCTTAGGAAGCTGAGAGCCTTTGGAATCCGAGGGGCCCTTCTTAGGACTTTCTTCAACTCGGTAGTGGCATCAGCCATCTTCTTTGGAGTGGCCTGCTGGGGGAGCAGTATATCAACCAGGGACAGAAATAAACTTGACAAGCTGATTAGAAAGGCCAGCTCTGTCCTGGGGAGCCCACTGGACCCAGTGCAGGCGGTGGGTGACAGAAGGATACTGTCCGTGGTGAGCTCCATGCGGGAGAAGAAGTCCCATCCCATGCATGAGACTGTGATAGCGCTGGGCAGTACTGTCAGTGACCGACTGCTCCACCCTAGGTGTGAGAAGGAGCGCTATCGGAAGTCTTTCCTCCCCACCGCGGTTAGGCTGTACAACCAACACCGACCTAAGTGGAGATCATTACATACAGAGAACTGAAATATCGCTCTGCCTGTTAAATCCCCCCCCCCCCCTCTGCTACGTCCTATCTGTCTGTCTGCTATTAATGTAATGCCTCTCACCTTGGAACATTCCTGTACATGTTGTATTTGTATTTGTATCTGCTTATCTTATCTTATCTTTGCTGCTGTAACACACTGAATTTCCCCACTGTGGGACTATTAAAGGACTATTATTATTATTATTATTATTATTATTATGACCCGAAATTGACTTAACCCCCTCCCAGACCCCCCTTATGTCTTTTCTTTCCATTTGCTTTTCCATTTTTTCCTTATAACTGGCTTTTCCTTGCCTGATTTGATGCCTCAGCTCCTTTTGTACTTCCCTCAACCCCTCCTTATCTCTTGTCCTGAATGCCATCTTTTTTTTCCTTAAGTAGTGTTTTTATATCAGAGTTAATCCATGGTTTGTTGTTGGAAAAGCACCTCACCACTTTTGTGGGTACTGTGTTGTCCACACAAAAATTAATGTAGTCCATTATGCAGTGTGTGAGTCCTTCTATATCTTCTCCATACGAATCCTGCAAAACTTCCCATGCGGTTGTGTCAAAACAATCCCTCAGAGCCTCATCACTCTCCTCGGACCATATCCTCACTGTGCGGGTGACAGCTGGTTCTCTACGTACAAGTGGCTTGTACACAGGTCGGAGATGTACTAGGTTGTGATCCGATCTGCCCAGGGGCGGTAGGGCTGATGAGTTATTTGCCTCCCTCGCGTTGGCAAAGAACAAGTCCAGTGTTTTGTTGTCTCTTGTGTGGCAGGTTACGTACTGTGTGAAACTGGGCAGTGTGGATGATGGAGAGGCATGGTTGAAATCACCCGACACAAGAAGGAGGGCCTGGGGGTGTTGTGATTGTAAATGGCTCAGCGTGGCTTGTAGGACCTCGCAGGCAGCGTCAGCTTTCGCAGAGGGGGGAACATATGCAGCTATCACGATGACATGCGATAGTTCCCTTGGTAGGTAGAAAGGTCTCATGCTCACAGCTAATAGTTCAATGTCCTTACAGCAAGTTTGCTCCTTAATCACAATGTGCCTAGGATTGCACCATCTATTATTCACAAACATTGCCAGCCCCTATCCTTTCCTGTTACCGCTCTCCCTTGTCCTGTCTGCCCGAAGGAGTTTAAAACCATCCAAGGAGACCAGAGGGTCAGGAGTAACTTCAGTGAGCCAAGTCTCTGTAAGTAGCATCATGCTGCACACCCGAAACTCCTGATGATGCCTGGTGAGGCACTCACCAGGAGGATGTATTTATGGAGGATGTATTTAAAATTACATTTGGTAATTCATTCATTCATTCATTCATTCATTCATTTCATTTGAACTCTTACCTCACTCTTTTTTATTCTAGCCTTGTATAAAATGTAGTGTGTTGTAGATTTTAGGGATAAGGCATATATAAACAAAATTACTTAAGCTCTCCATAAATTCAGTGGTGGTAATTTATTGCAGCATAACTTCTGTCCTACAGGTGGCGACACAAAACCATTATTCTGTGGTACATTCAAAACCCTTTCTGAAATTCTAAATGATTTATTGAGTATTCCAAGGCTAAATAAGCATATGTAATAAATATATTCGGTTGGTTTGGCATGTTATTTGCTTTTTTTTTTTCAGCTATAGGTATATACTGGGGTGGCTGGCCTTCTGATAGGAGCCATAATAACTACTAGTTATTATATCAGACCGTAAAAATATCTGTCATCTGAATTGCTCCCATTCACATACAGTGAAATGAATGTAGCCATGTGACAGCTGTTAAGCTGTCTCACAGCTGATATTCACTGTCACGTGAATATAGGGTGAATATTTTTTTAATAGCTGCCACAAGACTACATTTATTCACATGACTGATTTTTTGGCGGTCACTTTCCACACACCGTCAAAAAATGGAACATGCCTTATTTTTGTCCGAGTGCAAAATGGCTGAGAACAAAGGACGTTTTTCATGGCCATTTTGCACCTCAGTTGTGTGAATGTAGCCTTAGTTATATGGTCAGTGATTTGCATCTGTGATTGTAGGCCAAAACAAAGAGTGGAGACTACACAGAAGTAAGGTATATTTGAAAGATGTGCACCCATTCTGTGTTTTTGACCTGCTCCTGTTTTTAGCACACAATCACTGATGCAAATCACTGACCACAACAGTGACTTATGTGAATAAGGCTTTACTGTCAATAGTTAACATATCTGATATCTAACGGCTGCTAAAGATACAAAGGAATTCAGATAAAAATACCAACAACACTTTACTAGCGATCTATTATTCTAAATCAGAGGCTGGTCATGATGGCAAACATTGCAAATTCTACAACTTTAACAATCATTCATAGTCAAAAAAATTATATGATCATTGAAAAAAATGTAAATAGCTGGAAGCTAACAGCACAGTGTAAAATATCAAAAAATCTCAGATAAACCATCCAATATTTGATTTAATACTTCATTAGAATAGAAGGTACCATGGAACAATTCTGTGGAAGTTATTAAAGGGGTTTTCCTATAACAAAATTTATCTCATATCCACAAAAGAGAAAAAGAGTATGTGATCGCTGGAGATCCAACCATGTGGATCCTGGGTCCCCTATGTAAATAGAGCAATAGTGAACTTATGTGGCCTCCTCTTTATTCACTTCTATGGGGCTGACAGAGATTGAGTACAGCTCTCCATCAGTCCCATGCAAGTGAATGGAGCAGTGGCCACACATGCTTACTACTGCTCCATTTACACAGGGAAATTGGCGATCAGCATTCCCGTGATCAATGGGGTCCCAATGATTGGACCCCAAGTTTTAGATACTTATTCCCTGTGGATAAGGGATAAGTCTTGAAAAATTGAAAAGCTGTTTAATTTCCAGCAAAAACTACTAATACTAAAACAATACAATACTAACACATACTAATACAATTTCCAACAAACTACTAATTCATTCCTTCTTAACTTCATGCTTGCTCGTAGGTGGATCAGTAATAACACCAATTGCAAACACTGCCTCTGGTGGTGTAGCACAATGCAAAACAATATGAACTTTAGTGACCTTCTGTCTGTGTTATGTACACACATTCCACAATTATTTTATGTTGGATTTTGTAAGACGGTAATGTGTACCATTAGGGGGTGTTCACACAGGAATTTGACACTGAATTTGCCAAGCAGAAAATTTATCCATCAGGAATTTGAAGCAGATTTTTTCTGCTTAACAAAAACCGACACAGATTTTGACGCTGAATTTGAAGCAGAATTTGGAGAAGAGTTCCACTTTATTTTGCTTATTTTGCCTTTATTGGGCAGGGTCAAATTCCAAATTCCACATCAAATTCTGCGCCAACGGAAAAGGTGTATTTTCCGCCTCCCATTCATTTCTCAGACGAAATCAGCCAGCATAAAAAATCAGCTACTGCCTCCCATTGAAATGAATGGAAGGCAGAATTTTAGGCAGATTCCGCCTCAAATTCAGCACCAAAGTCTTACGTACGAACACCCCCTGAATGTTTTAGTAGATATTAGAGTTTTTTTAGGTTTCCGTGGGTAACCGCTTTTTAAGCGGATTAGGTTTCCGTTCTTCAGGTCCCCAAGCAGACCCGAAGAACGGAAAGCTGAACGCTAGTGTGAACCTAGCATCAGTGGCACTATTTATAAAACTACAATATGATAAAGGTATGTATTTTTTCTGACATATATCTCTATAACATTTCCAAAATAACTTCACAAACTTCTTATACAAAATGTTACAATTTAAAAAGTACCCCTAAAAAGCATGTAAAATATGGCATAGGATCTCTCTCATATACAATTTTTTCATTGTGCTTAAAAAAAAAATGACAAGTGTTTCTAAAACAAGGGCCCCATAATGTGGAAACACAATGTTTTTGGCTGCTGCAGTTTTACAGTACCAACAAAGTGAATAAGATTTTGGATGATCATATCTACAAATTGCATAATCACAAATGTTTTCCCTATAGATTTAATAGGGGGAGGGGATCCCCACAAATCAGATACTGATGACTTATGGGGGAGCCAGGAAACCCCTTTAGGCTAAGGCTCCATGTAGCGAAATGGAGCATATTATCCTATTATAGCTATACGGAAAATGCCAGGGTTTCCATAGGTATAATTGACATGCTGCGATTTTCAAAAAATGCGGGCAGATTTTTTTTTCTGCAATGTGTGGATGGGATTAATCAGAATCCCATTCACTTTGCAGGTCTGTAAAATGCAGTACAGCAGCAGCAAAAACACTGTGTTTTCACAACATGTTTTTCCCTCTTTTGGGCTGTTTATTACTGGAGTAACACATTAAGAATATATACTGAATATATATAGATTATATATATGCATTATATTTTGATGGATGGATAGGTAGATAGACTCAATACATTGTACTTTTTATAAACAGATAATTAAATCTTATCAAAGAGAGCAAAATGTTTATATAAATGGACTAGAGGTGACATTTTGGTTTGGTTTTACAAGAATTCGATTAATTTACACATTCCCTAGGAATTTGATCCGCCTCTAGAGGGCAGTATTATAAGATGTACAATAGTCAGCACGATGTCACCGATCTTACAATATTGTAGCCTGTAGTCAAGATGTCTACATGTCTGGGATAAGAAATGTGCAGAATAGCAGAT